>JARDYH010000002.1:86700000-87354500 GCA_029215795.1 Anniella stebbinsi | reverse complement strand
TTTCAGAATGCCCAGTGATCAGGGATGATGGGAGTTGTATTCATCTGGAGGTATTGCACAGTAAAAGCATCTGTAGAATTTAAAAAAGCAGGCATCTTACAGGCAGCCATATGTTTTTGCCCCTGGGCTGCGTGGCAGCTGTTGAAAATCTCGTTAGGCCAGGAGGGTTTTTTCACTCTGAATTCCATCCAGTTGTTCTTCATAGTGCACAGGCACTGAAACTATTCCTGGTGGGATAATATTGGTTACTTCTTGTTGTCTTGGCAAAGTCAGCAGGAGTAATCTTTGCCAGTCAGGATGTGGCAAAAAGTATATCTGCTGCCCAGCAGGAAAAGGTACCAAGATGTTAGAATTACTTGTGAAAGTACATAAACGAGGCACAGTAGTGCATATTAAGACAGGATAGTGGACGTCACAGTCTTTATTCTGTATCATTAATGGATTTCTGAAATGCAGCCTTTTCCTCTATGAAATTGTGATGATTAAACACTAGACCCAACATCAAGTTCCTTGCAGTTTTGAAGCCCCGAAGTAAAAGGATGTTTCTGAAAGAATCCAGGTGAAGGGCTGGAAAACTGGTCAAATTCAGCTGACCTGGTTGATCCAAAATTCATACACAGAAGGAGCAAATGAGAATTTGAAACTGGAATCAGGCAGAGATCAAAAGACAGCAAAGCAACCCAAGAAAGAAATTGCTCACCATCATCTTCCTACTTCTTTTATATAGGACTATTGGGAGGCTCTACCCAAGAAAGATAGGTTTCAGTGGGGTCTTATTGCCATGGGAACCCTAGCAAGTGTAACATAGTGGAGCCGCTGAGTGTAGCTGGGTTTGGATTTTTCCCCACATGAAATGTTATTTTATTGTTGAATTAAAACATTAAAAAAGGAAACAAAAAACCTGCACATAATAATATAACAAGATCACTAATCATAATTCATAGCCTATCACCAATATGCTTGCAGAACAGCTAGAGCAAAACGGCTTGAGCAGAAGCTCACTGTCTAACGAAAGAAAATACAAGTTATATATAACATATATAAAGGGTATGTGCATGTGTGTGATATAGGGTGTGTGCATTTGTCAGAAAAAATATAGGCAACTGTACTAGCTTGGAATTTGATCACAAGTTTGAAGGGCTTCCACATAGGAAGGTGGTTTGTTTTATATATATTCTGCTTTTCTACGCAGAATGGGCACCCAAGGGAGCTCACAATACAATATAAAACATTGCTGTCATTTTCATTTTGATGTCTTTTTGTTATGCATGTCTGTAAATGGAAGCAAAGAATCCACTGCATTTATTAAAAAAATAAATTGCTCTGGTTGCACATTGCCCAAATCAGAAGTTTTAGTACTACAATCAAAATACTTCATTCATATCAACAGCAAATACCCAACATGTGGCTTTCAGTGTTCCAAGCTTTCTGGTTAAAAGCTTTTCCATAAAGGAATCATATTGCTCATGTTCAATGCCTGCCTTTCAAAGGTGAAGAGTATCAATTACTTAGTGGGTTAAGAGAAGCAGTGTTTTCCATCACATGGTACCACAACTGCCATTGTAATCCCACTTGTTTACAAAACTGTCTCTATAGCAATATGATTCCATTGCCAAAGCCTTCATTAAAGGCCAGGCATCTTGGCTGCTTCCTTGTCTACAAACTTGATCCTAAGGAAATATAAATATATACCTCACAGATACTTTGGCCAAATTACCAGTTTGAGAACTACGAAGTATTTTGGCATGCATTTGACCAAAACTATACAAGGAAATGAAAACTCATGGATCCTCAATAGGTCTGCCATTTCTCCGGTCTCTTAGTCCCTGAGACTCAGATGTCAAAATGTTGCTAACAAGACAAAAAAATCTCCAGAAAGGGCCCCCTCCACAAGGATGCGCTTTTGCGCCCGGTTCCGGGATTATGCGCATTATCGCGGAGGCGCATTTACACCTAATCCCTCTGCACGGGAGGCAGCGAGAGGCGGCGAAGCGCATTAATTCATGTCCAAAAAGCGCTTTAGAAGACGTTAACGCGCATAATCGCTTGTTCACACTGCGATAATGCGCTTTAACGGCCGGAGAAAAATAAAAGTCGCTATTTAACGCGCATTCGAAAATGCGCATTATCGGGGAAATAACGCGCCTGTACGCCCGTTTTGCGCTCCGCTGGTGTGGAGGTAAAATTTATAATGAGCCTCTAAGGCTCATTAAACGTCTCGTGTGGAGGAGGCCTGTTAGAGCAAAAACAAAAAAAGTTCAGTGGCACCTTAAAAACGAACTAATTTATTCTTGCATAAGGTTTTGTGGTCTACAGTCCACTTTGTCAGATGCTTGAAGTGTTATCCTGAGATAACAGGTAAATATGTGAAGAGGGGGACATGCTAGCCCCATACTCTCCTCACACATGTCTGCCCTGTACATGTGGAGGGTGGGTTTCTGAATTGGAGAGCCTCCTGCCCAAGCCCTCCGCTGAGATGCGAGACAATGAAGAGGTCTGCCGTATAATCCACAAAGCTTTATTCAACAACAACAACAAAAACTAGTTCACACCTGATGGGAGTGTGAATGCTAGGAGCTGTCCTCTAAGCTTAATTAGTCTAATAAAGCTAGGCAGTTGCCTTTCAACTAAAACTGGACACCTGTAGCTATGGAGGCTCTCCACTTGATTTTGAACACTGATTTTCCAGTATTCAAAATCATGTGGAGAGCCTCCACTGATGAAAAAGCTCTCCTCTAAAGAAAGCCACTTTCCACAAGTACAGGATAATGGAAATATGTGGGGTGGGGGTGAGACTAGCATGCTCCTCCTTCTCACGTGAATAAGACGTGTGTGTGTGTGTGTGTGTGTGTGTGTGAATTAGAAGTATGCCCTGACCAGAAGGTTCAAGTCAGACCCAGATTTGGTGCTTCAGAATCTGGGTAAACAGAGAGAAGGCAGGTGTTAATTGACAGGGTTGGGGTTACAGAACCAGGATCCAAATAATCAATTTGTATCTGTCCCATGTTTTCCCACCACTTGTTCCATCTTTTCTCTTACCAGAGCTGTCCATCTGGAAACACCCATAGAATTCAGTCTTGACGAAGTCTCTGTCCCCAATTCCTAGACATTGTAGCTTAGAAAATAGACATTATAGCCTAGAAGGATCCGAAGAGACAGGCAAGGAGATTTTACACATATCATGGATCTTGGGAGGCCTTCTTTCCATGGTGTGATTCTTAAGAGTGACTCCTGAAACTAGAGCGGCTTTCAGAGCAGCCTCCAACATAACCATAGGAAGTTGTGAGTAGAAAAAGAGATTGGGGAGGTGGTGGGAGACATGGAGAAGTGCCTCCATGTACCTACAGAGCTCTTTCAATCGCAGTTATTCATGTCCTCAACATTGGAGAGAGAAGAGAAGCTTTACCAAAGTGTCTGGGTATTTTTTACACAAAAATGCAACGATGAAACAAAACATTCCATTAAACCAATTAAAATAAATATTACAAGCAGCATTCTGATCATACAAAGAAGACTGATAGCTATTTTGACTAAATATGAAGTTAAGCCAATTATTCTAAATGCATTCTTTGTATCAAAATATACAAAGATTGTGTACAATAATACCATCAACCCTCGGCAATAGTGATTGATGAGCCCCCTCATCCATATAGGTCATTTCTCTCTCATATTGGGGGAGAGACGAGCCAGAAGTCCAGGTGTGTATGTCATGCTAAACAAATCATGGAACAAAGGAGCAGCGGGAGTGACAGGGCAACATGTAAATCAGGTCCTAATTACATCAGGATCACGACACAACCTAAGATTTCTCCCCCCCATCCAAGTATGTTTATATTGCAAGCCCCCCATTCCAAAATCCAGTGTAATACTTACTGAAAATATTTTTATGAGGGACAGTTCTGATTAATCTGTGAAAAGTTAATCAACTGTACAAATTAGTAATTTCAATCCTAGTTACATGTGGTAAACGCAAGCAAAACGGTATCAGTTCAATAATGTTGATATCTAAGATGTAATGGCTGACTTCTTTTTTAATGGTATTTGTTATTTATGATACAGGCAAAGTTACGACATCCAGATTGTTGCTGTAGTGGATGAGACAGGCTTTAAGTCAGGCAATGTCCTTGATTTAAAGAATCCATTTTTTAGGTAAGAAATTCTCTTGGATAAAATTAATAATTATTACTGAATTGTAAAATTTAGCTAAAGGGATCTTTATTTCACCATTGATAAGTAGGTGTATGATACTTTCTCTTCACAGAAGCTATGGAGAATCCATGACTTGTTAACATTTAGCCCTCAGCACAAGCTTTTGCTCTCTGTTCTAGTAAATGTCACACATTGCTAGTGCACTCTGCATATGATTCTTCATCCTTTCCTACTGTGCTGCTTTGCTCCTGCGACTCACAGTACTAAAATTACAGCTGTATTGGATTTTTGCTCTTGGGCATTTTTGAGGCAAGACGTATGCTTTAAAGGTGTCCAAAATGCTCTCCCAAGCCCCCTGCCTTTATAAACATCTCCACTTGTTCATGTCTCCTTGCAGAGCCAATTTGCTGCTACTCTGGGTGCCATTTGTCCCAGATATCTTAGGGCATCTCTCTTTTACTATATGATCATAGCTATCAGCTTCATATTGTGAACATGATATCGGAAAGCAATGGAACAAATCAGATTTAGTTTTGTGGTGATTTCAGTGATGGCAAACATAGCTACATTGCCCTCAGTGTGATAGCCTGGGGCCTCGTCTCATTTCCAGACAAGCCTTTTATTGTGCTATCACCTTGCCTCATTCACAGAATTCTATGGGGGCTTCCATTTTCCCATATTCTCCCACCGCTCCTTCCCTCTTTTTTTTTTACCAGAGAAACTCCGTTAAGAAGGGAAAGATAGAATTGTTGCACAATGCATTTTGATAGGTAGCGCTTGGAGCCATCTGTCTGGAAGGCCCCGTGATTCAGCTGTAGTTGCCTCAGCCTGGATATACATTTTGGATGCACATCAGAATGGCATTCGAGCACTGAATGTCCACCAGTGCAGACATTCCCTTTCTTGTTGTGCTGCAAAACAGCCACATGGATGTGCTGCCTTCCCATTTTTGTGCCCTTTCAAATGCCACCCCATTGACAAAAATGGGGGGGGGGTCTATTCAAGGGGCAGCTCTGTTCTAGCTACAACTACTGCAACATAAAAAGGATACTCTCCTTGCTTCAGCATCGTTTAAGCAACTATCATTTGGAGAAAGGTTCAAATGCTTTCATCCTCTGTGACAGATATTACATCTACCTTATTTTTTCGATTCTGAGACGCACTTTCCCCCCATATAAACATCTCTAAAAACGGGGTGCGTCTTAGAATCGATGGCGATTTCCCCACACTTAGAATCAAAGCTTTTTCCCTGCTGGTGGTACTGAAATTAAGGTGCGTCTTACAATCGATGGCGTCTTATAATTGAAGAAATGCGGGTATTTCTGTTTTAGCATGCTACTGTGCAGGACTGCATCTTTGCAATCCTTTACTGTTTGACATATTTTTTTAAGCTCTGGGACGTTTTCCTGCCTCCCCTCCTGGTCATACATACAGTGCAAGGATATTACAGCACTCCTGAGACACGAAACATGTGTACACTGTAGATCAGTTGCAAAAACACGTATTGGACACACACTTCACAGGGGAAAAGAAACAACACATTAGCAGCATATCATTGCAACGGGACCACATGGGTGCAGATGCAACGGTAGAAATTGTTTCTTTTCCCTGATACATTGTAAAGTATCTCCAAGTATTTTTACTCTTCCGTCTTTTGAATGGCTGCTGTTTGTCACATGCAAGATAAACCTATTTGTTATGTACACATGTGAGCCTACAGATGGAAAGAAATAGATGAGATGAAAGATTTAGCAGTAGCAACAAGGACTGTGGACTGAACTGAGACTGCCATATTGAAGGGGGATTAGATACTAAAGGGCAAAGCAAAACACATAGAGGTCACAGACTTGCTACCATTGTACCAATGCCATAGTTAAAATGTGTGTCAAGACAGACTAGGATTATGGAAAGGTTTTGCGTCAGCCAAATAATTTAATGTCATAATTTGCCATAAACCATTAACTACTATTCAAACTGCAAGTATAAGCTTTACTTTTTAGGATGTAGAGATGTAGCAATTTGTGTTTTGCTACTTCTCCTCCGAGCTGTAACGAGTTTTAATTATGTTGTAAATCAACTTGAACGTTGAGATTAAGAGGCAGGATACACATACTAGAACAGGCGTGTGCAGGGTTAAGGGCTGCAAAATCACGTGCTGGAGCAATGGGTGCAAATCTTGAGCCTTTCCCAAATTGCCAGTAGACAATTTAATAGATCTGGCCACATTTGGTGCTACCGAATCAGCAGCTAGCTAAGTTAATGATGGTATGGGTAACAACTGTTCTATGAGCAGAAATTGATCCAATACAAGTGGATACATTGTCCATTTTTTACTGAAATCACACCCAATGTTTCCCTGTTGCTTTATTCTATACCGTTACAACTCTGAAAAGACTGTGCATGTCATATAACTTTGTTTTTATTAGGTACGCTTAGATGATACAGTATACACCTACTGGAAGAACAACCAGGATTACAACTAACCCAAGTACCCTATGTGGAGTTAAAAGTGAGAATATTGAACATGCTGCTGCTTCTGTGAAATTTGTCTGTACATACCGAAAAGAAATATTTTATGCAAATTATATAATAAGACGCTTGTGCAGTTCCCCTACTTTTTCGAACTGACATCCCCATCTTGAAACATGTCTTGTCTGGAAAAATTTCCCACTGTGCTGAATGGTACTGTCCTGGCTAGCAGTGGAAAATCTTATCCATGGAATAAGTGCACGTAACAGCCTCCCTCAACCTGGTGCTCTCCAGGTGCTGTGGACTACAACTCCCAGCATTTTGGCCATTATCCATGCTTGCTGGGGTTGATAGAAGTTGTAGTTCAAAATGTCTGGAGGGCACCAGGTTGAGGAAGGCTGGCATATAGGACTGGAGTTTTAATCCCACATTTGCACATTTGAATTACTGTATTCTTTGTTCTGGTTGATCAGAAAAGCATTAGCATCTGATGGGCAGGAGTTTGCTTTTCGTTTATTTTTCTCACACTGGCGCTCCTTGGTTTTTTGTTTCATTCCCCTTCCCTCCCCCCACCATTCAAGAAATATTCTTAACAAAACCTACCTCATATTTCTATACATATATAGGATGTATAGAAGTAATGTGAACAAAACACCAAGTTCATACGTAAACTCTTTTTCAGTATTTGCAAGATATATTGATAAATCTGGAACTCATCCCCGGCTGGCCAATAATAAATGGTTACTGTCTTATAGCAATATGGCACTAGGCTCATTCACTGATGGATGTCTCTGACCTGTATTATTTTAATGGTTGGAAAAAGGCAATTGTGGACTGTTTGAGTCAGTCAACAAGTCAATCTTCACAGTCTCTTAAAATAAACATTTTGAAGAAGGGCAACAGCAGAATAACTTCTCTGCACCCATGTTTCTGTATATTTCATACATTCTGTAGATAACAATTGCAATTGTACATTTAATCTTTCCAATAAAATTTAAATACAAAATATAAGGAGGTTGTGGTCGCTATTTCTCTTGATGGTTTATTTTTGAAAAGTGTAACATTTCCCCACCCACCCTCCCAACTACTCAGTCCCCCAAGTGTGGCTTCTAATTTCTCTGTGTTTTCCACTGTGCCATTTTAATTGGTCCCATGATTTAATGGGAGCAATTTCAAGGATTTCATGGGAGCAATTTAATTTCATGGGAGCAATTTTAATTGCTCACATGAAAAGGTCAACAAATATCTCTACTGGCCAACAGGAATATGACCTTAAGTATTTAACCCTGGGCCTCTATTTGATGTGCAGAGTCATTCCCTCAGATTCTGCCTGTGATTATTTACAGCATTACTCAGCAGCACAAAAAGAAAAGCCTACAGAAACCTGAACAATGAGCTTCTTCACATGAGCAAAATAAAGCACACAAGCATGCTTGTGAGCCAGGATGTCTCCCATGGCTCCTCCCCATCCCCACTTATTCCGTTATAAAATCGATTTTTTAAAAAGCTGAAATAAACTCTTAACTTTGCGAAACTGGCAGTGTGTAAAGCCGGGGTTGCACTATGAACTTGCTGAAGGACTTTCCCATGTGTGTGATCAAGGGAGAAAAGGGTAAAATGCCTCTCTGCAACAAAGCAAGGCAGATCTAATCTCCCACCCCACCAAGAGCACCCTTTAAATTCAATGGGGCTTACTCCCAAGTAAGTGTGCTAAGGGTGTTATACCTATCCAGAAGTAAGTCCTGGCTTTCCTGGGGGCTGCGAGGAAACAGTATAGCAGACTTCCCCTCCCTTCCTTTGCACTCATGCCAGGGAGGAAGGCATTCCCTCGATTCAAACCTTTAAAGGATTAAGCAGGACCTTCCGCCTTGTCATCCCTTGCTTCTGGTGTAATCAGCTCATATCTATTGCACCAAAAACCCAGGAAGCACAACAGCCCCAGGTAAACAACACAATTTCCCTTAGTGTAGAGACGCTCAATGAATTGGTTAGGAGAAATGAGGTTCGACTATCTTCTTACTCTCTTAAATGATGTGTTGCTTGATCCAGCTGGCTTCCAGCAGCTGGCCTATGGTGAAAAAGCAGTTCAGAACATGCTTTGCAGACTGCTGGGAAGTGGATATATTTACATTCCTTGAGTTACCAACTCACAGCTAGATTAGGGGTGAAGCCCAACCACCAACTGCTCTTTAATTTCAAATGGAAGAGCAAGGTGAGGACGTTGCTCATTGCTGCTGGACTGTACTAACCATAATCAATCATCTGTCAGAACTACAGCCAGTGTTATACCTCCCTAATCACTGTCTAGGATCTCTGTACTGCCCAGGGACTTTGTAGTGTATGTTTTTTTTCTATTGACATGGAAAATCTGAATGCAAGTTTTCCAGTCTTGGTTGGAATGCTCCTAATCCAGATTTAAGATTTTCTGTGCCAGAAAAGATTTTCTTTTCCATCCTAGGATATAGTGAATCCACTCCACTGTACCAGGTTAATAATGCCAGCTATGATGTTATGTGTCGACACTAGCCCAGTGTTACCAGCAGATGTGGTGGTGTAAATGTTTAAGATGGTTGGGACATGTGGTTGTAGCAATGTGCTTGGATTTGTCTAGCCAACCCCCTGGTTTGTTTCTCTATACCACCCAATATAGCCAAAGTTCTCTGGGTGGTTCCCAAAAACTAAAACCACAAAATACAGCATCTTGGCTGATTATGGATAGTAGTTGTGGCTTGAGAACTTGGATCCAGGGAATGATCAATATTTCCTTGAGGGATGGCTGACCACTAATGTCTTTAAAACAGTTAGTGGCTTGGCTTCTCCTGAAGAAGCCAGGTCTAGATCCAGAAGACATTCAGACCAGTGGCCAGTCTTCCTTTTTTGGTCGAGATTATTGATTTGGTTGCTGGTCAACCTCAGGCCCTTCTAGATGATACTGATTATCTGGACCCATTTCAATCAGGTTTTAGGCCTGGTTATGGGGTGGAAACTGCCTTGGTCATCCTGTGGAATGATATTTGCCAAGAGACAGACATCCATGCAGTACATCCTTGTTGGTTCTTCTAGCCTCTCTGTGGCTTTTGATACCATCGATCATGTCTCTGTCAGGTTTCGTGGTCTCTCAAGCAAGCACACATTCTGGCAAACTGATATGGGAAACTGAAATCAGTGAACCTCTTTATTGCAGGAAATCTCAGGGCAAAAGCTGAATGGTTATACAATTCAGAAATCATATAGCTGATTATCAGTAGCTATAGGCTCTAAGAATTTCCAGAACAGTCAAAAGCTAATCATTACAACTGTGACCGAGACCCCCTTTGCCATCTCCACCTCCCAGAAGATGATCTTAGGGTCTGGGCAGGTACATATGGGAGGAGATGATCCCTCAGATAATCTGGCCCCAAACTGTTTAGGGCTTTAGATGTCAACACCAGCACTTTGAATTGGGCCCAGACATGGACTGGCAGCTTGTGCACCTGGAAAAGTACTGGCATAATATGAACATCTACATAAAACTGCTGGGAGAGATCATCCAGAGGGATGGAGGTGTCATCAATCTGGGGATGACATTCAGCTGTATTTCTCCTTGTTTGTGAGAGAGGTAGGTAAAGGTGTACAGAGCAGAAGGGTAACTCAAGAGGTGGCCACGTGGTGCTTTAACTTGCTGATCTGTCTTGAGTTGAAGTTGCTTCAGGATTGGACCATGTTTTTTGCCAAGGCTGTAGACTGACCAATTTAAAGGTATCCTGTGGGTCGTTGTACTAGGATGGCAACTTGGTAGTCAGGAAGGCATCTTCTTGCATCCAGAGTTCCCAAGCAACTCTGTCCTCTTTGATTAAGTTATAATAGAGGACACACACAGGTCAATGAAATTCAATTACAATAAAGGCAGGTAGCCTAACATACTAATACCAGGATCCTCTTGTTACTCTTGCCTGAGCAGCTTTTCCCAGAACAAAAGAAACATTAGACAGGGTGCTTGTGTGATGGCAACATAAAGTACAGGCTACATGTGTACATCACGACTGTGCTTCTCAGTAACACTCTTTTGCTCATGCTGTCTTCCGATTGTCCATCTGCTACTCCAGCTAAATGTTCTAACTTGGCATTTATCAATACAAATGAACTTTTATGCCATGAATCTCTTTTGGTGAGAGCAGACACACACTTCTGCATTTCCCTCTTATTCGGATTGTGAGCGCTGTGCATCAAAGCCTGGCATTGGTTCTGAAATATTGGTCTTATTACTGATCCAATACTGGTCTTATCATTCATACTCTGTAATCAACATAGCACTGACATTTTACACCAAGGTATCAGCTTTAAAAAACATCATGGCTGCTCATGCCACAATACATGTTTTCCCCATCAGTCAAGCTAATGGTGCAAGCAACAATTTTGTAATGGGTGTAAGTCCCCCTGACCTTTTCAATGGCGCTATCATTCTAGATTACTTAGTAGGATCTGTTGAATGGGCCATTTCTAGGGATGGAAGAGAAATTCATTTGGTTTGCATTTTAATATGAACTTATTTTCGCATTTATGAACCAATATGTGAACTGAAACTTTGTTTATCCTTCAAAATTGACAATTCAAATTTTGCAGTGGAGTTCTTCAATCAAAACATATGTACAAAATGTGCATCTTCAGGGAAAGTTCACACAAAAAATGCCTATATTCATGAAAATAATGTTAAAATGCATTATATTAGGGAAATTACTTACAAAGAGCGTGTATATTAGGCAAAATTGCAGTAAAAAATGCATGTATTAGGAAAAATGTGTACAAAAGTGTCTATGAATTTTCATGCTGACTTCTAAAAAACATTCTGAACTTTAGATACAAGAAAACCCCTCAATGAATTCGGAATGAACTGAATTTAAGATTGGAAAAATCAGAAACTGAAAGTAACCAAAACTGACAGATTTATCCATCCCTAATAATATCTCACAAGTCTTGAAATAACTACACTGGGTTGACTATCCATCCAATTCTGAACATCATTCAAGGTGATCATCTTACCTTTAATGTCCCAAATATCGTAAATCTTAGGGCCTGCATAGTTGAGGCCTCCTGTCTGAGGAGACACTGTTATATAGGGGCTCTGCCCCTTCTTGAAGGGGTGATTTCAGAAGGTGGTGCTGGGGGATTCGTGTTGGACAACATAGCCGTTGGCCTATGGTGTTCTTCAGAGTTCCATCTTTCCCCCATGCCATTTAACATATATATGAAACTGCTGGGAGAGATTGTCCAGAGTTTGGGGGGGTTTGGTGCCACCAGTATGATAATGAAACCCAACTCTATCCTTTCCATCGAAATCCAAGACAGCTGTTCTAGCTCTAAATCAGTGACTGACGTCAGTAATGGACTGAACGAGGGCAAACAAACTGAAACTTAATGGAGACAAGACAGAGGTGCTCCTGGTTAGTTAAAATGGAGATCAGGGAATAGGGATTCAACCTGTGCTGGATGGGGTTACCCTCCCCTGAAGACTCAGGCTCATAGTTTGGGTATAGCCCTGGACTTGGGCCTGAACCTAGATGCCCAGGTTTCAGCAGTGGCTGGAAGTGCATTTGTGCTGGGGGTCTAGATTGTGCCAAGGGAGACTAGATTGGCTTCCTCTCTGCTGTCCTTCTGTCAGCAGGCAAAGCCATTTTAATTCAAGTAGCCCTTTGGCATGTAAGAGGCTCTGTTGGGGTGGGTGCTGTTTTTATTCTGTGAATGTGTTTTTACTTGTGTTTCAATACATTTGTTTTATTATTGTTTAATCAAGTTTTATTTATGATTGCAAGCTGCCTTGAGTGCCATTTTTCTTAGTAGGAAGATGGGGTGCAAATCAAATGAATGAATGAATAATGTTCTTCATTCAACAAAGCATGCTATTTGCATATATTACTTGACTAAACAAAATGGACCAGACATTTATGCAATCAATGCCACACCTTGCAATCTTCAGAGATGCTATCTCCAGACCAAATATACTGATGTCCCGCATGTAAAAAAAGAATGCAGCATAGAAAGATCCAGCTCCTCTTTTGGAAGGTGAGACCAGAATTCCCAAATGCCTGTTTCCATAGTTCTTTGAAATCAATGAAGATTTCTAAAGCCTTTAGATAAGATTGAAATAGTCTCTTTAGCTCTACAGATGGCACCAGGGCTGCAAAAAGACATCCAGCAAGGAGCATCTGGATGTGTTGAAGGTGCCCTTTAAAGAACAGCATTTGGCAAATTGTTCAGGCCATTGAGTCCAAAGGCATTCATCTTGAAACAGAATTAACTGAAAATAAGCAGTGAATAATGACCATCAAAATGGCAGGTATCCAAGAGCTCCTGGCACTTAAAAGCCTACAAGATGTTGCTTTTAAATGGCTATTACAAGCATTGAGCTTATTGCAGCAGACTTTACAAAAGAAAAAAAGAAAGCTTTTTTTTCACATCAAAAAAATAATATCTGGGACCTTTAAATGTTACTCTAGTCATGTGGGAACTGCTTTCCCACAAGCAGCTCCTGTGGCTCCTAAGTAACATTTAAATAGCAGGTATATGGGTTTTTCTTTCTAACCATTGGAGTGTCCATTCTGGGGTTAGGAGGCATAGGGTTGAAACACACCCACGTAGTTGGGGCATTTAAACATTCTAGCTATGTAGAAGCTGCATACAGAAAAGAGGCTCCAACGCAGTTAGGGTAACATTGAAAGGGGTTCAAAATCAGTATCAATACTCAGGTGTGATACTTTCCACTGTGATTCAAATGAGCACTATACTCATTTGAAAGTGCCTGTTTTTTCCTTAGTGTTGCAGAGTGTGAATCTGCGGTGAATTGTAAATTAAGCATGAAATTACAAATCTCAGCCTGGTCACTTAGCCAAGGGGCAAAAGTGAACAAATGATTTACATTTACAATTTCATGTACAAGCCAGATTTTGCATATCCATCAAAAAGTGGTTTGGGACATCCATTTTTCAGTGCAATCTAGCCAAATTTGACCAAACATAAACTTAGGATGCACAGCTTCTGAACTGCTTAAAAAAACAAAGACAAAGCAAAATCTAAAAAACAGGTCTAATTATCTGATGCAGAACTAAGACAAAATGAGGCTGGTTCTGTTGTTAACGCAGAAGTGTTTTTACCACGTGTAATGGGGCTTGAGTATAATCACAGCAAAGTGAGTAATCCATTAATCCTCTTTTCTTTTTCCCCTGTTGAGAACACTGCAGAAGGATAACTTTAGAAGCTTATAAATTGAATCCCAAAATTTATTTTTTAAAAACATGTTTACTGAGAAACTAGGGGTGTTAATGGTTGTCTGTCTTTAGCTGGAATAAAATAATTTGTAGAATTGAAATGCAAAAAAACAAGCTCAGGAAATATCTTTTTGTACACAAATACTACAGCAAATTTTTCATTTACCAAACCACGATTTTAAAAAAAGCAAAAGCAAAACCTTTCCTAGTTAAAATCTTTCCTTGTAAAACCAACACTTCCTGTTGGAACAATTTTGCTTCTAATAGAAATAATATCGACGATTCCAAGAGCTGTTTTGGGTACTCAGCTAGGGTGGCCATGTGTAGGCTGACCATATGAAAAGGAGGACAGGGCTTATGTAACTTTAACAGTTGTAGAGAAAAGGGAATTTCAGTCAGTGTCATTTGTATGCAATTAGTCCCTGGTGAAATTCCCTCTTCATCACAACAGTTAAAGTTATAGGCACTATATTAGAGTGACCAGATACAAAAGAAGGCAGGGCCCCTGCAACTTTAACTGTTGTGATGAAGAGGGAATTTCACCAGGAACTAATTGCATACAAATGACACTGGCTGAAATTCCCTTTTCTCTACAACTGTTAAAGTTACATGAGCCCTGTCTTCCTTTTCATGTGCCTAGCCATGTGTCCAGTTTTGAAAGCTTGTCCAGGCCAATTCCGCTTGAAAGATAAACAACCATCAGAAGGAAGTGCTGGGCCTTGAAGTAGCCAGTCAACACCACCTTGACAGGTCAACTTTCTGGAGAGGCGGTGCCCTCTGCAAGTGGCAGAAAGGTGGTATCACAAATGCAAAGACACCCCTATAACTTTGCACCTCCTTTCTCTCTAACCTGCAGTTCTATACACACTTACCTGAGAGTCTTATTGAACTCAATAGGCCATACTTCTGAGTAATGCATCCTAAATTTTCCAGAGCAATGCTTCTTTCCCCACTCTTACCCAATTTTTCACCATCCTACCCCATTTTCTCTGTAATCTCGTCAGCACTGCTCATTAGGTAAGATAACCTTCTCTTGCATCCCACCAATTACTTTGCTCCTCCTCCTCAACATTCTTCACAAAGTGAGGTTCTGGCTAAATCCAATAATTTTCCCCACTGCATCTATACAATTTATCTGCAATCCAAAATAGATTGAAAACTGCGAGGTAGTTGTGTTAATTAGGGATGTGCACTGGATCGGACCCGATCCACGATCCGAGTCCGGTCCAGTGGGAAATCGGATAAATTATCCGATTTCCGATCCCGCAGCTGGATCGGCCGATCCAATCCGAACCGGTCCGAAAAAGCTCCGAACCGGTTCAGCGGATCGGCGGATCGGCGGGCGCCCACTGGCGCCCACTGCCGCTTCCATTGGCGGGCGCCAGCGGGCGCCCGCCGATGAAAGTGGACAGCGGGGGGGGGGGAGGAGGGGGGCACTTACCTTCTCGGCCCGGTGGCTCCCGTCCGGCGCCGGCGCCTACTACTACTAGCAGGCTCCGCGGCCTGCTCTAGGGTGGCGCGCCGGGTGATGTCATCACCCGGCGCGCTACTCTAGAGCAGGCCGCGGAGCCTGCTGGTAGTAGTAGGCGCCGGCGCCGGACGGGAGCCACCGGGCCGGGAAGGTAAGGAGGGGGTGCGTGGAGGGGAGGAGGGGGCGCGCGGAGGGGGGAGGGGGGCCCTTACCTTTCCGGCCCGGCGGCTCCCGTCCGGCGCCGGCGCCTACTACTCCCAGCAGGCTCCGCGGCCTGCTCTAGGATGGCGCGCCGGGTGATGTCATCACCCGGCGCGCTACTCTAGAGCAGGCCACGGAGCCTGCTGGAAGTAGTAGGCGCCGGCGCCGGACGGGAGCCGCCGGGCCGGAAAGGTAAGGAGGGGGTGCGTGGAGGGGAGGAGGGGGCGCGCGGAGGGGGGAGGGGGGCCCTTACCTGCCCGGCCCGGCGGCTCCCGTCCGGCGCCGGCGCCTACTACTCCCAGCAGGCTCCGCGGCCTGCTCTAGGATGGCGCGCCGGGTGATGTCATCACCCGGCGCGCTACTCTAGAGCAGGCCGCGGAGCCTGCTGGAAGTAGTAGGCGCCGGCGCCGGACGGGAGCCGCCGGGCCGGAAAGGTAAGGAGGGGGTGCGTGGAGGGGAGGAGGGGGCGCGCGGAGGGGGGAGGGGGGCCCTTACCTTTCCGGCCCGGCGGCTCCCGTCCGGCGCCGGCGCCTACTACTCCCAGCAGGCTCCGCGGCCTGCTCTAGGATGGCGCGCCGGGTGATGTCATCACCCGGCGCGCTACTCTAGAGTAGGCCGCGGAGCCTGCTGGAAGTAGTAGGCGCCGGCGCCGGACGGGAGCCGCCGGGCCGGAAAGGTAAGGAGGGGGTGCGTGGAGGGGAGGAGGGGGCGCGCGGAGGGGGGAGGGGGGAGGGGGGCCCTTACCTTTCCGGCCCGGCGGCTCCCGTCCGGCGCCGGCGCCTACTACTCCCAGCAGGCTCCGCGGCCTGCTCTAGGATGGCGCGCCGGGTGATGTCATCACCCGGCGCGCTACTCTAGAGTAGGCCGCGGAGCCTGCTGGAAGTAGTAGGCGCCGGCGCCGGACGGGAGCCGCCGGGCCGGAAAGGTAAGGAGGGGGTGCGTGGAGGGGAGGAGGGGGCGCGCGGAGGGGGGAGGGGGGAGGGGGGAGGGGGGCCCTTACCTTTCCGGCCCGGCGGCTCCCGTCCGGCGCCGGCGCCTACTACTCCCAGCAGGCTCCGCGGCCTGCTCTAGGATGGCGCGCCGGGTGATGTCATCACCCGGCGCGCTACTCGAGAGTAGGCCGCGGAGCCCGCTGGTAGTAGCCGCCGGCGCCGGACGGGCCGAGAAGGTAAGTGGTGGGGAAGGGGGCTTACCCCCCCCCGGAGCCGTCCGCTTCTATCCGCTGGCGCCCGCGGGCGCCAGCGGATGGAAGCGGGCGGCCCCAGGGGGGGTAGGGAGCGCGGGGGAGGGGGTTTACCTGCCGGGGCCGTCCACAGCGGACGGCCCCGGGGGGGGGGAGGGAGTTAGGCCCCCCCTTACCCACCCGCCGCCATTTTTTCCTCATAGACTTGCATTGCAATGCAAGTCTATGGGGAAAAAAATGGCGGCCGATCCAAAAATTTACGATTTTTGGGTCGGGATCGGACTCGATCCGGTCCGGGGGGCCTCCGATTTTGTCCGAACCGGTCCGGGACAAAATTGGAGGTCCCGATCCGGGTCCCGATCCGATCCGGGGGGTCCGTGCACACCCCTAGTGTTAATCTGTTGCAGCACAAACAGCGGTGTCTTGTGGCGCTTTGATGCCAAACACATTCATTACAGTTAGAAATGTTTATAGATTATAGTCCGCTTCATCAGATGCATAAAGTATTATCTTCAGTTACTGTGCTTTTTTTTGCATAACATTAGGCTTTAATATAATTGTCAGTAACATATCCGTACATGCCAACTGAAGACAATAATTCATGCATCTGATGAAGTGGACTCCAGGCCACAAGAGCTTATACCAGTGGTGGGAAATTTGGGGCCCAGTAAATGTTGGACTCCAACTCTCATCAGGCCCAGCCAACATGATCGGGGATGACAGGAGCTGTGGTCCAACAACATATGGAGGGCACCAGGTTCCCCATCCTTGGCTTATGCCATGAACAATTTGTTCATCTTTAAGGTACCCCAAGACTCACTGTCGTTTGACACCCATGTTTGAAATCCAGTTGCATAGGATTGGTTCTTCTCATGTATTCAGTTTTTATCATTGGGTCTTCTATTGCATCCCACAATGACATGGGATTTTCCTGCGCCACCATTGGATATGTTGTCCTTTCTAGGGTTGATGAAGAAATCCACAGTGGAATCAAATGAGTTCAAGATTTCTATGCATCTGACCTGACTATTTTTTCCTGGGCCATGCAGATTTGCAGAACAGTTTTTCACTTCGAGTGGGGGGGGGGGGGATTAGCACTAATTCACGTTAACTAATGTGCATTAGCACTAAAGCGAATTAGGACAAGTAGCATAACATTCTAGTAAAATAATTCCAATTCCGTCAATGAGCAGATAATGGAACGAAAGATGGCTGACAACCATGAAACATAGACATAATGGATTCAACAAAATCCATACACCCCCTCACCCTTTCTATCATTTAAGTGACCTCCAAGGTGGGTCGGGAGGACAAGACATTTCTGCACAGTTGTAAACACTCACCCTCACCCACTGATGCCTGGCACTTAGCTGGCAAAAGCAACCAGCCAGCACCTCCCCCTTCCACGCTGCACGTCAAGGGCTAGATGATCTGATGGCAGATGACATGGTGTGTCTGTAGAGGCACAACTGGCTGTGTATGTGGACTCAGGCAATGTTGGGGGCAGCCCTGTGTGGGAGATCAGGCTGAGGGTGGTCCTAGGGGGAGAACATTTCATCGGGGAGGTGGGGAACTTAGTAAAACAAAGCAAGGATCATTGCCAGGTGGACTGCCATATTAGTCTGACACAGAAAAAACAACACAAAATCTTGTGCCACCTTAAAGATTAACAAATTTAAATAACATCCACTTCATCAAATGGAAAAATAGTAACACACATATACACACATACGTTGGGTGCTTTAAACTTTGCTATACCTGACTGAGTACCCTATTAACCGTGTGTCTATGGTATCTGAGATGCTAATGCCATCTGGTGGTGAGTATATTCCTTACTGAACATAAAAGCGGTTAAGGGCTGAATCCTATGTATGTTTAGACAGAAAAAAAGTCCTACAACTCCCAGCATTCCCCAGCAGCCATGCTGACTGGGGAATACTGGGAGTTGTAGGACTTTTTTTCTGTCTAAACATACATAGGATTCAGCCCTAAAATGCTGAGATTTGTTGTGGGGGAAAATGTAGGGTTTTATTTGTCATCAACACTTTTAACTCTACCTTCACGTGTAAACCAGCTTGCTCAAATTGGTTCAAATGAATAGAAGGGAAAATATGACAAAAGTCTTGACAAACTGGTAAATGGCTACTTCAATGCTTTTTTTTAATTATTAGGGCAACTGTTTTGCTTTCAGCCGTTTAGCTAATTCATTAACCATATAAAATAACTAATGCAAGTCTCATTACGGGTGAACTAAAAACAACAAACTTGGTAGTTACATATGGCCTGACTCAAGAAATGTATGTCTACAGATGAAAATATCAACATTAAATCCCCATTTAGTCTAGGCTGACCGTATGAAAAGGAGAACAGGGCTCATGTAACTTTAACAGTTGTAGAGAAAAGGGAATTTCAGCCATTGTCATTTGTGTGCAATTAGTTCCTGGTGAAATTCCCTCTTCATCATAACAGTTAAAGTTGCAGGGGCCCTGCCTTCTTTTGTATATGGTCACTCTAGTATAGTGCCTGCAACTTTAACAGTTGTGATGAAGAGGGAATTTCACCAGGAACTAATTGCATACAAATGATACTGGCTGAAATTCCCTTTTCTCTACAACTGTTAAAGTTACATGAGCCCTGTCCTCCTTTTCATATGGTCAGCCTACATTTACAAAAGTTCATTTTCAAGTTGTTTCCTGCATGATTCAGTAACAGCACCAATTAACCTTTTAAGCTTAGATAAGCACAACATAGCGTTGGAAACAAACCTAGTGGGTTAACTGCCCAGAGGTAGTAGCATCACAGCGATGACTAGGATGCTACTTTTTTCTGTTGGAGTTTTGGTGTCTTTAATGGTGCATAATAGGAAGCGATTCAACAGGTAGAGGTTTCCACAGCATGCTTTAGTTGTTGGATTTCAGACTGTCACATAGCCATGAAAGGCAGAAGCTCTCTACCAGAAAAGGGTATTGGCCGTACTGGCCTGTAGCAAAGCCTCCTTACCACAGCCACATCGTCCACCAAGTCCCGTTTTTCTACCTGTGTTAGCAACTGGAGGAAGCAGGTGTGGTCCAGGTCAAAAGTAGCTTTGGGAATATCATTTCTATATCCTGTCTTAGTGAAAGTATCTATGTATCCAGGAAAGTTGAGGGAATGTGATGATTTGCCTCAGGAACTCCCATGTTTATGAAAATTCAGTGCTAAAGGCCAGAATTTGTTAGTTCCAGTTTCTTATTCCAAAACTATCCATGGTGCCTTCTATGACCACAAGCATAATAACAGTAAGAAGCCCTTTTGCCTCCCTTGCTTTGCCTATAGGCTAAGTATGCAGACAGCCAGGATTTTGCAGTGATTTCACAGCATCAGATCTGCCCCCGCATATCAGATGCTGCACGCAAGCAAGAATCAAATACAGAAGTGCATGCTCTTTCAAATTCAGGCTTGTTGTATAGGCAAAAAAATGGGGTTCATCTTTTTTTTTTTTTTTTTAGTTTTAAAAACAGTTTTTAAAACTGTCCCTGCAAAGACTTCCTGTCCTGGGGAGACATAACGTGTTCCATATTATTAGAAGGTTGGGTCTGAGAGATATTATCTTTTATTCTGGTTTGCAGGGTGATGAGTCCGCAAGAGTGGCTTACAGCCCTGTAATACCGTCTAT
Source organism: Anniella stebbinsi (assembly GCA_029215795.1). NCBI lineage: Eukaryota > Metazoa > Chordata > Lepidosauria > Squamata > Anniellidae > Anniella > Anniella stebbinsi. The sequence goes on along the minus strand of JARDYH010000002.1, from coordinate 87,334,131 downwards.
GATTATTATCCCCATACTGCAGGTTGGGGTGGGGGTTACAGGCAGCTTGTATTTGAGACTTATCTTTCAGATGGGATGGATAGTGACTTACAATTCTTTCATAAAGGCTCCTCAAATGGGAGTTGTAGTCCAAATGGGAGTTATAGATATTGCATTTTAGTGGACATTGTTTTTAGATGATTTAAATGTTGTGTTTTCAATTTCTTGTAAGTCACCTTGGCTCAGTTTGGACGACACGATAATCAACAGAGGGGGAATCAATCGTCAGTTGTGTTGATTATTGTGTCGTGCAGAGGGAAACACACAACGCACACACAACTGATGGTATGCTATTTCGGGTAATTAAACAACTCAGAAAAACAACGGGCTGCTCTGTTGCTTATCCGGAGACCCGTTGATTAACATGTCGTGTGGCAGGGTGCGTGCATTAATTTCGTGCATCAAGTGTGTTATTACACAAGTCCATAGAGGCCGCCGGCAAGAGCAGACTAACGCAGCCCGGCTGCTCCTCCACCCCCCCACCCCCAACAACTCATTGGTGCCATCGGCATAGCAACTGAGGATGCCCACCTCCTCCTCGTGCAGCTGTTACGGAGCTCACCAAAACACTCATTCTGTGCGGCTGCGGCAGCACTGGCACCTCTGAGTGCGGGCACTGTTGTGGGCATGCTGTGGGCCCTGTGCTCCTGGCTGACCAGGCGTTTGCCCTTCAGCCATGGCTGATGGCCCCTTACAGCTACCCCTGAACACCTGTGCAGAGGAAGTTCAACTACTACCACTGCCGTGCCCGCCTACCTGTTGAGTGAGCCTTTGGGCTACTGAAGGTGCAATGGCACTCCCTGTTTAGTTTGCTTGACCTTCATTCTGACATCACCCCAGACGTCATCGTGTGCTGCTGCATTCTGCACAACATTTGTGAGTCTTGTGGGGATGTGCTACTGGCAGACTACCCTGACCTGTCTCGGCCGAGTGACGACAACGATGCCATTCCTGTGGATGAGAGGAATGTGGTGTCCTTGCCGTAGTCCCTGAACCTGGCTGGAAAGTGTGGGGCATGTGCAGAGGTGGCGCGGGTGCAGCAAAAGATCGGGTAGTAGATCTGGATGCACTACCCCCACGTATGAGCAGCAGATGAGGAGTGAGCGTCTGTGGACTGGCGTCGCTTCCTGAGAGGGCCACCCCTCCTTACATTGCTTCCCTTGCTACCCTTGCCACATTGAGGTGCCATGCTCTGAGGAGACCTAACCATTGTGCCTTAGTGGCCGCCTTCGCCCAGGGCGAGGGTGGCTTGCTTTTCTGATTAATCCGCCAACGCTTTGCAATGCCCCCGTGGCTATGTACCCATTTCTATAGTGCTTCAGGAATAAAGATTGTTGACATAGCTCCCTCGCTTGCCATCGTTCCTGTGTGTCCAGAAGGGTCCACTTGGGGAGGTGTGGGGACTGTCTGGGGAGTGGGGAGAGCTCGATGATACCATCCAACCCATGTGGGGAGGGATTGGGGGCGATTGGGGGTGGGCTTGCCGTGCGTCAGGCTCTGTCGCCCGCGTGCAGCATTTGGCCGGTGTTTGCATGAACGTTGGGCAAGCGCTGCCTTCCTCAGCAGTGGATGGCAATGGGCAGAGCTGGTGGGGATCGGGCGGTCGTGGTGTCTACATACTACGTGGGTGAGTGATCTGGGAACATGGCAGGGGCATCGAGGGTGCGGGTGTGAAGGGACGTGGGTGACGTAGCTGGGGGTGCCATGAAGGGGTGGGAGGGCAATACATCTGTATGGCTACGGTGCTGAACTTTGCTGCTGAGTCCGGAGAGGGGGAAAACCCGCCCAGTGCTGCACAGCAGCCGATGGGGCATGAGAGGCATGTCTTGCTACTGCTGTGATGTTGGCGGCCATGGATTTTGGGCCGCGGTGTGTGCTGGGATACGACTGGGAGGCCTGCGGGTGGGCGGGGAAAGGGGCAGGCGGACTGTCAGTCAAGCACGTGTTCGCTGTTCATGAACGCAGTGGAGGCCGCAGCCGCACAACAGGAGTGGGCCAACATGTAGTGTGGTGGGTGCCGCCGAAATAATGCACCATCAGTATGCTATTCCCCCCTCCAGTGTCTAAAGTGTTGTCCGAACACACCCCTTGACTCTTTTTTAAATGGGAAAGCAACTACAGGTGCAATCCTATGCATATTTAGACAGAAAAATGTCACAGAACTCCCAGCATTTCCCAGCCAGTGGCTGGGGAATGCTGGGAGCTCTAGGACATTTTTTCTGCCTAAACATGCATAGGATTGCATCTTAAGACATCCAATAAATAATAAAATAACTCCCAGCTTTTCTGACCATTGGCCATGATGGCTGAAGCTGATGGGAGATGGAACTCCCAAACTTTTGGAGAGCATTGCATTGGGAAAGGCTGCTTTAATATTTACCGAAGATGTCACAGATACGCTGCAACGTTTCCCAATATACACATCATGTTGCTGTAGAATTGTCACTAGCGTGAAAGGCGATACACGCTATTTCACTAACAGTATCTGCATCTTTGACAACACAACCCTATACATCAGCTTCCCCTCAACCTGGTACCCTCCAGCTGTTCTGGACTACAACTCTTAATTGTATATGTTTTATCCCTGTAAACCATCTTGAGTCCCAGTATTGGGGAAAAGACGGGGTATAAATAAATATAATATTAGTAACTCCCAGCATTCCTGATCATTGACATGGTAGCTGGTGCTCATGGGAATTGAAGTCCAAAACACCTAGAGGGCGCCGGGTTGGGGAAGGCTGTTCTAGACGTCGCAGTGTTCCGTGGCGCTCAGCCTCAGGTAAACGGGTACCGGATTGCAGCCATAACCACCTGAAATAATCTCAGCCTCAGAGAGATCGACCGCATCTGAGGATGCAGCAAAGTTAAATCTACTTAAACTACCATCACCCTCTCAATTCCTCCCCAACTGAGAGCCGGCGCTCAGTGGAGTATTACTTCAGCGCAACCGGAGGCGCGTTTACTCAGAAGAAAGTCCCGTTTGCTCTCACAGACTTCACTCCGAAGCAAGCGCGCCTAGGACTGCAGCTCGGGCCATAGAAAATGGAGGTCCCGCTCCCCAATGAAACCGGAAGCTGAGGGGCGGGCCTTACGCTCGTCTTTCTACGTCAGTGGAAGAAGCGGGCAGCTGCCTCGCCAGAACAAACAAAGCGCCACCGGCTATGACTGAGTCGGCCGTGATGGGTGAGGAACCAATGACCATAGAGCTTGCACTCAAAACTTCCCTTCCGGATGCGGAAAAAGGGACTCTCGCTCTACTTTGAAATCTCTATGGTGTCTTGCCTTGGTCGTCTGATATTGCACGACTGGGAACCGGAAGTGCAGCTGTGTTTTCCTTCGTTCCCCCAGCTCAGAGCGCCTGTGGTCTGCTTTACGGCAACGCGTCCACGACACTGTCGTGCCCCGAGGTTCCCGTGGACCAACGGGATCGAAGCCTCCGCCGTAAAGCAGCCAAGATTGAGAGTGGCGGAGGGGTTTGGCTGGAGGTGAGCACGTGCGGCCGTCGAGTGAGGGTTTTTTTGTGTGAGGGAGACGACGCGGGGTCGGGACTGGCGTGCTTAGTGTTGGGGGAACCGCTCTTGTCTGTTGGGCCTGTTCCTTGCCCTTGTCTGTGGCTGCTACCCAATATCCCGGCCTTTCACAGTCTGGTGCCTGTGGGACTACAACTCCCATAATCGTCTAACATTGCTGGCTGGGAGATTATGGGAGTTGTATTCCTAACACTTATGGAGGGCGTCAGGTTGAGGGAGGCTTCTAGCTATACAGCTGGTCCCCTGTTGAACTTAATGGGTCTGTCTTCTCTGTCGGCATGTAGGCATGTATAGGATTGCACTGTGTGTCTCTTGATGGTGGGGAGTTGTTAAATGCTGCTCATGATGGGCACCTACCTGATCTCCTGACAGGGTTTGGGATAGTTTCCCCCTGCTTTCCAGTTAGTCTGTTTTACAGTGTGGCTCCCTATGCACTCCCCCCCCCCCCCACAGGGCTTGCATCACCAAAAAAGGACACCAATTTGCATAAAATGTGCCAGTCCCAATTTTTATGCATTGATGCAAGCCTTGAAGTAATGACTGTGACTTAAATAGAAATACAATGCATCTCAGCATAGCAGGGAGGACAGTGATGACATGACCAGTTTACCTACCTGTGCAATCTTCTGTCTTGGCGTCAACAGTTGATGGGCACCATCAAGGTTCCTGCCCTCCCTTTGTATGGTTCTTTATCTTTAACTGGACTTGGACTGGAAAGCTCTTCAAATAAAGGATGCCTCCAAATTGAGGACTCTCCTCTGACAGCACTTCAAACAGAGGACTGCTGTCTGTAAAGTCGGACATGGGCCACCCTATATCTTTGACCAATTAGTGATAAATCTGCTAGTGGCTATCAAGGCACCACACTTCCCACATCCTTGTTAGGCTAATAGGAAAGCTCTGGATCTTGGGGATCCAAATATTCCTTGATCCATTCCCATGAAACACCCCTTTTCCTCTACCTATGTCAGAGCAGCAAGGGCTGCAGATATTTCTGATACAGCAGGGAGGAGATTTGTGAGGTTGGATTTCTCTCTCTCTGCCCTCGGAGGGGGACATCGACAATATCCTATGGCTTCTATGTGCTCATAGTATGATGCTATTTTTTTCCTCCATCACTTTCTATCGTCATAGTATCTCCTGTTTGCCTTTTAAATTCAGATTCCTTTCTCAAGATATGTAACAATCTACTTTTTTCTCTCTGCAATTAAGGTGCAAAATCCTTATAAACAAAGGAAGGGGTGCAGCTACTGAAAAGAAAGAATGATCTTAACGTAGATATTTCAAATGGGCCATTGCTGCTTTATTAGGTTTATATAATCTGCAGTCCTGAACTGCATACATATGGTGGTAAGGTACTGCAACCAATAACTAACATTTTCTGTGTTTTGCAGCATTAACAAAATGGAAGCTAAAGGTAAAAGGAAATTTATAGGCAAAGGTGGAAAAGCAGGCCCTGGTAAAAAGAAATTTAAAAAGAATGACGGTAAGATGAATACTATCAGATTTATTTCCTAAAGATGATGCACAAAGAAAAAGAATTCATAATACTGCAGGGAAACCTGGGATTGAGAAAGACTTTGAACTGATACATGTAAGATAAAGTGCTAGCTGATTTTTAAAAACCATGTAGGGTTATTTCCCCCCGCAGGGCAATACCCTTACTGTTACCCAGAGGACCTTCTCTTCTGCCGCTTCCAGTCTGTGGAATGGCCTGCCAGAGGAGATTCATCAACTTAATAGTCTCTTTGACTTTAAGAAAGCCATAAAGACCGTTCTCTTCCGGCAGGCCTACCCAGTTGAATTTTAAGAGTTTTATTGGTATTTTAATAATGTATTAGTTTTATGTGTTTTTAATCAGTTTTATGTATTTTATATGTTGTTCCCCGCCTCGCTCCCAGAGGGGAGAGGCGGGTAAGAAATAAATAAATATATTATTTTTATTAAAGTAAGGGTCAAAATATTTAGCTTTATTGAATTGAGATAATGCATTGCTCTGTTAAGCCTGGTTAATAGCCATATAGATAATCTGATTTGTCGGTGCCACCACAAACCTTCAGAAATGCATGACGGAAACCAGAAGATTCCAGTGGCAAGCCAGTTTGTCATATGGAAACAGCCACACAATGGATATCAATTTAAAGTAGCATCCACCTGGTAGCTGTTTCATGTGCATTGGCAGAGGCGGAGAGTCTGTAATATTTTAGTTGTTGCTCTCCACTGGATATCCACCTATTGGTGTCTTATGTTAATATCTAGAAGTTAGTTAAATTAATTCTGTGTCTTGGTTTTACTTTTCCTGACTTCCTTGTTTTGAATGTATTTTATTGCAGCTAGTCCCCTTGAAAACTGTTTGGTAGAAAGGTGGGATAGAAATGTAACACCAATAGGGACAGGAAAGAAATGGTTATACTTCAACTTTATTCCATTTATAGCTGATATGAATCTGACCACAAAGCACTTTGCTGTTCTCTGTTGTCTTAATGATACTAGCATAATGAATAGAGGATGGCATCAGTTGTGTTCTCCAGAAGAACGTTCTCTTATATTAGTATAACAGCATATGTTTAATATTACCAAATATTGAAGCTTATTCTTTTTTATCCAACAGCCTTAAACGTCAGAAGGGTGTTCACCTTTTTAAAATGTTTATGAATCTATAAGTACAGTATGAATTGAAATACTTATATACTTTTAAATCAGCTAAATTTATGGGAAAACTAGAAGCAGTTTTGAATTAAAGTATCAATTATCAAGAGGGCTTAGAAGAATATAAGAATCTTAGTGTTGATACTAGGAATTATTATTATTATTATTAAAACTAGGAATTATTATTGTTGTTGTTGTTATTATTATTAAAACATTGAAATAGATCCTGGTCCTCCAAAGAGATTCAAAAGAAAAGATGGGGAAGACACTAAGTCCAAATTTAAATCTAAGACATTTGAAAGAGGAAACAAAAAGCCTGGGAAAACTGGTGTGAAAAAATTCAAGAGAAAACAACTATCAGAAAAGTTATCCAGGAAGCGCAAACTTCAGGATGATAAAGAAGGAGGTGAGAAAAAAAATCTTAAAAATATGTTTATTAAAGGAAAATATGCTTCAGTATAATAGCAGATGCATTTTTTTAAAAAAATACAACCAACCCCCCCCCCCCAGCTCACCTGAGATTGCCAAATGCCTCAGCAACAGAGCAGCCAAACAGTGGCTTCTTTGACCCTTCTCATGTAGACTGCCCTGGTGGTTTATAAATAGTCTTAATAAATAATAAAAGTCATAAACCCCAAGCCTTCCTCCTAACATTGGATCTGAAGAGGGTGCAATGACTACCACCCAACTGCTGGGATGATCCCCCACCTACTTTCTGGCTCCAAGACTGGGTCTTGCTGCTGCCATCTAACAAGCATGACAACAGCACACTTGCCATGTTGAGTGTAGCCGTTGAAGTGGTTAGGAGCATGAGCTATGAGCCTCAAATTCAGATTTCAGTTCAATCTCGAATTTCCTGACCTTGTCTTAAGCAAGCCTGCATCTTTAATATGGACATGATAAAATGGGCCAGAGCTCGGTAATAAGAGCACATTTTTTGTATTCAGAGGGTTCCACTTTTTGGTGACATCTGCAGTTAATTGTTTTTAAAAAGGGGCTTGGAAGGAAGAGCTGAGAAAGATCTTAGCCGCTTTCAGAGTAGATTTGAGCTAGATGGACCAATGGTTTGACTTACAGTGCTGCTTGCTCCATAAATTCTAGTTATTGGCTCAGTTCGGACGACACTTTCCTGTTGGCATGATCCCAACGGGAAAGATGCGTCAGCACCAAGCCATGTGATCCCCTGTGAGCGATGACACATTCTTTCCGAAGGCTGGATCATGCTCCCTGGCACACAAGACCATTCCGAAGCCTCTTGCTTCTGTGGCCGGGGCTATTCATGTTTCTCCGTGCACTGCCACGGATGTGGATGTGTTAGCGCGGACCGACATCCCCATCACTCTCCGTGCTGAGCGCAGCGGCAACTAGCAGGTGTGTTGCCTCCAATGACAGGAGATGTGGCGCCCCTGTTGCCAAGCGATGACCGCAGCGGCGGATCAATCCCACCTCCTGCTAAGAGGAGAGATGGCTCTGCTTGGGGCTTCCTTCTCTGGTGACAGCCACTGCGAAAGATGCAGAAAGAAGTCTGTCTCCTCCCGCTCCGCTCCTCCCAATGGAATGGCGGTGCTCCAGTAAGGCAAGCGGTAACCAGCACTGCCATTTGGTGGGGAGGGCCAAGGGTGGGGGAGAGGCAACAACTCAATGGAATTGAAATAGTCCACTCCACAGAGCAGGATTTCTGTATAGCCCAAGGGCGCCACACAAATAGCCATCTGTGGAGTGGAGTATTTCCACTCGGTGGACTAAAGTGTCGTCCAAACGCACCCACTGTTTCAAAATAGGCTGTTACAATCAAAAGCTGGTTCTTTCCTCATGACTGAAATTGTTGGATTTTTAAGCAGGGCAAAATTGGCGGATATATCTACATATCTGTGGTGCAGTTGAAAATTCTTTTGTGTTGCAAACGTTATACTACTGATGAAGATTAATCAGAAATGGAGTACACATCCTAGAGTTACCATTTATTGTCAATTTATTATCATCTGTATCACAAGCAACTGTCTGTATGACTTTAATACTAGCAATTGTGTGTTTGTTACGATTTGATTATCAACAAGTATATGTATGATTTAAATATCAGCCTCTGTATAGGTCTGTTTGCTGTGTTTGACTATAAACTTGAACTCGATTTGCAACATTAAGTGTTCTATTACTATTGTACTTTAAGTTGGTATTTGCAGTGAACGCAGTTATCTTTTCTCCGAGCTTGTCAACCATTTACTGTTCATTAGGTCCCCTTTTTCATATCTGCTCATGTGCTAGAGCACTTTTAAATTCTAATTCTTAATCATCAGGGTTGCAGCCTAAAAAGCCTAAGTGGGATGACATCAAGAAGAAAAAGAAGGAACTGAAGCAGAGCCGACAGCTGAATGACAAAACCAACTATGATGCAGTGCTGAAGGGAAAGCAGATTTGGGAGACTCTGCGACGGTAATAATGACTTTGGTTGCATTTTCTCTAGCTTTACGCTGCACTTGGATTTTCTCTCATGAAGAGGCAAAGCGTTCTGCCCTACATGACACTTTAGTGCATGTGCAGACCTTGTTTACTCATGTATCCTATGGGTGGAGAACAGGATGTAGGTCGGTGTGTGTGTGTGTGTTTCGTTTTTGTTTTTATTGATAGGTGAAGAAACGGGTATCAGGATTTTTTTTAAAAAAAAATGTAGGTAAAGTGTTGCACACTGCAAGGAAAATCTTGGATGAGGTAATCTGTGAACTGAGTCTCCTGTGAGGTCAGCCATCTAACAGCGCTACTGATGGAAGCTGACGTTCAAATCCTTGCTCAGTCTTGAAACTCTCTGGATGACAAGATATTGTCCTATAGTTTGATCTACTTTGTGTTGTGGGTATGAATATAAAATGAGAGCCAACCCCCCCCCCCCCCACACACACACACACTTGTCGCTCACTTCACTGTACCAATGCAACAAATCTTGATGAAGACCTTCATCATTGGTCACCCTGCAGATTTCATTGAAATGACGCCCCATTCTTTTGTCATTAAGAGTTGAAAGTGGAGGGTACGTAGTCTTGTAACTTCAATACATTTAGCTACTGGCCTCCTTTCCTGCCATGTGCGTCGTTCCCAAATTATGTTTTTATTGTAAATCGTTGAGCTTTAGAATGGACAAAAATCAAGTAATTAAATATTGTAATCTTTATACTGCTCACCTGTGTTGCTTTTTGCTCCTGAACAGCCATTTAAAAAAAAAAAGAGATTTTAAAAGGTTTCCTGCCATTAGATGTCAAAGTTCAAGACATTCTATTGTCAAGAAGAAAATAATTATTGACTTACCTTTGGATCTGCTTGTTTTGGTAGGAAAAACTGTGACAAGGAAAAGCGCAAGAAGCTGTTGAGTGAACTTCAGGAGCTACTTCATGGGAAAATCAAAAATGTAAGCAGTATAGCAACATTTACAAAGCAAAATACAATAATACGCAATTCACAAATCGCCAACATTGTGTGGGTGAATAGTGAAAAGGTGATTGTTGAGTTGAACTGCCCCGTTGGTATGATTATGGCTGGGATCCAGAACGGTCCCTTTTGCAAATGGGAGTTCCTTCTACTTGCACAGTGGCTTCTCTCCCCCCACCCCCACCCCAGTTTGCACCAGTGCCTTACTCCTGTTGGAGCTCCCTTGGGGCTTGTAAGAAAAAGAAATGTGTTACTGTGCAGCAAATGGGGTTATAAGAAATGTTTCTGTTATGTGTATTGGTTGAAGGTACCACTTGACCTTCAACCAAATACTAGAGTGGTGAAAATATTGAAGCAATTGTCCTTAAATTGGTTCATTTCTTGCCCAGGGCTTTACCACTCTAACTGCGCCCATGCTGTTTGTTTCTGAATCAGTGTATTATATCATTACACCCCAATTGGTCTCCTTTCAAGGATATCATTATAGCTATCTAAAAAGACAAATGTACTAAATTACACAGAGTGTAATGCTGCCTAAATGGCCTGAAGTAATAGATTTCATTTATTTCCACAGATGGCATTTGCTCATGATTCAACCCGTGTCATCCAATGTTACATTCAGTTTGGTGATGAGAAGCAACGGCAAGAAGTGTTTGAAGAATTAAGAGGTATAATTTCCAGTTATATAGCCTTTGCATGCAGAGTGCTTTATTATTATTCCGTTCTCAGTGTGATTTCTCATCCCACAGAAAGCTTCACTGAGCTAAGCAAGTCCAAGTATTCCAGAAATATCGTGAAGAAACTTCTTGTGTACGGGTAGGTATCTTGCATATCCATATATATGGTTCTTGTTTTACCTGCATGGCTTCCTCTCCAGTTTGAAGTAACCAGATCTTAGGGTGACCATATGAAAAGGAGGACAGGGCTCCTGTATCTTTAACAATTGCATAGAAAAGGGAATTTCAGCCGGTGTCAGTTGTATGCGTGCAGCACCTGGTGAAATTCCCTCTTCATCACAACAGTTAAAGCTGCATGTGCCCTGCCCTCTTGACCAGATTCAAAAGAGGGCAGGGCTCCTGCAGCTTTAACAGTTGTGATGGAGGGAATTTCACCAGGTGCTGCATGCATACAAATGACACCTGCTGAAATTCCCTTTTTTATGCAACTGTTGAAGATACAGGAGCCCTGTCCTCCTTTCCATATGGTCACCCTACCAGACCTGCCGTTGCAACTCTGTGTAAAGAATAGAATGTTGGAGTTGAACTTTGGTTGCCTTAGTTTGAATCTTTGCTTGATCAACAAAGCTTCTTGGCTAGCCTTGGACCGAGTCGTTCTATCTCCTTCTGACCTATGATGGATCAGTCTTGAGAGGCTTAAAATGAGCTTTGCCAGAATAGGAATGTGAATGGATTCTCCTGGCAACCCCCTGGTTGCATTTAGGGATCCCACTGAGGTCCTAGCCACACTTTGGAAAATCCTTGTCTGGTCTAAGTCTTGTTGCTAGAGAAGGCAAGGAATATTGTTTGGTCTCCTCCTAGTGTCTCGCTAATGCCTGCCCTGGTCTTTAATTTTTTTTAAAAGGCTGGTTTGGTTTATGTTAATGTTGGGTTTATAATCTTAAAATAGCTCATCATAACAATTGGCATACTCTGTTGTGGATCAATACACAATGCAAATTAAAGCTAATTCGTTTGGCAAGGTTGTTTCAGTAGACCAGAGATGGGGAACATGTAGCCCTCCAGCTAGTGTTGAACTGCAGCTCACCCCATCCCTCGCCATTGGCTATGCTGGCTAGGGCTGATGGGAATTGCAGCCTATCAACATCTGGAAGGCCAGACATTCCCCGCCCATCTTACAGGCTGTGTTTACCCATGCAGTCCTGCAGAGTTCATCTCAACATAAGAGACTTCCTTCCCCCCCCCCCCCCCTCTCTGGCCTTGGTGCATATGCTAGTGGACTCTGGAGAAGGGCAGGCTCGGTACCAAAAAACCGAAAATGGGGGTTTGCTACTAAGCAGAGCCAAAATGTGTGGGCCTCTGTCATTCTAGGTAGGCCTGTAATTTAGACTTGCTGAGTAGAGTGTGTGAGGGTGTGTGTGTGTCAGTCTTAGGGGGACGAATTTAATAAGTGGTTACTTAAAACAGTCTTCCGTAACCTGATGCCCTCCACATGGGTTGTACTACAAGTCCAGTCAGCCCCTGCCAGGTATTGGTCAGGGATTGATAAGAGCGGTAGGCCAAAACATCCGGAGGGCACTGGATTGGGGAGCGCTGATTAAAAGTTGCTGGCCTGCTTTTCTTTTCTTCCGATCTGCTGACTGTTATTATCCATGTATTCAACTTATTTCTGGAACAGAACAAAGCCACAAATTGCGGAAATAATCAAAAGCTTTAAAGGCGAGGTGAGAAAGATGCTACGCCATGCTGAAGCGTCTGCTGTGGTGGAGTATGCATACAATGACAAAGCAATTTTGGAGCAAAGAAATATGTTGACAGAGGAGCTTTATGGGAATACTTTTCAAGTCTACAAGGTAATGAGTTGAGACAATTTCCTCTTTCACAAATGTTTTTGTAGCTTCCCCCACCCCCCAAATTATCTAACATCTGAAAGTACAGGGACTTATGGGAGGCCAGGCAAATGGAAATGGAAAATGCAACAACTTAGCTCCAGAGTAGGAACCCTGAAGGAGTGCCCATGTGCCTTTACCCAGTACACACATCATCACTGGGGCCTATGTGACCTGCCTCACTAAAAAAACTGTATTTCCCTCCTGCGTTTTGGATCCCTTCTTGGAGCAGATAATTGTTGAGGCTAGAAGATATCTGCTCAGTCTTTGCCTTAGAGAGAGATTCCCCATTCACCCTGCAGATAATTTTGCTACTATGAAGTCTAGGAGATCTGCTATTTTTAAAACGGATCTGTGGTTCATATGTTACCTTGGTACCTTCATTAAAACTCTAGTCCAGGGCAGCCAGATGCAAAGATACTTTGTGTGTCTTTGCACAAGGCAGCCACTTCAAAAATATGCTGGACTCTGAGCATATGTTACTTTGTTCTTTAGAGGTTGGCTTTATTAGACCTTGGTCCAACTTAATGTCAGAGGCCGACTTTCAAGGCTTGTACCTATATTTTAACTTTCTGGTGTGAACCTTTCAACGCTAATCCCACACACAAAAGTACTGAAGTATTAGAGAACCTTTAGTAGTTATGCAGTATTTCACATTTACTTTTAGTTTCAGGTCATTTCAGGTCTAATCCCCTCCCCCCACCCCCAGTACCTGGTTGATAAATAGGGTCAGTTTAAAAGATTTAAAAAGTAATCCATGCTATATATTCAATATGGAGTTGATTTATTAGAAATTTTAGTATTTGGGAATCTAGGTAGAGCTATTTTAATATCTATTTAAAAAATTAAGGTTTAATGAGGTTCTTCCAAAGCTTTGAAGCCATGAATACTAATGTACTATTACTTAAATTCTGCTTTCATTGTGTATTTTGTCATACTCTTCAAGAGCTATAGGTCATACTTTGTGGCTTTCTTTAATATGAGACCAATTAGCAGGAGTTCCACTTCACACACTAATGAGAAGCCATACCTTCCTTTGAAGATGGTAGCTATCAAAATGAATGTAACACATACCCATACCTGCTGTTCTAACCTTTTAAAAAGCTGTACGAATAGAGGCTACGTCAGCCACTTTAATAGGCATCACCCCACCCTGCTGATTCCATTTGCAGTTTACACTGTGATCCTAAATGTCCTTACATAGAAGTTGACTCAGTGTGACTTAGTTCTGCATTGGCCTAATTTGGAATTCTGTTGGACACTATAGTGTGAGTATAAGCTTTTTAATTCAGGGCAATTTCAGAGATGGCTCTCCTTATTCTCTTGGGATATCTGTGTGGAGTTAACCGCAGCATTACCCAGTCAGAAAACCTTTTTTTTTTATCAGAACTCCTATGTATGTTCTGAGTCTCTGAATTTTACTTAATGATCACAGTGCCAGGTTTAAGAATATCTAACTACAGATATAGGGCAGAATCCAGTGGGGTGCTTGCACTTCTATGGACTCTCTTGCGCCCCGCTGATTCTCTTGCACAAGTGGTGGATCTGGGAAACAGTAGGCTTCCCAGAGGAAGCCTTGAAACAAATTGAAATGCTCGTTTCTTGACTGGGGCAGGTCGGCTGAGCTCCCTTATGCAAGATTCAACCTCCCCTCTTCTGGAAACGAGTGTTTCGACTCTATTCCAGTTGCCCCGGAAGTGCTAAATCTTTCTTCTGCAAACGGTAGGTCCTGCTTGCAGGCGGAAATTGGTGGGGCATAGGGGGAATTGGAGGAGGCTCCTACAACTTGGCTTCCACAACTTTAAGGTCGTTAAAATTCAATATAGTGGCTTTTCATTTCAGTCGTCAGATCACCGAACTCTGAATGAAGTGTTGGAGGCTCAGCCTGAAAAGCGGGAGGCCATTATGGATGAAATGAAACAGATCCTTACCCCAATGGCTCAAAAGTAAGAACAACAACTTATGAGATGCTTCTCTCAGCAAAGTGTATGGGGCACTTGTAAGGATAAATTTGAAATGGTGACATTTAAATTAGTAAAAGCTGAATAATTCTTAGCACGGTGACTTATCAAACACATTAGCATAACTTAACCCTTTTAAGATTGTAGTAAGATCCAAAGGTTCTTCAAAAAATGTCAAAATGCTTCCCCTTATTGTCTCTATCCCTAGAGGCCGGCAGACTCTTGATACTCATAACTTGGCTAGATTCTGCTGATAACTTGGATTTCTGGCAAGCATAATCTGGAATACTACTGCCTCCAGACCTTTGGCAAATACAATTCTATGTACTGTTGAATAGCAATATTTCACATTAGTATTCAAATACAAATGTCTATTTTTCTTATCTTACAGAGAGGCTGTAATAAAGCATTCATTGGTACATAAAGTTTTTTTGGATTTTTTTACTCATGCAGTCCCTAAGCAGAGAACTGTAAGTATTGGTTCATTGACTTTAGTTGTTACAAGTTTTGAGTATCTGTTTTCAAGTAAATGAATAAAATGTAGAGTTGTGTACCATGTATTCAGTACCATCTTGCTATTTGGATATTTTAGCCAAAAACGTGTCTGATCCAGCTAAGGAGATCTCACTGGCTGAGTCAGGAATTGGCGATCAACATGCATTCCATCCCTGTTACAATGGAAAAAAAAGATTTAGGCTGCCATGGTAATGGATAAAATAACAAGGTATAAATTGCTATGGGAGGAAAGAATGAAATATTGGAATAAGTTCCAACCTGCTGATTTAGCAACTATAGAGATACTATGTATGTGTTAAGTTGAAGTATCAGAACTGTTGTGAATTATTGTATTAGGAAACAAAATTTTTTAAAAATTACATAATGAAAAAGGAATTGGCAGCCTTACCTACATCGTTTTCCGTGGGATGCAGATCCTTATCCTATTTCTTGCACAGCTAGTCATGCGTAATATAATCTTAAAGCATGACTACAGTTGAATTGGGGTGGTTATCTGCATTTATCCTGTACCTGTTATACTTGGATATCTGAAGCTAGCGATCAGTGTAATGACAGCAGAACCCACTGGTATTTTTAAGACTAATAGGTTGCCCGTGTGTTAAAAATGTGATACTGTGTTGTAGGAGTTCGAAATATTTTTCTAGTCCAGTTTTCCCCCTAACCTTAAACAGTGAAGATTACAGATCTGATCGAAATAATGTTCTTATTATTGTATATCGTGTTTTTTGTTGCCTTCCTTAACTCCATCTCCTTAAAACTATTGCTCTTTGTGTGTAGGAAATGATTGAAGCAATTAGAGAAGCTGTAATCTACTTGGCGCACACGCATGATGGAGCCAGAGTAGCAATGCATTGCTTGTGGCATGGGACTCCCAAGGTATTGTATGTAAAATAGCTTGTCTGTGTCAAAGTCCTATTCTAATTAATCTGAGTTTGTTGAATACAAACCAGCACTAGGGAACCTGTTCCCTAATGCAATTACCAGCTTCTCAACTGTGTTTGTCTTTGGCAAATGTGATTGTAGTACAAGGAAGTATGAAATCACGTATCCTTTTTAAAATATATTTGAAAGATACTAAGGATTTCAAACAAGTTTTGTGATGAATATGACATGGCAGTCTTTATCATGGTGCCTTGTAGGCATGCTGTAAATCCAGACTTGAAAGAGTGTGATTTGCCTTCATTATGTAAATGCTTAACACTGAATCTTATATGTAAACCTGTAGTGCTGTCAGGATCTGTGTTCGGGCTTTTCCAGAGCTCCTGAGCGAGAGAGAGCTCTTGCCGTAAAACAGCTCTCTGTTTCTTGGTTTATGGCAGGCTGGCATAGCATAAGACTGGCTGCCTGTTAGCTACCGAGCCACATACAAGATTATGCTATTAGCCTATAAAGCCCTAAACAGCTTGGGGCCAGGATACCTAGCAGACCACCTTCCCTTATATACACCTAGACGACATTTACGATCATCAGATGAAGTCCTTCTCGTAATTTCAAGACAAATGTCATCACGAAGAACCTCAGTGGCGGGCCTTTTCTGTAGTGGCACCCACCCTGTGGAAAACCCTCCCTCCTGCGATTCGGGAGGAGGAAAATGTAACCTTCAAACGCCTCCTGAAAACATATTGTTTTAGACAAGCTTTCTCCAGACTGTAACTTATTTTGGTTTTATATGACATTTTAAAATTTTTTTTGAAGTTTTAAATCTTGATTTTATAGATTATGGTTTTAATTGTAAACTGCCCAGAAAGCCTTGGCTGTTGGGCAGTATAAATACGTAATAAATAAATAAATAAATAAATAAATAAGAGTTGAAGGCTGATAGCAGCTCCTTCCTGTGTCTATTATCAATCCCCTGGGGGAATTCAAAATACATACGTGTGGGAAGTTGTGATTTGAGTTGTGCATCCCTGTTTTATTGTTTATTGGGAGACAATATTGGAATCTGCTAAAGCTCCCCTTTCTTTAGACTGCAGTATTTATGAACTGAAATACTAATTTATGAATTAGGAGAGGGTATTTATTGAATACCCTCTCCTAAAAGTAGCCTGCATGTCTGCTTAGATTCAGTCCGTCAGACTGCGCTTTGGGATTTAATAAAGGAAGATTAGGCATACTAAATCCAAGAGTGATATTTGACAATAAGTTTCTAGATTTATAATAACTTTTGAAGCCCACTCTGGGGAAATTTTGATAGATCTGGTATTCATATGTGTTGTGCTTTCCCAATGAACTCATAACATAGTGCTCAGCAAAGTAGGACTGGTTGAGGGATATTTTGCAGCATGCTGAGTCAGCCTTTAAAAGAGCTCTGCAGGATGCCTTTGCATTCCTCATATAGAAGAGGGGCTCATAAGTGTCTTAGACCTTTCAAGGGGTCCTTGGCCCTAAATGTTTTGACTTTTATTTAATAAATATGATGCATTCTGAAGTTTATATGTAGCAATATATTCATTTCTAAAGTTATAGGCTCATAACCGTTCCTTCACTGTTTTTGTTTGTTTCTAGGATAGAAAAGTCATTGTAAAAACCATGAAGACGTACATAGAAAAAATAGCCACTGTAAGTATTTTTAAAGTACTGTCTGGGTAATCACCAGTCTTGTCCTGTGCATGCTAACTCAGAAGTAAGTCCCACTATGCTCAAGTAGGACTTACTCCCTAGTAAATTTACAATTTCAGCTTAAAACGATCTCTTCTGAGATATTATATGTTGCAAAGCTTTTGATCTATGTGGTGCTATGAATTCAGAAGAAGTTAATATAGGAGGCTCCCTGATAACGGTGTCAGACCAGTATGGACATTGGCTGGCATTGGTCTCCAGGGTCTCAGGCAGGATTCTTTCCTAGCCTTACCTAGAAATGTTAGGGTTGAACCAGGGACATTCTGCATGCGAAGCATCTGCTGTACCACTGAGCTGTGGCCCTCTGCAGGAGTTAAATGTAAGAGTAATCTTTATAAATGCCTCAGGAATATGTAAGAAACATCACTATGCCATGTTTTTATGAATTCCAAGAAATCATTTGAACATAGGCCCGATCTACACCAAGCAGGATATAGCGGTATGAAAGCAGTATATAAAAGGCAGGAGCCACACCAAGCAGGAGATAGTGGCATATGCTATGTGTCAGTGGGCCCCAACAGTTGTCAGTGCACTTCAGTACTGCTATAAAGCAGGAGTGTGGCCCTGCCTTTTATATACTGCTTTCATACCGCTATATCCTGGTTGGTGTAGATCTGGCCATAGACAAAAAGTAGAAGAGAGTTCCATAGCAAAGGATGAAGAACAGAGATAGGATGTATATATACACTTTTTTGCGCAGTTGAGGTATGTGTTCTGTTAAAAGCTTGCATTCATGGCTTGTGTCTTGCCTAAAACAGATTTGTATTCTTCTAAGGCTTGATTCCTAGCTCATCTCCTGAATAAATAAGATTTTATTCCGTAGAATAGGTCTTCATTTGAAATGGATCTGTTTTACTCAGAACCAATGCAGAGATAACATAGCTGCTTTTAAGTTAATATAGCATTCTTCACAACAGTCTCACATTGCAATCGAAAGCATGTTTATTCAGCTATAAGTCTCACAGAGTTTAGTAAAGTTTAATTTTAAATAAATTTCCATAGATTGCTGCCTTTATTTGCTTTAAATAAAAATATAATTTAAATATCATCATAGCATAAAATCACTCATCTTTAGCTAATGACTAGCGTGCATGGACAGCTTTTTAGCTAATGAACTGGTGTGCATGGCAAGTTTTTGTATCTTACATTATGCTTGGTTTTCTGGTTCATATTTCAGGGTGAATTCTCACACTTGGTTTTGGTGGCAGCATTTGACTGCATTGATGACACCAAGCTTGTGAAACAGCTAATTATATCTGTAAGTAATCTAATGTCCTAAGATTCTCAAGATTGCCCAGTTCAATATATATATATATATATATATATATATATATATATATATACACACACACACACACACACACACACACTCTATATGGGCAACTTTGTAGTGTTGCTTTTATGCCAGGTGTTCAAACTGTTTAGGTTTTTCTTTGAAAAGTCATTTTGTCTTTTCCTAAATCGCTTCGATTTTGTTGTTAATTAGAATGCTGTTCTTAATTACCTGCTGCTGTGATTAATTAGAATGCTATATATGTGCTGGAAACTTTTAGAATGTTGAGGTCTGGCAGGGTGATGCTTTTCTTTTTTAATCTTGATATTAAAGGAGGATAATTCAGTTTGCACTATTTAAAATACTGAGGTCCAGCGTAATGTATTAGCGCGCGCACACTAAGGGTTTGAGTGCCTATGTGCAAAAGAATATCCACAGCCCATAAGAATCTCATTTCTCCCTCCAACTCCAAAGATATTGGCACTTGTCAAATGTGTTGGACGCGATTTGTGGCTGCAGCTTATCATGTCGTCCGAACCTGGGCAGTATGTCTTGTTGGAGAGTTAAACAACCCTCAAATAGCCTATGGGTTGTTGAAAGGTTACTTAACTCTCCAACAAGCCATGCCACCCTGGTTCAGATGACATAATAAGCTGTGGCTGGGCAGTGATTGTGCAAATTGGCCCATTGAATGTCTTAGTCCTGCATAGATTCCTGCCTTAGTAGGAAATAATGTACAGCTGATAATACTATTATGACAGGGCATCATCATCATCATCATAAATTTCTTACCCGCCTCCCTCTGGATTGAGGCAGGGAACAACATTAAATACAAATAGTATAACATACATAAAACTGATTAAAATATATAAAACTAATACATTATTAAAATAACAATAAAAGGATGAAAAAGGTTTGTCTATCTTAGCCAAAGTGGCAGGGATTTTTTCATCCTGAAAAAAATGTGTCTTCCTCACAGGTACTGTTGTTTTGCTGTTCTGATATACTTACCTTGAGTATATGATATTGTTCAACTATTATCTTTGATGAAACCAGTCTGCTCATTTAAATGCATTTAGCTATAATCCTCTTTTAGTATTCTGGCCAAAATTGAAGAGCAAATTTTAAAATCCTGATTGAATGGTGAAATGGTTCTACTGGTAGGGGAGCATGAAATGATTGGCCAGCTAGTCTCGCATCTGTTCTGGGTCAATTGCTGGGCAGCATTATTAAATATTACACTCAGGGTCAAACCAGACAAAAATTATGAGAGAGACATGAGTAGATCTTCCGTGACTTTGGACAGTCCCTAAAATTCAATCGTTGTGCAATATAGCTATCATAATAAATTTATGGCAGCTGTTTCTTAATATAAGAAACAAGTCCTTCCAAGAAGCAGATATTCCCAAATATCAGAAAGATACTTTGGTAGGAAGTGTACTTACTCTCAGCCAGGTAGAACTTTGGAAATTGTGGATAATGTGCCAGTTCATTTCCCCAAAAATTTAGGATTGGTCTGGGGATCCACTGTGTCTCTTAATTTCATTGTGTGGAATGCAGTTGTCATGTACATTGAATTCTTAGGAAAGTCCACCACTGCAAAATGCCCCCAAAAGATTTTTTTGTCAAAAAGGTGGATCAGCACCATTCATTGAAGATGGTAATGCTGTGTAATTTGAGAGCTACTTTAGTAAAATAAAGAATAAAACTATTATCTACAGTATTGCATTAGTATTGTCACTGACTATTCTCATCGCTCTAGGATGAATATAGTTTTGCTACAGGTCACCTGTTGGTGTTAGATTAAGCTAATTTTCCAGCAGCATCAAGAGGCACAGTTTTGTCTTGGTAGCAGCTGCCGTTGGAGGTTTTATATTTATGGGCTGCTGTGCAGAGTAGATGAGACTTATACTTACAGCATGTACCTCTGGATTTTTTTGTACAGTTGCAACGTTTTTGCTCCACACCTAAATCTGGGGCAAGACATAATGATGGGTTCAAGGGAGACCTTTTCTATTCTCCATCTCATGGACTCAAGAGGAGGCAACTTTGGGAATTGCAAGTGTTAGTCACAACACTGCTGCCTGATACTGTGAGCATTTGTGGTGAAAGGATAAGGCATCGCTTGTAGCTGGAAGAGCCTCGGTGTATAGGATTTGTTCAACATGGTTGAACATGCCCTGTGCAAAGGGTTTGTGTGTCTGCCCCATTGTAAATCTTGCAGATGAACAGGTCTGCATACTTGGCAGCTTGGTTATCCAGGTCATGCTCAGCCAGGTATTTGAGATAAATGTGCTTCCGGAAACTTTCCAGCATGTGCCCTGCTACGATTGAAATGGAAAGAGTGGTTTCTAACACATCTTGTGGAATGGATAGTTGCTGTACAATGGTCTGGCTTGGGCTATACTTTCCTTGGCTGTTCCAGTCTTGAGCTGCACTTCTGAACATATGGAAAATGAGACAAAAGCGGTACAAGGTCATCTGTGTCTCATGTAGCGACTGCAGGGCTTGTTGCTGATTTGCTATGACAGAATGAAGAATAATCCTTGGCAGCCGCCTAATGCCATGCTTCTTAATTTGTGCTGCCTCCTGTGTCAGTGATTCCACTTTCTCCATTACTGAAGCCACCTGCAGCTACAGCAGTCATGTTCTTTGGTGCTTGGAATAGCAATTGCTTGGGGAGAATTTTTGTCACGTCTTGTTTTGTTTCCTGGGTGTGCAGAAAATTATTTCTTGGATGGTAAAAGAGTATCCCTTCTCTCTCCCTCCCCCCTCTCTCCCCCTCTCTCAACTTTTTAACTGCCTGAAGCTCTGGCTGTATATTTTCCTGGTTCTATTTATGACTACTTTCATATCTGTCAAATAGTATACCTGAACCATGCACAACAGGTTGCCAGGGGCTCTCCTTCATGGTGTGGGCTTTCTATACCCTCAAGCCTTCTTTGTCTGTTGATGGGGCAACAGGAGTGGAGAACCTTCAGCTTTCTCTAGCTGCTGGTGGGAATTCTCAAAAGACAGAAGAGTTCTCATGTGAAGGGTGTGCCATAAGTAGCTAGGCTCTGATAAAGATAACCCTCCATGCCCATTCATGGTTAAATAATGAATTAAGCAAACTTACTATTGTACTACTGATTTGATGGGAGACCTATATGGATTTTTTGGTTATTGTTGCTTTGATACGGAATTCTGTTGAAATATTGTAGATTGAATGTATTGCTGTTGTATCCATATTTTTGCTGGTTTTGTCATTTTGCTTGTGAACTGCCTTGATCATCTGCAGAAGGGCATTATTCAAATAAAGGGACTAGAATTATGGTTAATCTTTTGCTTTGCCTTTTGTCTTAATGGCTACTCTCAGAGCTGGTGGCATTAGCTGTCCCATAGTTGGGATGAGGGAACATGCTCTTGCAAATGTCAGCAACATTTGACAGACTGTAACATCCCAGATGCTGCAGAAAACTATTAATGGATTTACTTAGCATGAGGCATACTACAAGGTTGTCACAAATCACTGTACTCCCAGTATTGTCTTGCTTTGCAAGAAGTTTAAAGAAAAGTCATCATCCTGCAAAATAAGATTGTGTGACTTAATCCTTCACTTTAAAGTAACTTTGCTCAGTGAGAAGATAGAAGTCAGTAACAGGAGGAGCTTCATTTCAGAATTTTGTCCCCATTCTTGTGTTATTGCCAACAATAACTTAACTCTAGTACTACTTCCTGTATAAAGATCTTGAGGCACTTGTTTCAACTCAGCATCCTGATAAGGTATACTGATCGTTCTTGTTCCACAGAAGAGGAAATGGAGGCACAGGGAATCAGTATTGTGTAATGCCATAGAGAAGGTTAAACATGATGAGAACAAAGTAAGTGGTGATGAGCAAAGCTGGAATCCTCAGAATTACCCATATCTAAACAGAAAGAATAGGTATCTGAAACTTTCATACTAATAATATCTGCAGATTTTCTTAAACATGTGTTAATACTTTGTACTTTGAATTTTTAAAAAATATTATGAAATAGAAAGGGGGGAATAATCTTACATAAGAAGGGGAAAACAAAGAATTGGGGTGCTGTCATTCTCAAACATAGAGTTAAGTCCATTCTTGTCCATAGTTTGGAATGAGCACACCTGCATGCCATGCATCAGCAAAGTAACCTATTTAGTCATAAGTGAGATTTGCTTCAGGGTTAATATAGTGTAACAACAGTTTAAAGCGTGGGCCTAAGGAATTGAAAACAAACCATTTTCTGCTACTAACAAAGTTTTTCCTCTTCTTTCCCCCAACTTTTAGGAAATGAGTGATTCTTTAACCAGCATTGTAAACAACAAATATGGAAGGAAGGTTTTGTTGTATCTGTTAAGTCCAAGGGATCCTACATATTTCTCACCTGCGATAATCAAAATCCTACAACAGGGTGATGGAAATGCTTACAGGTAACTAGGAAATGCAATTTTATCTTGAATTGGCAGCTTGACTGGTTGCATCTTGCCTAGACAAGCCATGGTGCATCCCGGGTGCGATTTGTGTAATCACCCGCCCAGCCACACCTTGTTATGTTGTCCGAACCCAGGCAGAATGGGTTTTTTTTTAGGGGGAAACAACCCTAAAATAACCGAACAACAGCCTATGGGTTATTTGAGGGTGGTTCCCCCCACCCCAGCTTTGGGCTGCCACTGGGTTGCTGGTTATGCAAATTGCAACCAGCACACCCCAGAGCTTAAACAATGATTGTCTAAACCAGACCACTGTTTGTTTCAGTGATAGCAGAATTGTGCATGTTAGGTTTTATGTACAGTTTACTGTGCCATTTATGATATGAGGCTGTACTTACATGTATTGTATGAAATTGGTATTTTCACATTTCATTTGTTTCAAGATAGCTCACTGTCTTTTTTTTAAATAATTTTTATTAATTTTCAACATATAATACATAAAATAAACACAATACATAAACAACCCTCCACATCCCCGCTGTGCTCCCCTACCCTTGAGACCTTCATTGCTCTATTATATTATACATTTTCCCAAAATTGCATTGATTCTTTTGAAGGTGTACAACCTCTCCCCTTTACTAACACATATTCTATCAATAATCCCCAAATACTTTCAAAATCATTCTTTTTGGACAATCCCATCCTAACTTTCATTTTACATGTTAATCTATCATTAATTGCAATATCCCACACTCCTTTGTACCATTCTTCTATACTATAATTCCCTTGTATTTTCCAACTTTTAGCTATCATTAATCTAGCCGGTGTCAGGAGGTTGTTTATCAATTCTCTTATATTATTATTCCCATATTCTTTATCAAACATCCCCAATAAAGCTATATTTGGACTTGCTTCCACATTCTTACCCAGTATTTCACTTATTTCTTTAAAAACTCTTTTCCAATTTTTTTACATGCTCACATGTCCACCACATATGGTAATACGTCCCCACTTCCTGACAACCCCTCCAACATAACTTTGACATTTTCTTATGTAATCTTACAGGAGTGAGATACCATCTCCAGATTATTTTATAGTGATTTTCTTTTATCCTTATTGATAACAACTTTAAAGTTCTTAATTCCCATATCTTCCCCCATCTATCCCCAGTGATTTGAATTTTTAAATCTTCTTCCCAGATTGTTTTCAAAATTTCTTGTACCTCTCCCTCCTCTAGCAATATATTATATATTTCACTTATTATAGCTTTTTTACTTTTATTTTCCTCCTCCTTCTCTCTTGACTCAATTAACTTTTCAAATCTTGTTTCCTTTCTACAATCCTTATTTTTCTTTTTCCATCTCTGTGTCCATTGTTCCAATTGTAGACACTTAAACCATAAATGTTTTGCCCTCTTAAAACTTCTTCTATTTGCTTTTTATTAACCAGTCTCTTTAGCCAATCTTTCACTTTAATTATTTTTTTCCCTCAGTGGCCCTTCCAATTCTCTTCTCACTGTCTTGACTTCATACATAAACAGGTTCTTCCAATAAGATGCTTATTTGAAACGGTTACAAACCAGTCTGACAGAATCAAGGCACATTCTGGCAATTTGAAGGGTATTTATTGTACTATGTGATGCTGTTTGTCAAATCGACAGGAAGTAGTGATTTTGCAATGTTTTGTGGGTGTCAGTCTTTAACATTGCCAGTATAAGAGACAAGTATTTGACTGAGGGAATATTAGCAGAACATTATCCATTAACAAAAGAGTTGACTGGAGAGGAAGACAATGAGCATTGTGAACCAGCAGTGACCTTCATTCAGTTTACCTTTGTAGCAGTCCCAGATGGCAGTAGTTGCTGGCTACCTCCATGCAGAAATGCCCTTTATTTAAAAGATTTTTATTGTGCTCAATCAGACACAAGCCTTGCAAGAGTGCAGATACATGACTTAAGACACAACTATCATACATAACAATCCCACGGAATAAGAGGAAGCTACCCCTCGCTTTCACCATTATGGTAAGCGCACCCCTGCTACCAAGACACTTTGGATGATTCCACCCTCAAAAATAAATTAACCCCCCCCCCCCCCCCCCGGCCATCTATAAATAAGGTAACAGCCGGTGGCCATCTATTTCTCCAACCAATTGCATCAGCCATTTATATAGCCCAGATTGGGATGCTGCATCTTAAAAAAACATCTCCATGTAAATGGAACCTGGTTTGCCCCTTGTAAGCACTTGCATTGGGTGTTGCTACAAATGAGTCTTGACAGTACACTGTCTTGACAGTTGTCTTCAACTTGAAGATGAATCCTTAGACCCATCAATTTCTGATAGGAGTGGAAGGTCTCCCATCATTGATACTGGTGGAAAGAACAGTTCTGCAGGTACATTCTCTGATGCATCTACATCAGCTTCCTCCTTTACAAGAACAAGCACATATGCAATCATTTTTTCTATTTTTGTGTCCTTTTTTCACCAGCAAAAAGGACGTAGATGTTCGCCACCGTGAACTGCTGGAAGCTGTTTCTCCACCCTTATTAGAGTACCTGAACCTACATACGGAAGAAATGGTGATGGACAAAGCTGAATTCATTGTAGTGACTGGTATCCTCAGGACTGCTATTGGCGATGTCCAGCCTGCTATGAAAGCCATTGCTAGTCTTGCAGCAAGAGAGATGATTCCAGGGGGTGAAGATGGGCAGGTAACTGCGCCTAACAAGGGACAAGCAGTAGAAATATGAATTGTAGTCATTTTCTTTTTTTCCTTGGAGGTCTGCTATAGTTTCACTGTAGAATTGGGATAAACTAGGACAGCTTCCCAAACATGGTGCTCTCCATAGGTCTTCAACTGCAGCTCCCATAATTCCCAGCCACCATGACCATGCTGGCTGGGAATAATGGGAGTTGCAGTCTATTATTATTATTATTATTATTATTATTATTATTATTATTATTATTATATTTATATCCTGCCTTTTTTCCAGGGCTGGGACTCAAGGCAGTTTACAAGATTAAAAACATATACAATTAAAAACATATCAATATAAATTTACAAAAGTTAAAATAGAATTAAATCTTCAGTAAAATTAAAAACACTTAAAAAATTTTTAAAAGAGTAACAGATTTTTTTAAAAAAGAAAAAAGACCAATACATTAACGTAGGTTCAGAGTAGTTCCAAAAGCCTGCCAGAATAAAAAAGATTTTGCCTGCCTCCGAAAGTGTAGCACAGAGGGAGCCAGCCTGGGGGGAGAGGAAGCTGATACCTTGGTCTGAGGAAGTGTATAGAATTTGTATTCTGGTCTTAAAGCTTTGTCACAAATAGATATACCAACACAATGCCATAAGCGTTTTGAAAAATGCATGTTATTTTGCAAAAATAACATGTATTTTGTTAACATGTAACTAAAGGTTACATGTTAACAAAATACATGTACCATGTAACCTTTATTTCTGCAGTCCTAAAATTGACTCAAGAAATGCAGAGAGTAGAAAGATAGAAGAGGTTAGTTTAATAAAAAGTGAAAGCTAGTATTTGAGATTGAAGATGAAAGATAGCTTAAATTCGGTTGAGTTTCCAGTGCTTAATGTCTGAACGACTATCTGGGTCTCTAATTGTTTAATGTTCTGAATGGCCTGCTCTTTGCTCATTACTGATCACTTTGTATGCCACTTAGTTATATGGAGAAAGCAAATATGTTTGTATGAAGCTCTTCTAATGTGCACTAGCCTTGATCTAGCTTTTGAAGGGTTTTAAGATACAGGTTTGGAGAGTGTGAGAAGCAAGCACTGTGTGGTCTTGACTCTTCTATTCTTTTAAAGCTTCACATCGCAGAACATCCAGCAGGCCATTTGGTTCTGAAGTGGTTAATTGAGCAAGATGAGAAAATGAGGGAGAATGGCAGAGAAGGTACGTTGATAAATCTGTAAAATATGACGAACTCATGCATCACAGACCTAATTAGGTGTGTCTAAGTGGGGAAAGGATAAGTGTTGGGCACAGGTAATATAAGACATTGTCTGCACCAGGTGTTAATCATGAATCAGTCTTAATTTGAAGCATCCACAATGCACAATTTTCTCCCCCTGAAATCTCTTGGAGTTTATGTGAACTTAACTTCATCTAAACTAAAAGCCCCTACACCTTTGAAGGTGGTTTCATTTTATTAAACAAGCAAAATATTGGAGTCAATTCGAGTAAGCAGGCATTTTACGTGTTACTTTGGGGAATGCCAGCTGGGCCCTGATTTTTTCCTTTTTTCATGATTTGGCATGGTTGCCTTTTCCAGTACCACAAGTACAAGATACTTTGGGGCTAGGAAAGGAAGGAAGTTGCTGATAGGAATGGTGGAAAGGTTTGCTTAGGAGGCAGGCTGTCTTATTGCAGTATTCTACTGAGGCAGTCTCAGGGGGTAGATGTGTGTGTAGGGTATTAAATATTGGTGCATAGAAGGGAGCAGACTCAAGGCAGGTGTGCTCTTAGGGTCTTCCCCAGCCTGATGCCCTCTAGATGTTGGACTATAACTCCCAGCATTCCTGACCATTGGCCATTCTGGCTGAGGCTGATGGGGATTGAAGTTCACAGCCTCCTGTAATGCACCAGGTTGGAGAAGGCTGCTCTAAACAATATGACCCAACGCCACAAAGAGTATAGCATGTATCTACTTCAGTGTAATTGTAATTGTAGTTGATTTTACCTTTGTATGTGAGTTTCCCATTTGATTGGGGCGTATAAGTCATTGGTACCTCCCTCTCCACAGTCAAGATAACACATTCATTGTTTTTTTTTTTTTTTTTAGTATAATTTTTATTCATTTTTCAACAAAACAAACATACACATGATGATATATAAACAAACTAACTCCCTCGACTACCCCCGTGCACCCCCCCCCCGAGACCTACTCCCATTCATTCATCTTCCTTCCAGAATTTTAATGATTCTTTTGAAGGCGACTGTCCCTTTCCCGATCTTAAAACATATTCCAAAAAGGGATTCCATATATCTCCAAAATCACTCTTACTGGACATTCCCCTCATTATTTTCATTTTACATGTCAACATATCATTCAATGCTATATCCCAAATTTCTTTATACCAATCTTCTATTTTATAACTTCGTTGCCCTTTCCAATTTTTAACAATCATTATTCTAACGGGCGCCAGGAGGTTGTTTACCAATTCTCTATTAATTATATGCTTATTACTGCTATCCCATATTGCTAGTAGAGCTAGCTTCGGGTTTAATTCCAATTTACTTTCAATTATATCACTTATTTCTTTAAAAACCTTTTCCCAGAATTTTTGTATTTGTTCACAGCTCCACCACATATGAAAATAGGTCCCAACCTCCTGACATCCCCTCCAACAATTCTTAGACACTTTTTTATCAATCTGATGAAATCTTACAGGTGTTAGATACCATCTCCAAACTGTCTTATAATAATTCTCCTTAATTCTAATCGACAATAATTTCAACATTCTTACATTCCACATCCTCCCCCAATTATCTTCATTAATTTTTTCCCTAATATCTACTTCCCATACCTCTTTTATAACGTTAAGTGAGTCCTGAAATTCCCCCTCTATTAAAATTTTATATATCTCGCTAGTGAGTCCTTTTTTAGCTCTGGCTTCATCTTTTTTTTCTATTTGTTCAATTAAATCTTCAAATCTGGTATTATTTCTACATTTCTTATTTTTTTTCCTCCATTCCTCTGTCCATTTTACCAGTTGCAGTGACTTAAACCACGCTATCTTCTGTCCTTTAAACAACTCTTTAATATGCTCACTATCTTTCATCTTTCCCATCCAATTCCTTAGTTTAAGAATATCTTGTTCTTTCAGTCTCACTTCCATCTCTGATTTTAATGCTCTTGGGAAGTTTCCCACTACCACAACTGGGGCTAGCGGAGAATCTTCTGGTATCAACTTCCCCCTATACTTCTTCCATATCGATATTATATTTTCCAATAATGGGTTGTCCAGTACCTTCCATTCTTTCTTCTGCATTTTGGTAAAAAATATATTTCGCAATTTACATTCTATCTCTACTGTTTGCGATTCCAGCCAATCCATATCTTGCTCCCCTAAAATAGCATGAATAACATATCTTAACTGATTAGCAATATAATAATTCTTAATATTAGGAAGTCCTAAACCTCCTTTCTTTTGAGTCTTATACCATAACCCCTTATTTATCCTAGCTCTTTTATCCCCATTACAATATGCATTAATCATATTTTGCCAATTTTTAAGCTCAGCTGCTGAAATTCTAATAGGTAGCATTCTAAACAAAAAATTAACCTTAGGTAATATCTTCATTTTAATAACCGCTATTCTACCAAGCCAAGAATGTTTTAATTTTCTATAAATCTGTAATTTCTCCCCTACCTCTTTTCTTAAGCTTACAAAATTAAGTTCCTCTATTCTTTCTAATTCTTTATCTATATTAACTCCTAAATATCGTATTATATTTTTATGTCTTAATCCTAACTTAGCTTTACATTTCTCCATCTCTTCCTTGTTATAATTATACAACATCATTTCAGACTTCCCCCAGTTAACTTGTAATCCTGTAATTTCCCCAAATTCCCTCACATGTTTCTGAATCGTCTCCCCACTTTCTAGGGGATCTTCTATTGTCAATAACGTATCATCCGCAAACATATTTACTTTAATCTTATTTTTTCCCCCTATCCCCTTTAATATTTCATCTTCCCTAATTACATTTGCTAAAATTTCTATAACTATTGCAAATAAAATCGGTGAAAGTGGACATCCTTGCCTAGTTCCTCGGGCTAGTATTATTTGTTGCGTTAACCCATCATTAACCATTATTTCCGCTTTATTATTTTTATACATCTGATTTATCACTCCCATAAATTTATGTCCAAACCCAAATGTTTTTAATATTATTTTTAACGCTGGCCATTCCACGCAATCAAAGGCTTTGAAAATATCTAAAGCTAATAATCCTGCTTTTAAGTTTCTTTTTTTTATAATATTTATTATATTTATAACTCTCCCAATTAAATTCGGCATTTTCCTACCTAAAATAAATCCGCATTGATCATTTTTAATATATTTAAATATAAATGTACCCATTCTTTTAGCCATAATTGCTGAAAATATTTTTGCATCCTGATTTATTAAAGATATTGGTCTATATGACGCTGGATCTGTCAAGTCCTTACCTGGCTTCTGTATTAATACTACCAGGGACTGGTCCCACGATGGCGGGGTCATTCCTCCTTCTATTATATTATTAAATAATTTTTTTAATCTTGGTATTAAAATATCTTTAAATATTTTATAAAATTCCGGCCCCAGACCATCAATCCCCGGAGACTTACCTCCTTTTAGTTTTCCAATAATTCCCTCAATTTCTTTGTCAGTAACCAAGGCTTCCATACACTCCCTATCTTGATCATCCAGTCTTATTTTCCAATTCCTTTCTACATATTCCCGAATCTTCTCTTGTGAAAGCGCCTCTGAAGTATATAAATCTTTATAAAATTCCTGAAAAATCCTTAATTTATCTTTCATTACATTACATCTATTCCCTAACTTATCTCTTATTGTCCCTATCATATTCTTAGCCTTCTCTGACTGCGTGGATCTAGCCAGCAATCTGGAATTTCTATTACTAAATTCAAAAAAATCTCTCTTTAAATATAATAAATTCTTTTGGACCTGTTCTATTTCTTCTTTCTCCAATTCCTTTTTTTTAGCCTGAATTAGGGCATATAATCGCTTATCTTTTGACTGTCTCAGTCTCTCCTCTAGACTCCTTATCTCTTCTTCAACCTTTTTATTAAGTACTTCCTGTTGCTTTTTAAGTGTGGACATTTCCCTAATACAGATCCCTCTTATTACTGCTTTCATCGTATCCCATAATAATCCTTGCGAATTAACTCCTTTTTCATTTATCTGCCATATTTCCTGCAGTTCCTTTTTTAATTTATCAACTATGTTTTTATTTTTAAAAATTCTTCCGTCCATTCTCCATCTCTTTGCTTGTTTATAATCCATCTTTAACTTGATATCCATCATCATTAAAGCATGGTCTGTGATCTTTATTACTCCAATATCACAATCTATTAATTTAGGTACCATATTCTTTGATATAAAAATATAATCAATCCTTGAATAGCTCTTAAATCTAGGTGAGTAAAATGTATATTTTCTTTCTTGCCCTTTTACAACTCTCCATACATCCATTAATTCTTTCCTCTCCATTAATTTAGCTAATTCTGTCTTACCCTCTCCTCTACTATCTCTTATTATATTATCTCTTTCCCTTTATCTAGTACCATATTAAAATCTCCAGCCATCACAATATTCTTTTTCCCTAAATCTCCCACCATATTAAATACTTCTTTAATAAAATCAATTTGTTTCCCATTTGGAGCATAGACATTTATCAGCACAAATTCTTCCTCTTCCAACATACAGTGAATTATAAGGATCCTTCCATTCTTATCTTTCTTTATATTTTGAATATTAACACCACATTTCTTCGATATTATTATTGCCACACCTCTTGCTTTAGAAGTACCAAATGACTTTTCATAAACTCCAACTTCCCTCATTCTTAACTCATTAGCCCCCTCCTTTATCTGATGGGTTTCCTGTAAAAAGATTATATCTATTTTTTTTCTTTTCAACAATGTTTCAATTCGTCGTCTTTTAACCACCGTTCCTAGCCCCTTAACATTTAGAGTTGCACATCTCAATCTATTCTCCATTTCTTACTTCCAGCCACATCATTAAATTGGTCTCGGTCAGTGATACACATACCCCCCCTTCCCCCCCCCCACACCCATTTTTACCCCCCTCCTCACCAGTCATCTGGGCTCTGGTCCCAATTATTTTAGAACTCTTCAGGGGGGGGGAACACGGCCCAACCCACAGAGCAAAGTCCGATCCTCCCCTCCTTTTTTTTTTTTTTTTTTTGTTTTCTTTCCCCTCTAATCCCTTTCATTGACTGGAACCTCCAACCGCTCCTTCTAGTTGATCTCTGGAACCTCCAACTGCTCCTTCCACTTGGACTATTTCTCCCAGATCCTTGGCATCGATTATGCCCAGCTTCTCCAACAACTCGATTCCCTGCTCGCACGATGTTATTCTTTCTTGCTTCCCTTGCCAGAAGAATCTCAAAAATACTGGGTATCCCCAGTTGTAGGTTATCGATTTCTTCCTCAATGCTGCTGTACAAATTTTGACACTCTTCCTCCACTGGACGGTGTGCGCCGATAAATCCTGATAAATTTCTATTGCTGTTGCTTGAATCTTTGGTTGAGCTTGTCGTCTGATTGCCTGCATAAATTTTTCTTTTTTATAATAATTTGCAAATTTAACAATTATGTCCCTTGGAAGCACTCCTTTACGCTTAGAACCAACTCTATGCGCCCGTTCAAGATCAGCTTCCTCCCAGGCCTCATCTGGAAGTTGTTCTCTTATCCATGTCAAAATAGTATCTCTTAAATCTTTTAAAGTCTCTCCTTCTTGTTCTGGGTATTTTCTAATGCGAATATTAGCCCGTTTGTCTCGATCCTCCATAGCGATAAGGCGTAGTTCATGTTGAGAGAGCTGGACTTCCTGTTTCTTACAAACTCCCGCCAGAGCTTTAGTATCTGCCTGGAGCACTCCAACATCCATCACCACTTGCTTTAAACCCTCCATGAGTTCGGTCTGCGTATCTGAAATGCGCTTCGCCAAACGTTGTTCCAATCCAATAAGCATGTTTTTTATGTCATCCTTTAATTCATCCATTGGGTCTGGCTGCCCTCCTCTGGGTATCTTCGGAATTGCAGCTGGCTCTGAAGAAACAGAGCCCTTAACGGGAGATTTTTTCCCAGTCTGCTTGTCCGGCATTTCCACTCGGGTCAGCCTATGCCACAATCGATCTGATCCTCTCTCTCTTACAGGTCTTACCCAGGCGGGGGTGGGAATAGAGGGCTTCTGCCGTCTCTGCTTCTTCATAAAATTCCCTCCTCCCTCTTCTGCCTGGAGGCCTCTCACTTATGTCTCTGCGTTGCAGCCAATACTTCAGTTCACTGGGAGTTAACTTAACTTCTTCTCAAACTCCCTCCAAGTGTGCCATAAACAGGCTATCTGCCGATTATAGTCCATAAATCAATCCACTAATGGCGTCTCGCTCCTTAGACCCCTTTTGCATCCAGCCGGAACAAAGGGAACAGCCGGAACAGCCAACAATCAGCAATTTCTTGCTACTCTCAAATCCCCCTTCAAAGATTGTTCACTTCCAGTCTATATATAATGCCTGTTAATCCTTTAAGTCAAGCAAGCTGTGTTATTATAAGTCCATAAATTACCTCGTTAATGGCGACTCTCCTTCTCCGTAGTCACGTAGTCACTTTCACTTTTACTGCAGCAATCAGTAAACAACCTCCAGCCAGCTCTCGCTCGTTTCCAGATCGCCCTCAGCAATTATTCACTTCCAGACAATATTTCATGCCTTTTATTAGTCTTTACGATAAGGAATTAGTGCTTAATTCATAGCTTTTTTAAGGAGGACAGAAGATCTGCGACTTTACCCTGACTCGATCATAGCCACGCCCCGATAACACATTCATTGTGATACATGACTTTTCAGTTTCTTATCTGCCTTATGAGCCCCCTTGTTAAACTGATCGAAACTTACGTGTGATATAAGCAAAATCGGCATATCTCTGTGGCCAAGATGCAAAGAACCGCCCAACTAGTTTAGAGTGTCTGAGTGAGATTTAGGTTTTTCCCTTGAACTCTGGCTCTGCATGCTGGACTGCAAATCACTTTTGAAATGAAGATTTTCAAAAGCAATTTGGGTTATGGCACTGAGCATGGGGATAGGGGCAGCTCTTCGAAGATTTCTTTGTTACTGCCTGATTATTTCCCTACCATTGCTAACAATCAATAAATTAGTCATGTATGTACAAATAGATTGAATAGTCCCATCTTCTTGAGACTGGCCATGGCTATTCAAATCATGAGTGGTTAAAAATTTGTAAAGTATTTTAATAGATTTGTGTGATGTCTGGTCTGCTCTCTACCCATAACAGGATGTTTTGCAAGAATATTAGTAGAGCATGTGGGCGTTGATCTTTTGAAGACCTGGGCAAATGTGAATCGTGGTGCAATTATTCTGTGTCGGTATGTAGAACATTATACCTCTTAAATTTTTGAACATCTACTGAATGCTATTTAGGTTTTAAACAATAAAACGGCTTCATTGTAATTCACTTCCATACCTTCTTTGAGTTGTTTATGCTATTTGTAAGTGCCCTGTAAGCCCTCTTTATTGCAAACAGGCAGTAACCATGTTGCTTAGCTTTGTTAAATATTACCGTGTTGCTTTCAGAACAAGATTATCTATCAACTTGCGTTCAACTGGCCTGATTTCAAAAAATGCCAGGAAATCCAATAACACGGGATGGGGCATGCCAGCCTTCCTCAACTTGGTGCCCTTCAGATGTTTTCGACTTCAACTCCCATCAGTGCTAGCCAGCATGGCCAGTGGTCAGGCATGCTGGGGATTTTAGTCCAAAACTTCTGGAGGGCACTAGGTTGGGGAAGGCTGTTGTATGCTTTTATCTGGAACCAAGTAGAAGTGCAGAGGTTGCTTTTTAAAGACTTTCAATGCCTGCCTACTATCTCCCCTCATTGGACACTCTCTGTTTCAGTGCATTTTCTGATGCTGCTGGAATATATGACTTGTCTGGGGGGGCTTAGTTGTCAAGATTTTCAGGAGCACCCAATTCATGTCTTATAATTTGGTAATTCCATTTACTTCAGTGAGGCACCCCCAAGAAAAGTGCCTTCTTGATGAATGTAATAGCAGTTCTCTTACAGTCATTGGCACCCACCTGGAGCGAGCAACTTGCAAATAACAGCTCTTCTCTTCTATGATGGTCTATTTGACAACCCAGCTAAACTGAAGTATTTGCATCCATCTCCTCATTAATAAAAGTGTTTAAATTATAATTGGTGGATAGGAATAAAATGTCTTCTAAGTTACAGTTGTTGCGAGTACCTGTTTTTCTAGATCACTAAAATCATTTTTGCATCGAAACTGCTACAGATGTTTCCCTATTTCGTTTTAATTTCTGCTTTGAAATTTTAGCAGACTGACTGTTAGTGGTGGCATCACTATGGCAACGTATACCATTAAATTAAAACTGAGCTATCAGTGAATCTATTCAGAGAATCATTGAAATGTAGGAATAAAAGGCGTCTAAATGCCATGTAGTCCCGGACTCCTGTACTAAAGCAGGCTCCTTAATACTTGACTGCCACTGTTAGCTTGACCCATATTGTCCAAAGCAGAGAGATCCCTTCAGGGCTAGGAATATGTTCAGTAAAGGCAAAGTGAGATGGTGAAAGGAAATAAAGCTTTTGTTGGAGAGACAGTTGAACCAAAACCCTAGCGTAAGCAGTTACTCTAAACTGATAGAAAAATGTATAGCCCAGTGAATAAAATCTGTCTGAAATGGATTGACCTTCCTCTACAAGTCCTCACTATCCGCTGTCCCATCTCTAATTTCCTCATTTCTAGTGCTTCCGACACAGAGTAAAATAATGTCCTTGACACTCTGGGTCACTGCAAAAGTGTTGGGCTTAAATCAAATATCCATTCGTAAGGTTTATCATTGTGGAGTTTTAATGTTCAGCTGTTGGCTTGGTAATATAGATCTATAGGGATTTTTCATGACATTTTAGAATAGATCCCTTGCATAGGGGTGCTTAAATCCTTTTAAAGTCTCTAATCCTTCACACAGATGTTGAATAAAGATTTGCGAAGAGCGGTTTCAACCACTATAGCAAAGTTTCCTTTTTTCCCCTGTAAAAAGATGTGAACAATCTGGTTTACAGTGAGGATGGACCAGTTGCTATTGCTTGATTTGTAGAAATACAGAACTTTGGTGTTAGTGTGTGTGTGTGAGAGAGAGAGAGTTCATGTTATCATTCTTCAATTGCACCCTTCTCAGTGTAACTAAGGATGTGGCTCAGCAATACCTTCATCTCTGGGTCTTGTTCACATAAGGATATTGTGCCCATTTTTTTTTTGTATATTGGAGTTCAACTCACTCTCAAAGGCTTCCAGACCAAAATAATATATGTTCTTCCTCCAGCCTCTAGTCTCTCTTCCTTGCTTTCAACTGAATGATGCTACAACCCGGTTCACTTATAGCCGACTGTCATGGACTAAGTAGTGACTTTTCTGATTGTCCCCTCTGAAAACGAATACGGCTAAGATATATATTTTCACAATGTTATGCAAGTGCCACGTAAATAGTGGAAAAAAGACACAGTTCAGAACAACTTTGGCCAGTGGCATCAGCATTTAGAGTAGGTACTCTTGCATATCCTCAATAATGGAATGTCTAGGTTCCAGGAGCAGATACAACTCACGCTGCTCTCCTGGGAGAAAATAAACCATTTCCCTCTTTTGAGGTTACACCAGAGCACGAGAAGAGGATGTGTGATTCTTTCGTGCTTCTGCTCCGACTTCTCTGTCATCTCAGTATCCACACTAGCTTTGTACACTTCTGTTGCCCTTCCCTAAAGTGGCAGCAAGCCTTAAAAAGGAACAAGCATCCTGGAAGGGTTGATAATATTTTGCATGTGGAAGGCCCCAGCTTCAAATCCCCGGCGACTCCACTTAAAAAGAAAGTTCTCAGAAGAACTGGGAGGTGCCTGAGGCCTTGGAGTGCTGCTGCTGCCACTCTGGTTAGGCAGTTATGGGCTAGGTGGAGTCATGGACTGTGGCAGCTTCAGTCCTGCAGTGTTAATCAGCAATTAGATGAGTAAGTAGATGCTCTGCAGGATTCATACACAATGCGGAGTTGTGAGTTGGATAACTTGACACTCACAGAATGTGTTTGAACAATGAAGAAGAGTCTCTCAGTTGCCACCTTTAAGCAAAGGCTCATCTGCAGAAGTGGGTGTGGGCGGGGCATGGGGAGAGTAATGAAGAGTTCCTTTTTGTTACTTGCAGTAGAAAAGAAAGGGGCCCATATAGATGAATGGCCTGCTACTGCTCCGGTCTCTCGTGGCTCTATTCCATCACTGTCTTAATAAAGATGATCTGTCTACTGTTGGGTGGGGGTGAGGAGGGGAATGATCCTGCAGCTTTTACTAATGCTGAAACATATGGAATGTTAGCTGTTCGATTTCTCAGTTTTCTGGCTCTTTCGTTACATTTGTCAAAATGATTTAAAAACTTGGGCTTTCATGGTTCAGAGTGAGTCAGGATGGTGGTCTAAATCAAAGCTGTAATGGGCTGTACATTTTGGGCTTCTTATCCTCTAATATTTATTCATTTAATGTGTGTTAAATCATGTTTCATGCTAAGTTGTGAGCATTTGGTTGTAAAGCGTTTTACTCTGATTGAGTGAAGGAAATAAGTGCAGATTCCATAGCATATGTTAGCAGATTTGAATTTTTTACTTGTTTTGGGCTGGTTGTTACTATATATTTTTTAATCTGTGATTTTTTCTCTCGCACTCCAAAATAATCGGAAAGACACTAAATAGTAGATAAGGTGAAACGGAAGTTAATCATTGTAATTTGTGTGTGTAATTGCATTTGTATAGCTAATACAAATATATGAATTTGATGTAAATGACGTATAAAATTGTAGTGTGATGGAGCAAACTGGTAGTGCTGTGTGTTTGGATAAGGCAGAAGTATTTTAGGTCACATTGAGAAACAGATTTTTAATCACTCCGCAAGCCACATTAATTCTTCTCTCATTCTGTTTGGTTTGGCAACATAATCCTTATTATGTATCTTTTTAAAAAAGCAAGGCGGGGGATGAGGCTGTTTAATCAGAAGGTTATGATAAAGATAACATTGCAGTTACAAGTTCCAAATGAATCTGCCAGCCTAGCACAATCTACCAGGGCGCAATGCTTTTCTGTAAAGCAAGGCACTGCCACCCACTCCCACCTTAACATGGAAAGACTTCTGCAAACTGGTCTCCAGCGGTTTCCCTGGAACACTTGTTTGGAATACTGTTTCCATCTCTGATTTTTTCAGTTCTGTTATTAATTCTGCTTGTCAGTGCAAACATTTCCCCCTCCCCCCTGCCCTCCGTCCTGAAATCCAGACTTTCCTGGCCGAATCTAAAAATAAAGGTGCATTCTCTAAGACCATTTTTTAAACTGCCCATTGACTAGCTGCTCTATTTGCAGTCAGGGAAATAAAGGTTGTGATGGCCCATCTATGGGATTCTTGCCAGGCTTCTATCCAGGTATCTTTTTAATGCCAAGCAAATACTTTCTTAAGCAGTCATTCTTTAAAAATTGCTTTAAGAGCGCAATTCTTTCGACTGTGTCTTTAATAATCGGAAGCCCCCAAATGTGGACAATCTGATCATCAAATGCAGGGCGGGAGGAGCAGAGGAGGTTATCTTTGCCTCTTTGTCCTCCACACTGCATAATTCGCTAGATGGGCTTTATTGGCCATCTAGCAAGGTCACTTCAGATGGGCAGTTCTAGGGGGTTTCTCCTGCTAGGAACAGCCTTTCATATACCTAATGGGTCTTCATTGCCCCTTCAAGACCAGGCCATGCCCAAATACTTCACATTACACAGCAACGAACAATATATTGTTGCTGGAGAAATTCACCCCTTCTCCCCAACTACTGTGAGGATTGCAGCTAAACCCAAGGGGGAACAGGAAATTCTGAGAGGGATGGCAGATGATGTCATCATCCCTGCTTTAAAAAAAACCTGCTGGCACTGCCAGCTTGACACCTTAGATTCTGGCAGTTGCTGCTAGAGTTTGCAATATGACTGGCATTTGGAACAGATGGTGGCTACTTCCCTGAAAGTGAAACTTTTTGCTGTTCAGCTACTTTCTTCTAATAACTAATACTAAAATGTATATGATGAGCTATATTTCGGCTGCTGTGACCCTCAAACTGCCTTGCAATAAAATCACAATAACGTCAGTTATGAAGATACAGTTTATGCAGTGTGGAAAACAACCTTGCATGAGCAGAATTCAGTTTGTGCAATGGGACGTTCTCCTCCAAAGCCCCTCCAAAATCTGCTCCAGAGGGTTCCCAAACCTCAAACAGTTTCTGAGCTGAGGCGGGAACCAGTTCTGTCAGCAAAAGGACCTAATTGGATTCCGCATACATTCATACATGAGCGACAACCCACCTCATATTAAAAAACATGAAATGTTCCACAGCCTGGTGGAATCAAAACAAGTTTACAGATATCTGGAAACTGTAATGAAAGAAATGAATCTAAATGCAGTCTTGATTCAGGCATTTTATATACTCTGCGCAGAGGAGCATTTGAAGGGAGGAAAAAAGATCTCATGGGGGAAGTCTATAACATTCAGTGAACTGTCATTTACTCTGAATTGCCATACCCAGATGTGCCCTGTACATGCCTTTGCTAATAGATGATGACCCCAAGTTGTACCTTGGCAAACTAAATCTACTCTCAGTTGTTTTCTGTGCATTGCCACTTGTAGCATTTTATTCTGATCTTATTTTAATTTTGATTTTTTTTCTCTTCCCTTTTTTTATAGCCTTCTTCAGAGCTCTGACCAAGAAGTGGCAACTCAAGTCAAAGATGGATTAAAAAGTCTGATTCCAAAACTAAAAGGGACTAAAAATGATGCAGTTGGAATAAAGGCATTGTTGGAGAAATTATCATAATTTAAAGTTATTAAATTGACTTTTCTAATGTAAGCAAATCCCTCCTTTTAATATATTTAAAGGAAATATTTTTGGACAGGTTTGGGTAACTTTTTTAAAAAGCCCTCAAATAATTACCTTAATTTGCCAATAAAAAACTTTCAATTTTCCTGAATGTTGGATATCTTTTTTTCTCCTTTGGAATTGTCAATCAATCAATTATTTATTATGGTCACAGACCAGCAAAGTCAATATAAAACATGCAAAAGATAGTTAAAAGGTGACATGAAAATAAGATACAGCTTTGTAGACTTCCTTCTTTCAGGAGGATTGCAACATTTTTTTCCTAATTTGCATTGACGTCATAAAAAACTTAGAGACTCTTTCAGTAATACAGGAGGACACATCCCTTAAACAAATTTATACCAAAGTTGTGGGGTTACTTCCAGAAGAGGCTGTTAATAATGGAAAGATTAGCTTCTTTCTGCATTCCTTGTACATGTTGCAATGCAAAAGGACATGTTTGACAGATTCTATTGTTCCAGTGCCATAGGGACATATTCGATCATTAACCGGGATTTTACTAAACCGTCCTTCTAGTAGTGCTGATGGCAACACATTAAAGCAAGCAAGGGTAAATGCTCTTCTGTACTTTGGGATGGTTAACATATGCAGATATGAAGCTGCAGTGAGTCCGTAGTTATTAGAGATATTATAGAGTAATGGAGAACAAGATTTGTTGGTTGATTTATCTTTTCATGAAACTGTGCAATTGAAAACAACTATGTTTTGGCTAAAAAATATTCCCTTTCTCATGATGATCTTCTGCCTTCTATTTCATGATTTCAATCTTCAGCAGCACACTCAACTCAACCACTGTGCTCCCCCCTCCCTTCCTCCATTTAGACTGCCATTCCACTGCTTGGCATTTCTCACTTGCTATCAGATCTTCCTCTAACATTTTCAAGCCTGCATTTCTATCATGACCAGAAAACTTTAACCTGGTCTGTACATTAATTAACCCACGATTTGCCAGGCACTAACAGGAGTACCTGACTCCCGCTTCATTTCGGCAACCTGTGATTGCCCTGATTGTAAGTTGCTCTCATGACATCTGAATTAAACAACCCAGAGTTAACTGAGGATTTGTATTTGGGTTAACTCCAAGTTGTTTAACTCCTGGAGTTAACCCAGAGTGTTTAGGTTCAGACATCACAAGAGCAACCTGCGATTGGGGAGATTATTCCATAGTTGGGGGGGGCACCACTGAAAAGGCCCTCTCCCTTGTTTCCATCCTCCGAGCTTCCCAGTTTCAGTCTCTGGTTCAAGAACAAGCTGGTTAACAGCAACAATGGCTGCCGCTGGCTCTGATGTCACTGAATGATAAGTTATTGCCAACAAAAAAAAGGAGGGCAGCAATAAAATGTCAGGCTGAGAAGAGGAGCTTGTGGTGACTGTTCAGCAATCGGGGAGTGTTATGCCTGAACTGGGTTTCTGTCTCCAATTGAAGTGTTCCACATTTTGCATCTCACCTCCCTCCTTTGGCAAAAAATAAAATAATGATTTCGTTCTGCATAGAAGATTGTTTATATTATTACCGTATTTATATGCTGTTGCCATGGAAATACCTTTCCTTAAGAGTGAATACAGGTGCTGGATTTCTAAAACAGTTTGGTGGAATAACTTGCCTTGATAATGTTACGATGAAAACGTGAAGGTTTTTTTTTTCAGCTGATATGTTTGGACATGCAAACTCCAAAAATGAATAATGCACAGACAGGCCAGAAGGGTGAAGCTCCACCACTTTGGAGTGTTTATCTTACGGCATGCTGCTTAACTCAGTGGACAAAGGATTTTGTGGGCAAAATCCAACAGGAGCTTCTGCCACAGCCAATTCTCTTCCATCACACCGATTGTGTTGCACAAGTGGTGCCTACCGCTTGCTCAGTGGTGATTTAGCATTTCCCGGGCAACCCAAAATGAGCAGAAATACTTGTTTCTGGAAGGAGGCAAGTCAGCAGAGCTTGCGTGAGGGAGATCAGATCAGCCAACCTTCCTTCCAGAAATGCGTTTCCACTCATTTGGGGGCTTCCCTAGAAAATGCTAAATCTCTCTTGCCTAAGTGATGGGTCCCGCTTGTACCCAGAACTGGAGGGAGCCTTCATGTGTGCAGTGCAAACAGTGGGGCAGAAAATAATCTGTGGGGGTGGAAGTATCCTGTTAGATGCTGCCCAAAGTTTTACAAAGCTGGAGTATAATCCTGCTGCTTTCAACTGGAGCATGTCAATTCCTCTTGAGTCCGAAGGAAGCAAACTCAGCACCTGTAAATTATTAGAAGTTTGTAAATTACATTATTGCTTTATATTGTTAATATAATATAACACCAAAATCACAGTCTTGTTGGCTGCAGCAGTGCAAATTCCCTTTCTTGCCTTTGTAGATTCGTTTCCAACTGCCAGAGTGGCCAATGCTGAGAGGGAAGATCTCTACTGCAAACTGTGATTAGCCAGAGTTGCATTTACACATAAAGAGCTCAGAGTTGTGAGTCGCCAAGTATGCTAACTAACCCTGACATATATATGCTGCGCATCCAAAAGTACTTGGACCAATGAGAGCAATCTGTCTAGTGACTTGGTAGTGTGGTGCTGACTCTGCCGCTCTACAATCCACCTAAGCTTTATTACCCTGTATAGCATTTAAAGGTTAATCTCAAATAGATCTAATTGGCAGTGACAAAAATCGTTTTCACACACAGCCACTCCGAGCAGTTTCTGAAGGGACCACTGCAGCTCATCAGTTCCGCTAATGGGATTCTCTCTTGTGACAGTGAAACAGATAACTTTGATTAGCATCGGATAATGAATTTAAAGACCAACAAAAAATGGCTTCGAAGTTTTAGTTGCTGTCGTACAGAGCTAGTGTGGAATTGTGTGGCAGTAGTTTTGAGGGAGCGAGTACAATGTAGTGGTGACAGATGAAGTTGTAAGGTTGTTTTTAAAACAGAGCAAGATGTAGCCCCAGATGCAGAAAAATAAGATTGATAGCTTCCCCCCCAGAAACCAGAATTTCACGGGATCTTTTATGTATACCCAAGCTTGCTCTGCACTTCAGAACTTGCAGAAGGCCTTGTTGGTCATTCTTTGACCAACAGAATGTCGCCACATAACTTCTCAGAAGTGGGCTTTCTCACTAGTGGCGTCCATGCTCTGGAACCCTCTCCCCTATGCAGTTCAGGAAGCAGAAAATGTGTTGTGTTTTAAACACCTCTTGAAAATGCACTGTGTTTAAGCAGGCTTTCTCTGGCTTGTAATTAATCATAATCAATCATGCTGCTGCTCCATGTTATTGTTTTTCTATTGCTTTTATTGTTGAAGCTGAAATTGTTATTTAAACTGTAATTTTAATACTGTTTTATGTAAACTGCTTAGGGTGCAATCCTATCGGGATAATCATAAGCGTCCAACTTCAGAAGCTAAGGACTATCCAATGCAAGGTGGACTGAACACGGAGGGGATCCTCTCCTCTGTGCTCAGTCTGCCCTGCAGTTTTTGCTAGACGCTCAATTTCAGGTAGCTTCAGAGCATGAATGGGGGAGGCCACATGGCGCATAGGAAGCTGCATTAAAGAGGTTCTGCACTCCCCTCAGGCATGCCCCCTTTTTGCCCTCTCTGTGCTCCGTTCCCGAGCGCGGGGAAGGAGCCAGTTCAGAGAGAATTGCACCAGCTATGAGGCAGCAGAAGTGGGGTGAGCAGTTTCTAGGAACCAAGGTCACACCGCTGGCTCCAAACCCTGTTCCGAGAAACTGAAAAATCCTATGGCTGTCTTGATAGTGTCTAGTGACCATAAGATTTCTCCCTTAGGAATTGTATTATATTAAGTGGTATATAAATACTAATAATGCCCCTCCAGCCATTGTTAGTCAGTGTTGCCTGATGGCTTAGTCTGCAAAGTACTGGGCACATTGGTCACAGGGGGCTGTTGAAAGGTCTGAATTCTCTTCTTGGGGGGCAGCGTATAAAAGGCCCCTGACGACCCAAAACAGCTCCGCTGGATGGCTCTTTGCAGATGCAATAGTGGTAGAAAAAAATAGGTCTTTTTGCTGCCCGTATTGCCACGGAGTAGGCTTTCAAATAGGCTGTAGCCCATGTTTGATTGGATTCGCTCTGAGTTTTCCGCCAACATCGCTCTAGTCACCGTCTCACTTGTTTCATTGCCACCAGCTCTACAGAAAACCAGGGGGCTGGTGTGGCACCACTTCGTGAGAGAGGATGCTCAGGAGTGATTGTGTCCACCGCCCTAGTCATTCTCCATTCCAGAGATCGACCAGGGCTTCGACAGAATCGCCTACCGAGGCAACAGGAAAATCCCCAAGAGCCGTCAGGAAACCATTCAGATCCATCAGCCTCCTGGGGTGGGCCTCCACCTCTCCCCCCCTCAAGCCTTTCTTGCTGCTGGACAGAAAACCCTAGTGGGCAAAACTGAGAGAGATTCACTCCACCAGCTTCCTCCAGCCAGGTCTCTGTGATACAGGCCAGGTCAGCATGCTCATCATCCAGGATCAAGTCTTGGATAGCAGCTGTTTTCCCATTCACCGACCTGGTGTTCACTAGCAGCAATTTCAACCCAGGGGGTCTGTTGCCAGAGCCATCCAGGTTATTTGAGTTGGGAGAAAGTTTGGGGACAGCCAACACCCTGTTGTTGTGCCCTCTCTTATTAAGGTGTAACTGTCTCCCCCCCTCTGCCCCGTACAACTCTGATGGCTGCCCCTTGACTTCCATCACCTCCACCCTTCTTTGGAAAGCCCATATTTATTATGGCAGGCTGGCAGTACCCTCACACCATATTAAATGGAGGCAGTCCTGCAGGCTAAAAGTGGAAACAAGCAGTACCCCTCTAACTCCTTACTGAGCCTTAAGAGAGGCATTTCAACCTTTT
This sequence comes from Anniella stebbinsi, assembly GCA_029215795.1. NCBI lineage: Eukaryota > Metazoa > Chordata > Lepidosauria > Squamata > Anniellidae > Anniella > Anniella stebbinsi. The sequence continues at coordinate 87,289,524 of JARDYH010000002.1, read as the reverse complement.
AGAATGGAGGGGGGATCGCAAAAGCTGGGAAATCAGCAAATGATCAGGGGAGGGTGGCACGGCCATCTAGGGAACCTTGGAGGGGGCGTATTTGCCTCAATCCCCCTCCCTGCCTTAAAGCTTTGAGACTCAGGCAGTAGAGGGAAGAGAGATGCTGCTTCCTGTCAAACATCATACTCTCTTGCTAATTGGCCAGTGATTGGAACTGGAAAGGGAAGGGCTTATCGCTTCTCATAAGGATCCTATAGCGTTACACTTAAGGCAATGGGTTTTGTTTTGTTTTTAAAAACGAAAGCTATGTAATGCATAATGAAATCATGTACAAGGGTGATATGTGTGAGATGCAAATCTGCCTTGTGAACCAGCACTTCTGTCTGCTGGTATAGAGAAGTGTTCCGAATGTGCGAGAGGCTATTGACTCAGTGAAAAGTAAAGTGACAGCATTTTCACCACCGTGTGTGTGTGTGTATAAAAACATGAGTGGTTCTGAGTATGATTGGTTGGTTAAACTTGTGTGGCACAGAGAAAATCCTTTTTTCTGCCCAGAATGCTTCAGAGAAGATTGTGTAAGGCTTGTCCTCAAACGGAAGATGGAAGATGGGTTTGCCCGCCCACCTCAGTTATCCCACTGGATCGTCTTCTTCATTCTCCCATTGCATATTCCGCTGATTATGTTCTTCACCTCTGAAAAAATGCAATGTTCTCTTTTTCTGAAGTCTTGGAGGAGGGGGGGGGGCTGAAGAATAACCATTCATGACCCGTCTCTGTATAGATATTCTTACTGAGTTCTTTTGTTTGGAGGTTTGGTGTTTATATCCCCTTTCATCTCTATCTATCTTTATTTCGAAGTGCAGCAGACCAGGCTTCTCTTGTTATGTGTGTGATTGTGCAGTCTTCCAACCACATTCCTACATTTGTACATCCCCCCCCACCCCCAAATCTGATGACAATCTTAAAGGATTGACAGATTTTAACAAAAGTAGATGGGGGCTTTGTCAGAAATGCTAGTAATTCAGCTCTGGGTTCCTATTTCCTGGATTATGTGATTATTGTAACGAAAGCTATGGGTGTATAAAAACCAGTATTCATACATTAAAGATACTATAGTTTGTTGAAATGCTTTTAAGCTTGCTCAGTCATTCTGGGTATTGCTTTTAAAGGTGTTTGCTTAATACAATGACGGCTTGGCTATTCCATTTTGCTAATGTATTAAATACCCAATATCGTTAATGTGGAGAATTACCGTGGCATGGGAAGGGTTAAATCTCCCCCTCCCTCTGCATCACAGCCCTGGTCAAAATCATGCCCCCCTTTCCACAGCTGCTTTTAGCATGCCCACAGAAGGATAGCGGGAGATATACACATCTGTGAAGTTGCCTCTGGTTTTGAGTTGGACCCTTAGATACCACAAAGTTTGTTATGGTTAGAATGATGATTAGGGTTAAAGGATTGAATCTAGACATACCCTTCTGTGAATGGGATGGACTCCAATCCAGCAGACACTTCTACTGGAGGAAATGGGAAGGCCATTTCTCCAGTTCCTCCTTCAGCTGCCAACACCACCTTCCATGTTGTTCCAGAGTTGGGGGTGGGGAGGCTAATCCTCAGAGCAGATTTGCAGGGTAAAGGGGGAATTTGTACAAAATCACCTCCCTCTTTTCCTCCAACTTAAACATCCTATGGAAGAAACCAACTTGTGGGAAGTCTTTATCCAACCCAAAGTGTTTAATGGTGGCAGGTTGGGATCTGTTGGAACAGACCTAGATGTAGGGAAAACTGATGATTAGGCAGAAGTGGCATTGGTGAAGTGATTTTAGTGAGCAAAACATAGAAAGATGGTGTGTGTGTGTCTACACACATGACATTATCCACTGGTCATGACATGTCAGAGTTGGAGTCTGCTCTGTTTATAAAAGACTTGGCGGTACAAATAAAGCTGGATTAGTATTATTCAAAGTGATGCATATTACAATTAATGCATGTGATCTCACAAGAGACAAATACCAATGAACATGATGACTGGGGATGATGAGGGTTGTACTTCAGCACATCTATAGGCTTGGGGAAGGGTGGGTTACTAAATCATTCTTTCATTCTTCCATTGTCCCAGCTCTTTAACCGCATGAATGATTTTATGGAAATAGTAGAGATTCATGTTGGTCTTGCCAGAAATATAGCCTTTTATCAGTGCAGGACCAAACGTTTAGGGTTTTTAATTTCTTAATGACATTGCTAGCAAAGCAGCAGTCTTAGCTAAAGTAATCCTTGAATATACAGGCAATGGCATTCATGTTGGGTGACCAACTGTCCGGTTCTGCCCGGACAAGTCCTCTTTTCCTGCCCTCATGGGGTGTCCGGATGGAATTTTAAATTTTTTTTGAATGTCCGGGAAAGCCTAGGCATGGGGGAGGGAGCAGGGCAAGTGTTCTTCAGACCTCTGGAAACTGCCTCTCCACGTCTCAAGTCTTGCAAGATTTCAGAACTCAACTCATCCCAGTAGTACTCTTGTGAGACTTGGAATTGGCTGTGTCTGCAAGCCACAGAGAACAACGCTGACCAGCTGGCTGGCTGGCCAGGCAGGCAGGCAGCGGCAGCAGCAGCATGAGACAAGGCAGGGCAGGGCAGGGCAGGGGGCTGCTGGTGGCGTCTGCCTAACAGGCCCTGTAATGCGGGGGTGGGGTGGAGGGTTCTGGAGGCCCTCCTTCATGCCCCCATGTGCCCCCCTCCCCATGCCCCCACCCCCCTCATGCACCCCAAGAGGCTTCCCTCACATCCGCCCAAACAGGCCCCGTGATGCAGGGGCGGGAGGTGCTTTTAAAAAAATTAACAGGGTTATTATTATTATTAGTATTATTAATCTCTCTTTTCTTGCTTGTGGTGGTTTTTCTAGATGAACATGACGGGCTTTGCCAAGTCATACTGTCTTTTACTGATTCAGAAATTTCCTGATGCCAGGCCTGTTTGCCATTGGCCCATCACCTGCCTTCTGTGTTTAGGAAGGTCTCCTCTGCCATCTCTGGGTGGTCATTTAGACCCCTTGGCCTTCTGGGGCCCTGGACTTTGACCCCAAGTTCCAATCCTTACTATATCACTGAAATCAATATGCTAATCAATTCCTTCTCTGACTATGCCTATGGTTATTTTTTGTTTCTCATTTTCTGTGTGTTCGTTTTAAATTGCCTTAACAGACATATTCCAAAATATAATCCTGTGGCATTTGTTGAGTAGTAATCCAGGATAAAAGAGGCAGATTACATTGGTATGTTGTGTAATTTCTGTACTCCTGTATCAAGAAGTTAATAAAGGTTATGTAAACAGTAGATCAGTGCAAGTTCCTATTTTTGTACAAGAAAATGGGACAAAAATATGTAATCTAAGAAGCTAAATATACCTTGAAAGCCACTTTTAAAGCAAGCAGAAAAGATTATTGCGCAGAATTTTTATGCTGTCCCTGTTTATTGAGGTGCATAGTGTTTAGAGCATAGCTGTTTTCATGATCTTAAGCTAAAAATGATGCAGATTTTAAGATCAAATGTTACTATTTGCACAGAGCCAAGGGAATGGAACCAGCCATCCAGTCAACTAAGGATCATTCTGTAGTCCTTCGACTAAACTCTTATTTAGTAATGGCACCTTTTTAGTGCTATGCTTCCACTGGGACACCAATAAAGGGCAAGTTGCATGTTTAGTTCTTTGACTTTTTCCATCTTGAGTACTTTTGCTCTCTTTGCTTTGCTGGAAGATGAACATCCAGTATTAGTGAACCATATTGCTAGATTTATTTTCAGTTCCCTTAGGGTTTCTTTGGTCTCTGCAAAAAACAAAAACAAAAAAGTGTAACAAATTAAACTGAGGTCATAAAATGCAGCAGAATGTTAATTTCCCAGTGCTGTAGAGGCAAGTTAAAATAGTGTGTCTACGGTACCCTGACTAAAGTCTATCAAATAGGTAGTGTGGTAAGCCATACTTGGCAGATTTGTGGGAGATCAAGAAATAGGCTGACTTGGAAATTGGTCCAGCCTTCCTTATTTTGTATCTTGCATGCCTTGTGTGTCTTGTTTGGGCTTCAAAAATCTCTCAGCAGTGCATGGCCTGGGCAAAGCTGCAGCTACTATTACCTTCATTTCCCCAGAATGCCTTTGAGCCCCATTTCATTAGGCCCAGAGGCATTCTGGGAAAATTAAGTTGGTGGCAACCACAGCCGCTTTGCCTGGTGCTTCTCATGCCAGGCTGAGTGCTGCCACCTGGCAAGCTTACCTGGGGGCAAGTGGGGGGCAACAGTTGTTCTCAGGATAGCACTGAGAAGATATCTCTGGGCAAAGTGGCTGTTGCTATCATCGTCCTTCCCCTGATTGGGACCAGTGGTGTAAGGAGGGTCCTGCCAAACTTCATTCTGTTTCCACTATACAGCACCCTTATTTGCATATTAGAAGAAAACAAGTCAATCATGCCTCCAGAAATTATCTTCATGGAGCCTATGCATAACTAGGACATGCAGAGCTCTACTCATACTTCTCTAGTGATAATCTGTAATGGATGATAAGGCTTTCAACGGCTACTAGACCTGATGGCCATACGCTACCTCCAGTATCAGAGGTAATATGCCCAGGTATACCAGTTGCTGGGAAACATGAATGGAAGAGTGCTATTTCACACATGTCCTACTTATGGATTTCCCACTGGCATTTGGTTGACCACTGTGAACAGAAGGCTGGAGTAAATGAGTCTGGGTCTGATCCAACTGGGCTCTTTTTATGTTCTTAAACTACCTCTGCATATAATTTGACAGATATTTTTTGTTACCTGGCAGTCTTAGTTTTTATGCTCCGCACCCCCAAATGAGACTTTCTCAATTGGCCTATGAAGCGTGCCCACCTCTTTCACTTGAACATCTGATAGTTAATATTCAACGTTTTTGTCCCCCCCCCCTACTCTCAGTTTGGTCATATGAAAGCCAAACCATTTTAAGCTTTTACTTCTGAATTCCTTTAAAACTATGCATTTCCCCCCAAAAGGTACTGATGCTACAACGCGTGGCAATGAACCGTCTCATTACGTCATTTCTGGAGTGACCTTGTACTGTAGAAGGATTTCAGGTTCTAAGTTTGGAATGGGAGCTAATTTTAAAATACTAAAATAAGTACACCTTGACTTGTTGACCAGCTATATAAACTCTTCCTTTGGCTTAGAAAGCACATCTCAGGCAGTGTTCCTCACATTCTTTCAGGAGTCTTTCTGCTCCAACTCTTACTTACTTACTTACTTACTTACTTACTGCATTTCTATACTGCCCAATAGCTGAAGCTGTCTTGGTTTTTTAGCCTAAACTGCGACCAACATAGGTAGCCATGCAAGGCAACACTAAATATGTTTCATGTCTCCACTTCCCTGAGCACTGTGATAATATTTGGTTGATTTACAATTATGCAAGTAGAGCTTAAGTGGATGCAAGCCCATAGGCACTCCTAACACAAGACCATAAGAAGATCCATGCTGGGTCAGACCAAAGGTCTAGTCCAGTCCAGCATTCTGTTCGCACAGTGGCCAACCGGTGGGAAACCCACAAGTGCAATAGCACCCTCCCTACCAGGCACTCCTGCCAGGCAGCAGATCTCTATCCCACATCAGATCTTCCACAAAGAGGCTCCTGACCCTGCACTACCTGTCTTCACCTCCAGCTGTGTTTCAAAGACGATGATTTTAACTTTTCAGGAAGACCTTTGTGTAAAACAGGGTGGAAATTCAGGATTTTAAAAAGAAGATTTACATTTAACATGAAAGTTTCCATTATGACCATCTCAAAATCTCCTGAGAAAGGGGAGAGGTGATTGCTTATCTTGCAAAATGGTACCTGTTACAATCTCTTCAAGCTCCTCAAGTCCACCCTTGATCTGAAGAACTGAGACAATTTTGATAGCTCATTATACACACTGGCTAGTGGAGTGCAGTGATTAAACTGGTGTGGGGAAACCTGCTTCAAACCCCTCCTCAGCCAGGATGCCCCTCACTATATTGTCGTCATGATAATGAAAGTAGATATTTCCTTCTTCCTCAGAGGAAGGATGGGATGTGAGCCTGCACTTTCAATGGCTCCCTTCCCATGCATGTCAATAGCATTTTCATAAATGCATTTGTGCATTCTCAAATTCCTCTTGGAAACACACATGGAAGCATAATGTGTACAGAGCACATGCTAATACTTTTTCTTAGATGTGAATATGTAACAACATTACGCCTTTGTGTTACAAGCATGGCTGAATAGCAGCCAAATTGCATGGCTACCATGCTTTTCATTGGGTGATGGCAGAATGAATTGGCTGTGCAAATTCTCTGACCGGTACCCCAGAAGACTCTTCCAGAGGAAGGTTGAACCAGGGCATGGTGCACAACCATTTGCTCCTATGTTTGATAACTCATAAGCAGTATTGGATATGCCAAAATCCACTTGAGAAGTCAACCTACAGGGCAAACCTGTGCATATTTATGGAGGTTGAATACAACATGGAGCTTGAATACAGCAGAACTCGTAAATGTGTTTAGGTTGTTTAATAAGATTGTGTGAATCTGGCTGCCTTAGATTGGCTTCAGCTGCTCTTTATTTAGAACATTTATATCTCACCCTTCCTCCAAAGAATTCAGAACGATATACATGATTCTGCAGGTGGACGGACACCACTCGACATAAACCTTTGTCCTCACAACAACTCTGTGAGGTAGGTTAGGCTGAAACATAGGTCATCCAGTAAGCTTCTTGGCTGATTGGGCACTGGAATCCTGGTCTCCAATCCCCACTCCCAACTTTGGGAGTTCTAAACCTTGGGTCATCAGATATTGGACTACAACCCCTAATTTAGCTAAAAATCATCTAGAGGTAATACTACTACTACTACTACTAATAATAATATAAAGTACTAAAATAAACAGACCATAGGACTCATTCAGCAGTTTTCAGTCGCAACCCCACCTACAACCCCTAATCATCCCTTACCATTGGTCATACTAGATGGGGATGATGGGAGTTGTAGTCCAAGTCTAACAACATCTGGAGGCCTAAAGTTGGGAGCCATTGTCCTAGACCAACATTCTAACCATTGCACCCTGCTGTCTCAGATTACTTCCCACAGTTGTCTATACACTCAGTAATGTCCTCAGACATTTCTTTCATCCCATCTTGTGTGTAAAAAAGATATGGCTGCATCGCCTTGCAGTATAACGTGTGAATTGTACACACGCTGAAAATGACATCAGTTAGTCATTGAGCAGGAGGTCAGCAGCTAGGCAAGGCTGTTCAGTGGGAGAGGTAGATCCAATCAGTGTGTGTTTTACTGTGCTCATTCTCCTTTTGAAAACAACAAAGTCTTGTGACACCTTAAAAACTAAAAAGATTTATTGTGGCATAAGCTTTTGTGGAATGGAGCCCACTTCACCAGCACTGTGAAGTGTTTTTCTTCAGATGGAAGGGTGATATACATGGGGGGGGGGGGGAGAGTCAAAATAATATTGTAAACAGTGAAGCCAAATGGCCAGAAAACTTGAGGCGGGTTTACAAGAGGTCGGTGGTATTTGTATGCACTTCCGCTTCTGTAGTTAATGATTGGCAGACATTGTCTATAACATCTGTAGACATAAATGAACTTACCACTCACTATGTGCACAAAGTCAAATAGCACATGCCTTTAGCTTGGTTTTGGATGATATAGTAATCATTCTTACACGTTCAGAATATGACAGTCTGTCACAGAGACTGTCTCCAACTCTTTCTGTTGAACACGCTGCTCTGGATGCTGTTTCAGGAGTGAAAAACAGCAGATGGTTTTATTTAGGGTAAAGAAAGAGGTGGTGGTGATAGTAGTTTAATTAATTGCTCTCCGTTGATAGACAAGTGTAATCTCCCGAGTCTGCTAAACAGCGTTGGATTCTGTAGATATTTTACTACTCTGAAGAATGGTAAATTTCCCTTCCACTTGTCCTTGGCTGGCTTCCAGGCTGTGCTTCACACTAAATTCTAGAATGTGATGACATAGATTTAGCAGTTCCAAGTGAATTTGATCATTTGAAGCACACATGGTCTTCCTGAACTGTTTGGCTAGAAAAATGATTGCTCCCGTGCTTATTAATAGGCCCTAATCCTGGCTCTTGGAATCACCCTCAAGCCTTCTGAAGATTTGTCTTTCTATCAGCTTTCTGATCCTCTCACCCCATCCCCAATAAAACTCTTCTTATAGTTTTCCACCTATATTTATTAAGGAGCTACTCACGGTTGCACTTCAAAGTACTGGAGCCTGTGCCAACAGAACCACAGGCATATATCTTTATGGATACTGCAAATATGGAGTAAAATCATTACTATTGTTCTACCTTACGTAGTCATTGAAGGATTACTGAGATAAGTAACAAATAAAGATAGAAGTTCAGCTGAAACTGAACCATTGACAAAGAACTATTGACGAAGCATTTGGATTACTAGGCTCCACCTATTTCTCCCTTGTGTTTCATCTGTGGTTTAGAAATTTGATTTGAATTTTCATTCAGTACCACCATAAGTCTTGTATTGATATGTTAATGCCAGAAATGCATTTCACTGGTTATGTGTTGTCCTTTTAGTTTACTTTGGCATCAATTAGAAACTATTTCTGTTGGATTGCTTGGAAAGCTATTTTTGAAATTTACCCTAGCAAATTTCAACTGTTTTATATCAATGAGGATGTTAATTTCCCTTTAATGTTACTGTTTTGGACATGAAAATATGACACATGTGACTTTGACATGTTTGAAAGCTTGGAAGACTTTGTTTAAAGTTCCTTATTCTCACATTGGCCTACATACCATCACAGGATGAAAGTGCTGTACACACCCTCCTCTTTGCAATCTCAAGATTGTAGTACAATTCAGATACAAGTTCAAAATATATTTCTGCTTGGAAGTCTACTGCAATTGTGATTTTCAGGCAACAGCTATTGTGTCAGTATATATGTAAATACACACCAAATAAGTGCCATTGGTTTTGTTTGACTGTGTGGTAGGTAGCATTGTATTTGGAGACCAAACATATATGGCATTGCATTATATCTCAGTTCTCAGTGGATCTTTCTTGGAATTGATTGTTGGATCAAAATCCAAGTACAACATTGATTCCAGTGACTGCTTGGATGTCAGCTGGATCCTTCATCAGACAAAATAATAAGAAGATATACATCTGTATCTCTTTTTAAAAGAATTTGATTCAATTTATACCATATTCAGGTACATCTGTTCATAGTTTTTAACCCAGATACCTTGCGGAGTGATCCGAGTGATCTCTTGATCACTCCTCTCCACATCCCTCGTTACTTTCCAGGATGTTAATTGTATCTGTGCCTTGGTAATCGGGCCGGCCTGTTTCCACAGCGCTCAGATATCTTCTTCATGGCTCGTCGCGTAAAATCCACTTTCCCTCTGTCCTTCCGTATAGCTGTATACTCATATGCTTTCAGCTTGATGTAATAGTCTGAGAATTTATTGTAGAGGACAGAGATAGGCATTCCATTCAGAATTATTCCAAAAGCAATGCAGAGGAAAGCAAACAGTCGTCCAAGGTGAGTTTCCGGACACATGTCCCCATATCCCACGGTAGAAATGCTTACCTTTTAAGCAAATAAAATTGAGGCGGTTAGTCAGAACATCAAACCCAGCACTTTATGCTGAGGAAGAATGGATCATTTAGAAGGCATTCAAGAGGTAGCTGGACAACCATCTGTCAGGCATGCTTTAATGTGGATTCCTGCACTGAGCAGGGGGTTGGACTCGATGGCCTTATAGGCCCCCTCCAACTCTACTATTCTATGATTCTATGAATTCTATTTACATTTTCTTTTAAACACTGACGCATTGACGCTTCATTAGTACAGTAATCTCTATAAAGTCCTACCTTGTACTCAGTATAACTTTAAAGCCACCAACTTGGTCAGCTTTAAAAGAGGATTAGACAAATTTATGGAGCATTTGGCTATCAATGGCTACTAGTTATAACGACTATACTGTATATCATCTACAGTATCAGAGGCAGTATGACTCTGTATGCCAGTTGCTGGCTACTGGGCTTATCTATTGTTTTGGGGGTTTCCATGGGCATCAGGTTGGTTACTGTGAGAACAGAATGTTGGTCTAGATAAGTCTTTGGCCTGACCCAACATCTCTCTCTCTCTCTCTCTCTCTCTCTGTTAGTCCTTGTAGACTATTATTATTTACTCTAACCATTAACAACTCTCTAAATTTTTGAAGATACAACACATTCCTGGGTTCTATCTGGTGTCTTTTTTTCCAGATTGACACTGTGGCTATAAAAACATTCCTCTTTCTTTAGATGTTGTTCCCCCTACATAGATCACATGTTTGTCTAGGATGCATGTACAATGTCATGGGTAACAATTAGACGTGTATTTCAATGCATGTAGTCACAGTGGGAATTTTCAATTGGACACAGCATCCCGACACACACTAAATGAATGAATGTGTGCATTTTCCAAGAATGATAACTTATACAGGATTTGCATGCTTTGATATCACTTTAGGAAAAACGTCATGCTTGGAGTAGCCCTGAAAGACATAGGCAATCTGATGCTAAAGAGGTCTGTAACTTTGGGACTACAGTAGCATCTCTCATGAATGTCCTATTCTTTACCCCATACTTGAAACTATTACGTGTTTAGGTTTATACCAATGTAACTATGTCCACACTGGTTGAAAAATCTTTAGGATGGTGAGTAGGTACATTTTGTGGTTTTTTTTATGTATTATGTCACAGCTTTGCTTGACAGAACAACACTACATTATTTAATTAAATAATGGTGTATACATTAGGGTGACCAGGTAAAATCCAGGTCAGGACTCATGTAACTTTAACAGTTGTAGAGAAAAGGGAATTTCAGCCAGTGTCATTTGTATGCAATTAGTTCCTGGTGAAATTCCCTCTTCCTCACAACAGTTAATGTTGCAGGGGCCCTGCCTTCTTTTGTACCTGGTCACTCTAGTATAGTGCCTGCAACTTTAACTGTTGTGATGAAGAGGGAATATCACCAGGAACTAATTGCATACAAATGACACTGGCTGAAATTCCCTTTTCTCTACAACTGTTAAAGTTACATGAGCCCTGACCTGGATTTTATCTGGTCAGCCTAGTATACATAATATTAAAAAGGATAAATACGATATAGTAACAACAAATAAAATTACAAGTTAAGAGGCATAAAACACACCCAGCAATGGTGGCTGTTCCCAGAGTAATAGGGCTGATCAAATGACACCCTTGGTGTCTGTGCAAATACTGTGATATACTAATCATGGTTCTTTTCCTCAACATTTACTAGCCTGTAGGATCAAGTTATTAATGGATTTTTAAAAATTAAGGATGCACAACTGTGCATCCTTAGTTAAAGTTTGACAGGAAAAAAAGCATTCTACCATTATAAAGGAGTAATTGGGGGGTTGGTAATTCCAACATTAATAAAATAGTTTTTTTCCCACCAATCTTCCTGAAATTTACATGTGCCAGAAAGAAATGCCTATTTTACATAACCTGAAAATTTCAGGAAAATTGGTTAAAGATTGAGGGAGAAGGGGCAGTTAACAGAAAAAAGGGGGGAACTCAGTCATACAAAAGTGTTTTTGAAAAAGTATTGGCAACCATATGTGCCTGGCTCTGGTCGAGCCAGGATGGCCACCATGTGTTGTCTATTGCCATTTCCAGATTCCCTTTCTACTCTACTAGGTGGAATGGAATTTCTTTTTTAGAAAAAAAAAACCAATTTCTTTTTTAAAAAATATTTTTTATTGCTAATAAAAGCCTATGGAAGGTCATAACGTGGCACTCAGAATGTTGAGGGGGAGGGGGAGGAGGGAATAACTACCATCTGGAGTTAAAGCAGCAAACAGCAGCAGCTGTGAATTTCTGTGACCTCTGGGTGTACATGGACAAGTAATCCCTTCAGCATGACCAGACCTTACCACAAGGAAGCTATGGGATTGAATGGGAGTGAAACTTTAGCTCAAAAGCAGGCCTGGCTTTCCTTGAGGGCAGAGAGTTTTGGTGTCTGAAGAAATAGGTGGCCCTAAGTTGTTCATCATCAGTTTTCCACAACCCCAAAGTCACCTCTGCATATCATATTCTCTAGCCTGTTCTCATGGTTTATCTGCTTTGGGAGAATGAGAATACCACTTGTACTTTCTGCCTCCATAGGGAGGATATAGTGTCAAGGCTTGTGAGACTTACCTCCCAATTTCCCTGCTTTTTGGTTGAAAGCTCTAGAACCTCAACTTTGCTTTGTAAACCATATTTTTGGTTAATGAATATATATTTTGACGTTTTCAAACAAAGGAGTTTTTTTTTAGCTTGAAGACGAGTTCCCTAAAACTGAAAAATACTTTGGTCCTTCCACCAGCAAGTTAGTCCCAAAGCTAATTGGTGAGTTCCTCATTTGATGGATGGCTGCGGCAGTACCTTCTACAGGTTGTCAGTGGTGGCTATGCTCTCTTCATAGGCACTTTCCTCCTCCTGCTTGCTGCTCTGCTGCCTACCCTAAAATATATTCTTATCTGTGAAGGGGAGTTGTTCTGCTGGTACTGTTGCTACATAGAAAAGGAATGTGTCTGTGTGAGGAGGAGGAGGAGGAGGAGGTCAAAACGTAACTGAGTGTTTCCATGGAGCTTAGTTTCAAGCCTGTTTTGCAGGAACATGAACTTTTGCACCTTTTGCTGCCACAGTAGATATCTGGAATGGGGAAGGAGGTAGACCAGAGATGGCAGAAAATCTGAGCACTGGGTATTGGCTAGAACTGCATTCACCTTTACTAACCTGGAGCAACTTTACTGCCCAAGTACATCATGCGTTTTGTCTGAAGAAAAATGGCTCACTCTGCTTTTGTATTTCTGCCAAATTTATCATGTAATGGTTATCATAACCCATTCCGAGGCATTATAATGATGTTGACAAAACAGTAAGAGAAATTGCCTGAAACAGAACAGCACATTGCTCTCTCCATCAAACAGCATCCATGGTTAGTCTAGTGATGGGACATTAATTGAAAAGGCAGCCATGTGTAGTGGAGCCCCTCTTCCTCCTCCTCCTCCTCCTCCTTATTATTATTTTAGTAGCCTTGACGTTTCAGATGAATGAAATATAAGGATGGCTCCCTGAGCCTGCAGCAGGCAAGCTTATTTGTAGGATGCACCTGGTGCATTTGGTAGGATTAGTTCTGTGGTCTGATGGAAATTAACTCACTGGAATTGAATGTTAATGCAGGAGGAACATCTACAAAAATAAACAGCTCGATGAAAGAGAGATGTGTTACCAAGGGCCCAAACAGGCATTGCTTTAAATGTGTTTTTAGCAGCTACACACACACACACACACACACACACACACTATTTTTATTCTAAAGTAGGTGCAGGTGCTCTGATACTAGCCTGGGAGGAGAACTTTTAAGATCCATATCAGTCCCCAGCACCAGCTCTAGAGTAAAAATAAAAGGATATAGCTAGTAGACCTACATTTAAAGTAATGACTATTTTGGTTCTGGCATGGAATTTTCACTCATGTGCGTTTTCTTATGTTGCATATGGAAAGTTGGGGGTAGAGCATTGAGGGAAAGGATTTATCTTCTGTTCTTAAAAATAATAATACAGTTATGAATTCTGGGTCTACCTGGCTTGTGCCTGCAGTGATATCATAGCTACTTCCCCATAGTGTAAGGGGAGGGCAGCCTGGTGCCCCCATATGTTTTGGACTACAACTCCCATCAGTCCCAGCCAGCTTGGCCAATGGTTGGGAATTATGGGAATTGTAATCCAAAATATGGGAGCCACTGGGTTGATAGCTCCAGGATCCCATCACTTGCTATATGCATGTAAATACCAGAACTTGAAATTTTCATGTTTTGCAACTTTGAATGCTTATAGAAAATGTTCTGTTTCACAAAGTTCAAATGTTTATATATCAATTGAAAGAGAATTTAATGCTGAATTCAAAACAAAAAAACAGAATGCAAACACCTGCAGTTAAAAAGAAGTTATGCTGCAAATACTGCAATCATGATCAATTTATAGTAAAATCTGACAAAAACATATCAGATACTTTAGTTATGATTGAAATGTAATATCAGAACATTTCCTATAAGCATTCAAAGTTGCAAAACATGAAAATTTCAAAAAGTGTCCACAATTTTGGCCACCACTGTATATGAGTCCCATGCGCAATTTATCACATGTGATGATACATATTTTGCCATATCTAGTGAAGCCACACAGTGGAAAGAATGTGGGAAAAGGCACAAGCAACCGACTTTCTACAGGGACTGATAAGGCAGTTTTCATGTTTGATTAGCGCTGGCAACTCAGCAAGGAGGTCTGATACCAAAGTATTACTGGACAATTTGCAGCATGAGCTTCTTCCTATGTGCTACTTGTACCTACATGCAGGTACAAGCCAAGTAGACCCTATGTGGATGAGATCTCTTTGTTCATCCACTATAAGGAATGCAATATTTTTCAGTCTCTGGTGGCTTATGATGCATTTCAATCAGAGACCTATACGTTATAAGCTCTCTTGCAATCAACTGAACCAGGTGGTCCTCCCTTGTTTTGTTATTTTTGTCCAGGCTCAGTATAAATAAATCAAAATATCATTTTGTCTTCTGTTGTATCTACTATCGCCAGCTGTCTGGAAAGTCTTTTGAAGGACAGCTGTCTCGTCTGCCTATCTCCCAATTGCACATACTTAAATTCACTTTTTCTCAGGGGCAGAGGCACTCAGCTTCATCTTTTAAGTTTTAACTGTTGTGTGAGCTAATCTGAACACCTTTTTATTACATTGACATAACAGGTTGGCTACTTTTATAAACTTCGGTAAGGAGGAAAATGAAATGACCCCCTGATCCTGTATCTGTTATAAAAGGCTAGCAGTTAGCTGCCAGTAGGTTCATAGATGTCACTGCAAAGGTAAGGCGTGCCATGTAGGCGCCTGAGCTCCTAACCCTTTCCCTCCTCTCCTTTCTCGATGAGCAGCAGTGGGAAGTCTGTGCAGAGCAGAGCCACAAATAGCCATCCAGTTCAAGCTCAGCTTCACTGATTATAGACTGATCTACTGAAATGGATGTCCTAAAGCTTCCAGCTGAGGGACATGTGCATTTGCGCATGTTCTGTAAAAGCAAGGCTCAGAACAGATGTTCAGGAATCTGGGTGCACTCTGCCGCTTTCGAAACTGACAGCAGTTCTAAGTAAAAAGGGAAGAAGTCAGGAATGGATATCAAATCGTAAGGTAGGTACTTACGGCAGCCCACCACCAGGCATGGGGGATGCTGGTGAAGTTGGTGCTAGAAACATCATGCTCTACAGTGTAAACCATAGCAGAGAAGGCAAAGATACCCAGGGCAATGAAGAGCAAGAGGCAGCCCACCTCCTGGTAGCACTGGCGCAAAGTGAAGCCAAAGGCTCTGAGCCCTGTAGAATGGCGGGCCAACTTGAGGATGCGGAAAATGCGCATGAGGCGCATGATGCGCAACACCTGCCCTACCTTTCCCACTCGCCCCACTTTCTCAATGTCATGTTCATGCTGGGAACCTTGTCCACGGAGCTGGTCCTCATCCACAAAACATTCCAATAGGAGCTGGAGGTAGAGGGGCAAGATTGCAATGAGGTCTACAGCATTGAGGGCGCTGATAGCAAAACGACGCACATCTGGGGTGGACACCAACCGCAGAACATACTCCAGGGTGAAGAAGGCAATGCAGAAGGTCTCCACGTGCTCCAGCATGGGCCGCATTTCTCCACTGGCTTTGTCCCTGTGCTGCATCTCCTCCACTGTGTTGAGAGCCAACGCTACCACTGAGATGAGGACGAAGAAGCTGGAGGCCACCCCCATGGCCTTCGCTGTGATCGAGGAGAAAGGCTTCTCCATGAGATTCCAGAGGTGCCAGCGTTGGGCCGCATAGCGCATGTGGCGGAAGAGATGCTTGCTCTCCTGGACCACGGCCTGGGCACGGAGCTCCCGTTGCACCTTCAGCTGCTCGTTCAGCTCGTCACGCCTCTCCTCGAAGCAGATGCGGCAGCATCGGGGCGTGTATTTGAGCCGTACCCCCCAGTAGCTCAGCTCTTCCAGGAAGCTGCGGGGGCACAGCTCGTCCCGCACCCGCAACACCCCCGAAGCATAGAAGTTGTAGACCAGCTGGAAGACGGCTGGGTCACGATCAAAGAAATACTCATCGCCCTGTGCTGCATAGTCGTCACACAGGCCTAGCTGGCGACGCCGGTCCGTGGAAGTGGCCAAGCGGCCCAGCCGAGTGGTCGGATAGATGGCCACTGCCTGGTAAGTCAGGCGGTAGCTTCGGCCACCAACATTGATGTTGAGCACAGAGGAGGAGGACGCAGCAGCAGCTCCAGAAGGAAAAGAAGGACGGAACGGGAACATTGAAGGAAGGCCCTTCTGCTCTCCCTCTCCCTCTCCCTCTCCTTCCCCCTCCTCTTCCTCATCCAAGCAGTAGTAGTTCTTCTCCATCTCCTGGGGCCATTGTAGCTGGGATCCCCAATTAGTAGCACCCAATCCCCCTGTCTGCGTATTTGTACGCACTGTTCCTTGACATTCCACAGGAGATTCTAAGGTGGAGTCCTGCGCTTCTGCTTCAGGGTCTGAGGTTTGAGGTTGTCTTCTTGGCTTAAAATTCCACATGTTCCCTCTCTAGTTGGATGGGTGCAACTTTCTGTGCTACCGCCACTGTGAGGATATGTGCTTCTTGCTGCTGCTGCTGCTGCCGTTGCTGCTGCTGTTTTCCCACCTCGCGTCTTTTTGTCTGAAGCATCCAGCACCAAAGCTGCAGCTTCACTTTTTTTTTTGCCTACCAGCCACCAGCTCCTGTTGTTGCTAAAACTCAGTGTGGGATACAGACACATGGGGGCTGCTGTTGACCGCTTTAATCTTGCTGACAGGGAAGATCTGAGTGCTTAGAGAAGGGGATTTAAAGGCTATTATCCTGTTTCAGCCTCATCTCCCTCTGTCTGTGACGTGGATGATTATGGATCCAGAAATCTGTGGATAATCAGTCAAAATATAAAAAGCAGAATTATTGCTGCTGCTGCTGCTGCTAATAATAATAATATCAAAGACTTTCTATTTGGATAGCTTTGTTATGTAACCACAATGGGGAGAGAGGGAGGGGTCCCCCAGTGGCAGAGCAGTAATGGCTGTTTATGGATTGATGCAAGAGAGTTTCATCTCTTCGCCGATTTTCTCTGGGTTATTTCCTCCCATCCCTGCTGTATAGTATATAAGACACCGTGTGTACCATTCTCTCTTACAAGTGCATCATACTTTACAGTCCATTTTACAGGTGGCAAAACCAACACCAATCTTTGTTGAGGACTCTGAGAACAATTTAAATGTTATGTTGGATGTTGGTATTTAGCAGCTTGTAAAATAAGACCATCCCACCACTGGAAACACAGAAATAGGCATTTAATTGGACTCAGAACTCTCATCCTGAGAATCTCAGTTTTCTTTCTTTTCTTTCTTAAGCAGGCTTTAGCCCTTAACACTGTGAAGACAGACTTGAGGTTGAAAGTGATTTGACAATGCCTGGTCAAATCATAGAAGCCAGAGGTCAACTATCGAGAATTTTCAGTATCAGACAAGACTCAGCAGGTGGAGCTTTGATGCTGTGTATAGTTCTTTGTTCACTGCTTTGACTTTCAAAGGGAGAATAAATTATGCAAAATGTGCCATTAAATGCATATTTGCTTACTTAAGTAAGATTACAATTCAGCTTTTCCTGGAATAGAATTTGGATTAACTTGCTGCAGTATTCTGATGTGTGCGCATGTATACGCATTGAGTAGACAGGCCTCTGATGAGGCGCTGCAGGTAATAATTCAACCATACGTATGTACCAAAGTGATGTTAAAGAAGAAGTGGCCAAGGTGGTGAAAGCAGAGGAAAGTCTAAGAAGCAACAGGTGTGCATCCCAAGCAAGGAAAGCACTGTAGCTCAGTGGCAGAACACATGCTATGCATGTGGAAAGTCCCAGCTTCAACCCCCCCCCCCCCCAGCATCTTCAGGTAAGAATGGAGAAGTCTCCTGTCTGAAACCCTAGAGCGCTACTGCAGTTCAGTAGTGTAGCCAGTACTGAACTCGATTAATCAGTGGTCTGATTAGGGCCTCATCTACACTAGCAGGATATTGCACTATGGAAGCGATATGAAAGCCATATATAAAAGGCAGGAGTCACAAAGCAGGATATAGTGGTATATGGTATGTGTATCGATAGGTAGAACTAAGGAGATGAGCAGGGAGTCAGATGGCAGAGGAAGTCAGTGGCACGTGATTGGAGGAATACTCACCCAATCAGGAAGTGACACAGTAGTCAGTGACTCAGCACTCTAGGGAGTCAGTCAGGGCTAAAGAGAAGCTAGGCAGGAGAGTATATGTTTGTTTGAGGCAATAAATGTTTTAGTTGTTATACAACACTGCATTCCTCATTTTCTACAAAACCATCTTTAAAACAGTATGTGTCAACAGTTGTCAGTGCACTTCAATACTGCTATAAAACTGTAGTGTGGCTCCTGCCTTTTAAATACCGCTTTCATAGTGCAATATCCTGCTTAGTGTAGATGAGTATAAGGTAGTGTCCTATGTTTATAAGTATCATCTTTTGGAGGGTTTCCTTCAGTAGAAAGATTTTTGGGAGTTACAATGTGAACAAAGTTTCTCTGGAGAATGGGTTTTTAGTACCCATTCATATGCCGGAACTGTGGCTTGTTGGCTTGGGGTAGAAGAAACTTTACTGAAGTATCATTGATTTCAATGGAATTTAAGCCACCTATTTTGTATTTTGAGCCCCATATTTGTATGTGAGTAGTTATGTAGCAACCAAGCTTTACTCTTCCTCTTCCTGCCCAGCCTCTTTGCATTGAATGACACAGCTGCTTGGAGGGTTTGGGGCTGCTCAACAGTTTAAATCTGACTTGGACTGAATGTCAGATATTTACTGGCACAATCCTTGAATGTTTGTCCTGAATAAAAAGCACAGAACTCAATAAGATGTGGTCAGCCAACCCTTTTCTCTCTTGTTTCATGCAAATCTTTTGTGCAGTTTCCCTACCCACCCATATTTAAAACATGCCTGCATGTTTTGTTTTGGCATTAGATGCCAGGGATAACAATGTGTATGCTTGGGGTTCTTTTTTCCATGCTTTTTGGGTGTGTGTGTGTGAACTGTGTAATTGATACATAAAAGCTGTGCAGAAGTAAAGTGACTACGATGATGCCTGATTGGTGTTGGGAATTACATATTCTAGGGGACAAAACACACATTCAAGTCCTCTGAAAAGCATCTAAAACTGCAGCATTACTGAAGCTAAGCAGCTGTAGCCCCGATCAGCTGATTGGATGATGGAACCCAAAGAACCCAAAGAACTCTCTATATTGATATCGATATAAATATATAAGTAAAAAATCAGTCAGATGCACATGGATAGACCCATCAGTGTCAACTTTATGAAGTTGCCCACAGATGAGCATTTTCCCAAATGCTTGCCACGTAAACTTGGGCAACATGCAGCCTCCATCACCCTTGGAAATCCCGAAGTTGCCCACCCCTGTAGTAAAATCTCAGTTAACTGCCAACAGAGCCCTGGAGAGTTTGCCCATCCTTAATTTCAGATGCTATATGGTTACCCCTTAACACTCTTCCTCTCCTTTACGTTCAAACGTCTTGTGGCATAAACATAATTTCCTATGTTTGCTTTGGTGAAGACTAGGGATGAATGAACCTGTCCATTTCAGTTTCTCTCATCTCCCCAGTCTTAAGTTTGATTTGTCTTGAACTTTCAGAATTTTTAAAAAGTTGTCATGAAAATTTGTACGTATTTTTGTGTGTATACATTTCTCCGAACACATGCATGTTTGTATGCATGTATTTTGCCTGATATAAATATTTTTGCAAGCAATTTTCAAATGTTCTTTTCATTAATATATGCATTTTTGTGTGCACTTTCTCCTAGTATATGCATTTTTGGATTGGAGAATTACGTTGCAAAATTCGGAGAAGTGTGAATTTTGAAGGTTTCTAAATTCAGTTTGTGTGAAGTGTGTTCAAAAGTGTGACATTAGTTAAATACACAAGAAAATGAAAACCAAACAAACTTGTTCCCCGTCCCTAGTGAAGGCATTAATCCCCATGCTGATTTATTTATTTATTTATTTATTTATTTATTATATTTATATCCCACCTTTTTTCCTCTAAGGAACCCAAGGCAGTGTACATAATCGTCCTCCTCTCCATTTTATCCTAACAACAACAACCCTGTGACGTAGGCTGGCCCAAAGTCACCCAATGAGCTTCCATGGCCAAGTGAGGACTAGAAGCCAGATCTCCTGACTCCCAGTCCAACACTCTAGCCACTACACCACACCGGTTCTCACTCATCTTCTAAAATTGAAGTGCTCTGTTGCAACTCTGGGCACCACACTTTAAGAAGAATGCAGACAAACTGGAGTGTGTTCAGAGGAGGGCAACGACGATGATCAGAGGTCTGGAAACAAAGCCCTATGAGGAGAGATTGAAAGAACTGGGCATGTTTAGCCTGGAGAAGAGAAGACTTAGGGGACACATGAGAACACTCTTCAAATACTCGAAAGGTTGTCACACAGAGGCGGGCCAGGATCATCCGTGAATGCAGGACGCAGAATAATGGGCTCAAGTTACAGGAAGCCAGATTCAAGCTGGACATCAGGAAAAACTTCTTGACACTGTGGTATGGCTGTTGCCTCTTTCCATCAAAAATGTTACATCTTTAACAGCTGCACAAGAAGAAATGCAACAAGCAACGCTTTTCAGGATGTAGTGAAGCAAGGATAGGAAAGCTTTGCCTGTTGCATTTCTGCCTGTCACTCACTGGTTAAAGACACAGAAGCTCTGCCAGGAAAACAAAGTGGCAACTTTATTCACAAATGCTGCATGTATTTCAGTAGACATGAATGCCAAACATACTTCCAACCACCCTAGGAAGTTCTTAAGTGAGCCCGGCCAGGGAGTTGCACAATCTATCATTCTCGGCATGTGTGTTATCTCTATGTGGTGATGTAAAATAAATGGGCAACAAATCAGGAGAAAGAACTGATAAAACACTTTGGGGTAGGTTCAAAAGATGGTTGAGAAAAAGTGGTGGTGCTTCTGAATTAAGGTTCGGCAAAAATGGGACATTCCAGTCAGCTGAGAAACAAAGTAAGCTGTTATCAGTGCTACAGGGCAATAAACGATTGTTCCTGAAAGCAGATCCCTGGGTTATTAAATAGGAATATTTAAAAATGTTGTGTAGATTTAAGGAACTTATATGCATGGTGATGTAAAAAGTCCAACAAAGCCTCTGATCAATGAAAAGCAAAGTACTGTTTTTTGTTTTTAAAGTCAGGACTGGGAATGTTCAAGTACCGTATTTCCTCGATTCTAAGACACACTTTTCCCCCCATATTTACTTCTGTAAAAATGGAGTGCGCCTTAGAATTGATGGTGTCTTAGATTCGCCGTTTTTCTCCAGCGCTGGAATGGGTTTGAATCTACACCCACCCACCCATAGAGCCTTCACAAAGGGGCTCTGCATGCCCCCCCGCAGCAACTCGGCCTCCCCACTCACCTCTCTCACCCTCGGTTCTCGCCGCCAGCGCATTTCCAGACCTTCCCTGCCGCCGCCGCAACCCAGGAAGGGGTGAGAGAGAAAGAGCGAGTTGAGCGGGGGCAGGCAGAGGCGGTAGCGGGGCCCAGGCGACGGAGGAAGAAGAAGCGACAAGCAGGAAGGGAAGGGAAGGGCGCGCAGAGCCGGGCTGCGCCCCCCCCCGCCAGCCACTTGGCCTCCCCACTCACCTCCATTGCCGCCCTGGTCCTCGCTGCTAGCACCGCTTGCAGCGGACTCACCGGCCTGGAAACGTGGCATTACTCCAAAGTAGGGGCAGGGTTGTAAACAAAAGCCAGCGATTGGGAGAGGGATTTCCCAATCGCTAGCTTTTTACAACCCTCCCTCCTCCCTCCCCCCCTCCCCGGAATGAAAGGGCGGGGCTGCAGCGAAGGCACAAGCAGAGCCTCTAAGGCTCGATAAACACTGGGCGGTGTGCAGCATTCCTAAGCGGCTTGTGGAACAGGGAGGGCGCTTCGAGGACTACCTGCCCCTACTTTGGAGTAACGCCGCGTTTCCAGGCTGGGGAGGCTGCTGCAAGCGGCGCTGGCAGCAAAGACCAGGACGGCAATGGAGGTGAGTGGGAAGGCCGAGTTGCTGGCGGGGGGGCACATGCAGGCCCTCGCTGCCGCGGCCGCTGCCTCCACCCGGCTCTGCGCGCCCTTCCCTTCCCTCGCCTTCCCGCTACTTCCTCCTCACTACCGCTGCCGCCAATCCTCCCTCGCCTGGGCCCTGCTACCACCTACCGTATTTCTTCGATTCTAAGATGCACTTTTTAAAAATATAAACATGTCTGAAAACGGGGTGCGTCTTAGAATCGACGCAAAGCTTTTTACCTATTGGTGGCCCTGAAATTAAGGTACGACTTAGATTCAATGGCGTCTTAGATTCGATGAAATACGGTATCTATGTAGTAGAAATGTTCAACAGGATTCTATCATTGCCTTATGTCCTTCCAGTTGTTAGGTCTCGCATAATTGAGGAATGGCCCGTATTTTTTTTTTACTCAAGCCGTATAAAGAAAATTAGGGTTAGGGTAAGGGGTGAGGAGGTATGGATCCCCAGGTACAAACCCATGCAGTGGAAGAGCCTAGCAGTGCTAGATAAAATGAGTGGGCCAAAATAACTGCTTCCATGCTGAGTTTGAGTGGCAGGAGGAAACTCTCAGCAGTCAATTACGTTTAGGGTTAATCCCCAGGTTAGGAATTGAGTTGGGGAGGCATGGATTCCCAGGCAAAAACTGGTGCCATAGAGCAACCTATGAAGACTAGAAAAACGGAGTGTGCAAAAACAACAGCTTCCATACTGCCTTTGAATGGCTGGAGGGAAATCTCAGCAGTGAATTAGGTTTAGGGTTAAACCTCAGGTTAGGGTTAGGGTTGAGGAAGTATGGATCCCTAGGCACAAACTGGTGCAGTGGAACAGCTTGGCAGGTCAAGAAAAACTGAGTGGGCCAAAATAACAGCTCCCATGCTGTCTTTGATTGGCTGGAGGGAAGTCTCAGAAGTAAATTAGGGATAGGGCTGAACCTGAGGTTAGGGTTAGGGGTGAGGAGGCATGGATCCCCAGGCAAAAACTGGTGCTGTAGAACAACCTAGCAGGTCAAGAAAACCTGAGTGGGTGGAAACAACAGCTACCATGCTGTCTTTGAATGGCTGGATAGAAGTCTTAGCAGTAAATTAGGGTTACGGTTAAACCTCAGGTTAGGGTTAGGTTTGAGGAGGTATTGATCCCCTGGCAGAAACTTTCCGTAAAACAACCTAGAAGGGCTAGACAAACTGAGTGGGCCAAAACAACAGCTTCAATGATGACTTTGAAATGTTGGAGGGAAGTCTCATGAGTAAATTACGGTTAGGGTTAAACCTAAGGTTAGGGTTAGGGTTGAGGAGGTATGGATTCCCAGGCACAAACTGGTGCAGTGGAACAGCCTAGCAGGCCTAGACAAACTGAGTGGTTGAAAACAATAGCTTCCATGATGACTTTGAATGGCTGGAGGGACGTTGCAGTAGTAAATTAGTGTTAGGATGAATCCTCAGGTTAATGTTAGAGTTGAGGAGGCACAAGTCAATGGGCAGGAACCGGGGCCATGGAAGAGCCTAGGTGGGCCAGACTGAGTGAGCTACCAGGACTGCTTCAAGGACTGCTTCAATACCTGATGGAACGCCTCTCCCGACATGAACCTACCTGTACACTAGGATCCACATCTAAGGTCCTCCTCCTGTTGCCTACTCCGAGGAAAGCACGGAGGGTGGCAACAAGGGAGAGGGCCTTTTCAGTGGTGCCCCCCCAATTATGGAATGATCTCCCCTACCAGGCTCGCCTGTCGCCAACATTGTTAACTTTTTGGCGCTAGGTCAAGACTTTCCTCTTCTCCCAGGCATTTAACAGTGTATGTTGAGGGTTTTGTTGTTGTTGTATGACCCAGAATAGTTGTTTTAAATGGATATTGTATTTATAACCTGTTTTTATGCTCTTTATGGTTTTAAATTTTGTATATCTTTTTTTAAATGTTCAATGTTTTTAATTTTTGTAAACCGCCCAGAGAGCTTCGGCTATGGGGCGGTATATACATGCAATAAATATTAAATAAAATAATAATTTGAGTGTCTAGAGGGAAGTCTGAGCGGGAAATTAAGGTTATGATTAATTCTCAGGTTAGGGTTAGGGTTGAGGAGGTACCAGCACCAGGCACAAACTGGTGCTGGTAAAGAACCTAGCAGGGCTAGGCAGACTGAATGGGTCCACTGGTCAGCTTATATACTGACTTTGAATGGTTTGAGGGAAGTCTCAGTTGTAAATTAGGGTTATGGGTAATCCTCAGGTTAGGGTTAGGGGTGAGGAGGCACAAGTCAATGGGCTGGAACTGAGGCCACGGAAGAGCTTAGGAGGGCCAAACTAACTGAGTGGGCCACCAGTACTGCTTCCATACTGACTTTTAGTAGCTGGAGGAAAGTTGCAGCAAGAACTTAGGTTAAGGGTCAATCCATAGGTTAGGGTTAGGATTGAGGAGGCACGGATCCCCGTGGACAAACTCATGCTGTGGAACAGCCTAGCAGGGGTAGGCAAACTGAGTGGGCCAAACGAACACTGCCTATACTGACTTTGAGCGTCTGGAGGGAAGTCTCAGCAGTAAATCAGTTACGGTTAATCCTTAGGTTAGGGTTAAGGTTTGTATCTGGTCACTCTAGTATAGCTCCTGCAGCTTTAATTGTTTTGATGAAGAGGGAATTTCACCAGGTACTTCATGCATACAAATGACACCTGCTAAATTTCCCTTTTCAATACAACTGTTAAAGATACAGAAGCCCTGTCTTCCTTTATACATGGTCCCCCTAGATATACTTCAGTGTTGCACATATATGTATAAAACCTGCTCTCAGCATTGTTATTTATACCAAACCACATTCCAGATTAAATCACTTTAATAGCTCAAACTTTGACCATAGTTTTCATGGGAATCCATTAACATGCACTTTTAGCAGGTGTTTTGCGTTATCCTTTAGTATCCAATTGTACACCATGTGCTGCTTATCTGATATACATGCTAGGACATTGTTTTGAGAAGTTAAGTCCACTGCCAAAAATTCTTGGTGCCTCTGGTATTCATGACATTGCCCCCCCCCCAAAAAAAAATGTTTAAGAACAACTGGTCCTGTTGTTAGAGATGCTAGTCATACTTTCTTTATTATTTACTGGGGCATTTATATCCTGCCTTGATATGATAAAAACAAGCTCAAGGCAGCATAAAAATAATTTAAAAAGATAAATCATGGCAAAAATTGAAAACAAATCTCACACTAAAACCAAAAACAAGCTAACTGCAGTAAAATGTCAACTTCCATATGCTGGATGGGGCGGATAATCACACAACCTTTTTTTTAAAAAAAATGACTATGGTCTCTATGTCATTTTGAAAGAGTTGGAATACCCTGAAGAGAATTGTGAAGCAATGGGAAATCATGTGTATGCATGTTCATACGCACAACCAACTATGACTCAGAGCTTATCTACACAGTCCCTTGGAATGTTTTAAATAGTATTTTAAAATGTTCCAAGTAGGTGCGTTCTAAAACATCTTAGGCCACATTACTGAGTACTCACGTTACAGGAGAAAAAATCTTCAGTCTTTAAAGCGGTGTGTGCAGTCACACACTCTTCTGCCCCGTCTCTTTCTGTTTCATTTTTACAATGAGTTTAGGGCAAGGCATTGTGGGTGTTGTAGTTCAGTCACCCACTTCCTCCTTAGTTCCTCTGTCATTCCCTAGCTTTCAATAAGTATAGGGCTAAGAATTGTGGGTGTTGTAGTTCACTTGCCTACTTCTTCCTTAGCCCCGCTTTCTTCCCCACCAATCAACTGCTAAGCATTTGGGCACCGGTAAATGAAGCGCTGCCCCCATGAATCACAAACAGTAAGGAAGGACACATTATTTTACTTAAAACGATTTATTAAAAGTGAAACCATTGTATATAGCTAAAGTGAGTTTTAAAAAACCTTGGGTATACAACATTAAAGAGAGTGCGTCATGTGGCCCAAAGAGTTTTCATAACCCTTATAAAACGTTAAAAACCTAGCGTGTAGATCGGCTCTCAGTAATTACTGGCTGCTAAAGAATTGTCGCTTAGTAACCTCTACAAGGTCAGGGAAAAGTGACTGAGCTTAACATACCAAGCTAGCCTATCTATTAATATAATAAAACACCATGTGAGGAACAAAAAGCTACTTGAAACGGTTCTCTTTCTGGAAAATACACTAATCCAAGCTTTTTAAAGCCGCCCTGTCTACAGTGCTAATTTCCATGAGGTGCCATAAGAAGCTAACAGTGCAATATAGATATCTACTTAAAAGTACAACCTACTCATTTCAGTGGGCTTGCTCCCAGGTAAGCAGATGCAGGATGGCTGCCTAAGTGTGCAGCTGTTTGCTTACCCTTTTAAGCATTGCCAAGCAGTCAAAAATCTTCATGTTCCTTTTTAATTAATCCCAGCTTGCCTGACAGATCACATTTACAAGCAATCTGTGGAAACATCACCTTTACTTTAATTGTGGGCTAAATCAGTGAATTCATCTAGCGGAAACTTGAGGAAGAGAGAGATTTTGTGAAGCTTCTTCCCCCATCTCTCTTAAAATCAAAACAAAGCCTCAAGTGCCAGTGCTTTATGTTTTTAGTCTGTAAGGAATAGATTTGCTTGCAGACAGAACTAATCCCACTCCAACCCCTGCAGAGTGCTTTTAAATGGGATGTTCTGACTGCACCCAGAAGATTCTATTTATCCTGCAGCTGAAGTACTGCTATATTAGGCTTGTCACCTTTTTATGGAACAGAGATTTGTGACTTTTAACAGTGGCATGACGGGCACTGATAGATGCCACTTCTGCCATCCCTAAGTCTTGGTGCTCGAATAACATCACTTGTCGCATTTCTCCCTGTCATCTAGCCATGAAAGGCTTGGGCCCCTGCCCATTAAAAAGAAAAAAAGTGGTAAGCTTCTAGGGTACTGGCCATTGGAAGTATTTCTGAGTGCTGCCTTAAGATTGTGAAAGTTCTTCTTCGTGGTCTCTGTGCATCACACATATGGGCTCGTGCCGACGCCGAGCCTGCTTCGGGAAACCTAACTAGCTAGCTTAGAGTTTTGGCGGGAACCCCTCCTCCCACTGTCCTATCGCGCATGCTCAGGGTTCCCGCCTGAAAATCTAGGTGCTAGCAAAAAGAAAATGTCCAAAATCTTTATCCCTTTACTGCCTTTATTAGACCATCTCAAAGGACACAAAAGTTTTCAGGTTCTCCAGAACTCTTCATTGGACAAGATGGTAAACAAGTCATGGAGTTCGCATTTGGTTATAGTCTTAAGATGGAAAATGTGAGGAGGTTGCAGACATCCAAATGAGATTGTTTCAGGTAGCCTAGAATTCCCCACTCCCTACATTGGCTGAGCATATGCCCAGAAACTCTACATCTTTCCATCGCTAATGAGGCAAGGCTCAGATGCAGAATGTTGACAACCAGCGCAGTTGCAGTGAGGGATATAGAATGCCATTCAACTGGGAAGGAGGGGATTTTTTTTACCCACCAAAAATCGTTATGGAGGGAAAGATGAAATAGCTGCACAGTGCCTTTTGATTGGAAATACAAGGCACTGTCTATCTTAGGGTGACCATGTGAAAAGGAGGGTTCCTATATTTTTAACAGTGGTATTGACATGCATACAAATAACACCTGCTGAAATTCCCTTTTCAATACAACTGTTAAAGATACAGGAGCCCTGTCCTCCTTTTCATATAGACTCTATCTAGAAGAAAAAGATTTCTACTCTTCTATACCCATTTACCTGGGAGTAACATTTGAATGAGAGTAACATTTTTCCTTGTTTTATTGAGATATACTCTAGTTTTATATGGGGGGGTTGAAAATTAGTTTACTTCACTTATATCAGGTATTTGGCTAGTATATGTACTGCAGGAAAACTGGACTAAAGCTGTTTTTCATTCATTGTCTGTGAAGTTATTGTTAACAGTCTTCAAACTGTATTTCAGATCAAAAAATACCAGCATGTTTTTCAGATAATGATTTGGGATAGGATTACAGGAATTGATCTGCATCTCAACTTCTATTAAGGCCTTTATCACATATACCATTCTTCCCCTGGATTGCTTCTGCGGGTTCCTCCTCCATTTCCTATGCGAATCTAGCATTTTGAATCACACCTGGTTGGTTTTACTCCCATACCTCAGCTCAGCCTGTTGAACTTGCCTGAACTTGCCTGAAAGGGACTTTGCCTGTTCAGGGCTAAATCGAAACAGAAACTAAAAACAGAGCACTCAGGGCAGGAGAGCAGAAGGAGGGGAACAATGTCATGCGAACACAGCACTGAAGAAGTGGAGCAAAGCCGAGGTGGGTATGCTTAAAACCGCCTATGTGATAACAGCCTTCAATTAATTTGTTAGATGTTTTGTAATTTTTTAAAAAATCATGCTTGTTGAAAAAGCAGAAATGTGAGCTTTCTTAATAGTTAACAGAACTGTATGATACATTTTAAATGTGTGAAATATACCAGTGAGTTTCAATCAAGTGGGAATAAAGTATGTTGGAGAAAAGAAATGCCTTCTAATCCAGCATAACCCCAAATGCTGGGAAAGAGAAGTAAAGCACAGACAGACAAACACAGGAGACTAATCTTAGGAGATCTTTCCGTGTCAAGAGCAAATTCAAAGAAGAGAAAGATGGCACTGAAGAGTAGTGGATGGGTTTACAGATGGTTCAGTGAGAGGGTGAGTTTTTGCATTCACATAGCCATGGAGTGCTTTCTGATGAGAAGTGATTGTTTGGATTAGACAGTTTCCACTTCACAGATGGGGGTACAAACCTCCAGGGTTCTGAATTGGCAGGCATTGTTAGGTGAATTTGAAGTGGAAAGCAGGAAGAGGGAAACTTCTGCGTTAACTCACCGTCCAGGGAAATGTTGTCAACATTGCATACAAAATGAGACAGAGGGAACTGAAAGCAAACCATCAGTGGAAAAAGGACCGATAATACTATATGCAAAGATATCAGGGGTCTGGTTCTGATGTTAACACATGGAAAAATAATCATATTGATAGGCTGACCATATGAAAAGGAGGACAGTGCTCATGTAACTTTAACAGTTGTAGAGAAAAGGGAATTTCAGCCAGTTGCAGGGGCCCTGCCTTCTTTTGTATATGAGCACTCTAGTATACTGCCTGCAACTTTAACTGTTGTGATGAAGAGGGAATTTCACCAGGAACTAATTGCATACAAATGACCCTGGCTGAAATTCCCTTTTCTCTACAACTGTTAAAGTTACATGAGCCCTGTCCTCCTTTTCATATGGTCAGCCTACATATCGACCCACTCTGCATGTATATGAATATTTGTTATCAGTAACTAAATATGATATTCAGGGTCTAAGACAGGAATGGAATAGAGAATTGGAGGGCTCTATTTCGCCAAACAAATGAATCGTTCTTTTAGCATCTGTACCTGACATATGTATGGATCTTAGGCTATGCCTTATTCAGCAATAATAATAATAATAATAAACTTATTTCAGGTCTACTGGACACCTCAATGTCTTTTTAATAAGGGCTTGTCTAATTTTCATAATTGTTGGAGATGTAATGTACCTAATGCTTGTTTTATCCATATGTTTTGGCAATGCCCAATAGTTGCCTCCTTTGGGGAAGAGGTCATAATAGGGTGACCAGATAAAATCTAGGTCAGGGCTCCTGTAACTTTAACAGTTGTAGAGAAAAGGGAATTTCAGCCAGTGTCATTTATATGCAATTAGCTCCTGGTGAAATTCCCTCTTCATCACAACAGTTAAAGTTGCAGGGGCCCTGCCTTCTTTTGTACATGGTCACTCTAGTATAGTGCCTGCAACTTTAACTGCTGTGATGAAGAGGGAATTTCACCAGGAACTAATTGCATACAAATGACACTGGTTGAAATTCCCTTTTCTCTACAACTGTTAAAGTTACATGAGCCCTGACCTGGATTTTATCTGGTCACCCTAGGTCATAATATGGATAAACTTTGTATTGGGACACCCTTTAATATTGAATGATGTGCATGTCCTCCTAAATGATTTACCGGGTTCTTGGAAGTTAATATGTGGTAGCACAAATGGATTTTCTGAGCCCTTATGACAGCCAAAAGACTGATATTACAACATTGGAAGGATAAATGTTCACCTCCCAGAATGCAATGGATTGAGGACCGAACAAAGCTGTCAACGTTTGAGTGGGTGGTATATAGGCACCACTCACAAATGGATAAATATATGGATATTTGGGTTGCTTTTCTTGAAGCTTACTTTTAAAAAAAAGAATGTTGTACTTGATGGAATATTGATATTTCTATGCGTGGTTTTTCTTGTTCTTTTTTTTCTTTTCGTGATTTGATTTTTGTTTTGTTTTGTTTTGTTAAATTCACAGTAAAAAAGGGGGGGATTAATTTAAAAAGCACACACATGGAAAATAGAGCCCTCACTTTTTTATGTATATCCAGATCTTAACCAACACACTGCAAACAAAACTGTTGTTCACTACTATCATAAATCCTTAGCATTATGTTTCTTGAAAGTAGCAGAGTTACACCAGTGTATGGAATCAAGGCTGAGTGAGAGCAATTTAGGCTACAGTCCTATGTACACTTCCTAGAATAAATATGGAAGCAGAAAGCAGCAGGTTTTTTTAAAAAAAATGTAGGGAAGCTCTGAGTCTGAGTCCCTTCCAAGATTGTTCCTAGCTCGATTCCTTTCTCCACTATACCACCTACTCCACATTTCCAGGACCAAAGTCCCCTGATTTCCCTCTTGACCTACTTGTTGCGTCAGTTTAGAGACATCCATTTGCCTTGTATACCCAATGGGAAATGCTCCATTGAGTCCAAAGCCAGATTCCATACATTGAAGCAACATGGCTCAACCTGCAGGGCTGCTCCGGAAGCTTGTAATCTCCATATGAGTTGCTGGTTTTGATTCCAATGGCAGTGATAAAGCAGGGAGCCTAGAACACTGGGAAGCTGCTTCCAAAGGTCTCGAGCAGAGAGAAACGATTTGAAATTGTATTGGGAATTCTAAGGAGAAGCCCTGATTTAAAATTCTGTTTTTGAGCCAAAGTGGTGGTGGTTCCAGGGTCCCTAATAAAAGCTAAGCCTCCATTCGGCCTCCCCTGTCTGTACTGGGAGAGTTAGTAGTGTCAAACCCATCTTTGGATTGTCTTTTGGCTCTTTCTGCACAACATAGTTCTCAAAAACACCTAAGTACCTTGAAGCTTTTGCCCCATTTTTTATTTGTAACTAAAGGCTGAGAAACTACAGGGTACTCTATGCCTACAGCATTTCCCAATTATTTGTAAACAACCAGGAAGTGACATCCTTTGGATCCCCTAATTCTGAAGCTTGATAACTATAACCACTTATGCTCTATTTTTCCTCCTTTCTTTCTAAATCTGCCCATTTCTTGGTGGCTTGTGCAGTCAGGCCAACCCATCTGCTAAACCACTGTGGCCCTGAGAGGGCATACATCTGAGTAGAAATGCATGGAATTTCATTGCATGTTTCAGATAAAAACGTGTATTTAGGGCACAATCCTATGCATGCTTAGACAGAAAGAAGCCCTACAACTCCCAGTACAACCCAGCCAAACATGCTGGCTGGGGAACGCTCAGAGTTGTAGGACTTTTTTATCTGTCTAAGCATGCATAGGAGTGCACTTTTAATGCATTTAAAACGAAATCTTCTTCCCTTCCCCACCCTTGTTAATCTTCACTGTAGATCTGATGAAGATCCTTTCCCTAGGATATTCAACTAGAGTAAACTGGTCTTTCTTTTTTCTTTTCTTTTCTTTTCTGGTACGGAGTGCCTTCTACCAACTTTGGTTGGTGGCCCAGCTATGCCCCTATCTGGACAGGGATAATCTGGTTTCAGTTGTCCATGCTCTGGTAACCTCCAAGTTAGATTAGTGCAATGAGGCTGCCTTTGAAGACAGTTCAGAATCTGCAGCTTGTGCAAAATGCAGCTGCCAGATTGATAACTGACCTACTCTGGCCCGCTTGCATTGGCTGCCTGTATGATTCCAAGCCCGATTCAAGGTGCTGGTTTTAACCTATAAAACCTTACAAGGCTTGGGACCAAAATACCTGACGGAATGCCTTTCCCGACATGAACCTACCTGAATACTATGTTCAACATCTAAGGTCCTCCTCCTAGTGCCTACTCCGATGGAAGCTCGGAGGTCGGCAACAAGGGAAACTGCCTTCTCTGTGGTGGCCCCCCAATTGTGGAACAATCTCTGTGACAAGGCCTGCCTGGAACCAACATTGTTATCTGTTCGGCGCTAGGTCAAGACTTTCCTCTTCTCTCAGGCATTTAGCAATATCTGATGAGCCTGGATTTGTTTTGTTTTTAGGCTTATAGCTTTTTAAAGTTATTATAGTGGTTTTAAATATATGTGTATATTGTGTGTATATTGTATGTTTTTGCTGTTTTAATTTTTGTATATTGTTTTTAATTGTTTTAATATTATGTAAACCGCCCAGAGAGCTTTGGTTATTTGGTGGTATACAAATGTAGTAAAATAAATAAATAAATAAACTTCTGCAACAGGGGTGGGGAATCTGCAGCCCTAGAGCCAGATGTGACCCTTGCTGTAAAATCATATAGCCCTCTGCCTTATTTCAAAAGCCCTCTGCAAGCGATCAGTTCATAACGCTCCCTAACAGTCTGCTGGATGGGAAGGAAGGGGGAAAGGGAGAGAGAAGAGATTGGCAGAGAGAGAGAGAGAGAGAGAGAGAAGGCGTTCATCTACACCTAAGGGTATAGAGGGAGAGAGGGGGGAGGACCGCAGATGTACCTATTCCACAATCCTCCCCTAGCACTTAGACCACCGTGCAATGTCCTGGAAGGAAAGAGCAACGTCGCAGGTGCCATCCGCTGGAAAGGTAAGGGTTTTTTTTTTTAAAAAAACATGCCTAACCCCCTCCGCCATCCTGGGGATGGCGAAATTGCTGCCCCCCCCCCATGGGCATGGAGCCACCTCGTGCGGCTCCGTGCCCATTGCAGGCACAGAGTTGTGGCCACACCAGGTGTGGCCCTAGAGAGAATGGCCATACCTTCTTTGGCTCCCCCATCTTTGACTCCCCCATCTTTGACTCCATCCACTGCCAGCATATCCCTGATCAAAAAAAGTTTCTCTCCAACCATGTTCTACTGGGTGATATTTGAAGTTTCAGCTTTGGTAGGCCATTCCTATGTATTCATGGGAAGATTAAAGATTTCAAGAGATATCACCCCCAAGGAGAATTTCCCTTTTTGTGATCCAGTAACTGAAATGCTTTCAGAAAATGCTACATTCCTCAGTTTTAGAAGGAAGCTGTAATTTAGCCAGCTTGTTTTCAGGAGTTTATGCACTAACTAATGAACTGAAAAGTTGCGGGGGCGGGGGGGATGCTTCTCTTTCTCTCTCTCTCTCTCTCTCTCTCTTAATTTGTTGTGCTGACTGTAAAGTTCAATTACATTAATGGTTTACTGTGTTTCTGGGATCTCAAGTACTCCAGCTAATTAATCACCCTGGAGTTTTATTGTGCATGGTGCAATGAAACACTTAATATGTTGATGAGACCCAGCATCGGTTCACCTCTCCCCACTCCAAGTTTGGCTGAATAAATGCCTGTGAGATGAATGGATCAAGGGGTGATTTTGATGGATTGCAAAGGTGATGAGTGGAATAAAGATAATGAGATTTGATAACAACAAAACATGGTCACTACTGGAGGGAAATGCGGTTTAAAAATAATACTATGATTTGGAATGTTCAAAGCACTTTCACATACATTACCGCTGTATTTTTTGCAACCTTGTAAGTTAGGTCAGTATTGTCACCCCCACATTGTTTCTAGGATTGACCTGCCTGACATCACATTCAGAATTCATGGCACAAGCAAGATTTAGAATTTCCTGCTCAGTTTGTTGATTGATTGATTGATTGATTTGAATTGATTTTATTTGTACCCTGCCTTTCTTCTAAGAAAAATGGTATCCAAAGTGGATAATAATATTCATTCAGCACAATCCTATGCATTTTCCTTAAGAGTAAGCCTCCCTGAATTCATTGGAGTTTACTCCTTAGTAAGTTTTCAGAGGATTGCAGCCTTAACCATCATGCTACATTATCTCTAAAGATAATATTTGAAGACTACGGATTGAGAAAGCAGCACAAGCATTCCATAATCTGCCCTGAGATACAATACCTGAACCAACCAGTACAAAAAAGAAAGAAAGAAAAGAACACAGCATGGCACAAGGAAGGAACACATACACAGCAGAAAATTGGCATGCAGGTCAAATAGCTACAATGACTTAAGCAAGCCAATCTGCATAAAGCGAAAGGAAAAAAAAACATTATCAATGTCACACAAACAGTGGTGTGTGTGTGTGTGTAAAACAAAACATTTTATGGAAATTTTTCCAGTGCTTAATTTTTTTGTGGAAAACATTTCCATTTCATAAGTAGCAATGAATGGATGCCAACTGCACGTACAATATTAAGCAAGTGTGCCAGTTTCAGAGTTGTAGATGAGTGATTGCCAGCAAATCATGCAGAGTTCTCTTTGGGTTGCTACAATTTATTAGTTTGTTAACAATTTTCAGTACCTTTGTGTGTGCCCCCCCAATGGAAACATTGTAAGGGAAGTCTTTATATTCTTACAAGTATTCCCATAAAAATGTCTGCATAACATAATGTTTAAAACACATTAAATGTGCTTTAATTTCCACTCCTCAACTATTTCAGGTCAGTATTGGGACAAAAAAGTAACATGTGATAGTTGTTAAAGCTGTGTTGTTTATTAAATGCAAGTAAAATGAACGTGCTATTATGCTGTAGGGCATCAGTATATTTGCTGATGCAAACAAAATGTCCTGATGCAAATTACCTTATGCACATTATTCATTTGCAAATCAGTTAATTTGCATAGGAAACTTTCCCCCAGATTCAAAATTCAACCTTATTCTGCAGGTTCCCCCAACCCTCTATTTAGTATTTGCAAGGGGTAGGAAAAGCTGCCACAGGGGGGAGGAGGAGGAGAAGGAGGAGGAGGTAGGGAAATCTGCTTCCACCAGCTCAGTTGCAAACACCTATATCTGGATTCAACCCAAATATCAAACACAGCATATCTAATATCAAGCACTCAAATATCAAGCACTCAATGGCAATGTCTGAGCAACATTTGAAGAAATAGAGGGGCAAATTCCCTGCACTCCTTCCAGCCATCTAGATATTTGCTTGATAGTCTTTGAATCACATAGTTTTGAATTTGGTTTTGGAGGCAGGATGTGGACTCTGCAGGTTGAATTTTTATGATTTGTCTCTTTGCCTTCACCTGCAATGTTATCTCAGTCCAAAATGTCTTAAAATAACTATAGGTTAATTATAACATTGGTAGGGAGGTATGTAACCACTTAGCTCTTCGACATTCCCAAAAATGAATTATGCCTTGCAAATCTAAATAGTGTCAGTTACTGGGAACGTGGGAGAATCAACATTGAAGAAGTGCTCTCCAAGGTACATTCTGTCATGAGACACCAGATGGCTCATTCTCTTCTTCCTTTTCTTGTTTTGTTTTAAATTATGCTGTCTCCTATTCACTAATGCAGAGGATATATTTAGATTTGTATTGAATTGGCAAGGTAAAGTGCGTTTATGGGGAAATAAAAACAAGCAAGCAAAGAAAAAAGATGGTGTAGACTAGAGAGGGCTTGGCAAAATATTCTCTTATGCAGTGCAGCCTTTAAAAGCAAGTCTCATTTTATGTAAATGGTGTTACATATGAAACAACAAAACTTACTGGGACCAGAGCAATTTAACCTATTCATAAATCATCTGGTGAATAAAGAGATGGCCAAATTTGTGGATGGTACCAAATTATTCAGGTGGTGATGGAAAGCCAGTTAGGTGATCAAACTTTAATTTCCTTGTAGTTCTTCCATACTGTAGTGAATAGCTGAAATGTAGATGGACTAGAGCAAGGAAGCAGATTTAGTGAGATGCAGTGGTAAGAAAAGAAGGACTGAGAGGAGGAAACCCCCTTTCCACCTCTTCATTCTTCCCCAAAATAAAGCCCTTTACCCCAACTGTGAAATTTCAAGGTTAATTTACCTAGCATAGTATAAATATGGAATGCTCCATTTATTTATTTCATTTCTATATCACCCAATAGCCAAAGATCTCTGGGTGAGTCACAAAAATTAAAACCACAAAGTATGCAGAGTTATTTCAATACCCTCTCATTCAGTGGTCTTATGCCACCTACCCCTTTTTAGATGGCACTGTGTATTCCTTCAATTGCTTCAAAGTTTGATCATCCAGGCCTTCAGCACTTGGGGGACACTCTTGGTTATTCTGCTGAGCGGGGTTTTAGACTTCTGCTCCCAAATCCTGCCTATACAGGACCACAGAATTTTAGCCTGCTCAATCATCTACCATGGGTGGGAGACTTCTTTCAGCCTGAGGACTGAATTCAGTTTTGGAGAAAGCGAAGCTCTCAAGGTCAGTGGTGGAAGGAACCAAAGGTATAAAGAGTGGGATCCAAGTACCAAAAATACCAGTATATTTTAGCTTAAAGCTCTTACTGCCAGTCACTCAACCTTAGGAGATGCATTTCAACCTTTTAGGCTGCCTCTACAAGAGAGGTTTAAAGCTCTTTCAAGGCGCTTAAAAAAATTTACCTCTACAAGAACGGAGCGCAAATCGGGCGTAGAGGCGCGTTATCTCTCCGATTATGCGCATTATTGAATGCGCGTTAAATCGCGAGTTTTATTTTGCTCCAGCCGTTAAAGCGCATTTTGACTATGTGAACAAGCGCTTATGCGCATTAACTACTTGGAAAGCGCATTTTGGACATCCGTTAATGCGCTTCACCGCCTCTCGCCGCCTCTCGTGCAGAGGTATTAGGTGTAAATGCGCTTCAGCGATGATGCGCATAATCGCCTAACCGGGCGCAAAAGCGAATCCTTGTAGAGGGGACCTTAGACTGGGAGGAAAAAGCTCCACAAAATCCAGGAAACCATCAAACGATCAGCAGTTGGAGGAAAGAAAGTGGAGTCATGGGGAAAGAGGCATGGCCATTTGGGAAACCCTGGAGGCCCAAGTTGGGACCCTAGGGCTGCCCATGGGCTTGAGGTTCCCCACCCGTGCCCTGTGAACAAATGTGTAGAGAATGGTGGTCTCTGCTTAAAGGTCTACCACAAATTAATCACACACTAGTCAAATTTATGTGTTCCTTTCCCACACAGATACATACATAATGTCCACTCGGCAAACACACATGTATTTATGCATCCATTTGAATTGGACTAATCACAGGTAGCAAAAGAAAACAAGAAAACAAGAAACTTTTACTTACATGATTGTCTGTTATTGTGGCCAGAAACACTTGTAATGATGAGAAAGAGAAATGAAGAGGAGCGATAATGGAGTTAAGGTTAATTATAATAAGGGCTGTCATCCAATTAAATAAATTGTATTTGATCATGTTAATTTTAATCTACATATGAATGAAGCAATCAGTCTGAAGGGAAAAAAACATTTGTATTTAGATTGTGTGTGCAAATATCACAGCGGGCACCATCTTAGAGGCATCTCTTTGTACGTGAAAAACAGGGAATGTCTCTCTTCTA
This sequence comes from Anniella stebbinsi, assembly GCA_029215795.1. Lineage (NCBI taxonomy): Eukaryota > Metazoa > Chordata > Lepidosauria > Squamata > Anniellidae > Anniella > Anniella stebbinsi. The sequence continues at coordinate 87,251,641 of JARDYH010000002.1, read as the reverse complement.
AGATGTCTCCCACCTACAGTTTTTTTAAGTTATTGTATTAAAAATAATTAAAGCTTTAAGATAGCTTTAAAAACACAAACTGAAAATCATGAAGAGATTAAGCTAACTGATTAATAATGCAGCCCCACTTATAACAGCAGTAGAAAGTATATTATCCAGGACATGGAAATACAACTCTCCCTATTAAAGAAGCATTTCTTCACACAGCAAATAGTGAAATTATGGAATTTGCTACCATGAGATGTAGCGATGGCCATCAGCTTGGACAGCTTTAAAAGAGGATGAGACAAATTAGTGGAGGATAAGTTTATCAGAGGTTACTATTCATAATCATGATGGCTATATATTACCTTCAGTATCAGAGGCAGTATACCTCTGTATTCCAATTGCTGGGAACAATAGCACCCTCATACACGAGTATGAGGGTGCTATTGTACCCATGTCCTGTTGGTAGGCTTCCCATGGGCATTTGGTTGCTACTGTGAGAACAGAATGCTGGTTGAGATAGGTCTTTTGTCTGATCCAGCATGGCTTTTCTTATGATCTTATAAGTAGAATTCAGTGACCACATTCGGATGATCACAACTCAACTTAATAATAATAATAATTAAATATTAAACCACAGTTTGAAGTTGATTTCATATCCCTGCTTGTTCCAAAGCTGGTAACCATAGTTCAGACAAAATTAGAAACTATACCTAATTAGAGGCTTCCTGGTTTGTTTTCTTGTGCTGTGAAGGACAGAGCAAAGGGGTTGCCTCAGCCAGCAAAACTCTTGTTCGTAACTCAGCTTATTAAGCCAAGATATAATCATCTGAATTATGTACAATTATGTCTGTGGTGTGGAGTTGCTCCCAGCCTCATCTTTGAGAAGGTGAAGGATCCCTCAAAATGATCTTCAGGGTAGGTGAAATCATTCTGGCAAATAAAGTGTGTTGCTTTCTGGTTAGAGTTACTTGGAGAAGGCCCTAACAAAACTACTGCTGATAAAGGAAGGAATGGGGAAGGTTTGTACGTCATTGCACATTGTTAGGGCTACATAAACATCAGAGGGCATGTCAGTAATTGAATAAGGGCATATGTGTGCATATTTGAGTGAATTAAGGTATCTTATGCACACTTTTTATTATTATGTGAGCACACAAACACACATGTGGATGACAGAATGATACCACGCATGTTCATGTGGACTCTTGGGTGCGACCTACTGCCAAATTAGAAATCTGCTTCATCAAGCACAAGCTAAGTGCATGAAAACATCCAAATTCCCTGAACTTCTGATTGATAGAGGGAGAGAACATATGTGAAACATACATTGAGACTCATAGACCAGTTTAAAATGGATAATGTGGCTACAAGACGAAAGAAAAAAAGAAAGAAACTTCACTCTTGGGCAAGCCCTGCTAAATGGGCTGAAAGTTGATGGGATCCTTCTGTTGTACAACTTCCGATTAATCTCTGCACATTTATAGATTACTTATTTGAGAACATCACTCTCTCTATATTAGTAAAATGGGTGTCCCCATGTGTTGGTGACGTGTTTACTATACAGAACCCAGAAAGCCAGACAATTTCCTTATCTACGAATGTCCGGGAAAAATGCCAGGCCTTACTTGTTTACAGAGGTTTATTTACGGTTCGTGAATCCAATTACAAATTGCCAGGGTCATGCCATTAGTTCCATCAGTCCAGTCGTCTAAGCCGAAGGTCAAACCAGGTTTCCGAATTCCAGATTCCAAAGCAACAGTCAGCCGGGTGTCCAGTCCACAGATTCTGATCCAAGATCACGGAGGAGGTCAAGAGCCGAAAACGTTGGTTGTTCTCAACGAACCTTAGCTTCTGCCTGCCTCCCTCTTTATACTCTGTTTGAGCCTGCTCACAGCTGCATGCAATTCCCTCGTTATCTTACTTAAGGCTTGCGTCAGCTGTGCTCTGTTTTCTCAGTCTCATACTTCGCCTTGTGGGCTTAGCTTTCTCCGCCCGTTTGAGCTGCCGCCTTTGCTGGGGAGTTACCGGACAAACTCCTTCAGGCCCCGAGTCTTCCTCATTAGAAACGGGGTGGGGGAGGGTGGCTTTCCTGGGGCTCTTCTGAGGACCCTGCCTGCTGTTCCTCCTCCTCCGGTAAGTCCTGGGGAAGGGGTGGAGTTGCAGTTTCTGCCCCTTCTTCCTCCTCAGAGGAAGATTCTTCAGCCTGCCTCATGACAGTTGGGTAGGCAAAAGGAAGGGAGGATAGTTTAAGAGTCTCTACTGAGAGGTGGACTGTATAATGACTAGGTCTGTGACTGGATCCGGATCCCAAATCTGAAGCCGGATCCCGAATCCGGAGCCAGATCGGCCCAATCAGGCCCAATCTGGGCCCAATCTGATCGGATCGGGCCTGGATCGGGCCAGATCTGGTCCATGATCCAGATCTGCTCTGGGTCCATGCAGAGCCCTCCCTCCCACTCTCCCTGCGCTTTCCCTCTTTCCCCCAATCACTCTACTTACCTGCTGCCACCGCCGCCATCGTCCTGCCGTCATCTTCCGTCCTTGATGTCAGCCGGCCGCTTTCCCGCTCGCGCCGGGTGATGACGTCACCTGTCATGAGTGGGAAATGCAGACCTCCCAGATTGGGATCCAGATCTGATCGGGGGTTCCGTGCACAGCCCTAATAATGACCCTGATCAGATGACACACTAAGCCATGGTGGTTAAAATTTTTGAGCTAAATGTAATGGCTTAGTGAGTAATGTGAATCATTCCAAACCATGGTGGCACTGGTTACATAACCACAGTTTAAACACACTATCCATTTGCTGCAAAAGGGTTAGTGGCCTAGCCATGACTTAGTGTGTTGTCTAGACATGCTCAATGTGCTTTATTTTTTTGGAGGAAAGCCAATCTACTCCCCAAAGCAGGCCGGGGCAAAAGGATGCACATGCACATGGCCCTCCTACTGCCTACAAACATTGGCAGCAGAGAGCAGCACTAATGCGCAATCCACAACAGGAGTTCGACTGAAGGGAAGCAAGAGCCTTGTAACTTATTTATCTTTGGCCTGAAGCCTAAACTGTGTGTGTGCGGGATGGGGGGGGGGTATTGGGCTTAGAAAATACGCCCCCTCAGGTGTGCAGTCTTAGAGATCCAGCCCCAAATTTAAACCGTCTCTTTGCCATTTAAAGAATAATTGGGTGTGAGGAGGAGAGAAGAATTGGCCTTGGTGAATATACATTCCCCCTCTCAGCCATGTTTTGTTTCATGGTCCTCACTTTTCATAGTTCATTGCAGACATTTTGGCCGCTACAGACTATTGGCATTATTAACAACTATGCAAGCAGACTGTAGTAAGAGCACCTTAATACCTGAGCTTCACAAATATTTATTTACTTCTCTGGCAGCACTACAGTATGACCTTTAAATTGTTTGATGGTAAACTGTAATGCTTTGAAGATAAAAAGCAAGGCTTCCACTTGTCAATATTTGTTTCATGGCAAGTTACAACAGAGGTAGGGGCTCACATTGGCAGTACGGAAACATCAACATGAACTAAAAAAAATAAGCTTGCAGAAGTCTTGGAACATAGTCATGTCCAAAAATTCTGCAAGGTATTTTTTTAAAGCTAATTTTGATCTTCAGTTTAATGCAGTTTGAAATCAGCACTCGGATATTAAAAGGCCATTGATGGATATGCAAACATATTGTATGTCACCACGTGGTAAGCATGTCTAGCCCAAACAAATGACCTGTTTGTCATCCACCACTGATCCACAAAGAGAGAACATAGCTCAAAATGCTGGAAAATATAACTTTATTTTCAATGAAGCCCAACGCATTTCAGCCCTGATATTTTCAGGTACCTTCTTCAGAGGTTGCATTAAAATTGCTTTTTGAGAACTCAGAATGATACATCTGTACTTCAAGGATTGTCTGTTCCCCTATGTACCTGCCCGGACTCAAAGATCATCTTTAGCAGTCCTTCATCAGGAGCCCCTGACAAAGGAAGTGAGGTGGGTGGCTACTAAGAAGAGGTCCTTTTCTGTGGTGGCACCCTGGTTGTAGAATGAACATCCCAGAGAGGTTCGCCTGGCACCTTCATTGTGCTCTTTTTGGTGCCAAGTTAAGACCTTTTTATTTTCTCAGACATTTTAGGTTTTCAGTTTCTGATTTAAATCTAATATTGCATTTTAAATCTTTCCACTGCTGCTAACTTCCATTGGGTTATTAGATTTATATTTATACTGTAGTTTTAAACTTTTATATTGTATTTTGTCATCTTGTATTTTATGGTTTTAATTGTTGTGAACTGTTCAGAGAACTTTGGCTATTGGGCAGTAAAGAAATGTAAATAAATGAATATATTACTATATATGTGTGTGAAGGGCTGGATTGTTGCCACTCAAATTGCTGTGCATAAGGGCACTAATCAAGTGTAAGGCTTTAATTGGGATAATCAAGTTTTCTTCAACTGTTGCTGATCTAGGAGCAAGTTAGACTAAGTGGAATACTATATCACTTTCCATTTTCTTCTGTCAATCCTAAAGCAATATGCAGTGCCAATGTCAAGTTCTGAGAAAACTGGAAAACTGCCTGGATCTTCAATGCCATACCTACTGGTAGCCAATCTGGGAAGCCGAATCCATCTTCTTGTCACATTGCTTTCCTGGCATGCGTTGCCTCTTTCTACCACAGCCATCACACAACCAAGACATTTCTATGGCAACGCTGTAGAGCCAGGGAGGAAACATTTTTATTTAAACCTGAAAAGTTAAAAAACAAAACAAAAAAGTCCTCCAGACAAATTACCCCAGGTTAAGTGTATCATCTTAGAAACAGAACAACTGGGTTGGGCGCACTGGTGACAATATACACAACAAACATAAAGATAATAATATCAATAACAATAATTCTCCTAAAAAGTATTTAATGTTACAGTCTAGTTGAAACAAAAGACAATGAAAACAAATGCTATATATATATATATCAGACTAAAAAACACAGTATTAAAACCTTCAAAAACTGTATTTTCCTACGAACGCTTAACTAATACCAAACACGTTTCGACTTATGGTCTTCTTCAGTGGTAAAATAAGTATTCCTGATTTACAAACATTTAGTCAACAATACATATAACACAAATATCAATATCAATAGGTACTACTGCAGTGTTAAAACCTGTAAATACAAAACCAGTGTATTTAAAAATATTATTTGTTAACAATTCATACTCAAAATCAAAATGAAATGTATCACAAATTACTTTTTTGAAGAAAAAAATACAATTTTAACTCACCAATTTGGGACTCTTGCCTATTCTTCCTTTGATATATGTAATCTTTCAGAACTATACTTTTTATAAAATTGATAGCTGTGATTTAGTCTGATATATATCGTGTATTTGTTTTCATTGTCTTTTGTTTCAACTAGATTGTAACATTACATACTTTTTAGGAGAATTATTGCTATTGATACTATTATCTTTATCTTTGTTGTGTATATTGTCACCAGCGTGCCCAAACTAGTTGTTCTGTTTCTTGTATTTTTAAAGGGTTGGGAGAATTTTCTTGTTTTGTTGAAGTTAGGTGTATCATCTTGCCAAATAGGGAGGATTTAACCTCACAGTAAGTGCAGATGTGTGGTAAAATGGGAATAGCTCCACAACACAAACATAAAATGAGTGACAAGTGGTTATCTGTATGGGCTCTCAGCCACAGCACCTTAGGCTATGATTTTTTTGGAGGGGGAAAAGTGGGGCAGGTTTAAAAGCCTGTCCCAATTGCCATAGTCTCCATCCAAATCAGGGCCATGCATACTTACATAGAAGTAAGTATGCATGGCCCTGCATACTAGGGATGTGCACTGGATCGGACCTGATCCACGATCCGAGTCCGGTCCAGTGGGAAATCGGATAAATTATCCGATTTCCGATCCCGCAGCTGCATCGGCCGATCCAATCCGAACCGGTCCGAAAAAGCTCCGAACCGGTTCGGCGGATCGGCGGATCGGCGGGCGCCCACTGGCGCCCACCGCCGCTTCCATTGGCGGGCGCCAGCGGGCGCCCGCCGATGAAAGTGGACAGCGGGGGGGGGAGGAGGGGGGCACTTACCTTCTCGGCCCGGTGGCTCCCGTCCGGCGCCGGCGCCTACTACTACTAGCAGGCTCTGCGGCCTGCTCTAGGGTGGCGCGCCGGGTGATGTCATCACCCGGCGCGCTACTCTAGAGCAGGCCGCGGAGCCTGCTGGTAGTAGTAGGCGCCGGCGCCGGCCGGGAGCCACCGGGCCGGGAAGGTAAGGAGGGGGTGCGTGGAGGGGAGGAGGGGGCGCGCGGAGGGGGGAGGGGGGAGGGGGGCCCTTACCTGCCCGGCCCGGCGGCTCCCGTCCGGCGCCGGCACCTACTACTCCCAGCAGGCTCCGCGGCCTGCTCTAGGGTGGCGCGCCGGGTGATGTCATCACCCGGCGCGCTACTCTAGAGCAGGCCGCGGAGCCTGCTGGAAGTAGTAGGCGCCGGCGCCGGACGGGAGCCGCCGGGCCGGGAAGGTAAGGAGGGGGTGCGTGGAGGGGAGGAGGGGGCGCGCGGAGGGGGAGGGGGGAGGGGGGCCCTTACCTGCCCGGTCCGGCGGCTCCCGTCCGGCGCCGGCGCCTACTACTCCCAGCAGGCTCCGCGGCCTGCTCTAGGGTGGCGCGCCGGGTGATGTCATCACCCGGCGCGCTACTCTAGAGCAGGCCGCGGAGCCTGCTGGAAGTAGTAGGCGCCGGCGCCGGACGGGAGCCGCCGGGCCGGGAAGGTAAGGAGGGGGTGCGTGGAGGGGAGGAGGGGGCGCGCGGAGGGGGGAGGGGGGAGGGGGGCCCTTACCTGCCCGGCCCGGCGGCTCCCGTCCGGCGCCGGCGCCTACTACTACCAGCAGGCTCCGCGGCCTGCTCCAGGGTGGCGCGCCGGGTGATGTCATCACCCGGCGCGCTACTCGAGAGTAGGCCGCGGAGCCCGCTGGTAGTAGCCGCCGGCGCCGGACGGGCCGAGAAGGTAAGCAGTGGCGGGGAAGGGGGCTTACCCCCCCCCGGAGCCGTCTGCTTCTATCCGCTGGCGCCCGCGGGCGCCAGCGGATGGAAGCAGGCGGCCCCAGGGGGGGTAGGGAGCGCGGGGGAGGGGGTTTACCTGCCGGGGCCGTCCACAGCGGACGGCCCCGGGGGGGGAGGGAGTTAGGCCCCCCCTTACCCACCCGCCGCCATTTTTTCCTCATAGACTTGCATTGCAATGCAAGTCTATGGGGAAAAAAATGGCGGCCGATCCAAAAATGTACGATTTTTGGGTCGGGATCGGACTCGATCCGGTCCGGGGGGCCTCCGATTTTGTCCGAACCGGTCCGGGACAAAATTGGAGGTCCCGATCCGGGTCCCGATCCGATCCGGGGGGTCCGTGCACACCCCTACTGCATACTTACTTCTATGTGTGATTAGGAGTAGGGCTGTGGACGGACCCCCCAATTTGCTTCTGATGCAGATTCGGACCTATCAGATCTAGCCCAATTCGCTTTGCATCAATTCAGGCCTGATCCGCTTCAATTCAGATCCAAATCTGAATCGAGATTCAGATATCCGAATCATTCAGATTTGTCATTTTCCAATAGACTTGCATTGGAAAAATTAAACGCCTATAACTTTTAAACTTTTTAAGATAGAAATATGAAAGTTGGCTACCATACAGAGGACATAGGGCTGCTCATGTCTGTCAAATTCCAGGCAGATCTTTGCAGATTTTTTTCTGAAATCTACTGCTAAAAATAGGATTTTTCAGGCAAACCACTGAAAGCAAAATGCTATAACTTTCTCATTTTTTAAAGACACAAATATGTAAGTTGGACACCTTAAAGAAGCCCTTCAGATGCTCATGTGTGCCTAATCTCAGAAAGATCTGTACAGTGGCTTCCCTGTAATCTACTGCTAAAAAAAATTAGGATTTTTCAGGCAAACCACTGAAAGCAGCCACTTAGCAAACATTATGTGCCACCTTACAGTATCCATTCAAGTGCAACTTTACCCTACTTACGTTTTCTTTTCTTTTTTCTGAAAGTGACAGATCCCCTCAGGCCCTTTCCATTCAAAGTATTAGGAATAGGATACCTGCAATACACACATTGCCTGGCTGGGAGCAAACCCTCCCTGCGAGGCAGGACCAGACTGATATAATATTGGAGAAGCAGGCAGATTCTGGCAGGCAGGCAGGCAGGCTGCCTGCAAGTCAGGTTGACAAAACAGAGCTAAGCATGTGCCTTTAGTAAGTGAGCCAAGCTTTAGTGAAAGCAAAGCAATCCAAACCCACCCTGCGAGGCAGGACCAGACTGATATAATATTGGAGATGTGGACAGATTCTTCCAGGCAGGCAGGCTGCCTGGCTGTCAGGCTGACAAAACAGAGCTAAGCATGTGGCTTTAGTAAGTAAGCCAAGCTGTGGTGAAAGCACAGCGATCCAAACAGATCTGGCTACTCCTCAATATCTCACAGAGAGGCAGGCTGGCGGGCAGAGCAGCATGCAGGCAGCAGGGATGGAGGCAGAGGCATCAATGGGGCATGAGTCAGTGAGCCAAGGATCATCTTGATTCAAATTAAGAAACACACACACCGGCCCTGCAAGGTGGCACACAGTTGGAGAGGCAGCAGAAGGCTAAGGCCATGGAGCCCTGGGAGCAAGTATGGCATAGGCTTGTGGGATTGACCCATCCAGCCCAGCTACATCCCCCAGGCAGGCACCAGGAGGGCAGAGAGGTGGCAGGCTGGCAGAGAGAGGCTGGCACAATGCACACACACCAACCTTGTGGAGTGGCACAGTGGTTGGAAACATGGACAGTGAGATATACTTTGGCATCCCTTTAATATGGAAGGCAAAGAGGAGGATTGCTTCAAAGTCCTTCAGAGTTCACTTCCTCTAGGGTAAGCAGCACAGGCAGTGGTAATAATAATAATAATAATAATAATAATAATAATAATAATACTGCTGAATGAATGGAATTGCCGTTTGTTCTGATGGAGTCACAGAAGGGGAGTCACTCCTGCTTCTGCTGATGTGAGATGTGACTGCATGACTCCTGCCTTGATTAAAATAAAAAAACACAGACACACCAACCCTGCTAGGTGGCACAGTGGTTGGAAACTTGGAAACGTAGGCAGGGGGAAGATTGCTAACACAAAAAACATAGAACAGTGAGATGTGGAGGGGAAGCCTCAACAAACAGATGGGAAGAGGACTAATCCAACGAACACACTTCAGGGATTTTTTTAAATATTTATTTTTGAATTTTTAACTTTACAGGGGAATGAAGAAGACAGGAGATAACAGTGAGATAAGGGTGGGGGAAAGAAAAAACCCTAATACCCACCACTCACATAAGCTACCCAGCCCAAATATTAAAAGAATTTTTAAAAGAATGAATACAACAGATATAAAAGTGAGATTGGGGGGGGGGGGGAGCCTGAACAAACAGATGGGAAGAAGAGGGGAGGAAGGGTTTTTAAAAAAATATTATTTTTGTTCCTTTTTCAAGAGAAGCAGGAAAAGGAATACAGAAAGGCAAGAGAATGAGATAACAGTGAGATAAGAAGGAAAAGATGCAGAAAAATGCAAAAGGAAAACCAGCCAAATGCACCAAGTCTCTCCAAACACAAGCCTAAGCTAAAGATCACTCCTATTCCTACCAAGTCACTAACCCACAATGAGAAAGGAGGAAGGAAGCTCGATCTCCTGATCTCCTTAAGCCCTCCTCCACCATTGTGATTGGAGGCTGCTGGAGACTTCAGGAGGATTGGGGGATGGAGCTGTCAATTTACAGCCCATTCCCCCTGCAAACTCCTCCCCCTCCCCTTCACCTCCAAAATGACAGTTAGAAGTGCAGCCAAGCTGTCTGCGCTTCTAAACAGTTCAAATTGCTTTGGATCCACCCGCTTCAACTCAGTTCGATCTGGCCCTTCCTTAGACTCACTTCTGATCTGTTGCTGTGTCTGCCAAATCACCCCGATTCGATTCTGATTCGGGATTCAATAACAGAGTGCTACACAGCACTAATTAGGAGAATAAAAGTAAACAAACTCTAGGATGACCATAAGAAAAGGAGGACAGGGCTCCTATATTTTTGACAGTTGTGTTGAAAAGGGAATTTCAGCAGCATTTGTATGTATGCAGCACCGGCTGATATTCCCTTTTCAATACAACTGTTAAAGATATAGGAGCCCTGTCCTCCTTTTCATATGGTCACCCTAGGATTTTGTTTATTCTCCTAATCACACATAGTATAGTTGTGTGTGATAGTTTTACCATTTTTTCCAGGCTTTCAGATATGATCAACCAGAAAAAGATTTTGGAATTGCTTGGAAACCTCTATGTTCATTCGCCATCTTTCCTTCTTTCCTCTTCCTGATAAATATGTTAATATTAGCTCATTAACTTCAAATGAAATATTATTTTCTGCCCCCTTAGGCAAATGAAAATTACCTCCTTTGTTTGAGGCATAGTTCAGCCTCCCAGAAAGTGACCTTAAAGCTTTGCTGGTTCCCTAAGCTCATTTAATTGGTGCAAAAAAATAAACCCTATCAAATCAAGCAGATGAAATTGTTACGCAATAAGCCTGTGCTCAGGACCTTTAGAATATCATATAGAGTTGCTTGCAGTACAAGGCTGCACTGTACCCCACATTAGAATGCTCAAGCAAATACCTTATAATTAAACAAGACAAGAAGTTCATGCTGTAAAATCTAACTGACATTTTAATGACTCACTTTAAAATATGAGGGTACAAGACAGTTTATTCCATGGGTCATGAGGATCTCATTTACATAATATATCTCGTGTAGAAGTTAGCAAGTATTACGTAGCCCTTACAAAACAAGAACACAAGACTTCAGACCACAAGGGGCCTATTGTTCCAGAAACTACACAACTATTAAGAAAGCAGGTTACATTTCCTAGAACTGAGTTTTGAAAGATTGATAGTCTGCAATGGACAACAATCACAGCAGAAGTTAAACTGGAGAGTTCTTCCACATATTGCATTATTTTAAAAGGTACACATAGAGCCTATCTACACTACTGCTTTAAAACGGTTTATTACAGTTTTAAACTGGTCAATAATGATTATTAACTAGGCTGACCAGATAAAATCCAGGTCAGGGCTCATGTAACTTTAACAGTTGTAGAGAAAAGGAAATTTCAGCCAGGGTCATTTGTATGCAATTAGTTCCTAGTGAAATTCCCTCTTCATCACAACAGTTAAAGGTGCAGGCACTATACTAGAGTGACCATATACAAAAGAAGGCAGGGCCCCTGCAACTTTAACTGTTGTGATGAAGAGGGAATTTTACCAGGAACTAATTGCATACAAATGGCACTGGCTGAAAATCCCTTTTCTCTACAACTGTTAAAGTTACATGAGCCCTGACCTGGATTTTATCTGGTCACCCTATTATTAACCAGTTTAAAACTGTTATAAACTGTTTTAAAGCAGTAGTGTAGATAGGCTCCCTAAGGCCAAATGAAGAGGATCATCAGACAAGCATTTCATAGCACACTCGTTACTGGGCACTCACAGATTTTCGTGGGTCCTTTTCATTATGCCGTTTGCCTTGTACGTGCCTCACACTCCTTCTGGTTGTTTTCCAATTTAAAAAAGAACTTGGAAAATCTGATTTGCCCTCCTACAGCGAAATGTGCTGCCATTTCCTGCTGTGTACAGGAAGAGCAGGGTGATAAAAACATCCACTTCCATGAGCCATGTGGTCTTTGTTTACTTCCTCTTTCTTCAGTGTGTGAAAGAAGAGGAAGATGCTCGTCCCTATGGTGAGACAGTAGCATGAGGCAAAGTGACAAGAGGGAAACGTGATTTCCCTCCCTTCCCCCCCTTCTGAAGAAGCTCTAGAGGTGTGGGAAAAGAGGCACAATGCAGCTATGTGTACTCGCTTTTCCAATTCTCATGTAAGCATGCGCAGCCTCAATTTGGATTGGTCTTACTGTACTCCACGAGGAGGGGGTTAAACTTTTTCTCCACTTGTTTTTTGGAGTGAAATTCCACCCTTCCCCATGGGTGGGTTGGAAAAAAAAAGGGGGGGGAAGCTTCAATTGACCCCTAAGGCTAAGTATGGATCTAAAATGAAACAAATCTGTTTGAAAATGTATGCCTCATACAAGTATACATATGGCCAGCTAGCTGCGACATTAGCTGCATCATTGCAGTTAACATGCACATTAAAAAAAATAACAAATAACATCACTCGGGGATTGATAATTATGAGATTGCAGCCACTGAAGAGTGAGAAATTAACACATCCCTCTTCATTGCAGTGGAAGGAAATTACCCGTGAGGTATTTTCCACAGAACGACAGCAAAAGGTGAAAGGATTAAATTTCTCTCTACACCTGTTGTAATCTCTATAATCATCAATTCTTTTGCCCCCGCCCCCCAGTTTATGGAATTTGTATTTTTTAAAACCTGTAGTTTAAATGCAAAGATATATTTAACATCAATACTTTGTTGGCCTTCAGACTTTGTCATGGAACATGCTGTGGCTAACACACTTTATAATGTGCATCATAATGTGTGGAACAGCCTCGAATTTCATATCCCCAAAGGCTAGATTCTTTTCACCATCTTTTTGTGAATCTGTGCTTCAAATCAATGACAGCAAATGGAGCAAATTAACTGAATGTTGGTTTAGAAGTATTACAAATGTATAGCATAAAATTTTCTTACTGTTGAACATTTAAGATGAAACAGTCAAACTACTAAAGGTATATTTCATTTGGGTAAATAAATTAATCAAACCACCACAACAAAATCAATCAATACATTATAATGGGGAAACATGGAAGATGGCCAGCTGGAAATATTTGCTTTTAGTATATGACTTTTAAAAAGCAATTTTGTCCATGCCGAAGAAAACCCCACCACCTTTTAAAACATTAGAAATCTGAAACAGAAATTATGAATATTTCTTAAGGAATAAAACATAAATCAGCATATATAATTATTTATGACAATGTAGAATTGGTACCATAATTTGAAGTAGTTTTTTCCATAATATTAGAAAAGGTTCAAATGCAAAACCAAAACTGCAGTCATTAGCAGAGTAGATCTTTTTTGTAGATTTTTCCCCCACCTTTGGGAAGATTTTCATAAATTGAACCATTTTGGGGGGTAACTTTCAGGGGGATGTGCGCAAGTTCACTAAAATGCAGCAGTTATTGTGAATAAGCACAGTAGTTAATGCGAATAAGTTCAGGAGCTACACCAAATTTGCCCAAATCTCCCTGAAATTAGAAAAGAAGTTAAATTTGGGCAAATCTCCTCAAAAGTGAACAGCAAAAAGCTGTTATTGTCTAGGGAGGCAATGAACTGGAGGAGTAAATTGACAAGCGTACTTTCTTATTGATGTATCAGAAGAGAGGGCAGATGGCGAGGGATGACTGAGGATGGAGGTAGGAGGCAGCACTAGTGTGGGATGGTGAGGAGTGACCGGTTTTTTAACCACTCTTGTGCAGCCCTTTTATGAAAAGCCATGCTTAAGCCATTCTGCCAGATTCTCACATCACAACAAGCCACTCTGAAAACAAGCCACCATAAACAACCCAATGACAAACTATGGAGTCTCAGGGTCGCTCGTGCGTGGTCAACAATTCACTCTGAGGAAACTGGGCTGGATTCAGATGTAATGACAAGACACCCTAAAACAAACAAGAATGTCAAGCAATCATGGGTTATCATGTCATGTGAACCCTGTTTGTGACTTTAAACAATGACATTGTATCTGTATTTTTATGATATCCCACCCCACTAAAAGGTAGGCAAGTTAGCAAGTTCCCTATTCTTGCCCCACCAATATGGATCTCACTCTTGCCCATAAGACTTGAAAGGGTTTTAATCTTGGATGGATATTTTTTTTAAAAACGTGGCTTGTCAATCAAGGAACCCTTCTTGAAATAAAGATGTTTTCAGGAGGCACTGAAAACAACACAATGGGTCGGGCCTGCTTGACCTCCAGAAGCAGGGAGTTCCATAGAAAGAGGGCAACCACACTGAAGACTCTACTCTGGGTGGATTCCAGCTTGGAAAGCCCTCCCCCCTTTTCAGACTATTCATCCCACAGCTTGGAGCAAAGACCAAATCAAGGGTATGTGGGTGTGCTACGAACATAGAAAGCAACCTTATACCAGGTCAGATTGTTTGTCCTTTATCTGAATATTGTCTAGTCTAGTGGCAGGTGATGTGAAAGACTTCTGCTGCCAGATTCTTTAATTGGAGATACTGGCAATTGAATTTAGGATATTTTGCATGCAAAGTGTGTGCTCTACCCCCTGAGCTATGGTCCCTCTCTTAGTTCAGTATTTTTTGGTGCCTTCAATAAGTTTCCAGTTGGAATTCAAGGTGTTGGTAATGACGTTTAAAGCCCTAAATGGCTTGGGACCTCGATCATTGAGGGAGCACCTCTCCCTATATCTGCTTGCCTGAGACCTGAGGTCAGTCGGAGGAGCCTTTCTCCATGCCCCACCAACACGTGATATACGCTATGATGGGACATGGGAGAGAGCTTTCTCTGTTGTGGCACCCCGGCTGTGGAATGCCCTCCCCCCTGGAGACCCAACTGGCGCCAACACTGGCTTTATTTCGGCGCCAGGTTAAGACACGGCTTTTTAATAAAGCCTTTGATGGCTAAATCCACCTGCTTGCACTGTCTTGTTTTAACTAGATTTTTAACTATTTTAAAATTTTGTATTGGTTTTAACATAATAATGGTTTAATTTGTTTTAGAATTGTGCATTTATTCCATTTTATATGTATGATTTTATCTGTACTCCACCCTGAGATCCCTGTGATATATAGTGGGATAAAAATATTTAAATAAATAAATAAATAAAGCCAGTAATGATAAATATCATCTAGAAGATTTCCAAGATCATTAATGATCTACAAACGTTCAGCAGTAATGTAAGACTTGTTGAAATAATGCCCATGACACCTGGTGGTGGAGATGGTGGAATAGAAGAACAATGGAGGCAATTAAGGCGAATAATTAAAGCAAACCATGACAGTGCACTTATTTGAAATAATGCCAGACTGCAACTCCTGCTCCAGTCACCGCAGCAGCTCGTGCAAGCAAGGAAGGCTATATTTAGTGCGACACTACAACCTCCCTGAACCCAAATCCAGGCATCCACTCAACAGCATCGCATTAGCAAAAAGCCGACAAATTGCTGATTTTTAAATACGGTCACGCAGTTTTTCCGACAGCAGCTTTTTGCTCTTCATGTCACTTTTAATGTGGCAACAGATGGTCAGGTTGGTACAGTACATCCAGCTTCAGTACCAGTGTCCTTTGGTAATAAGACAAAACGGTTCAGTAATGCCTACTGCGGTTCAATTTTACTCTTAGTAGTACTGTCTATGATGACAAATGAACCGATTAGCCGTTACGTATTTTCCAGCTCAATAGATTTTCTGCATGGTTCATGATGGGTAGAGGGTACTTCCTCGGCAGGATCCAAAGGGCTATTTATTAGGCAAGCTTTGCAGGGTGCACTTCGTGGGACGCTGAGGTTCTTCGCGCAACAGCAGGACCACATGATCTGTCACAAAGTGCTTTTGGTCCCCTCTACAAGGATTCGCTTTTGTGCCTGGTTAGGCGATTATGCGCATAATCGCTGAAGCGCATTTACACCTAATACCTCTGCATGAAAGGCAGCGAGAGGCGGCGAAGCGCATTAACAGATGTCCAAAATGCGCTTTACAAGTAGTTTATGCGCATAAGCGCTTATTCACACAGTCAAAATGCGCTTTAACGGACAGAGCAAAATAAAACTCGTGATTTAACGCGCATTCAATAATGCGCATAATCGGGGAGATAATGCGCCTCTACGCCCGATTTGCGCTCCGTTCTTGTAGAGGTAATTTTTTTAATGCGCCTTGAAAGAGCTTTAAATGCCTCTTGTAGAGGCACCCTTTGAGACAATCCCTTTCACAAATGTCTTGCCAGGCAGATAGAGAACACACAGCCAAAGAACTAACTGTACAGAGTTTTTTTTTCCTTTTTCTTTGGATCATGGTCACTTTAAAAATAAATAAATTGTAAGGTGAATTAAGAATGGTTGTGGGTCCTTGAGGGCCTACTGCTGACACTCCAAAGTTATCACTGCTCAGGTATTCTGCTCCTGTTCAAGATAGCTTTGCAAATCTGTCTGATGCTGTCTGATACCACATGTCTGATACTTTCCTCCTTTCCCAGCAGTATTCAATGGCTGAGGGTACTTCTCTGTCAGGCTGTAGGCATGAGACCAGTGAATATTGCAACTGTGCCACTCAAATTTGTGTTCTGTCCTCACCAAGCCTCTGAGTAACATTAATATCAGAACTTTCATGTACTATCTTCAAAACAAGCTGAATTATTTCATATTGAAAATGTTACATAATTTAAACAATAATTATTATCAATACTTCACATTATCTTTAATATACATTTCATACACCTGCCCAGCTCTGATTCCTCTATAGTTGTAGTCATACTAGACTGAAGCTGTAAACTATTTAAAACAGCCATGTTCAGTTAATTTTTAGTTCAACAGTGAATGAACTGGAGCCTAACTAAACTGTAATGTCTTCTCAGTATTAAACCAGATGTTTGAAACAGCACTTAGCATAGTATTATATTAACCATAAATGCACTTCTAAGGCCAAAATCCTTTTCTACTGTTTTCCAATGAATCCCATTTAGCAAGGTTCCCGTTACAATAATTAATAGCTTCCTGCTTACAGATTTGACCTCTTTTATTATTTCCTGTTCAGTGCAGCTGGGGGATTAGGGATGACTTGTCAGAGACAGTTTCTGTTGTGTTTTTAATTACGTGTTTCCTTTCTTCTTTCCCCTTTTTATTTTGTGTCTAAATGGCTATTTTCTATAAAATAAAATAAAAATATGAAAGGAAACCAGTAACTAAACCCCCTCTCTAATGGAGAATAGAAGCTGACTGAGCAATTAATCATGGATCCCCCAGCTGCACTGAACAAAAAAGAGCAATAAAGGGGGCAAAACTTGCAAAGAGGAAACTTTTAATTAAATTAAAATTTCAATTGAAGTAGCCTTTAAAAATCTCAAAAAGCACTTTACCTGTTCACAATTGAATTTTACTTGAGGGAAGAGTATACACAAATCAGATCTGAAACATGCAGGAGGACAACAACACACACACTCAAACACAAGTTCAATTTGGAAACATCAGAATTTATCAACATCCATGAAGATCAAGTGAACAAAGGATGGCAATTTCAGAGGAAAGGGGAGCAATTTTATTCCTATGAAGAACTTTTAGGATCATGAAAAATAGTGCTGGAGAAACTTTCAGATAATAAATCTGCATTTTTAGTTCAATTAATTTTAACTTCACTATTTATACTGACATATGAAGATACAAAAATGTGTGATGCTTTGTACTATAGCACTGATTCAGAAAGCAATATAAACATTGGAACTACACTAAAATATATGTTTGATTTTGAGATGTAGAAGTCAATACACAAAGAAGACAAAGTTTAGGAGCAGACCATGCCTGAACCCAAATATATCCCCCAGAGAAATTTATGGAAAAAGTTATATATGTCCATGAAAAAAATGTACTGGTTTAGAACTACACAGTCTAAATAGGGCTGTGCATGGACCCCCCCCCCAATCCGATCTGGATCCCAATCTGGGAGGTCTGGATCAGGCTCGATCCGATCCACCTTGGATCTGGAATCGGATCCAGAGCCCTCCCTTCCGCTCTCCTCCTCCCTCCCCCCAATTGGCTGCAGCCTCCTACGCGTTGTCCTGCCTCCTTGATGTTGGGAAGCCACTTTCCCGCTCACGCCGGGCGATGTTACCTGCCACGAGTGGGAAAGTGGCCATCCAACATCGAGGAGGCAGGACGCCGCTGAGGACGCCGGGGGACAAAGCGGAGGAGGCTGTAGGTAAGGAGGGTGATTGGGAGGAGGGAGGGAGCGGGGAGAGCAGGAGGGAGGGCTCTGAATGGACCTGGAGTGGATCCAGATTGTGGATCCGATATGGCCCGATTCGGGCCCAATCCCATCCAGTTTGGATTGGGCCCAGATCGAGCCAGTTCAGGCCAATCCGATCCGGATTTGGGATCTGGATCCGGTCAGCCCTAGTCTACAATGTTTTAACTGCATGAAAAAGGGTCTTGCTAGCTCTTTATAAAATGAGCTGGCGCAGAAAGAACAAAGCTGCATTTTAACCAATAAACTTATATATCAAGGTGAGTCAATGTGAGAGCATGGAAGTAAACAGATGCCATTTTCTGCACAGAGGAAAGGTTTTCCATTCCCCAGAGAACATTGTGCATCAGAATGCCTTGTTCCCTCAAACTCTTGCATATTTTAGAATGCTCACTTTTAGGTCACACTTGTTTTAAATTGGAAAGAAATCTTTTCAGACGTCACAGTATGATGACAGAGTGCAAAATTCTGTCCTTCTCAACAGGAATATATTTAACAAGTATGATTAGAGAAGAGACTGTCCATATGGTGCTAAGGGACTATTTGCTAAAGAACAGCTGCTTGTGAGGAGGGCCACTTTTACAACGATTTGTAGGCTAGGAATCTGCATTGTCATATAATTAGATTTTTGCCCTTTTCAGTACATCAGTATTCAGCTGATCTGGTATTAGCCATGAAAAATCAAAACAGCACTTTAGAAATTCTAACACACGTTGCAGATTTACAATCAGGAAACAGATGGTGAAGAAGATGCAAATTCAATTATACTCCTAGGCCATAGAGAAGCATTTTGGAAGTCTAGAATTCTAAATAAATGATCCAGCTCCAAGTCTTTTAATCTGTTGTGCCCCTCATTTTACAGAGAATCCAAAATAATCTTAAATCCTGGCTGATGATTTCTCCTTCCATAATGCCTCTTTGTTTCACCCCATACAATAATTGTTGCCCCCAATTATTATCTACGTAACACAATGGGGCAACAAGGAGAGTTAAAGGCATAAATCTGCTGTAATCTCCAGCATTACTTTTGTAATCACTAAGATCATTTTTCTTTGGAAGGACTAAAACTATCCACATGTTAAGGCCAGACTTATTAAGACAGATGGATGAAGATATGTTAACTTGCTATAAGCATAAAGTTACCTTTAGGTGGAATGCAGAAGTTGTGCTTTCTGCACCAGAAACCTGATTGTGCGGTGCAGTGCTTAATTGGGTCCAGCAGTGAAGGGAAGGAGACATTAGTTATTGTTATATACTGTTTGAATTGTTTTTGTCTGTATGCCGCCCTGAGATCCCAATGATAAAGGGCAGGATACAAATGTAATAACAACAATAAATGCTGCGGCTGAGACACTGCTTCTTGACTGTCAACTTCCCCCCTTCCCCTCTAAATCCCCACACACTTGCTCCTTCCTGGTAAGTAGGAACTTGGCTTTTCTCTATTATGCACATACATTTGCAACAGGAGGATGAGACCTGTTAGTAGATTCAGGATTATAATAACAATCGCCACGCTCCGTCTTTGCAGACCCTGTTACATGGCACACAGTACATGGCAGTATTTAGGTTTGTTGCTTTACCCTAGCTATGCCCTCCTAGCCTTCCACACAAAAATTCCCTGTGTTTCCAACCCACGCAATTAGAGAGATCCAACCCCTGTATAGAACTAGTGAAGTGTTGTTTCCATGGTCTAGGCTAACTAACCACCATAATCATTATATCTGGAGATAGAAAATATTAGCACCACCACCAGATCAGATTGGCTCTGGGTGTCTTGTACCTGCTTTTGCAAAGTTTTGGCTTGACTCAATTGCTTAAGCTTTCTAGGTTTGGCATGGTGCTATCTTTTACAGTGTTTATGTCAACCTATAATCTGGATCAATAATTGCATAGTTATCAACCCCATTTATAAGGGCTTGGCTAGGAGCAATTCAGTATTAATATAAGTGAGCTGTTCCACAAATCACATGTAATATTTTCCACCTTCCTGCATTCTTGTAGGCTAAGCCCTGGTTAGTAGAATATGCACAAGCTCTAATAGAACTCTTAGTTCAAACGTTCATATGAGACTCTTAAAGAAGCGCTTAAAGGTGGGCACTGATCTTCAGCTTCAACTTTGGGACGCCAATTCAGTACTTTGGAAACAGCCCAATTCAGTTAAGGTAGATGGTTTGTAAATTGAATTCAAACTTTGTTTTTAAAAAAATGTCTAACAAGAACTTGCGAGTAGCAGATGAGTCCAGACGGTGTCTAAGCATACTAGAAGTCAAGCAGACTGCTCTATGCCCAAGGGCAGTTGAAACAAACAAACAAAAAGATAAAACTGAGGACAAGAAAATTGACCTGCTCAACCTGCAGACAGCTTTTAAACTCTCCTGGAATGTGGAACGCATGCTATGAGGTTTCTCTCTCCTTACTGTTGCGCTCTACAGGGCTGCATCAGGGGGAAGATAAACACCACCAGTCCTTTATATTTATTACTTTTTATACTACCTGATCTCTCAATACAAATTCCCAGGGCTAATCCTGATCAGGGTCCCTCACCTGGTTTACTTAGCTTTAAAGGACTCAGTTTTGGGGTTGACAGCTTTCCATCGCTATGTAGTACAGTAGGGGAAGGTGACTGGCAGAGGGAAGGGAAGCTATGCACAGAACCCTCCTACCTACTTTCGAGCTTCTGAATCAGCCCCAATCCACCTCAGCCTAGATCCAACCCGCTCTGGATTGAGATTCAACCGTCCAATGGGCCAGACGGATGAGCCCCCTGCCCCTTACCTGGACCCACGTGAGTGCCTGGAATCATCCGAGCCCGTTTTGTTTTTAATTTAAGCTTTATTCACACAGGAAAAAAAAATCCCCATCCAGGCCTCTTCAAGGGAGTCGCCATTTTGAAGAGGCAGGGAAGGCTGCAAGTGTACAGAGTGGGTCCAGGCAAGTAGCAGGGTATCCAGATAGGTCCAAGCACTTTGAACCTGATTTGGCCCAGAGCCAACCCACTTAGGTTCTGAACCAATTCGGTCCTAATTGGCCCGCTTTGGTTCCAGAGCCAAAGCAATGCACAGCCCTACTCTTATCTCTTCCCTACTTCTGAGATTCCCAGATAGGCCTGAACAGCAGTACCATACTTCTATGCCAGGTTAGCTGAAGTTCCAATAAGTTAACAAGCCACCGTAGATTATTAATACCCTTGTGTTGTGTGAACTGGGCCACTAAGAGAAACTAAAATGGATGGATTTGTCCATCCCTAGTTGAACCTTTTTCACCCCAAGGGCTGATTCCCCTTTTGGAGAAGCTCTCGGTGGCTACATTTCAATGGTGTATGGGGACAAAACTGCTAACATAGTTGGAAGCTCTTACTGCCAGTAATTCACCTTAGGAGAGGGATTTCAACCTTTTAGAAGAAGGTAAAACTGCACAAATGCCAGGTGGCAGGGCAAGGGCTATCTGGGGAACCCTGGAGGGCTTGGACCACAGGAGGGTTTGAATTGGTACCTGGGCCTGAAGTTCTGCATCCCTGCTTTAGGGTCTGGGATATACCGCAGCATTTTGGTGCATGCCCTACTTGAAATCACCAACTGTTAATCTTCCAAAGAACTTGCTGCAGTGTGGTTGTTTGCAGGTGCCTCTTTCCCCATCATATTTACAGACAAAAGCCAAGCAGCATTTTATGACCGGTAAACTATTTTTCCCTTACAAGTTCACCATAAAACTGAATTGCAATGGTATGAAGAACATCACTGTGCTTTTGATATCACAAAGTTACCTCCAACATTTAGGTCAGGGGTGAGCAATGTGTTTTAGCCTACAATTCTCATTATCCTTCACCATTGGCTATGCTGGCTAGGGATGATGGGCATTGTAGGCCAGCTGGAGGGTCGTAGGTTGCCTCCCCCAATTTAGATTTTATGTGTTCTGCACACAGGGAACAGAGATTACTTTTGTCTTGCTAAGATTTTCACAGGTCTCCATCTGTTGAAAGCGAGGCAAAAGTATGCCTACAGAGAAGAGATCTTAAAGAAATTATGAGTCAAATCGTGTACATAGATTTGCTTATCTTTAATTTCATTTCAGTGTTGAAATTTACAGTGGTTTCTGATACAGAGCAGTTGTCCTCTGCACACCCCTGTAGGTGGTTCAGGGAGGACAAATTCACAATTCATACAAAAGTTAAAGTTTACAAATTTTTGGCAATTCATCTGAGTAACCCGTTTTCTCCTATTGCCATTGCCCAACCATTGAAAAAAAATTATACAATAATTTACATTGAAATGTTTTTCCAAAGTGCTTAATAGACTATCTTCAGGAAGATTTACAATTGGGCCTGTACAATTATTTACAGATAGTACTTCTGTAGCACTTGTTACTTCAATATGGCTTTGGAAAGTGCTTTATACATAGCTAGTGGTGGCAATAATTCTTTATTAAAGGGTTACAGGTAACCAGTAACTATTAAAAACTGAAATGTTTTCGACAGATGCGTACAACTTTGTATGAAAATGGTTTGTGAACTTGTTCCACGTTATCTTCATTTTTCTAGGATGGGAAGGAATCTGTCAGCCACTGATCTGGCTACCATCCAAAAAGTGTGGAACACAAGACGACTAGAAGGTGATTACTGGCAGAGTACTCAAGATAAGTCATCATCTGTGCTTACAACTGATATCTGTTTAGAGGAAAGAAAAGTGGTTATAGTGACAATGTCATTTGTTCCATCTCGTGCAGTGAAGTTCTACCTTAAGCAGCTATATGAACTCAAGGTTGTCCTTGGCATCTATTTTATCCTTCAGCATTAATACACAATACAATTAATACAAGCAAGTAGCTGCTCAAACTGAAGTTATAGTTTTATCCTTCTAACGTGACAATAGAAGTATTTAGCTGTCGCCTCCCATAATGCAATGGACTGAGGACTTAACAACAACAATATTATTATTATTATTATTATTAATTATTATTATTATTATTTATCACCCGCCTCTCCCAACAGACCGAGGCGGGGAACAACACCAAACACAAAATACAAAAACTGGTTAAAAGCAGATAAAACCAGTACATCATTAAAATACCAATAAAACACCAATAAAACACTTTAAAATTTATCTAGGTAGGCCTGCCGGAAGAGATCAGCCTTTATAGATCTTTTAAATTCCTGAAGACTAGTAAGTTGGCGAATCTCTCCTGGCAGGTCATTCCACAATCTGGGAGTGGCAGAAGAGAAGGTCCTCTGGGTAACGGTTGTCAGTCTAGTTCTTGTTGACTGTAATAAATTCTTCCCAGAGGACCTGAGCGTGCGGGGCGGATTGTATGGGAGAAGACGATCCCGTAGGTAACCTGGACCCAAACCATGTAGGGCTTTAAAGGTAATAACCAACACTTTGTACTTCGCCCGGAAACTGATTGGCAGCCAGTGAAGAGATTTTAAAACTGGTGTAATGTGGTCACCCCTAGATGTACCGGTGACCAACCTGGCTGCCATATTTTGAACTAGTTGAAGTTTCCGGACTAGGCACAGAGGTAGCCCTATGTACAGCGCATTGCAGAAGTCGAGCCTCGAAGTTACCAGCGCGTGCACTACTGATTTTAGGTCTTCCAACTCTAGGAAGGGGCGCAGCTGGCGTATCAGCCGAAGCTGATAGTAGGCACTCCTGACAGTCGCATCTATCTGAGCTGCCTTTTGGAGCGATGGATCCAGGAGCACCCCCAAGCTGCAAACACAGTCTTTCAGGGGGAGTGTAACCCCATCCAGAACTGGTTGACACACCTCCAACCCCAGGTTGTGGCCCTTGACAGTAAGCACCTCCGTCTTGTCTGGATTCAGCTTCAGTTTGTTTTTCCTCATCCAGCCCATTACCACCTCCAAGCATTCATTCAGAGGAGACACACTATCCTTAGCTGATGCTGTTGTCGAAGGCATAAAGAAATATATTTGGGTGTCATCAGCACACTGATAGCACCCCCGCCCCATGCCTCCGGATGATCTCTCCCAGCGGTTTCATGTATATATTAAACAGCTTTGGGGATAGGATGGCACCTTGTGGTACACCACATAGCTGCTCCTTCTTTGAAGAGCAGCTATCCCCAAGCATCACCATCTGGAACCTGCCCGAGAGATAGGACCGGAACCACTGAAGCACAGTGCCCCCGAGTCCCAATTCCCTCAGACGTTCCAGAAGGATACCATGGTCGATGGTATCGAAAGCCGCTGAGAGGTCCAGGAGTACCAACAGGGACACACTCCCCCTGTCAATACTTAAGCGTAGATCATCCACTAAGGCGACCATAGCAGACTCAACTCCATATCCTGCTCTGAAGCCAGTTTGAAATGGGTCTAGAAAATCTGCATCATCCAAAACTGCTTGCAGTTGGAAGGTAACCGCCCTCTCGATCACCTTGCTCAAAAATGGAAGATTTGATACTGGCCTATAGTTATTAAAGTCCAGGGGATCCAGGGAGGGCTTTTTTAGAAGCGGCCGTACTACTATCAACATATGAACAGCTGTTATATAGGCACAACTTGTGAGTGGATAAGTACATGGCTATTTGGTCCAAACCGATGCATAACTCCCCCCCCCCTTTTTTTTTTTAATAAACGGTATATCTGGTGGAGGAAAAAATGTTATTCCTATATATGTAATGGTTGTTTTTCTTTTTCACAATTTATTTTTTGTTCTGTTTGGTTAATATTCACAATAAAAATGGGGGGGGGAGAAGTTAAATATCGTTTTGTGTAAGCAGATATTTTTAACCTCAAATACATCTTAACTACTTGCACTAAAGCCGAACTAGATAGCATTTCTCTGTAGTTCCTACACAGAAGCTAGCCCGGGATTTAATACTTCATGGTCTCTGTGCATCACACATATGGGCTCTGTCTTTATTAACCAGGACAGAGAATCTTAAGATCTGTATCCCTGGAACAACTCAACAGTTGTTGAGGATCGTTTAAGTCCTTAAATCTGACCCTCTAGATTCATTAGGAAGTTGTGCAACATTCCATGAATTTCTAAAAACCCGTCCTGAATTTCATCATCAAGAACCATCTGCTGCAGCTCAATTAGTCAGTTAGAAGCTATCAGTAGTCAGCCACTAGGAGTTCACTTACTGCTGGATACGTATGCCCCACTGAACTGCTGTGCCTTCCAATGTCTATAGAGAGGTCTTCTTCTGTTGTTTTCAAGTACACTGGATTGTCAAAATTCATGCTTTTCATGTTCTTGCGTTGCCAGTTACACCACATGAAGTAGCTACCTGCAGCCGCCATCGCCAATAATACTAAAAGAAATCAGGAGGTTACCTATTTGCTAGAATGAACCAGATCAGCTGAAAAATCTTCTGTGGTACGTTTAACCCAGTCATCACTAGTATTTTC
Organism: Anniella stebbinsi; assembly: GCA_029215795.1. Taxonomy (NCBI): domain Eukaryota; kingdom Metazoa; phylum Chordata; class Lepidosauria; order Squamata; family Anniellidae; genus Anniella; species Anniella stebbinsi. The sequence continues at coordinate 87,226,281 of JARDYH010000002.1, read as the reverse complement.
TCCCAACAGAATTAAAATCAGGAAGTAAAGGAGGCACATTGGAAATATTGTCTCTGATTTACACTTACATACAGGAAGAATAGCCCAGGCTGCTGAAGAACTTTTGGAAGAAGCCAGCTCTTCTGTCACTGGACTACTCTGATTCTGTCCTAGGGAGAGAAGGCTATGGTTTAAAATCCATTTTATTTACTGCCAAGTACTGCCTGAGAAAGGGTTAAAAGGCTTTGATATTTGGAAAACAGCTTTGCCTAGTAAGGCAGAAAATGGACTGGACTTCAGCCATTTATCAACAGTTTCTGCCCAAAGTTGCAAGCCCATTACCACCTTTTGTTACAGAACATTGGCCAATGTATCATGGAACACCAGTTCCTATCAACACACTGGCACAGTACTTTGTTTGCCACAGTCAGAACAGAGATTCTATAGTTTACAGCAGGGATGGATCAACTTTGTAAGATCTCCATGGCACAATTTGAAATGGAGAGGACAATCTGAAGGTTAAGCCAAAGAAGGTGAAACTAGTTGGGGATTCTGCTGATCTAGCAGTAAATATTCAGTTTGATAGGGTTGACTCTCTTTGAGAGTCTGGAGCATAGTAGTCTGGAGCTCTGAAGGCTTATATCTGGATGGCTAGATACGACATCAGCTTTTGGCTAGTATGCCACTGCACCCTTTTCCTTGACAAGCTAGTCAAATTAAAATTCAGCCACATCTTTTCTCCAGATTACTGGAATTTACGCGGTGGGGCTGCCTTTGAAGACAGCATATTTTTGGAATTTTATTTTGATCTGCTAGCTCTCGTTAACATCCTGGCAGGCCCAATTGAGGATTCTGAACTCTCTGCATTGGTTTCTAGTTATTGGACTCAAAGTGATTGTTGACCTTTCAAATCCTACATGGTCCAGGACAAGAGTATGTTGTGAATGGCCTTCAACCATTCAAAACTGCTCAACCTTTAAGACACTCTACCAAGGCTTTGCCCCATGTCCCTCTGCCAATGGAAGCCTAACAAGTGGGTACAAGGGACAGCACATTTTATATGGCAGCACTGTCAATATATTTGACCATCATCGTATCCAGGGAGGTTTGCCTTGACTGATCAAATGCTTTTGGCTTTTGACAAGCAGCTAGGACTTCTCTTCCCATGACAGTTTGACGCTGCATTTTGAACTGGTTTTTATTGCTGCATTTATTTTGCCTTAAATGAAATAGAACTTTATGTTGCTTTGAATATTTTACATAGGCAGTTAAAGAGTCGCAAACAAATTTTACAAGTCAGGAGTGTAGGCTTGGGTAATCTTTACCTATGCAGTTTTTGCTTAAGAATCTAAGTACCTTGCTAAATCAGACCAAGGTCCAGCTAGCCCAGTGATCCTTGACAAATAAACTCAGTATTCAGAGTCTGTCAAAAAAGACTTTTGCTTATTGCTGATTGAGAGCTTTGAGCTTTGTATTAGTTTATCTTTCATTGCCTTGCATTAGGACCAATACCTCCAGAAAGTGGTCCCGATGGTTTTTCTGTTCTGCTGTTCTCTTTTGCCTCAGTGTAAGCCACAGAAGTTCCTGTACCTGAAATTATAGATCAATAACTTTGGGTTCTTGCTTTGTGGAGGTGGTACACCCACAGCAGATGAGCATGAACATGCATGTCTAGTTCGTTTTGGATTGCAAGAAGCTAGATTTATTTTGCTACCAAGCAGCAACCAGCAGTTAAGGATACAATCAGTTCTTATATGGCTAGACGTAGTTCAGGGTGTAGCCATCCAGCCTTTGACCACTTCTTAGCAGTTTCAATATTTTAAATAAAGTTGAAGAATCAAGTATAGCTTGAAGCCTATTCTGGAAAATAAAGCCAGGGCTGAAGTATGAGGTAAGTATATTTGAACGTTACATGGAATAGCGGGATGCAAGGTAGTTTAGGATCAAGCTGAAGGACCACCACCACAGACAGAACAGAATACTTACAACGTTGAGTATTTAGCACTCTAGCAAAAGATGCTATAATAGGTTTATCTATTAGTGTATTTTTACATTCTAGCTAGCATACCCATCTTGAACTATGGAGCCCAATATTTGGACTTGTATTTATCTAGAATTCTGATTATTCCCTGTAAGTTAGGATTGTTGTCATATTGCAGATGGGAGACTGAGGAAGAGACAGCCATTTGTCCAATTTTACCTAGCAAGTTTATGGCAGAGACATTTAATATGGCCCACATCAGCGTACATTACTACTAATCACTTTATTAGGTTAATGTTTGATTTTTAATGTATGTGTATTACAGCATGCAATATCCATGCGTATGTAGAAGCCAGGCAGTCAGAATGCTATTTAATGGCCAAACATATTTGCATGAGTTTTATGCACAAGATGGCAGGATGTAGACTTGGAATTTGCTTTTCACCACACCTAAACAAGAGAGAGAGAGAGAGAAGTACATGACTATACCTCTACATCTTAAACCATTATCTTGCAACGTGTCTCCATCAGGGCATGTGCAAGTATACTTCGGGGAATGGTCATTTATCTGGGGAGCAGGCAGACACAAATATTCACAGCCTCCATTTTTCATTTTCACTTCTTCACACCAGTTCGTTCCTGTGGGTAAAGGTTTTCAGAGGTGTCAACTACTATTGGAAATTAGAATGTCTATCAAGGTAGCCAAGACTATGGTCAATTTACTAGATGAAGCTGTTACAACAACTGGCATGTAGCCAAGGATGCACCCAATGTGCACTTGGCTTCCCACCTTAGGTCTGTTCTTGAAGACACTCCTGAGAATGAAGCACCCCTCCCAGGGCATGCATTGATCAGGAAAAGTACTGCCCCATCTTTCTAGCATAGGATGCCATTTGCCCCCTCTACACTTGCCAGCAAGTGTAAGCCATTTTTATGGACCAAAGTCTTCAAAGAATTCTGCTCCTTTAGAGAGTTTAGCTACTCTACCTTCCTCTCAGCTGCATTCTGCAACCCATCGCCTTTTTAAAAAATCTATTGAGATTCTGCTGCCCTACACACCCCACTGCTGTTACCTGGTTGTTGTACAAGTTCATGATACACAATAATGTCCCGGGCATCATACAGGTTGTTTACTAATGTTTCCAGTTCAGCTCCTGTAAACTTATTTGCACCATACACCGCTTCATTCTCCCCATCAGTCCAGTAAACAGTGTCCTAGGAACCAAGTTGATAATAGTTTCAGACTGCAGAATTATTCCTTGAATTGCTGATGTCAGAGTATGCTAGCGAATGCTGAGGAGCACTTGGCCAAGGGCATGTGTTCCATCCAATCCTAGTAGAGATTCTCAAGGAGCAACATTTACTATTCACTATCAATTTAGTTGGATGCCCTCCTGGCCAAGCTCAAAGATCGTTAAGATCTATAGCAGTCCTGCAGAAAAGTGAGCCTGCTACCAACTCTAAACCCCACTGGTAGCTTCAATTCTTACCTCAAATATTGCCAAAGCAAAAGGATGAGCAAGGAATTCATGGGAGTCCAACACAATCCTACGATCTTGCCCATTCATGTCCACACTACAGAGCTTATGTAGCTTAGAATCAACCCAGTAAAGACGCTTCTTTACACGATCTAAAGAGAAACACACTTCAGCACTCAGGCTACAGCCATGCTTTGGCAAGAGTTTGCCTGCTTGCTTTAATGCACTTTAAAGCCTGGATATCTAGGGAAGCATTGTAGTAGTGTCCTTGGCTATGTAATGGGTAATGAAGGCCATCACAAAACGCAGACCACAAGAACCCTATAATTACCAAAGTAGATGGCAATGATCATTGAGAAGCCATGGAGGCATGTCAAATATCCCAAGTTGGAAATTGGTTTGATTTGGGGTGGGGAAGGAGGTGAGTGGTGTCATCTCGTGTCCCGACATCAGGTATTTCATCTCAGAAGGTCACTTGCCTTCATACCCTTAAGGCATTAATCCCAATTAAACCAGTAACTTCAAGAATTCCTCAAGTAAGGAACTCCAATGTGGTATGAAGAACATTAATATACCTAGTGCAATCCCATTGGGCCTCTCAATATCTGTTGTCACAAGTTGCTGCCTGTCAAGTCCATTCATCCCTGCTTTTTCAATTTTGGCTGGTTCACCCCAATCAGACCAATACATGAAGCTGTAAGAGAAACCAGGTAAGAGCTGTCATAAGTCTACTCTGCTAATAGTTTTGCTTCTACTGCCTCATTTTATGTATTTTCTTCCTCAGTTGCGCAACTATTGCTTTTGTTTGTGTGTTCTGCCTTAAACACTGGCATATCTTCTAAAGACAAGTTGCCTGAACATAGCACTATGGGCTGGTTTTTTGCATGGTGTTATTAGTGCTTGGTGCACCAAGTGCCACCTGTCCCATTTTGATCAATCAATTTCAGATTTATTCCCTTGAGGCTGTTCTGTTACACAAACTTAGTGCACTGATACATTATGTTTTGTCACTGGAAAGATGGAGGTACTTTTTCTGCCCCACAGCACCTTTCTGCTGCACAGCTATGAATAGACAGTCAAGTAGCTGCAAACATCATTGGCAGCTATTACACTATTAGTTACTAGAAGTTCTTCCTGCCTATGCTTTTCTTGCCTATGTTGCTGTTGCGCTGCTATGCAAGTAAGTTTGTGAAGCAAGATGGCCCTCATTTTAGGGTTTCTGGGCTATGCGGTCCTCAGCAGACCCTACCAAAAGGGATCCCTGGTAATCTTCTCTCAAATTCTATGGGTTTAATCTCTCACTACTTTAAGTGCTGATCTAATTCCAGCAATACTGCATCTTGTCCCTACTACAGAAGCTTGAAGATACTAGAGATCAATGTTCAGATGTTCACATGCTTCCATGCATGGAAGCATGTGAACATGTTACTTACCCTGACAGTGGATCTACAGCAATTGAGGCTGGTTCTCTTAAGTCAGTGTTAAACAGTTCCTTCCTTTTAGAACCATCAAGGCTAGCCACAGATATGGACTTGAGAGAAGAGTCAGTCCAGTAGATATTCTTGTAAATCCAGTCAATAGAGATTCCTGCGGGGCTCTGTACATTGTCTACAACTCGGCGGTGCTCCACTGGTTTGTTACTAGATGTAATTGAGGCACTGGGAAGGAAGATTTCATTAAATGCAGTCTCCAATGGATGTAGCCTCCCATATATAAGCATACTAAACAGGCATTGAGACCATGTCACATGGGTTCCAAAACAGTCCTGGACTCTGATTTGTCCAGAAATTTAGCTTCAGCTTCTGCTCAGACTCCCCCATCCCCTAAAGTGACTGGCAAGGCACTTTAGCTGGACTTCTGTGGTTTCTTGCACTCATTTACATACAAGTTCTAGTTGACGTTTCTTTCCCAAACAGCACTAAAAACAGTTGGTAGATAGAACAGTAGTTGAAACAAAGAAGTATTAAATATTGTTCACTTTCCATTTTACTGATGTCTTGTTAAATTGAAAGCCATCTTGAAGTTGGGCACCAGTGTAAGCAATACAAGAACATTGCTAGTGTCCAAATTTATTTGTTATATTTATACCCCACTATTTCCCCCTCTTGCAAGTAACCCAAGGCGGCTCCCATGGTGGTCCTCTTCCTCTCCGTTTTATCCTCACAGCAATCCTGGAAGGTAGGTTAGGCTGAGAGTCACTGACTGGCCCAAAGTCATCCAATGAGCTTCATATGGTCACATGGTGATTAGAAGACAGATCTCCTAAGTTCCTGTCCAACACTCTAATCACTACACCACACTGGCTCTCTTTATTGGCTTTCACTTGCTAGCCATCCTTGACAAGTATGTCATTAAGGAATGGAAGTACTATGTTCTCTACCTGCAGCTGTACAGCTATAGAAGCGTGTTGTATGAACTGTATAGCCTATGTTGGGCTATTCATTACCCATGGCTGAGCCAAAGAATTGGGTGCAAGACATATGCTGTCCCCAAAAGAAACCGTATTCTCTTAAGGAGACGATAGACAATATGTACCAGATTTCCAAAGAAGTGCTAAAGGTGTTAATAACCTTTAGGTAGGTGTCCAAGCAACTTTAAGTTTCATTACCCATTTGGGAACAGCTTACAAAATCCATTTACCTGAGGATAGCATTTGGCCCAACGTCAGCCCAGAAGACTGTCCGCTCAGCCATGTCAGCATCCAGGGCAACAACATTTCTCAGGTCTCCTATCAGCTGCGTATAGTCCTGCCTTTCTAGGGCAAAATGCCTGATGCTCCAGCGATTAGTAAAGAACAGACTTGGTTCTCCTCCTGCAAGAGTAGATTAGTGTAAAGCTACCAGATGAAGTGCTGGATATCACACCTTAAAGCCAGATGCTGAGGGGATAGCTCTACTATGAGCACATACATGGGAGGCAAATCCCTTAAACATCAGCAGTCCTTATTTCTGAGTGCACTTACTGACTGTATACCCCAATTAAGGCTCAGCAATCCAAGTGTTCAGGTTCCCTCAATGGAATGCCATCCAAGGGCCATTTCAGAGGTCGACAGAGCAACAGACCAAGATGTTCATTGCAAAAGTCTTCCTGGACTTTTCCAAGGTGGCCAACTCTTAAGACTTAAGGCTGCAACTGCCAATCTAAGATGTATTGGCAATGGGTTTTCTATCTTCCATTGGCAGAATCTGGACATATGAGACCAATACTTGCTTTATTCCAGCACCATCCAAGTTACTTACCAATTGCTTTGCATACTCCAGTTTGTGGATCCATTCGGTAGCCACGGCTACATTCACATTTGTACCCCAGTTTTGTATTGATGCAGATTTGACTACAGATACCAGGATTCTGACACTCATCAATGTCTAGAAGAGAAAAAGTATTTACTATTTGCACCCCAATATTAAGTCAAGTTTCAGCAGCACCCTCAACTACAGCAAATTTACCTCCACATGTTTTTCTGTCTATCAACTCAAAGCCAGCAGGACAATCACATTCATAGCCTATAACCATGTCTTTGCAGATATGAGAGCAGCCTCCATTGTTCACCAAGCATTCATTTATGTCTGGAAGAGAGAAGAACATGAGAAGTGCCACTCAATCTTTTCAGAAATATTGTGTGTACTTTGAAAACACAATTGACAGAGGTACTGTACAGACATCTGCAATGGAAGGGGAGCTAGAGACAGTTTCTGGATTAGAATATGGCCATTTAGAGAGAGGGCTGCATATCTGCGTGAGTCTGGGAATTGCTTTACTTGTACAGGGTGACCAACTGACAGGATTTCCCCAGATTTGTCCTAGTTTTTGTTCTATCCTGGCTGTCCGGGGGGATTTTCTGTAATTTTCTATAATGTCCTGGAATTACATGCTTTCCCCTTTAAGGCTGTCATCCCCCCCCCTGCTCCAATCAGGGCCTTAAAGGGGAAAGAGTGTCATTGCCAGACATTAAAGAAAAGGCTCCAATTGGAGCAGGGGGCGGAGCGGGGCGGTAGGAATGACACACTTTTTCCTCCATTGCTCCAACTGGGTCCTTTAAGGCCCTGACTGGACCAGGGGAGGGGAAGAGCACTTTCTGGGGGCTCTGGAAAGCGCATCATTCCCCCCTGCCACTGGGTGTCCTCTTTTTTGGTTTCCCAAATAGGATCATCCTAATGTGGAAGCTGTGTTGCTGCTTAATGCTGTAGTTAGAGCTCCCACTTTGAGTGGAAACTTACACGAGAGTTTAACAGCTGGTGAGACGGACGGACGAAGTTGCAAGCTACTTAACAAAGTGGCCCCGTAGTGACAACAGTCCCACCTGCTTTGACTGCAACTTACTGCATTCCGTGAGAGGTTCATCACTCCAGTCTCTGCAGTCCTGTTTCTGGTTGCACACCTTGTTGGAATCTATGCAGTCTCCACTTCTGCATCTGAATTTCCCAGGTCCGGTACACTGATTAGCTGGAGTTTGGAGTGAAGAGGGAGGCAATATTAAAGGAATGGCTCTGTTACCAGCTCAAAACGTTTTGTGACTTTATTTTATTTATTTATTGCATCTCTATACCACCCAATAGCGAAAGCTCTCTGGACGGTTCACAAGAGTTAAAACCATCAGACTTCACTGTTATTGGTGCCAGTTTTATGGATTGGATTTTTTTTTTAACCTTCATTAGGAAGGTTGAAACGTCGAGGGGCAATGATATCGAAGTCCGACAGAGGGATGTGTCAACAGCTAAGCCTCACCCCGATGCCACCCCTCTAGCAAAACCTCTAATGGAAGACTTCCAGAGCCATCGGGTTCTCTAGGAAACAGCGTAAGAAATATGGGCCTCTAGGTTTCAAGTCACTTCATAGCCATACGGTGCTACCCAGTTACCTGCTTGACAGTTCACTTCATCAGATCCATCGATGCAGTCCCTCACACCGTTACATTGCCTGGTCCCATGAACACAGTTGCCATCCTCACATCTGAATTGGTCAGGTCTGCATGTCCGAGAAGCTGGGAGAGGAAGAGAATATTGAAGATCTAAGCTTGGAGCTAACGAATAAGGAGCAACAGTCCACCTTCCGTAGGCAACAGCCTGTGACTTACGGCAATTGATCTCATCGCTTGCATCCTTGCAGTCAGTGTCCCCATCGCAGCGCCACTTCTTGTGAAAACATTCATCTCCTGAGTCACACGGTATCTCACCCTCGCCACATTTCACAGTACGGACAGGCTGGCGGCCACACTGCTCCGGAGATTCATCTGACCAGTCGGTACAGTCGGCTTCGCCATCACAAACCCAGTTCCCTGGGATACAGGTGTCACTTTCACTTTTGCACTGGAACTCACCTACTCTACAAGTAGGTGCTGTACAGCCAACCTCATCACTACTATCGCTGCAGTCTTCTTGCCCATTGCAGGCAAAGTCTTTTGAGATGCACTGCCCATTGGCACATGTGAAATCTTCTGGACTACAAGTTACATTGGCTAAGGGAAGACACAGAACAATTAAGATTTACCAAGCAGCACTGCTTTTTAGAAAGAAACCAAAAAATGTGAACAGCCTATTGCAATACTACACTGATCGGGTTAATTTCTCCACCAAGTTCATGGCAGTGCATGGCTTGATTTACATCCATGAACACTGTACGAAAAGTATGGTTTGACCATTAACTAAACTGTCATTTAATCTATCACCTAAATTAGTCTGGATCATGGTACTGTAGCAGAGTTATTTATAAAGGCAGCACTTTGAAATTTAAGTATTTGGTATTTAATCATCTGGTATCTAGTTAGATTCAAATTAAAAGCTCCAGGAAAAACTGCTGCCTAATGCAAGAAAGCACCTCAAAGAGATCATTTTACTGTAGTCTTGCAGTTTCTATCTATACTTGTGATTTGTTTTTAATTCTTTGAATGTAATAAATATTTTTGTACACGTGTTTGTCAACATAGCAATCAAATTGTAACTGCTGGTGCCATTTATGTTGCTTTCCTTAACTCTGTTGCAGTCATTCTATTTTTACAGTGACAATTTCTGCTTGTAGAACATTTGCCATTCCATGGAATGTTAGACAGGAAGGCCTTATCTCTACCTATAACGTGGAAAGTATGTGTGCATCACGTATGTCCAGAAATGTTTACCCACTTCCAGACGAGTTACAAACTTGACATGGTGACAGGGATAGGTCTGGCAGTACAATGCACCAGAAAAATATAAAAACATGAATTTGGGGGGGTTACGTATTTTTAAAGAATTTAATAAAAACCAAGGCTTATGCCTACAACTCCCAGCATGCCTTGGACAGGAGGCCAGACTTACTGGCCTTTGGTGGCCACTGTGAGTGCATAGGCGGGTGGCTGATGCATGTCTTTCACAACCTGACTCCTAAGGTTGGTCTTGAACAGTCAACTCAATTCCACATAAAAGGAAACAACCCACGTAAATGGGCTGCATCCATTTGCGGTGCCTCCTCCCGCCTTCTGCGTGGTTTTAAAATTGTGACTAGATACAACAGCGTGGCTTTGAGGGGCCAAACATGCTCAAAGGCACTTCAACCTGATATCACTATTTTCTCAGAATCTGAGGGAAGCAAGTACATAACTTTTGCCTTCAAGAGGGAGAAAGGAAGGAGAAGCACTCTGCAAATGCCCAGAAACAGACCTGACAAAGGGGAGGAAGTGCCCGGCCCAACTCCGGCCCTTCAGTACAGGCTCCAGATGGAGCACTTGGTGGGTAAGAAGCGCAGGACAAGGCAATCCCAGCAGGATTGGCTGATGCTGGGCACGTCCACTGGCAGCTGCTTACATCCCCTCCTTGGTGATGCTACTCCTTCATGCTCTATCGAGAAGCAGCATCGGCAACAAGAGAACGTCTCAGAGGATGTGGGCACCTGCAGGCTGCCAAATGCATGCTGGGAGGTGTAGTACTGGTATGTAGAGTGGCTGACTTTAAATAAAGTAGAGGTTAGCAAACCAAGTCACCATCTCTCAGTCCTAACTCAGCCCCCACTTTCCTGACCTCTCAGCGGCTCAATTTGGATGACACGATAGTCAATGGAGGGGTAATAATCAACTTTACAGTTGTTCAACTAGGGGGTACTCCCCACACAACATGGTAATAAATAATCGACTGTGGTGTGGATTAGGATCAGCGCTGAGTTGAGTATGGCAGCATTCGGATGACACAATAGTAAAAAAAACTGACAATTGTTTCCCCCACACCAGTTGTTTATTGTGTCGTCCGAATTGAGCCACTGTCTTTGTTCTCCTTCTAAGTGACTTTCCCGAACTGTCACTCATCCCCCCCATTCCATTCTAGCCTCAACTATCAGTCATTCCTCCATTCACTCTTCTGTTTCAATAGTACAGTCGGGCTTTTACATAAAAATCATAAACTTTATCCAGTAATTCCTGCATCTGTCTCGGAATGTTGTGGTGTAGTTATAACAGGGAGAAAACTGCATCATAAAAAAATCTCATCAAGTTAAAAGGCCCTGGAAAATATATTTTTTTAAAAAATCACTTGGCACTTAAAAGCCATTAATGCAGTCACCAGGCCAGCCCACCTGGGAAAAAGAAATCCTTAACCAGGGTGCCACAACTAAGAATGCCCACTCTCCCATGACACCTCAGATGTATTCAAAGATTAATGTTATTCAGAGAGCTAGGCTTTTGCCTACAACTCCCAGCATGCCTTGGGCGGGAGGGGAGACTTATCGGGCTTTGTTGGCCATCATCTGGAAGTAGCTTGCTATCTTGGGCCTGAAGGGAGAGTGCCTGGGCTGGCTGCCTTGGTTACTAGGCACCATCAGGAATAGAAGGGAAGGAGGACACAGCTCTGTCACTGACGGCAACGGCCAAGCTACCTGTGAGTCAGCCAGCCAGCTCCCTCAGTGTAGTGTGGACTGGCTCAGCCGGACTTCACTTCCCATGAGCTTCAGCAGCAGGACTCTCACTGGGCAAGTCGGGCACCACAGCAAAAGGCATGCTGGCAGTTGTAGTTTTTGTTTTCTGTGGGTGACAAGGAAAATCATGGTGATAGCTTCAAGGTGGCCCTGGCCATGCGTTGAAGATGAGGGGGGGGGGGGGAAGAAACTAATTTAATTTGTTTAAAAGTTACCTCACAGGCCTAACACTGATCTGTGTTCTGGCTGCTTTCCTTTTTTCATAATAGTAACTTCAGGGCACATGCATACAACAATTCCCCGCATCTACTGAGATCTGCTTCCCTACTATATATTATTCAGATATCTGGGCAATGCTGGGTATATTTTGAAAACATATTTTTAGGTTTGCATTTTTTTAGCTGGTAGAAAGGGTGTTGTGTGTCCTGATTGTTTTTGAAATTTAGACAGCTGCTCCAGCCAAAGTACGATGGGAGGTGTAGGCATTTCAGTTAAAACAAAAAAAATGTGGTTCATCACGAAGCTCTAAAATACATTTTTATTAACACAATTTTCCATTGATTCTAACAAGACAATTTACTAACTCAACTGAACTAAAAAAAACCCGACCTAAATATTAAGGAGTTGCATCAAATAAATGTTAAAAATGTTATCCACGGACCAGAGCAACGCTGGGCATATCAGCTAGTAGTTCATATATTACCTTTTACTGATACTTGTAAAGGCCCAAACTATCAAGCAACCTGTATTAATCATTAAAGTTTGAGGTTAGCGGTATACCTAGTTGGGTTCCCATAGCATTCTCAGAAACATTGATGGGGAATTTGCAATTAGTTCCATTTAATTCAAAAGGTCAGAAAACTGTTGATAGAAATACAGCCCAACTGGATATAGAACCTGATATCTGAGTGCCAACTAAAGTAGTATTTTGTTATGGCTAATATCCTGTGCACACTAGCCTGGCTGGATGCTTCCCAATTCACACATCTGTTGGTGAATATGATGTAACCTAGGTGGCCAAGTCATCCCCACTCCATCCTAAACAAGTTTGGCTTACCACACTTATCTTCGTCTGTACCATCACCACAGTCATCTTCACCATCACATTTCCAGGTCACTGGGATACACCGATTTGTTCGAGGACCACAACTGATTTCACCTAATCCACAATTTCTTGTGTCTATTGAGAAGCGATCAAGAGTTCACTTAGAAACAGCTTCAAGGTCCAAGTATGAAGCCTTAAGGTTTCTATTCAAGTCAGCTTAGGTAGTACAGCTTATGCTTTCTTGCAGCTAAGCATGAAGCAAGGTCTACCTTGAGAACTGCCCACCCAAAGTAAAACCATCCTGGCCACCTCTCTCCCCCTTCTTCATATTAGCCAATGTCTTGTTCAGGAATACTTTTTTGAAGGTCACTGGTGGGAAAAGGTCATTTCTTTAACGCTCTTATGAATTTGGCTAGCTGTTTCAACATTTGTAATTGCGTTTTATATATTTAAACCAACTCCAGTGTCCGTTTGAGCCAATAAAGCAGGGTATATATTCTGAAAGCGAATATCCTTTAAAATTCAGCAGTGGCTTATGTCAATTTATTTGGCCATAATATATGTTTAGCGGCCATTTTACACCTTTATCACAAAACATGTTTTTCATTCACTAATATAACTTTCACCTGTAAGTCCAACAGCCAGCCCACCTGGGGCCCTCCAAATATATTGGACTTCATCTTCCATTAGTTCCAGCCAGTATGGCCAAGAACCTTGGGAGTTGTAATCCAAAACATGTAAAGGGCCCCATGTTGGGGAAGATCAGCCTAGTCTTAAATTGAAAGTAGACAAAGACTTGATTAAAGGCCAGCTGGAGAACACAGACATGTTTCTGAAATCAATCCCACCTCACCTATCTCCTCCCCAAGTGCTGCCTTAATATTTAGGAGCACATATTTGTCAGCTGTATATCAAACATAAGCACAACGTGCCATGTGCACAGCCATTTCACTTGCTTCTGTTTTATGGATGGCATTACCACTGCCTTGCAACAGAAGAGCAAGCTTACTCACAGCATAGTTCAGAATGTTCATCAGAACCATCTTCACAATCAGCATCCCCATCACAGTGCCATCTCTCTGGTATACACTGACCATTTTGGCACACAAAATCTGATGTGGAACATGTCTTCTTCACTGCAAGGATGAAGAATTACAATGAATTTGTCTGAATTACAGGAACAACTCAGTAGCATGTTTCAAGTACTCTGATTAACAGTTGTCCCAGCAGTTTCCACCCTAGATATTCATAGTAGCAACACATACTTAATACCACAATAGAATCAAGAGGTCTGAAAAAAGCTTTTAAGTTTTTTTTAAAAAAATTAAGTGTTAAAACAGCTCTCATTTTTTTAGCAAGTATCTACAGCCAGTTGCACCCCAAAGAGATGAAGAGCTAGGTATAGCAGAGCATCGTTTGAATCTTATTGGACAGAAATGGGAAAACCAAAAGGCAGCAAGGATGCAGAAAGAATGCACCCCTCACCCCATTAAACCTCATGTACAGATGCTGTACTATCTGCATGTAGAACCACATGTTTAACTAGGTACATGTTTACTCAACTGAACAGCTTGCATCATTTCATATTTTTTGGAGCTGCCTGATGGCAGAATTTACAGCAGTCTTGTGACTCCAGAAAATTCTAGTTTATATTTCAGCTTCTCCGACACACGTAGAATATCGGCAAATAAATGCCAAAGGACAGACACATGTAATGAATTCGTCAGGGATACTAGCTGCTTGAGCCAGACCCCAAAGGGGAATAGTAACAACCTACAGCAGATTTTTGAGGTGCACTAGACTAGAAGTGTTGGTAGAATGCCAGCCATCTTATTGTTTTAAAATGGCAGACATCCTTCATTGTAATACTTCTCTGTCTAAAGAGGTCTTCCTACAACAGTTCACTACCAAACAGAGCAATCCTAGAAGTGGGTATAGAAATCAGGACAGAAGAACCACCAAAGCCCTGTTGGGCTTGCACCAGCAGGGCAGAAGGAAGCAAGGAGTGGTGTTTCTTCACCCCTCTTTTTTATCTATGATTCCTTTGCCATTTGTTGCAATGGGAAGGCATTTATTTATTTATTTCATTTATATCCCACCTTTTTTCCTCCAAGGAACCTGAGGCAGTGTACATAATCTTCCTCCTCTCCATTTTATCCTCAAAACAACAACCCTGTGAGGTAGGTTGGTCTGAGAGTCTGTGACTGGTCCAAAGTCATCCATGGCTGAGTGGGGACTAGAACACAGATCTCCTGAGTCCCAGTCCAACATTCTAACCACTACACCATACTGGCTCTCAGCAGGAATGTTTTGGGTGGATGGGTAGTTCCTGTGGATCTAAGCCTTCCCCCAAACCACTCCACATATGCCCATGGAACACCCTCTTTTTGTTTTACCAAGAGACAAGCAGGGACCACAAAGAGTTTCCACAACTCCTCACCCTTGGAAAGGAATGGTCTTTGGGATGACCTGGGAAACCACAGGACTGCAGACTAAAAGATACTAATGCACTTTGCTGCTACAAGTTGTTTGTCAATATATCGGAAGTTTATTGAATGTACAAATTACTGCCTTTTTCTTTGGCAAGGAGTTATGGTGTTTCTATCCCAGGTCAGATTGTTCTATTGTATTTGCATGAAGCACAGTTCTGATCATTGACCTTAAATGCTGTGAAACTCCATTGGTAAAACCAGTAGCCCAACCCAAGATACAGATTATGAATAACTTTCTCACCCTCCTTTTATATGGGTGGATGCTTTGATAAGCCTGTTAAGAGCTGGAATCCATTATTGCAGTCATTTTGCTCTCTGTGGCTTGCTGTCAGCTAAATAAGCTCAGACAGAGCATGTCGGAGGCATGCTGAAGTATTTGCCAAGCTACTTTACTACCCAGAGACTTGTTCAGTGACCATGTAAGTTCTTACCGCAGGATAGTTCATCACTGCCATCAGAACAGTCTTCATCCCCATCACACTTCCACACCAGAGTTATGCAGCGGCCATTATGGCACTGGAACTGAGATTCATCACATGTTACTCTTGTACCTTGAATTGAGAAATAAGCTGCAGTTAGGTGTAGTATAACAGGTACATCAAATTTGTCTTTCACCTGGACAAGGCAAGTTTGCATCTAGTGTCAGGACTTGACATTACTGTCCTCTAGTAACTTAAGTTGTCATAGGAGGCTTTTCTAGTCATGGTAAAGTGATGATTCAATGTTCCTTTCTAACAAACAATTCTCAGTTCAAGTCCTATCTTTTGGAAAACAACTAGTTTTGATTTATTCAATGCCTGGTCTTGAATTGGTGAGAAGAATCCAACAAAGCCAAAATTACTCATGTATACAAATAATTAGGGACAGTGTTGGAGCACGCAGGCCCCACTGGGTAGCAATCTTGCCATTCAGTATAACTCAGACACCATCTCAATGGTCATTTGTACGGCCTTCTCATTTTATTAAAGCCCCCTTACATTTAGCTACTCACTTATTTTTCAGCAATGTTATAAGATACAGAACCACATGCAGGGAAAGGTGTTATGTACATCAACCTAGTCTAAGTTATCTTGCCTGTTAAGGTTTCAGGTCACAGCTCATCAAGCAAATCTCTTTATACAGCTCCTGTCTCTTTATAGAGCTGAACAAAGAAACCTGACTTAAGTCTTCAATGCTGGGATAGGTTAGTGGCATGTATGAAGAGGCTAGGCTGATACCACCCTGGAAAGGCTTGGTAAATGCAGCTTTGGAGAAGAGGAAGATGGTGTTTGAGAATAACTCAACATTGGAGGAAACATGTAGGTAGGAACAGAACAGGGATTGGATTCAATAGCTGGGGAAGCTACAGGGCAGAGAAAGCAAAAGGCAATGCAATACTGCTCCTAACTAGGTTTTACTTTTGAAATGACTTTTATGGAAGACCAGGATGCCAGATTAGCTCCACTACTCAAAGCCTGTGGTGTATATGCAGTATTGCAGTAGGAGTTGATGAACTACACACACACACACTATAAAAGCCAGTAGAGCTTCAAATTCAGTAAGGAATCAGGTTGCCATAAAAATATGGTCTCATGAACCAAGATTTTAGTTGGTTAGATGTTTTGATGGGCTCTGAGACACATCCTTGTTAGGTCCACATTTATAAGACCATTAGTTCCTCATCAGCTCCCAAATGTTAGATGAGAATTAAAAGGGTTGCATCCCATCATGGCTTTGCTGTTTGCACAGATTGGGACACCCAAATTTCACTGTTCCCTCCTACTTACTGCAGCCCACTGTGCCATATTGCATACTGTTTGAGAGTCCCCAGCCCTCAAGAGCAACTTTTTAGGGCATGGACAGCTTAAGTGGCTAAGAGGGATCAATGAAAATCAGGTGCCTTGCTTTGCATGAGGAGTGCTTACACAAAGGCAAAGACACCATTGGATCCAACCTAACACTCCTCTTCCCCGGCCAATAGTGGAGAAAATTGAGCCGAGTCAAGAATCCAACAACAGTAGTAGTCAGTTTTTAGTATGAAACAGGAGGAAAATTTTAACTGGCTCATGGTTCTGAAAACTTAGCTCAGTGGTATTGCTCAGTTTTACTAGAAATATTCGGAATCAAGAGGTCACTGAAACCCTCTGCTACTACAGCAAACAGCCACATCCCCCAGAACATGTGATCCTGCCTTAGCTCCTGAAAGCCTGTGTGCAGCCTCTTGAATCCAGCACTGCTTTAGAGCTTCTTCTGTTAATATGAAGTGTGTGAGCAACTTGCATTTTTGGATAACACACATGTTTCAAATGTTCGCATAACTTGCATTACATGCTGCTTGTTCTGCAGATTGGACAGGGATATTTCCTCCATTGTAAGATTTAGATGCCCTAAAAGAGAGGTGGGCAGAAAATATGTCTCCAGATGTTTTGTACTTCAACGGCCAGCATTCCTGACCATTGACCATGCTGGCAGGGGCTTCTGTGAGTTGGTCCAAAGCATCTGAAGATCTACCTTCAGCCTATCCTGGCTCTAAAGGAACCAACTTGTGCACAGTCTCCAGAATGCAGACTGGACGCTTCATGCAAGGTTACTTTAGAAAAGAACCCATAAACACAGTCTTCATAGCATTACACTGATTTAAGTCAGGGCTGCATGTAAGACATTAGCTGCAATGACAGCTCCCTATTCCATGGTGAATGCTGTGCAAAGACAAAAAAAAAAGGAATAGAGCAGCAAGCATGAAGTACTCATGTGAACGGAGCAAGAACCAACAGCCACTATTTACAAGTCTACAATAATACATCTATGATGGGTAGCACAGGCTTGCTAGCCATGTTACAACTGCAAAACATGCGGTAATTTTCTCGCTTGTCAGTTGCCACATGGCCAAGAGTTAATATTTGTTGTTTTAATTCAAGATCTGTCACACTGACCATAAGTAGTGGCTACTCAGCCTATACAGGAACATAGGGAGCTATTATCTGGCCATCGGTCCATCTAGCTCAATATTATCAACACAAACTGACAGAAGGTCTCCAGCAGTTCAGTCTTTCCTTGCCCTACCTGAAGATGCCAAGGATTGAACCTGAAACCCTTCTGCAAGCAAGGAATGGCCTCCACCACTGAGCTATGCCCCTTCCCCAATGAAATTTATTATAACTGGAATAGCTTCCTTCTGCTCAGTCACTGCATTATCTAGGAGGAGCAGAGAAAGGGCCAACTAGTGTTTAAGGGAACTGAAAGCAGACGTGCCTTATCACACACAGTATTCTAAGCTTCCACTTGTTGCTCCCAGGAAGTAATTATGTTCCACCTCACAGCACTTACTTCCTTTCCACCCCACTAAGCTGATCCGACAATACATTCGCTGCAGTACATACAGTCAGACTCATCTGCCTAGAGTCACTGAAACAGGATGTGGGCATTTTTAAAGGCTTAGGAAGGGGCGGCTTGATGCAAGGTTCTCCTAATTTGTTGCATCATTTAGATGTTTACTTTTGCCACCTCAAGGTTGGCAGAGCACATTTGTTTTTAGCCATCAGTAAAAAGAGCAAGTGCTGTTCAAGACAACTCCTGACAGAGACCAGTATAAGATTTTGCTTCCTCATGTACACCAAGTACTGAGGAATAGGTTCCTGGCCAGAATTCAAAGCTACATTGTAATATTTCATGCTTAGATACAGAGAAGGGGGGAAATGGACAGGGATCCACCTCTAGAAATGTAGAGGTTAGGGTAATCTCAATGAGCCATTCAGAGCTTTTAAATGTTAGGAACATCAGTGCAAGCTCCCTCTTAGAGATGTAAAATTCTAGAAATTTTGAAGCTGTAGAAAAATACCAGGTTTTTTTCAGGGGTGGGGGGTGTTTGGCAAAGACAAAAATTTGGGGGGAAATGGAAAAATAAGCAATGCTTATATATATTTTTAGCGCTCTCTACAGATCTAAAGTCACTTTGATGCTTTAGGAAGCCTTCTCCAACTTGCTGCCCTTCAGATATTTTGGGCCACAGCTCCTATCAGCTTTAGGTAGCACGGTCAATGGTCAGGAATGCTGGACATTATACTCCAAAATATTTGGAGGGTACCAGGTTGGGGAGGGCTGCTTAGGATCAGAAAGGCTCCTTTATGTTCCTCAAAGTTATTTTATGTATAACTTCATTCATAAAATTATCATTATATTACTTTTAAAAGTATACTCAGTAAATTTGCAATTATTGTCTGAATAGATTAGAACTACATAAAATGACCACGGCAGCATCAGAAACACAGGACTCTTTAGAACAAAATCCAAACTGTCCAGTATACATAATGCTGACACTACTCACATGATGGGGAACTGAACATAAATGTATATCAATAAAATATACTTTAAATAATAATAATAATAATGGCTAGAAGAAATAACTATGCCAGGAATCTTACAGAGAGAATTAAAAAAAAAATTCCCCCATGGCTTCATTATTTCCAAACATTTTACAAAGCTAATCTTTTTATGAAAGTGTTATTACATATATAGAAATCAATTTGGTGGAGTAAAAGCTAGGTAACAATATATAGATAATTTGTCTTAAATTACAAAAGAAAATACTTCATAGTCCAAAGTAGTCCTCAGAACAATGATATTTTCCCACATTTTTCCAGCTATTTCCTAGGCCTTCACATCTCTAGTCCCTCTTCCCATTTTGACAAGCATTAATTAGAATGATTAACATTTCAAGATAAGGTGTTGGCCCAAGATTAAATGGAACCTTTTCAAGTACTGTTATTTCTGAGACTGACTTTGTGAATTATCTCATGATCTACTTTGCCAGAGCACCACTGAAGTTTATTGGAAGCTATGAACCAGAATCGCAGATTTCTAGAATTATTTCCATTCCCAAGGGGAAACCCCTGAACATATTAATATCCTCAACTTAAGCAGGATGTTTCCAAATGCCAGTATTGTGGTACCTTGGTTACCAATAGCCCCACAACATCTTAGAGGAAAGGCTACCTGAGGAACAGGATCAAGAGTAGGTCTTTATAAATACCAAGTTATGAGTACATCGTACTTGCTTCCTAACTTCACAAAGCACTTTTTTTAAGAATTGGGGAAATAACAGATTTTGAGTCTTCACAACTCCAGAGGGAGACTTTCATTAATTGCACAAACTCAAATTAACGTTACCATTTCATAGCAGAGCACTTGGCTGTTGTAATGAACTAGGACTGTGCCAAGTCTAGATGAAGACTATGAGGTGGCTTTAGTTTCCCCCTCAGAGTGGCTCCTGCAGCCCCGTATAGCGTTGGATGACAACAGATGGAAGGGATGAGGGCAGAAAGAATGGCCAGCCCAGGGCTACCCGGCAAGTTCATGACCAAGCTAGGGTTTGATCTAGAGACTTCTAGCTCAAACTACTAGGACCAACCAACTCCTGCATTCCAACATTAACCCATGAGTAGGAGAATACACTTTATGTACTTTTAGTCATGGGTTATACGTCATCAACTCTATGCCCTGCTTTCAATCAGTTTACTAGTTGACACTGTCCCCTTTACACCACTCAAACCTCCCACTGTGCATTAGCATATAGTTGTGGCTGAAGCAAGGGTGGGAAACATGTGGCCCTCCAGATGTTAGATTATAGTTCTCATTGCTCTTGACCATCAGCCATGTTAGCTGGGGCTCAGAGAGTTGCCAGGGTAGGGAGCCTGCAGCCTTCCAGATGTTGTTGGAGTCCAACTACATCTGGAAGACTGCAGGCTCCTTACCCTGGCCTAGAGCTAAATTCAAAGCTAGCTGCCTTGCAACTAGTCCCCAGTGTGGCACCTGAGGGAATCACAACACCTAAGGCTATCTCACTCTGGCCTTGCAAGGCCTCCTGCCTTCCCTGACACTTATTAAAACCATCTGGGTGGCTAGGGTCACTCCAAAGTGAAGCACTGGCTACTGGGACTTAGAGGCTTTCTTAAAAAATGAAGATGGTGGGTGACTTCAGGCCAAAAGGGACCCTGCTATCACCTGGAAAGCTTGGAAGAGCAGCGGAGAGTGATCTTGGAGGGCAGGGGGAGGCAACAGCAGCAATCATGGGGGCAGAAGGGAGGTTTGTGTGAGAGGAGGTGAAGGCAGAGGAGATCCTGAATAAAAAAAAATATACATTTGGCTGATGATCCATTTTGCCTTCTGTGAAATGACAATTTTGTTGTGATTTGCAGGGATAAATATGCGGTTAGACATTTGGGCCTCAGACTCAACTTCTGCCTTGTACTCAGTTTCTTGGGCATATTGGTTATCCTTTGTGATTATAGCTATGTGATGATTCCATGGAAGACAGACAAAGCGAGGTGCTAACCTTAACTAAAATTAACAAATAAAAAATTACCAAAGAGTTAAGGTATACAACATTTTTAAAAACTTAGTTTAGTATATATATCACACACACACACACACACACACACACACAATAAAATAGAGCAATTGAGTGCTCACAGCAGTTTCTTTTAATACCATAACCTTACAAGACAAGCATACATGAAAGAACACTTATATTCTGCACCCTTCTTATTCTATTTAAACTCAAGTTTTAGACAGCAGTTTTTTCCTCATGGCAAAAACTTTATGGGAGGCAAGCAGTGCCAGCTCCAGGTTTTTGAGGGCCCTCGGGCAAGACACCTTCAGTGGGGACCCTTCCTCAGTGAGTCTACCTTCTCAGCTGCTATCTCTCCTTATCTTCTTTTATCATTGCTACTGCTTGTTCAAGAGGCAGAGAACCAGTGAGCAAATATGTAATGGTATCTACTGCTCATTCTTCTCACCACCCCTGTTGTTTGAGCCAAAGCAAGAGGCAGGTGAAGAGGCAGGATGCAATGATGAAGAAGAGAACAAGTCCAGGAGGTGGAAAGTAAGACCCTGCCTACTTGACAGGTGTCCAATTGTGCCTACCCTTGATGCCAGTCCTGGAGCCAAGTCCACATTTTAGCAGTTACCTTTGTTAGTTATAATCTAGTATGTAAAAGTAGTGCTACACATTCAGTCTCTGGGTCAAGAAAGTTGTCTGTACAAGCATTTTTGAAATCCTGGCATGCAACTTCAGAACTGAGATGGCCTTTTAGTATACTTACTTGAAGGGTGCTCAAGGCAGGAACCAAAATAGTCCAATAAATTTTAGGATATTCCTGCCAGTTTATATCTGAAGCCATCTAGGACTTGGGGGCTATATACAGCCAAGTAAAAGTTACATAGCCTTCTCACAGGGAATACCATACAAGGAAGAAGAGTTACTACCTTGGTAGGTATTTCAAAGGACTTATATTAATAGGCTAACGTCTAAATAAATCAAGTTTCAAATCAAGTTTCAAAGGGAATCTAGAGACAATAATTTAGGTTAGGGGCTAAGAGGAACCCTGATTTCTGCTCAGTCAGAGGACGAGGTAGACTGAATTGGCCCAGGTAAATAGGGTAGGGTCCCCTCTACAAGATTTCTGTTTGATGCCCAGTTGGTCGATTATGTGCATCTTCTCCCAATCGCTTTTACGCCTAATCCCTATACACGGGAGGTGAAGCGCATTACCAGTTGTATGAAACGCGCTTTAAAGTTGTTTACATGCGCAGCATAGCTTGTTTACATGGTCATAATGCGCTTCAACTCCCGTGGTAAATTAAAACTTGCTATTTAACACGCATTCGATAATGCACATAATCGGACAGAAAAAGCACCTCAACCCCCCGATTTGCGCTCCGTTCATGTGGAGGTAAAATCAGTAATGCACTTTGAAATAGCTTTAAATCGCTCTTGTAAAGGCACCCTAGATCTCAGCATCATGTATTTCCATGTGTAAACCACTGACACTGAGCTCTGACTGGTGTGGGCCTACTAGCAATCAGTCGTTTTAAGCCTCTGAGCTGAACTCTAGTCTCTCCCAGTTTTATCTTCAACTACACACACTTCTGATAAGTGGAGCAAGTATAGGAAAACAGCATAGTTTCAAGCAGTTTTTTCATAGTTTAACAGGTGAACTATGAAAACTGACTGTAACTACACCAGTTTCCACTGACGTAGTCCTGCCTGGTGAGGGGCAATTTGGGCCCCCACCTTGAAAACGTTCTGCACCCCTAGTTTAACTATTCAAACCCTTGCATCCCAAAGTGTTATTTTAGAAACCCTTGTGCATACATGCATAGTCTGAAGAACACAGCAAGTGCCAATGCCAACCAAAACAGTACTCAGCCAGGGACCAAACACACATGCATTGTTCTAAGGCCACGCAGCATTCCTAAAACCTTCATTCCTGACTGAGTTACCATATTTCATGTGGGTTAGCCCCTCTCCCTTTAGTGGCTGTTCTGTCCACACCTAGCACCTCACCTTATCAGTGACAGACATCCATACTTTGATTACAAAGGCATCTTTAGGAGCTCATCAACCTCAGCTAGCGGAGGCAGAAGAAGCAAAGTTCTGCAACCCACACAATACCAGGAGCCATCAAATATCTCCTTCAAACAACAGGGAAGAGGAAAAGAAAGCAGCTCTTTTTCTTCCACTGACATCTGAAGCGTTCACCTCTGGGCAAAAGGCTCCAAGGACTCACCTCTATAGTTAAGGTAATAATAATAATAATAATAATGTAATGACCATGGGAAACAAAAGAAAGCCTCTGATATACCTTTCTAGAGGCCATCTAGAAGATATACCTTTCTTCTCTCACATACACCAATACAAAAGGAGATCTTCACCCAACACAAGGACTTCCCAGTCTCGATTCCCCCTCCCCCACCCCAATCCTAGCCTGCATTGTAATACTGTGAAGATGGGCAGCATCGAGAAATGTACCTGGGCTACAGCTGTCGTAGCGTTTATGAATCTCCTCCTTTAAGATTATTATTACTATTGGCAAAAATTATGACTAAAGACATTTTGTTAGGGGCGCTTTGAAGAAATGAGGCAGCCCAATGTTGCTGGTCCCCCTCCTCGAATGGGGGGTGGGAAATGACAGGGTCCTGCCTCCCCCCCCCCCCGCGGCGCCCTCACTGTCTGCAGGGTTTCCACGCAGGAAAGGCTTCAAGCCACGAGCGCGCGTCGGAGCAGACGGTGCTCTGTCCCTCTTTTGACTCACCGCGCGCTCCTCTGAGGCAAGCCGAAGCGAACAGGAGCCAGAGCCCCCACCAGGAGAACGTGTCCATCGTGCGGCGACACCGCCTGCCGCTGCTGAGCCTCGCACAACAAGTTCGTAGCATTCAGGGAGGAGGAAAATCCAAGGCGGGGGGGGGGAGTGTTCCTCCGCCTCCCCCAGCCTCCCGCCCGCGCTCCTTCCTCCTTTTTGCAAAGGCACGAACGCAAACGGCGGCTCGCGTAGTATTCCAGGCAGGGTGGAGAAAGGGAACACGATGCAGGCGGCAGCGAAGAAGGCAGTTCCAGCAGGCTATATATACGTGCACATAAAATAAATAAAATCCAGAAGGCGTCGCGCAGGGTAGACCAGCACGCGTGCACGCACACACGCGCGCGCAAACAAATACACCCCCCTGCACACCGGTTGGGCCGGTGAGGAAAACCCGAGGAACATGCACTGCGGAGGAGAGGGCAGCTCGGCGACGTTCTTATACGAACCGCCCCACTGCCGTCTCGGTCTGGGTTGCTGCCGGTGACTCACGGGCGCCTGGGCGGCCTGTGGTTGGCTACGAGCGCCTCCAATCCCAGCCGCCTGCCCTAATTTCCTGATCCAAGCAACCTGCCGCCGCAGCTGTGCGCGCTCCAGACGGCAGCCAGGGGATGCCTTGCATTCGGACGGTCCAGCCAGCCCGTCGCCGCTGCCGGGGTCCCCGCCCAGCTAGCGCTGATGAGGCGCGCAGGTGAACCTCTTCTCTGACCCGTAGCCGCCTCCTGCGCACTGATGAGCCTCTCGCCACTGATCTCTTTGCAGTAAGTGGCGAGTTTCCCTACGAGGGAGGAGACGTGGGGTGGGGTGACGTGATTTTACCCACATGAAACAGCAATGTGTCAATTATTGCCGTTCTGGAAATTAACACTGATGGCAAAACAAGCGTCCGGACCCATGCTTTCTTTTAGTTTCTCTCGGGATAGCTAGACAGACAGATATCGTGCGTTCTAGAGGGACCTAAACATGTTTGCATCCTGATACGTTTTTTTAAAAAAACAATTTTTGATAACCCCCCACAGGTCTGATCTAACCTGTGGGTTTATGTCCTGATAAGTATTACTCAGGATTGCTGCAGAAGTGTGCATTTACTTGAAAGTAAGATTGTGGCCCTACCACAGAGCCTATGCGTTGTCACTTAGTTCAGTGGGACTTGCTCCCAGGATGGGTTTCTTTAGGGCTGCAACCCCATGCATGTATATTCAGATATTCAATAGAAGTTCCCAGATAAAGGCACATAGGACTGTAGCCTTGGAATCAGTTTTAATCAATCCTATTCAGGTTTAGACAGAAAAAGAAGTCCTACAACTCCCAGCATCCCCCGGCCAGCCATGTATGCTGGGACATGCTGGGAGTTGTAGGACCTTTTTTGGTCTAAACATTGTGCTTATGGCTTTTTCTGTCAAAACATCTCATGCCCATTTACCTGGGAATAAGGCCATCAAACTCAATGGGATTTCCTTTTGAATAGACTTGTATAGGATTGCTGTGTTGTACTCCGCGATCCTGATCAGATTGCTCCATAATAAATGTCTGGAGTGTCTCTGTGACCTTCATTCTTCAAAGTGGTAGCTACCATCTTTCTGGATTGCAGAAGTTGTCACTGATGGATTAAGTGTGCTACTGACATCAATAGAGACTTCTCCAGAGTAAATGGTATGATGGAGGGTTATACATCTTTCCCACTCCCCACGCCCCCACAGACATCCTCCTGTCCTGTGTCTTTGTGATAGCTGTTTGACAGGCAAAATTTTGACAGGTGCAGCTCTTTGCATCTCACTGCACTCCTTGCCTGCAAATGCTGCACCTGTTGAATTTTTGCCTAATACACAAGTGTCAACTTTCTGAATGCAAAGCATATGTTCTGCCACTAGACCATAATTGTCCTATGTTTCCAAAGCACAGAAGAGAATATTCTAATGTAGTTTATTAGCAACTGAGATGCAGGGCAAAAGGCAATAGTTATTGTGGTGGATGTGATCTTGCTCCCAGCCCAAAGACATTATGCAGACGTAAATCCCATCAATTTCAGTAGGATACTGAATTCACACCGATTCACATTTTACATAGCAACAGTGTTTGCTAGAGCTACACTAGTATTGCAGCTATTTCCCTGAAATAAACAAGGAATGCTTATTGGCTGCAATCCCCCTGGTATATCTCCACTGCATGTTTAGGGACACCTGACTGCCATTGCACTTTAATATGTTTACTGCCAGAAACATTGGTGTAATGTCAGTCCAGCGGCCACCAACACGATGCTTTAAGTGTGATGTATTTCTTCTACATAGTGTATCCAAAGAACCCAACAACTAGGAATGCACACTCAAGGAGCCTTTGAGCTTCTGTTTCTAAACAGCAGCCCTCGCATGCCACATGGCAAGCTACATTTTAAAGTGACAGTGGGGGGGGGGAATCTCAAGAGCAGTTTACTTGAGGACACAGAGGTCTGCTGTTCTGTTCAAAAGAAGAAGTAAGAACTCACCTTAGGTATTGCCGATGCTCTTAAATACACCAAAAGTAGCTCTTTGAATCTTGGCCAATATATTTAGGTTGGATTAGGGTGACTGTAGCTCAGCCTTCCCAAAACATGATGCCATTCACATGTTGTGGATTACAATTCCCAGCATTCCTGACCATTTGCTGGGATTGTTGGGAACTCAAGTCCCAAATATCTGGAAGGTAGCAGGTTGGAGAAGGCTGCTGTAGCTGTTCCACTGAAGCCATTAGCAAACTATATTCAATTAACTTCAGTGGTATCAATCAGAGCAATTTAAAATTAACTGTAAGAACATCTGTTTGAATGGCTTGTGAATTGCTGCCCTAGTTTGTACGTGAAGAAATGCATCTAGCAAAACTGTGCTGTAATGGAAACTGGTTGGTTGCCAGAAATCTCCTTGGCTTCTTGCTTGATTGCTTTTTTTTTTTTTTTTTGCATACATGCCAACATGCCTTTTGCATTAAACTCTCTCTCACACACAAACACAAACTCTTGTCTTAAAATAATATGTGCTATGTTTGATAATGGTATGGATGGATGTGTATGCTATTCTTTCTCATGATGTTTTTTATTGGAATTAAATTTGAAGACTGTTTTGTTTCCCCAAGCAACGGAGATTCCACTGCACATATGTTCCCATGCATGCACGTGGTTCTCTTTAGACAGAATCTGACTCGGAAAACTTGACCCTGCTGTTGAAGAAGAAGAAGAAAATTGCTACTTCTTCCTTTCCTTGTCTACGATTACAGTTAATTGTTAATTTTATAGAATGCTATGGAGGGATACTATAATTAAAGCTTTAACTTGCATTTAAGAGAGAAACATTTTCATTTGTACAGTTTTAACATTCAATTATAAGACCTACAGCATGAAGAAAGTAGAGTACAAGGAGCGGAATAAAATGCATTTTATTTGAGTTGTGGTATATTTTTAGAACTGCTATTTCCTGAAACCATTTGAATACTTACAAATATCATTGACTTCAGTGGGATTCATTAATTGCAAGCAGTTTCAAGATTAGCGGGTACTCGTTTTGCTACCCACCTTATGGCAGTAGATTTGCTTATATTGCAAAAACATGCTACCAGGAATTACTGGAAATATGTTCCCCAAGAGACGGGTTAAGGTTCTGCATCTTGAGATGCCAATGAGACAAAGCTAATATAGGGTGACCATATGAAAAGGAGGACAGGGCTCCTGTATCTTTAACAGTTGTATTGAAAAGGGAAATTCAGCAGGTGTCTTTTGTATTCATGCAGCACCTGGTGAAATTCCCTCTTCATCACAGCAGTTAAGCTGCAAGAGCTATACTAGAGTGACCAGATACAAAAGAGGGCAGGGTTGCACACACAGCACACTTGTGCACGAAGGAAATGGGCCTTTTTCTCAAGGGAGAGGATGGGGAGCTACATAGATAAGGAAGGACTGAAATGACATCAGTAATGTCAAAGGAGGCAACATGGATAATGTAATGTGTTACTCAGGTTCCTTTTTGGGTTCAAGTGCTGGGAACAGAGAACTTATAAGGAAGTTATGGAATGGAATAGCAGTAAAACTTTGGTTCACAGTAGGCCTGTCTTTCCTTGAGGGCAAAATGTTTTGCTGCCTGGTGCCTGAGATATAGGCAATTGTGCTGACAAAGTAGTGGTCAAGTTGTGAAACAATAGTCTGCTATGAGAAGAAGTTGCAATATTTCTTAGTCATCATGGCTAGCAGTCCATGAGTCCGGAATGTTCCTGTATACCCTGATAAGGCCTAAAGTAAATCTGCTCCCTAAAATAATGAAAACTCTGTGTTTGCAAGTTTCTGCCCATTCAATACGTCGTTCACCAATCTAGAACTACATTTCTAGTTGACTGAAAAGAATGAAAAGCAGGGAAAACTCAGTCAGAAGGCAAGAAAGTTTAAGGGAGTCATTGAATCAAAAGAAACTAAACCCTAGGAGGAGGACTTCAGTTCAGGTATTTTTGTTGTTCTGTTTTGCATAACTCTATGTTTTACTAACAGATTTTTTGCTAGTTTTGGGCCTTTGGGCCATAGTTTGCCTTTTTGAGAGAACAAAGACATTGGCTGCATTCGAACAACACATTAGTCAATAGTGGGTTGAGTAGCCAACTCACAATTGATTATTTTGTGGGTACTCCCCACACAACATATTCCTACACAACTGTGGGGGGTTAGGGCTGGAGTTGAGTGGACTAATAGTCAACCCGGCATTTGACTGACACAGCCCTCTCCCCTCTCCCCACCCTCCCTCCTCCCTCAGTCCTCCCAGTTCTATCCCAGCAGCTTCTGTAAGTTGCAAGCCAGTCGTTTCTCTCAGTTGCTTATTTGGGCAGAATAGCATACCGTCAGTGGTTTGTGAGCAGCGTGTTACCCTGACGATTGTTTCCCCTCTCCTCAGTCGCTTAATGTGTTGTCGGAATGCAGCCATTGTTTCTTTGACATTCTTACTTTCAGGTTTTAAGACTGTAGCTAACTATCGTTTCTGAACTTGCTTTTTGGGGCTTGATGCCTATCTTCTAAGCAGATTGGTTTAATTTCCCTAACTATCTTATTTTATTCACTGGTGAGGCTCAGACTCTTTTAAAACATTCTCTCTACTTTCTACCAAGATTATTTTTTTCCTATCTAGACTTTGCTGAATTCTACAACCAGGATTCTCTCAATCTTCCTCTGGATCCACAAAGGCCTGTTCTTCACATCTCTGTCTAAGATAAGTAGCTATACCTTCCTTTTAATCCCCTTCCTTACTTCTCTTTCTCTAAAAGTTTGGACCTATATAGTTGAAAGCTTCAAACACCGCATTTAACTAGTTTGAGTAAAGCTAAGTACAAATTCAAATTGCTGCTAATTGGGCCTACTATACCGTTATCCTAGCATTGTTTTATATATATATATATATATATATATATATTTTCCAAATATAATTTTTTTAAAACATATACACCCTACATACACACCTAACAACAACATTTACACAATTAGGCTGACCAGATAAAATCCAGGTCAGGGCTCATGTAACTTTATCAGTTGTAGAGAAAAGGGAATTTCAGCCAGTGTCATTTGTATGCAATTAGTTCCTGATGAAATTCCCTCTTCATCACAACAGTTAAAGGTGCAGGCACTATACTAGAGTGACTTTTACAAAAGAAGGCAGGGCCCCTGCACTTTTAACTGTTGTGATGAGAGGGAATTTCACCAGGAGCTAATTGCATACAAATGACACTGGCTGAAATTCCCTTTTCTCTACAACTGTTAAAGTTACATGAGCCCTGACCTGGATTTTATCTGGTCAGCCTAACACAATACATCAACACTACCACATACAACATTAAAATGGACTTCCGAATTTCTGTGTTTTCCTTAACAAATTTTCAAAATATGCCAAAATTTCTAAAATTAGTGAGTGAATTTTCCAATTTCTCTGTGTCTTTAACAGATGTTACTCTTCCAAGTTAATCAAACCCATCTACAAAAATGTCCTTCCCTTCCCTCTCTTTCAGAAACTCCACCAGAGGTTTCCATTCCTCAATGAACCCGGTTGTTGTTTTGTCTTTTATTATTGCAGTAAGTTTTGCCATCTCCGCCAGTTCTGTAATTTTCAACAGCCAATCCTCCTCTGTTGGTATTTTCTCAGTCTTCCAATTCTGTGCATAGAGTAATCTTGCTGCTGTTGTCATATATAAAAATAAAGTTCCATAACCTTGCAATAGCTGTTTGTCTATAATAGCATTGTTTTCTAATAGATCTTAGCAAGACTTAAATTTATTTTGCATAGTGTCATCTTTACATGTTATTTGCGTGGATCATGAATACAGATGTATTTTCTTTGTAATCATTGCATGTTTCCCATTCTACTTCTTTATGTGATATCATTTTGCATTTACTTTTCTCTATGAACCATTCATATCTTAAGACTTCCTGTGTGGCACGTTTCCATTGGTTTAGCAAGTTGAAGAGGTATTCACTGTTTTCCTGCTTATGTTTTAAAATATATTTTCAAACATCTTGAATGTTTAAATAGTCTTAAGTCAGCTCTGGTTACTTTGACCCTATCTACACTACTGCTTTAAAACGGTTTATAACAGTTTTAAACCAGTTAATATTAACCGGTTTAAAACTGTTATAAACCGTTTTAAAGCAATAGTGTAGATAGGCTCTCTCTCTCATTGGGGCAAAGTCAAAACCCATTTTCACACTGGGAAGCAGAAGATGTAAAGGTGAATCCTACCTGGAGAGATGCAGTTGTGGCCTCCACATAGAAGAACTCACCTTTGGGGATCCTGCTGGCCACAATAGTTACAGACCAAAAAAGGGAGATGCAGCAATCCTATCTTGCCCAGTAGGATGGGATTGCTCCCCAAACTGTTTGACCTCTTTTCTACCAGATCATCCAAAAGTACTTGGAGAGGTACCCTGTGAGTATTGAGATGCAGATATCTGTGTGTGTGTGTGTGTGTCGCAGGGTGGGGGAGTGCAGAGAAATCTCAACATAATCAGTTAATATATACCTTCCTGCCATGATTTCCAAGAGATCCAGAAGTGGCAGTAGAACAGCTCTCCTACACAAACCTATATATGATAAGGGGGAAAATACTCTTGAGTGTCATTTTGAGGCTCATCTGGGCTGTAACCACAAGGGAATCTTCTTTAGTGAAGAATCAGCTTCTCTCTATCTTCTTCCAGAGAAAGAAGGCAAAGCTTGAAATTGCAAAATAATGCTAATAACTGAATGTATTAAGCAAAAGATTTTCTTAGTAAGCGCTTCAGGAGATGGAGTTAAGGCATTTTAGAGGGGGGTGGGAAACATTGGATGGTTAGCTCTGCCTTTGTTGGCTCAGGATAACCATCAACCATGTATTGATGTTTAGCGTGTGCTTGTACATGATTCTGTACACTCGATAGAAATCCTTCTTCCAGAACATATTTTGGCATTGTAAATGATTAATGTTTCCTTTTGGATGTTTAGTGAAATGATCTGGCAGACGGTGGAAGATGAAGTTGCCAAGAAACAAGATAAATCAATTGCAGAGGCGATGTTCTGGAAACTGACTAAGGGGGGGGGGGGAGAGATTGCATCATCCAAGGTGTGCATCATCATTGATGTTGCTTTCTGAATCTATTACGAACATGAAGCTACAGAAACATGGTATGCCTGAAGTAGCGAGAGGTTCTTAACGGAATTTTAGTCACGAACACTGTTTTCCTTGCCCTAAAGAAGCCAAAGCTCCAGTGCCTATTATGAAAACGTCACTTTCTGTGGTAGAAGATTTGGTATGCAAATTGAAGTATTAAGGATAACCATGGGGTCAATTCAGGATGACCTTCTTGAGGTACAAAGAGTGTACGCGAACTACTACTTGGGTTGATCTGGAACTTTTTTTGTTTAAAAAAGAGTTTTCCTTACAATCATCACTGCTTGAACTCTTGCATGGATTATTGATGTGAGCCTACACATCTTCTTTGCTGAGCCTTTCTATGCTCCTGGCAGATTGCTGAATGGATAATTCTCTTTATTTGGTCTGCCCAAAACAGAGAAAGAGGTTTGAATTTGGATACAAATGTGTGTGTGGCAGAAGGACAATGACCTGGTTTGCATAAGCCAAACTTCTGGCTTATCATGAACGAGGCAGTGTGCTGGTGTATGCTGCCTGATTGCTCTCACTGTAAGTGGGAGCGGCTAAATAAACCACAGCCCATGGTTTGTTCTTGGGTTATTTCTCAGCCTGTGAGACACAGATAAGATATGGTTTCTGATTCGCAAGTAACACTAAGCAAATCACAAATTCTCACTTGCAGCAGGAGCTACAATAAATTATCATTTTAAAAAAAGTTCTGTGTTACTGTGATGTGCAAATCAGGCCAATAGAGTTGATAATAATGCTCAACTCCTTCAAAAACATTCTGCTCAAGACAGCAGTTGTTTAAGGACTCCTTCCCCTTTCAAGTTTAAGGACTCCTTCCCCTTTCAAGTTTCTAATAATTAGAATTGCCATGTACACGCTGCATTTTTCATATGAAGTTCTTGCACAGGGGTACCCGTGCAGAGACAGTGCTCCCACCCGAAATATTGAAGTAAAGCATAGAAGTTCTCTTTCTATGTGGGCATAAAAACCTGCTCAGAGGTCTGTGTGAAAAGGTAGGCTTGCTAGAAGAATACGAAAGCACTACATATTGGCTAGTTCCCATTGTTTTTTGAACTTTTGAGCTTTAAGCTGTCTCAGGGTAGTGGACTGAAAGCAGCCTGTAGGATTAGAAAGTATCTTCAGAGTACGTAAGGATTCATTTTGATCAGCTAGTTGAACATAATATATAAACAATGCCTGGAACTGGCAAGCAACATATCAGGGCTGCTTTCAATACTCAAGAAAAGATGGCAGAGCATTCTTAAAGCCTTATTTTTGTTTCCACTTGATGGTGCTTGTACGAGTCCAAAGGCATCCTTAGGACCAAATCAGACATTACTTTAAATGTGTGTCTAGAGCTAAGTCTTCTTTTCTTTCTTACTCTGCATTAGGACCAGATGGCCCAATCCAGATCTTAAAAGCGCCGCTACCCCCAGTGCTAGGGACCTGATCCAGATCAATGGACCTACCCTAGAGTAAAAATGAAAAAAAAACCATGTTTGTTAAACACACATTTAAAGTAATGTCTGTTCTGGCTCTTACACTTAATCCCATCCAAAGTCCCCATGTAGGGTGTCTTGTTCATGAATCTATTTCATATGTGCTGTGACTTCCTAATACTATCTTGTTTTTTCCAGAGCACAAAAGAGTCCTCTGAATAAAGCTTTATGGGCCAGTTCATATACTGTTTTCTTCTGTATCTGTTCACAAAGGTGTTTCCAGAAGTGATTACCATGAGTGCAAACACAGGAAAATATTATAGCCAGATGCTTGAGCACAGGCTTGATTCTTGGATATATGCAGTTCCTGGGAGCATCTATCAAGAGACTGAATGATTGAACCACCAGACAAAATATTTTCACAAGAATGTACTTTTTGGACTCATGCCATTAACTTAAAATGTTATGGTAGAATCGACTCTTGAAGTGGTACGGCTCAGGTACTGTTGCAGTCCTGTATTTTCTATCTTTTTCATACACCAGCACTTCAACATCCAGTCTTTAAAATAGTGATGACAATATTTCTTTCCCCCTCTCAAGTTACCTTAGTGCCATTAAAACTGCTCAGCATGTGTCTGGTATTTATTTATTTATTTATTTATTTATTGCATTTTTATACCGCCCCATAGCCGAAGCTCTCTGGGCGGTTCACAAAAATTAAAACCATGAAATCATGTCATGTGGAAGACTTCGCCAGCATCAGCCCTCCAAACATCAAGGACAGCACTAATGTGAGAGAGAACTTCTTTGTGGGCTTCTCCACATGGCGAAGAGCAATTGACATTTCTGGAATGGCATGGAAAAGACACACCCTGTCAGGATCAGGCTTGCTCTCCCTAACATGTGGGACTCGGTTTCGGAACCTGGATCAGTCTCGAAAGCTGAAGAAGGAGAAGTACACCAGCCAAGACAGGAAGTAGGGGAGGAAATTCTCCAACACTCTCCAGGAGTCAAAGAGGAATCTTCCCAGTAGCTAATCAGACAGGATGCCCAGGCTCAGAGATCATCCTCCCCACCCCTGGGAACTCAGTCTGTCAGAGGGGGAGGGAACATTGGAGTTGAGAGAGTTCACCACAGGGTCACGTAGGCAGAGTTGAGAGGAGGTGGGAGGCAGTCCACTAGGTTAGCCACTCACCAGAGGTTTCATCTTGAAGACCATCCCTGAAGGAGGGATCCAATAAAAGCCTGTTGAGAACTGCGGGAAACTGTCCATTTAGTTGATAGGCAACTGCCTTGTTTTGTTAGGCTGATTAAGCTTAGAGGATAGCTTCTAGCATTCATACTCCCTTCAGGTGAGACATCTATTTACTGAATAAAGCTTTGTGGATTGCACGACAGACATCTTTATTGTCTCACATCTCGGCAGGAGGGCTTGGAATCACGACACACCCTTGAGCAGGTCCCATGCTGCTAAAGTAGAGTTGGCAGGTAGGGGACCTCAGATATTCCCCAATGATGGGTTAGGCCATCACTCAGTGCTAGAGTGCTTGTTTTGCATGCAGAAGGTCCAAAGTTCAACCCCTGACGTCTCCAGTTAAGTCGGGTGCAGAATCTCATTCAGCCCATTTCTATTTCAAAGAAGCTTTTGGGGGCCATATTCCAGTGGTGGAGGGGACCAAAGGCAAAAACAGACGGGGCTGAAATACCAAAAATGCCAGCATATTTTAGCTTTAAGTAAATTAGTTTGAGTTGGGGCATTTCAGCCTTTTAGAATGGGGGAAAAACTGCACAAAAGCAAGAAAACACCAAACAATAGGTGGTTCTGGCAGGGGAAGGGGGTGTGACCATCTTGAGAAGCCTGGGGGATGGGCTGGCGTCCCCAGGAAAGCCAGATATGCCCCTGGGCCTGAGTTTCTGATAGTAAGTGATGGGAAAGAGCTCTACTGGAAATCTGGAGGAGCTGCTGCCGGTGAGAGCACACTATATTGGGCTAGAGGGGCCAAAGGTCTGACTTGGTGTAAGGTGGCTTCAGATGTCCAAATGAGTAGTGCCTATATTTTTGATGCCCACTAAAATAGCAGGTATGATCCCATTATGGTATAATTACATTTAATTTGCTAAAAAGTAAACAGTCAAATATACCCCCTAGTGCCCGCCCATTTGTGACTAAACTCCCACTGTTTGTTAGGTTTAACTAGAAGTTAGTAATTGTATCAATTGTTAGCTCATCTTTATTGTGCAGTCCTGTCTTTAAATAAAATCTGTTAATTGTTGAGGTCATCTCACATGATTAGGCTAGCTTTTGCCCTCATATTTGCCAAAACTGATTTATATGACTCTACAATGGGAAAATGTATGGTCATAAAATATGAGCAAAATCTGTTTTTGCAACTGCAACATGTCTCTTGCTTTGTCTCATTAATAGCTTCCTCTCTTGTCTCTTCTCATGAGTAAGAATTTCTCATTAAGAGCCAGTGTGGTGTAGTGGTCAATGTCAGTCTAAGATTGGGAACAACCAGTTTCAAATTCCCACAAAGCTCACAAAGTGACCTTGGATCAATCACACTCTCTCAACCTATCCTACCTCATTGGTTTGTTGTGAGGATAAAATGGAGAAAAGAACTATGTATGCTACTGTGAGCTCCATGGAGAAAATGTAGTTATAAATGTAATAAATAAATATGCATGTAACAAATACGGATAAGTGTGCATAAGACTGGAGCTATACTACAGTAAGATGGTAGAGTAGATTTCAGAGCTTTTCTACACGAGGCTGTTAATTGACTGTCAATCAGCTATATTGTTGCAGAATTGAGATCCTAGTACTACATGAAGAGTAGTTCCTTTCCTGCTTTTCCACTACATAAACTCTAGGTGGCATTGTGGTATAGCAGAATAGTGAAAATACACAAGAGGAAATCATGCTTTCTTTCACTTTCATAATTAAATGCTGCATTTTCCCTGCTCTAAATAAAACCTCATCAAAAATGTTCATTAGAAGTGAAACTGGATTGTCTAGAGAACCTGTAAACAACCATGATTAGGGAATGACAAGTGCATGATAAATCCCTCATATAGGGGAGGGGGAGACTCTCACTCAACTAACTTTGCCAGGAGCATCTTCCAAATGAGTCAACAACATGTGTGGTTGAGATTGTGGAGGCTGTTCTACTGACACGGAGTGGCTTGGATTAGTGGGAGACAACACACTTGCCCAAGAGGCTTGCCCAGTTTGAAATCTCTATTATTATCTCTTCCTTACCTCTGCTACAATCAAACACTCTGGTTGCTTGAATTTTTTTCTTAATGAAGTCAATCTTGTTCCCAAGAGTGGAACTCTCAGTCATTACAATGAATGAGAACCATTTTCCACTGAGCAGAAATGTTTCTATTTTCAGAAGGTTAATTAGCTGATAACTAATGAGAAATGACTTAATAATAGCAGCTGTTGCAGCTTCTGAATCTTCCAGTACTCCCCATGTATTCTGGAGTCTCTCTACTCTTTTTTGTGTTGGCATGGATTTGTGGGACGGGAACATATTCTGTAGCACCAAGGATGTTAGCCAATATTAAGAATCAAGCTACGGTTTTACTTGTATTCAATGGCTGAGCCTCAAGAGATGGGTGTTCTAAGCAAGAAGATGCAAATAGTGAGGGGGATCCAGGAAGTAGCTGTTGACAGGGAAAGGGGCTTGACAAGTAGCAAAGGGTTGCAGCATAAGAGGGGTAAAGATGCAAAAACAAAATAACCAATCCCACCCACCCTTGAAACGTTATAATAATTCATTCAAGAGCATTTGAAAAACTATATGACTTTTGTCAGGGGTGGGCAGAAAGCAGATCTCCATATGTTTGGGCCTTCAACTCCCAACATTCCTGGCCATTAACCATACTGGCAGAGGCTTCTGGGAGTTGAAGGCCAAAAACCTTCAGCCTACCCCTGGCATATGTGAAATTCAGAGCTGTCGGTGTTTCAGCTTCCTACAGAAACAATTCATGATATAATAAAGTCTCAGGAGCTCAGTCTAGATGGTTTGGGCTACAACTCCCAGAATCCCCAGCCAAAATAGTCAGTGGTCAGGAATAATGGGATTTGTAGTCCAAAACCTCTGGAGGGACCCAGGGTGAGAGAGGCGGCTGTAGAGTTTATAAGGCCAGCCAGCTCTTCTGTGAGGGAGAGAGATGGCCACCTCAGGTGCAGATGCTGGGTGGATGGGGAGGAGTTGCAAAGACTTGGAGGGCAGAATGTGTGTGCTATGCAGCCGGCACTGAGCCCATAAGCTAGCCTGCTGCCCTAAAGTGCAGTGAAGGACATTCTCCATTTACTGGTATTGAAGTAAGATTCCACTGCCAATCCAGTCAGCTTCAGTGCATGAATAGGCAGAGGTGCCATCTTGTCCTTTGCCTCAGGCAGAAAAGTGCCTTGAGTCAGCCCTGTTTCTACTGCCAACTGCCCTGTGGGACAGATATATATGGATCGTAATATTTAATATCATTTATTGTGCATTTATTAATGCAACTTTGTTATTGGTAATTGTATCCTGAAAGATGGGACGTAAATAATTGGGGTGGGGGGCAGACTCTTGAGCAGGGCTTGGTTTGCTGCTGGGACAAGGGGAGGCGGGGGCTTCCAGTCCAGCCGCCTCCTTTCTAAAGGTTGGCAAGAAACATTTTCGGCCTTACATGCCTTCTTGAAAAATCTCTGATTAACGTTTCCAAATGAAGTATGCATTGGATGTCAACATCTCTTTTATCTGCTCCAGAGGGTTGCTGCTTTCAGCCAAGAAAGAAAGAGAGAAAGAAAAGAAAGAAAGAAAGAAAGAAAGCCTACAGGGTAGGTTGCAACAGTGTGTGGGAAGAGTGTGCTTTGTCACTTCCTTCTATTTTATTTATTTATTTATTTAGTAAAAAAAATATATTTGTTGCCCGCCCTATATTATTGGGATCTCAGAGCAGTGTACAAATAAAACCATTTCAAGCAATAGAAAACAATAAATAATTTGCAGAGCTAAAAGCATATTAAACCATTAACAAGATAATGCCAGTAAAAAAGAATTTAAAACACTTATTTATTAAAACATTTAATAACTACTTATGCAGAAGGCAACCCTTCACCTGGGTTCTAAGTGTACTTATTGCTGTGCAGTTACACTGTCCAATGTATTTCATTTACAAACTGCATTATGATTTTTTAAAATCAAAATCTCAGTCTGTCTTATCTAGATCCTTCTTAATCTGTAACTTCTTTCCTTTCCGGTTCTTTAAAGCCTTTTTTCTAGACACCTTACTGTTTTATGTATTTAACCACACACACACACACTCCTTCAACAGGACTTCATAAGGCATTTTTCAAGAGAAGCAAATCACATGCTGCAAAACACTTCCAACAATAATAGGTCACATTTTCTCTAAGGTGCCAAGTTGTAGTGGTGGCAGGGGGTGAGTGGAGAGTGCTGCTGAGTACGTGTCTCTCACCTCCCTGTCCTGCAATGCCAGCATGACGGGCTTATCTCCCTACTACTATGTGTGAGCTTTGCCGTTTCAGAAGAGTTTTATTGTAACACAGTGTCATTTTGCAGAGGTAGCGGGAGTTCAAATGCCAGGAATGATTCTAAAGAGAAAAAGGAAAAGGAACCCGTACCCGGATCAGCTTAAGCTGCGGCAGTGCAAACAGTGACTTCAATGGCTGCTGTTGCAGCATTATGTTCTTCTGCCTGGCAAATCAGCTCTTTCCTGCATTTCCTGGCTTTCCTGCCAGGTTTGTCTGATGCATCTGGCATCGGCTCCATCTGGCCTAAAAGCACCTATAGGTTGCTATTTAAAGAAGCGGGGAGGACCTTGCTTCCGCTGCTACCACCAGAATAACACAATGCCCTGCAAGCTACGTATGGCTCCCCAAGACTTGAGAGCTGTTGGAGGAGCCCTCCTCCGCGTCCCACCAACGTGAGACATACGCTATGGTGGTGGGGCATGGGAGAGGGCTTCCTCTGTTGTGGTACCCCTGCTGTGGAATGCCCTCCCCTTGGAGGTCCGACTGGCGCTGGCCTCATTTCGACGCCAAGTTAAAACGTGTTTTTTTTAAAAACAAAACAAAAACAAAGCCTTACCAAGGTTGCATATAGTTTTAAATGTTATAATTGTTTTTAAATTCTATACTGGTTTTAGCTTGATTAATGGTTTAATTTGTTTTTAGCTCTCTATATTTATTGTTTTATACCATTTGCATGATTTTATCTGTACGCCACCCTGAGATCCTAGTGATACAGGGTGGGATATAGGGCCAGAGGGCCAGACTGGGGCCTTGGGTTCAACACCCCTGGTATGCAACAGTAAAGAACTAGCAATGTATAGTCTTTTATTAAATGTATTAAATTCTTTACATTTATTAAAACAATAAATAAATTTATTAAATTCAATAAAAGATAATACATGACTAGTTCTTCACTGTTGTACACCAGGGGTGTTGAACCCGAGGCTCCAGACTGACCCTCGGGCATTCCCTAGACTGCCACACTTCCTTTCCCCGAAACATCAATCATTCAGTGGTTTCCCCTTCTAAAAGGTTGAATACCTCTCCTAAGGCCTCTTTAATGGCAGTAGGAGATTTAAGCTAAAATATGCTGGTATTTTTGTTCCTACCCCCTTTTGCCTTTTGTTCCACCCACCACTGGAATGTGGACTCCAAAACTTTCTCCAAAACTGAATTCAGCCCTTGGGTTCAACACCCCTGACATACGTAGAACATTTTCTACTTTCCAAACGTTTTCTTAAATGTCTGTATCAATATTGCTTCCCTTTGCCTTCCTTCTGAGGTAACCAGTGTCCTCTTCTGGCATATCAGCAATGGCAATGCTGAATCCGGAAGGACATACGAAGGGGTTCATCAGATGAGCGTTTTATTGCACACTCGCTACTGCCTACTCACTGTGTTTCCTGCGACCTTTAGACAATGCCATCCGCCTCTCGTATGCCTCCCGCTCCTTCTTGTCTGTTTTCCATCACAAAATGGACCCTTTTACTCTGACTTTTTTTTTAGGAAACGGAATGTGCTGCCATTTCCTGCTGCGTGAAGGAAAAACAGCATGATAAAATGCCCCCTGAATGGCCATGTCATCTTTGTTTACTTCCTCTTTCTTCTCCGGGCTGAAAGAGGAAGTATTGTGGGAAAGTAGCAGGGGAGGAGAAGCAACAGTAAGGAACTGCAATCCCCCCATCCAATGATGCTCTAAGCAGAGATGCCCTTCTAATTTGTCAGAGGTTCCTCCAGAATGAGTTCCTCCATTACCAACGAGTGGGCAAAAGACTTGTGAAGCCACCAATTCCTTGGGATACAATAGTATGGGTTTGGCTGCAGATAAAGGGCTCCTCTAAATAAGGGATTTTATTGCACGCTCGTGATTTGTCCACTCATGGAAGTTTTCGGGTCCATTGCATGACATCATCAATGACCAGGACATCTCTTCTGGGATATCCCCTAGAAATTCCGGTAAGAAAAGAAACATTTTAATGTGGTAATAATATCCAGAAAAAAGTGGGATCTTTCACCACTAGATGGCACTGTCTCAATAGAAGTGAAGGAAAAGGAAGCATTCAATTCAAAGCAAGTGATCACCCCTCTCTTCCTGTGTAATGCAGCCCACAACAATTGCACCAAAGAACCAGGAAGCACAAAGCTCTGGGTAAGCAACATGATTTACCCTTAATGTAGAGATGCTCAAAGGGTAGCATCAAACTAAAATCCTGCTTAATGTAGACCTGTTTGGTTTACAAAGTGGTCCACTAGTGCTTGTGCAACTGCTTGCACAATGGGAAAAGGCAACGAAGTTCCACTAGCAGAGCAATTTCCTCTACTAATGGTAAAGTGTACAGAATTAAGAAACAATAGATCACCTATTTGTAACCATATTATTTGAACAGTGTGTTGAATTTTAATGGTACCCTTTCCTTTATTTTATATTTAAAAATTCTATTCACAAAATAACATCAAAATTTTATTTATTTATTTATTTATTTTATATACTACTTGCTATATCTTAGAATGTCTGTACTACAAAACGGATAATATTTTTGCTACTGCATTGTCTTCTTGCCTTTGTAAAACAGTATTTCTCCAAT
Organism: Anniella stebbinsi; assembly: GCA_029215795.1. Classification (NCBI taxonomy): domain Eukaryota; kingdom Metazoa; phylum Chordata; class Lepidosauria; order Squamata; family Anniellidae; genus Anniella; species Anniella stebbinsi. The sequence continues at coordinate 87,185,135 of JARDYH010000002.1, read as the reverse complement.
CCATTAAGCTACATGCATCTAAGCTGTCTTCCAAGTGTGATGCCGATATAACTGTGAATCCAGGTGTAGATTTATTTATTTATTTTTATTATTTATTTATTGCATTTCTGTACCACCCAATAGCTGAAGCTATCTGGGCGGTTCACAAAAATTAAAACCACGAAGTACTACCTAAAGTATAAAACTTAAACCACAATATAAAAACACAATATAAAAGTGCAACCAGAATAAAGCCAAGCAGCAATGCAGTGATTTACAATACAAATTTAAAATACAGGTTTAAACAGCAAAGTTAAAAGACTAAGATGATAAAATGTTAAAATAGGAAGGTCTTCACGTGGTGACAAAAAGAGTATAACAAGGTGCCAGGTGAACCCCTCTAGGGAGCTTATTTCAAGCCGGGATGCCACAGCAGAGAAGGCCCTCCTCCTGGTAGCCACCTGCCTCACTTCCTTTGGCAGGGGCTTGTGTAGAAGGACCCCTGAAGATGATCTTAAGGTCCAGGCAGGTACATATGGGAGTTAAATTTTGCACTGGACATCCCCACACTTGGTACTCAAGAGTAACTAAGCCACCTGAGATTGACGCCCCACATTTTTTAATTGGAATTAACACTGAGGCAACTAAGGGTGGTCTGTGCCCACCATACTTTTTTTTTTTTTTTTACAATTGTTGGCAACCTAATCCAGAAATAAGGTTTTCCAGATTCCCTTTCCTTTGTGTCAGTCACCTTGCGCTTCATTTCTTTTTCCTTCTCTTCTAAATCTATCCATTTCTGTCTCCCATTTCAGAGCATGTATGCTTCCTCTGGTGTACAGGCCTCCAATACCCTTCTCTGCCATTTTCCTAGCAACACCTTCCCTGTATATTTGGCAAATCTCATGTTCCTAATCTGCAAATTTCCTATCCATTAGAAATCCATTCTATCCCTGTGAGAAATAATAATAATAATAATAATAATAATAATAATAAATTTATTACCCGCCTCTCCCAATGGATCGAGGCGGGAAACAGCATCAAACATAAAATACAAAACTGATTAAAACACATAAAACCAATACATCATTAAAATACCAATAAAACACCAATAAAACACTTTAAAAATATAAATATACTGCTTCATGTACTGGGGTCGTGTGTGTGTATTTATCAAGTTGTTTTTCTCCATTTTAACATTTGCGAATGTGTGTCGTTGAGAACTATGTTCGGACAAATAAATCTTTTATTGTTTTGTTTTTTAATCTAATGAGTACGTGAGAGCGAATTCCCCCAGATTAAATGCGTATGAGCTAAATTTCCTAATCTCTACTCCCATTTGAATAAGAGCTTAGTGTGTTTGCTATGCATACCATACCTATGGCAAGGTTCCATTTTGGTCCTATGTTCTGTGAACATATGAAACTTATATGTCAAGGTGAACATGTGGGTGAGAACTTGCCACAACCCCAGCAGGCTCTGTTAAGAAGTGCCCTTATCATATGCTCCATCTATGTCTACTTTCTGGTTCCTGTCCCTCATAAATCAATGTCCCTATTTTGAAAGGCTAAATTTGGGGGAAGGGAAAGAGGCTATCAACCAAAAGATGGGCTGACACCACTTCATCTCTTTTGTAGTTTTAGGAGGTGTGCACATAATTTTCAGAGAGTTGGCAAAACTTATGAGAACTCTTCAAAGCTCCATTGGGTTGTTGGCTGCTATTTTAGATTCTCGAGAATGCTCTGTTCGTAGTGGCATTTGGAAGGAAAATGGCAGCCATCACACAAAATGGATGCCTTTTCTATGTTGCTTGTATCCATGCAAATACATGTGGATGAAGTGGCAGGCTGTGGGTGGTAAGAAAAAAGATAGAAGAAGCATGGGAATTATGAGTGGCAGATGACATTTGGAAGAGTCCTGGTAAAATTCTGAGAATGGGGCAGGCAGTTGGCATATAAACGTCTCATCTGGCAGCACCTTGGTTTTCTACATGCTGGAAGCACATGGAATGTTTTCTCATCAAAGAGTTTATTGTCCCAATGCTGGGATCCCTAACACAGTGCTCATGGGTACCATCGGCCCTGCAAGGCCATCGCCCTACTGGGCTATTTTTTCTCTATGTAACTGGATGGAGTGATTCTGCATTTGCTTGCATGAGGGGGGGGGAGCATAAAATGGCAGTGTATTGGGGAAAATATCATGAGAATCCCCACCCCAGGACTTTTGGGTCAACTTCCCCCTCCAGTCGTGTATTCAGCAGGGTACCTAATCCTGCCTTTCACATAAATGGATCAATTTCTCCATTCACTTGAATAGGGATTGGGTGCAAGCTGCCAGAAATGGCTCACAACTTTCCAAGAACTCTTGGGGCAATGCAACTTTCCCTTTTCCCATGCAAAGGAATAAATACATCAGTCCATTAACTTGCAAAAGGGGAAAATGCTGTGTGTACGTTCACAGTCTATCTGCCTACCCGTCTCTCGTCTGTTTGTTTTGTCTCTCTCCGTTTCTCTCTTTCCTTCTTTTTCTTTTTCTGTTCCCCCCCTCTCTTTTACATTCTTTTACATTCTTTTTTCCTGTTTTATTCCTCTCTCTTTTTCCTCTTTCCCTTTGTCTCTTTGTCTCTTTCTCTTTTATCTTCCATCTCTTGTTTCTTCTTTCCCCTTTCCTTTTCTGTTTTTCTGTTTCCTCCTCTCCTTTTGTCTTTCACCCTCTCTTTCTGTTTCACTTCTCTCTTTTTTCTCTTCTCTTTTTCTCCTCCTCCTCCTCCTCCTCCTCCTCAGTTTTTCTCCCTTCCTTTTCTGTTTCCCTTTCTCCCCCCCCGCCCTCTTTATTTCTTTATTTTCCCCCTGTGTGTTTTCCCTTCCTCAGTTTCCTTCATGTACATACACTGTGTATGTGGGGGGGGGGGCACTCCCAACATTTTGTGACTAGCTGTGCTCCCCAAATAGCAGCCATTTTGTGGTTGTACACACAACATTTTTTTAAAAAAAATCTAACGTACAGGCAGGCCTACTATGGTTACTGTCCTCATTCATGGGGTTACACCTCTTTCTTTCCCTTGCATGTTCAGCTTCAAGGTTGACAGTGAGGGCAATGGTAATGATAGCCATTTTGACTCAAGGATAGGCTTGTTGATAAGCAGTACTCTTCAACTATTTCAGACTGCAGGTGGAGGCTCATCACATGACTGACTGGTCCTCCATTTAAAAATGTCCCCTCTAGGCTAAAACTCTTATAATAAAATGAGTAGTGCAACCTAGAAACATACAGGCCGATTCAATTAAGTCTAGGCTCAGCAGGTAGACTTTGCAGGGTGATCTCTCTTTACAAGCCTAGCTGACAGAAGACCCCTTGGCTTGTAACTCAAAATTACTTCAAATGTGGGTGTTTTAAGGGCTACCCTTCAGAAGGATGCATCCCAAAGCCGATCAGGTGTTTGAATAGACCATATCCTAGTTTAAGTAACGTCCTTTCTACAAGAGTGATTTATTGCACTCTCATGATTGGTCATTCATGGTCCTTTACATGCTGTTGTCAACCTTCAAGACGTCTCCCACACTTTCCCCCTTTTATCCCACTTTCAAAAAGATTGGAGATGAAAAGGTCATTATTCCAATCTACCTGCTATGTGAAATCCTGGGATAGCACTATAATGACAGCACCATCTAGTGGCTATAAATTGAAACACTGAAATGGGAGACAACAAAGAGATTCACTGTGGAAGCCACAAAGTCATTAAAATACTTCTTCATACCTGTAGCAACTATGAAAGCTAGAAGCTATTCTCTAAGCTTAATTAGCCAAACAAAGCAAGGCAGTTGCTATCAACTAAATGGAAAGTCTCCTGTCATGCCCAAAATGCGTTTACCAGACTCTTCCTTCAGGGAGGGTCCTCTTGACCCAACTTCTGACGTTCAGCTAGTCTGGCAGACTACCTCCCACCTCCTCTCAACTCCATCAGCTTGACCCTGTGGAGGATCTGGAATCTCTCAATTTGCATGCTCCATCCTGAACCTGGCCTCCTGTTCAGTAAGCTACTGGGAAGATTCCTCCCTGACTCCTGGAGAGTCTTGGGGATTTTCCTTCTCCTCTTCCTGTCCTGGCTGGGCTTCTTCGGTCCCCTCTACAAGGATTCGCTTTTGCGCCCGGTTAGGCGATTATGCGCATCATCGCTGAAGCGCATTTACACCTAATACCTCTGCACGAGAGGCGGCGAGAGGCGGCGAAGCGCATTAACGGATGACCAAAATGCACTTTACAAGTAGTTAATGCGCACAAGCGCTTGTTCACATAGTCAAAATGCGCTTTAACGGCCGGAGCAAAATAAAACTCGCGATTTAACGCGCATTCGATGATGCGCATAATCGGAGAGAAAACGCGCCTCTACGCCCGATTTGCGCACCGTTCTTGTAGAGGTAAATTTTTTAAAGCGCCTTGAAAGAGCTTTAAACCTCTCTTGTAGAGGCAGCCTTCTAGTTCTGCCTCTGAGTCTGACTTAACACCTGAAATCAAACCAGGGAGCCCAGGCCCCCATCTTGACAGGAAGGACTTTCCTTGATTCAAATCATGAAAAGAAGACTGTCATAATCTCATAAAGAAACTAAAAGCAGAAAGCCCCAGTAAAGGTGCAGGTCAAAGTTTAAGAAAGTTGTGATAGTTTAAATGTATCTATTGTTATCTTTCTTCCTGGGTTTGGGGGCAAGTCTTTTTCATGGACCATGTTTAGGATTCCAAATTTAGTTGGAATGAAGACTCATTGAAATTAATGGAATTCATTGCAATTTTAAGCTGCAATTACAAGCATAATTACTTGGAATATGGAAGAAAGTTCAGTTGACTGGGGTTGAATTTATTTCTAAGTAAATGTGCATGGAAATGGTTTACAAGTCTCATCGAAATCAATGGAACCTACAGAGTGATCTAAGAATGGTTACTCAGAAGTAAATCCCACTGAACTTAGTTTACTTAAAAGGTTTATATAGATCTTTACTTTTTATATAAAAGAATCAAATTCAGTGGGAATTATTCTCAAGCAAGTGTGTTTAGGATTGTACCATAAGATACAACTGTGATTGAGATCAGATACTGAATCTTCTCAAAACTTTGTTCACAAGTAAAAAATTGGCTACCTTTAAGGAGTCTGATAATACCACCCTAAACACAGTCTTCCCCACTATGTTGAAATGTATTTTATTTAAATTATAACAATTATTTCTAAATTTATATCTTCACATATAAATTAGCATATGCAAATCTGTATCCTTATTTGTCTTATATTTGGGTAATGCATTTCCTTTTTTTTTTTGGTGATGTGGAAGTCATAATCCTACTGAAAAGTGTGGGCACTATTTGAATGAGCTCATGGGCTCCACAAAGGGCACAATCCTTTGCATAATTAGGGTTTTATCACACATACTATTTTTCCCCTGGGTTGCTTCTGCGGGTTTCTCCTCCGTTTCCTATTCGAGTCTAGTGTTTTGAATCACACATGGTCAGTATTGCTGCAATCCCTCAGCTTGGCCTGTTGAACTTTGTCTGTTTCAGTCTTTGCCTGTTCAGGGATAAATCGAAACAGAAACTAAAAACTGCAACCTCAGGGCGGGAGAGCAGCATGATGAGGACGATGTAATGTAAGTCCAGCACTGAAGAAATGGAGCAAAGTCATGGCAGTGTGCTTAAAACCGCCCATGTGATAACGACCTTAGACAGAGAGAAGTCCTACAACTCCCAGCACATCCCAGCAAGCATGGTTGGCTGGGGAATGCTGAGAGTTGTAGGACATTTTTTCTGTCTAAATATGTAGAGGATTGTGCCCGTAATCTCTGAACTGCCTAATTACTAAATTTGTCCCTGACTAACCGCAGGCTACTGCACAATGTAGGTGAAGGTCAATAGCAGTGAGCCTCTTACATTTCAGTGGAGTGTGTTTGACTGTCTTGCTCTTCCCCACTGAAGAATCCCCCCGATAACCTTCCCAAGAACCCACCCCATTTGAAAACCACTGTATTAAGCCAATAGATTTCCAGCTGCATGTTGACTGATAATGTTGTTAGCTTTAATGTAACACCCACTGTTGGTTAACATTGATTGGTGAGGTATCGATTATTTCACTTCCTCCCCTAAACCTTAGGTAACTGAACTATCTTGCATACTGCAGGCAAAACACATTCACTCATTAGTTTAAATGCTTAGCTAAATCAATTGAAGGGCTCCTAATTTCATTGTTTCTGTTTACAGCCTTAAATACATTTGAGTTCTCCCAGCTCTTTAAGGACACATTATTAGTGCGAGCATGTAAAAATAAATAAGTTCAATATCAATATGTGCTTGATGAAGCTCAGTTCCTGCTTCAACTGAAATGATCATTCCCAAATTATATTACCCATCAATGTACGTAGTGGTTTGTGTGATTATAGGGTTGTTGTTTTAAATCCCTTATTGCTGACTATACCATGTGAAACTTGGTACTGCTATTGTGAATGTTTGCTGGATAGATCAATAGTAACCTGTGCAAGTAATAACAAGTGGAGGGGAAAAATTTTGGAAAATAATAATAATAACACTAATACTTACTAGGTATTAGCAAATGAGAAATTCAAACTCTCTCTCCCAAGATAAACTGTGAGGCTAGTTGCGACCAGTCAAACTTGTCTAACCAGTCCAGATTGAACCCGTGACTCTTTTATGTTGTGAATTCCCCAGCAATAAATTAGATGGCTCTGGGTGCCCACAAGTGCTAGATGCAGATTAGGATCCAGATTTATACATCCAAAAGAGTTTCTGATGATACTGAAACAGTAGCAAATAAGGAATGAACTTTTTCAGACTGGAAGATTTCCTGTATGACACAGCGGAAGGGAAGGCATGATTAAAAGATGCTTCATTCATGTGTTTTTCACACACAATGGGTTAAATTGTTTTTTGCACTTCCTGAAATGGAAGCAACACTTCATTGGTTAGAATCAACTTTCATTTTTAAATTGGCTGAGTTTCACTTTCTGTCCTGCGTTAATAACATTCACATGTGCACAAATAGCAACAAGAGACACTCAAACGCTCTTTTGTGTCATGTGTGAAAAACCTTGAAATTGGTCATTAGGGGAAATCATATGTCACAGACTTCCTAAGAAGCAGATACTTCAAACCGTAAGCGCCAGAGAGTTCTAGCTTGTCTATTTTCGAATTTATAGTTATGCCAAGAAGGATGCAAATAGGATGTTAGTGAGTGCCAATTACAACTCACAGGATACATTTTTATGTTTCAGATATATATTTTTAAATCCCTAGGAGGTGTAGAGTGTTCAGAGAAAACTGGGTTTTAAACTGTTCTTAGTGATAGATTCTTCTATAAATAGCACATCTATTAACAAGAAGTAAGATGGAGGTGTGTGTGTGAGGGGGAAGCAATTGAGACTTCCACTGCCTTTGGTGGGAACAAAATAGGTCTCAAGTCTGTGTATTACTTTACAAAGAAAGAAATTGCAGTGCCTGCTAAGGTTCGAAGCAATGTCCCAGATTTCATGTTCAGTTCAACAGTGATGGCCGCCCCCTTGGCTGGCTCTAAAAGGGGATTAGACAAATTCATGGAGAATAAGGCAATCAATGGCTACTAGTCATTATAGTTATATCTTATCTCCAGGCAGGGCTGGTGTCAATGGTAGGCAGGTATGGTTAGGCATTCATCCCAGCAGGAGACGGCAGAAACAGAGATGGAGGGGAATGGAATTAGCATGGTGTCTTCTTATTTTCCTCATATATTTAATATATGCGAATCTCTCAAAATGAATTATACTAACATATTAAGACATCCTGATATTGTTAGAATAATATTGTGAAATAGCAGAGCAGAAAATGAGGCTTACAGAGAAGATCTAAAATGTCAGTCATGGGATAGGGACGAATATCGACAGCCATTGCTATTTCATTGAACTCAGCAACTAGACATTAGGAAGTTGATTTGCATAATAAAATTGATAATTTGGTACAGTGAATGGGGAACAAGCTCTAGGTGCTATTTCTTTTTGTCAAAAACTACTTCACAATAGCTGCACTTAAATCAAAGGGAAAGATATGAACAGCTAAAATGTTACTATTTTATTTTATTTCAGATATTGGGTGATTCCACGTCCCTTACAAGTCCCCTCAAATGTGAGGGGATAATTATATTTACACAGGATGAAGTCTCTTTGAGCACGGTGGATTGCACTGTCAGTTAACTTATCTCAGGATCCTATCTATAGGCATTACAAACAGGCTAGATTCACAGTATGGAGTAATTACAAATTTTGGCAGCACCTCTAACCCCAAAGTATGGAGTATAGAGAGTGTCTACTCCTAAATTGAGCCCAGTGGGATTTACATTTGATTACGCTGTTAGAGACCCAGGAATATTTCACAATCAATTATGTTGAATGCTGCAGAGAAGTCAAGGAGAATGACAGATTCACACTTCCTCTGCCTAACTTAATATAAGATGCAGACATTAAATGTAGTTTTGGTCCTGACGTTTTCTCCAAACTCCTGACAGGTATGAATTTAGAAAAACTGACCAGGAATGGGTCTGCAAAAACATACAAGTTTTATTTCAGCACAGGTAAGTGGGTGGCAAATATGCTAAGGAAAGATGTCGACCCAAGTATTATATCTTTCCTGTGCCCAACCTCTGTCGCAAACAAATCTTGGCAAACGAACACAAAATACCAGAAACCATGAGAAATTTATTTGCAGCAAATCAGGTTTCATAGATGAGCTATTAAATAGTTGCAACTCTCCAGAGATCATATAGCTGATGGCATTTAGCTATAAGCTCAATATTTGATTCAAAAAACAGTCAAAAAGCTAGTAATTACCATGTCAGAGATCAATACAACTTGGTTTTCCCATTGTAATTTTTATGGTTCAGAATACAGGACAAGTGCCTTGAATGATTCCTGGCATAAACCATCCCAGGAAATCAAAGACCTAAGTAAATCCATACATGAAGAGATTAGTCCAGCCTTGAAATCTTCATTAGTACCTTCAGGGTAGATGAGTCAAGGCCTATCAAATCCAAGAGTCAAGACAGAGGTCCATGAGTAAAGTAAACCCTCCCACACACACAGAGAGAGAGAGAGAGAGAGAGAGAGAGAGAGAGAGAGATATTTTGATGACCGTACCTTCTACAGTGGTATCTCCATACTACATGGGTCAAGACACAGAAAAATCTAAGAGCCAGGACCAGTCCAAACCAGCAGGCACTCTGGGCTATCAAAGATGAAGATGTGCAATCCATAGCAAGAAGAACTCAGGGCCTCTGAAATGTATAGCAATACCTTCTGTGGGAGATTCGTAATGATTCACAGATCAAACGGACCATTCAGATGAAACAGACTAAAGTCCCAATGAGAAGTGTTTCTTGCAGCTCAGATGAGGGGAAGTCCCAGACATGAAGGGTTACAGGAAGTAAATGACAGACAATAAAAGCTGGATATTAAAGATGATGTTCCTAGCAAAAGGTTCCCAGCCTGTACATTGGCTTAAAAGCAAGGGTGAGGCTGCAATAACAATAACACGCCTCCTAATGATCTACTTGACAGGGGATCTTAGCCCATAAATGAAACCTTCACCCAACAGGGCATCTCTATTCTATTCTATTCTATTCTATTCTATTCTATTCTATTCTATTCTATTCTATTCTATTCTGACGTATCAACCTGTGTGACATATCAACCTGTCTGAAAACTCCCACCCCTACTACTAGTTTCTCATGGAGAGGTTGTTAGCTATCTTAACTACAGGAATGACATTCAAGGTTGACCCCTAGCAGCTGAACTGAACTCACTTCCCCCTTGCTTTCCTCTGAGAACCCTGACAGAGATGCACTCATATTTATTTTGACATCCCACAGGCTGATTAGGCCCAAACCAGCCACCCCTTCTTCCTTTTGCCATTACATGAATAATTAGGCATAGCCAAACTCTGAGGCCTCAGGCTTCTCACTGCTGAACTGGGGCTCATAGGTAGGGATGTGTATCATATCGTTAAAATGGCTGATAATGATAATGATATGATAGAAAATCCTACGATAATTATCAGAGATGATAAAAATCCTATGATAATTATTGGATTCTTATCATATTATCGGAAGGCTCTTTTTCATTTGGGGTTATGGACGGAGCTAGAAGGTTGGGTGTGTTTGCTGAGACTGACAGATTCAGTGACCAATTATGCAGCAAGGATTCCAGCAGGCTCCAATCACAATGTTGGAGGAGGGCTAAGGATATCCCCACATAAAACCCCCACACTTGGTGTTGCAGCTCCGTTGGGAGTTAGGCATTGAGGGAGAAGGGTGGATTGTGTTGGAGCTCTGTCCTGGGTTTTATAATTAGTTACTTAGTTATTGCTGGATTCATTTTGGTGGTGAATTGTTGGAGATTCATTGTAGCCTTGCATCTTTCTGTTCCCTTCTTTGTCTAAGGTTCGTTTGGCTGTTCGTTGCTTGTGTGTTTGAGTTATAATTTTTATACATTTTCTGGTTGGTTTGATTGAAGGGTTAGGTTTGCGTGAATGGGGGTACTGTGACTGAGTGAGTGTGTTGTTGTCCCCTTCCCTGTTTAACTTTCTTAAAAAAAACAAAAGAATTATATTAAAAAATTATATTTCTCTCTCCTCTCTCTCTCTCTCTCTCTCCCCCCCCCGCTCTGTGTGTGTGTGTGTGTGTTTGCTTGATTGACTGTGAGTGTGCTGGTGTGTCCTATAGCCTGCTACACAGGATAACACTACACAATTTGTGGTCAAAGCAGCACACAAACTGTTTGCAAAGGATTGTTATTAATATAAATAATTTCATTTTCAATCACTTTGTAGCAGTATGAAACGTGGCTCTAAGGCGCGCCTTGGGCGAGGTGGCTCTGGGTCTAGGAGAGATGCTTTTGCTGGGGACAGTTCTGGGGTGGCTGTCTCTCCCCCAGTGAAATCAAGTGCACATCTTCCTTGGTGCTTCCTCCTACAAGAATTTCTTAGGCTACCCCTCTGGAATCAAACCCGGATTCCCTGTTAATAATAGGGATGTTGTGGAACCAGGCAACTCATTACTTCACCTAATTCCAGTGTAGCAGCATTGGTGAGGGACTTCAGCAGCATCCCTCACACCTTGCTTTTATTATTTTTTTTGCCACTGCTCCATCCAATGTGCCCAGTGTGGACTGCTTTAGTGAGGGACTGCAAAGCAAAGCATCCCTCACGCACATTTTATCTGTTTTTCAAAGACACTGCTCCATCCAATGAGCCCAGTGTGGATGTGCCCATTACCTTCAATGATGTCATCAGGGCTTCTTCATTCATTGTGTTGGATTATTGTATTCTGTAATTTAGAGGCTGACAATCATAATGAGAAATTACATTTAAAGTTTGAAGGTGGCTGGCCAGGTAACAGTGTTCATGAGATTAGGACTAGGTTTGGTTGCGTGTGATTGGATCTGAATGAAATTAGTTACAGCATGAACATGCTGGTGGGAATTGTTTGAGGGATTACTACTGTGCATACTCTGATTGTTCCATTAGACTTTGGAGAACTGTCTTTATACCATACTGTTTTGGTGCTCTAGAGATTTTTTTTAAAAAAGTTACATAACTCCAACCATCAATGCATTTTTCTATGAGAATTAATTTGTATAAAATTAAACACTGATCAAATGGGGGCTTTGTTCAGCAATTAGAAGCATCTTTTCATGAATGCATTGAATGAATGCACAATGCTCCATTCATGTATGTGCAGTATTCCACTGATATTGAAAGGAGTACTTGATGCTCTAGGTAACTCATATATTTTTAAATAGTGGGTGATTTGTGTTTTTTGTTTAAGGGAAACCTCAGCACATTCATCTCCACACGTGGCCTTCACGAAATCCCTTCTCCCACTGCTGTTGTAACCTGCCCATCCCAAATCAAAGTCAAGAAATGGGTTGGTGAGAAGCTGATTCTGCAGAGGATTTTAATCGTTGTTATGCAGGAAATGCTAATCAAAAGAGGTTTTGCATGGAGCACCTGCTTCCCAGCCAAGCTGATTTCACATATTTTAAAAAAGGATATTCGCTATAGGAAGCACAGCAAAACTGCAGAACTAAATCCAGGCATACCAATTTTAAAAGCCTAGGCATGACAACAACAACAAAAACCCAACTGGTTTGTTGCATGAGTTTCCCAGTTATCTGTGTCTCCAGCCCTCCATTCCAAAGATCCTCTGTTTTAATGGGAAACTGGAGGATAAAAAATCTGCGGGGAGTACCGCTCATGGCACAGTGTGCTACGCAATACTGGTGTACTCTGAGACATATATGTGAGTGTATCAAACCTTTCTTGAAGAGTATTGTCATATATTCAGCTATCGAGAATTATAATTACCCAGATTTCACATAGGTCTGTCATGGGGTGGGGATTTTTTTTTTTTTTGCCCCAAAGGCTGGATTGCCACATGGGAAACCACTTGAGGGCAGCATGCCAGGAGTGGACATAGCCAGAGCCCACGTTCGCTGAACCCAGAGCTCATGAGCACACAATTCACATGGACCCATGTGCACACCATTCACATTCTCTCTCTCTCTCTCTCTCTCTCTCTCAGACACACACACACACACACACACACACACAGAATCAGAGCAGTTTCCTCAGGAGTCGCCACTTCAAAGCACCATTTCTGCATGCCCCTCACAGGTCTAATCTGGCACATGGATCAGGAATTTCCCTCCCTGCTATAGGCAGTTGATTCACCTTGCAGACATGGGAGCTGTGGCATCCTATGGAGGAAATCTCATAAAACAGAATCCATTTTTCTCCGATGGAGCTGTACTGTAATTAGCATCTTAGAGCTAAAACTAGTCAATAAGTGGTGATTAGACTGGCTCAAAGCAATGATAAAATGAAAGATTTTCGAAAGCCCTCACATTCCAACTTTTATGATAAGAAGTATTTCTTTCATTTGTTTTTGGACAAATATGCAGTAAAATGAGACCTCGAAAACGCGCAGCTTCGCAACAAAAACCCACAATGTGGATGTGAATTGGCAGCTGAATAAAGCAAACAAAAGTGCACCACTCCGCAGCCACAGAGTATATAAAACGTGTACCATGCACCTAGTCTCGTTGTTAACATAGTGTATAAAACAAAATGAGACAAGTTAGAGCTTATATTTCTGGGTCAAAAAGCTAAAAATCATTGTTCCCTATGTTAGCTAAAGCCTTTTCCAGCCAAGCGAAAAATGGAGCTACCTTAAAAAGGAAGAGAGAGAGAGAGAGAGAGAGAAAGAAAAACTGTTAAATGAAGAGGAAAGTAATCTTTAAAGAAAAAGGTTTAAAGGCATTTGATTACCTGTAACTAATATTTTTGAAATGAATCATGTGGGTAATGATACACTCAGTTAAGTAACTCATGAGACAATCCTTAAGGAATTTTATAACTCTGGATTGAAGAGCTAAAGATAATCCTGCCTATAGCTACCCAATAACAAAGCCAGGAGTCATAGATTCCAAAGAAGAAAGAAAAAACTCTTGGGGAGATTTTTTTTAAAAAAGAATGTATAATATAAAACTATAAGGCACAGAGGACGGCAACAAGGGAGAAGGCCTTCTCTGTGGTGGCCCCCCAACTATAGAATGATCTCCCCGATGAGGCTCGCTTGGCACCAACACTGTTACCTTTTCGACGCCAGGTCAAAACTTTTCTTTTCTCCCAGGCATTTTAACAGCTTAAGTTGAGGTTTAACTGACTTTTTGTCCAGGCTTAAAAGTTTTAAATGTTTTAAATATCAGCTGTTTATGTTTTATGGTTTTAAATTTTGTATATTGACTTTTTAATGTTCAATCTTTTAATTTTGTAAACTGCTCAGAGAGCTTTGGCTATGGGGTGGTATATAAATGTAATTAATACTAATACTAATAAATAATAATAATAGTAATAATAATATGGAATGATTAGCATATGCATCCTCTTTTTTGAAAAAAACTTGTGATGACTTCTTTCTGGCTTATAATGTTCTAAAGGAAACAGTATTCACCCAGGACTTCCTTTTAGCTCAGGGTCATTCAAACAGCTCTTGGCTTCACCTCACCCTTTGCCATGTAGCCAGAGTGCAGTTGATTCAGATTATGATTTCCTCTGAGTATAAAATGGTGGGATGGTTGATAGGTACAAGTTTCACTTCTTCTTGAGTAAGGTGTCCGATGCCATGAGGAAATAATCATATTCACTACTGTGATGTACCCAAGACTACCAATGAGATTCATTGCTTGAGAAAACCTAATTCACAAAAGGACAGAAATTTGATTTCTTCATGCTATTTCATAAGTTCTGCATGTGGAAATATGCCATAACCGAGCCAACATTACATGGATTCTTTTTTGGACCAGGAAGAAACAGTGATATGGAGATCCATTCATGTGTGCAAATGATCTAGTTCTTCCTTTCAAGATTTATATTTTGCCTTCTTTAAAAAAAAAGTGGTCAACAACATCAAAATCCATAAAACAAACAAAAGTTTAAAAACCCAATCCAAACTACAAACCAGAAGAAACCACTAAACAAATCAGAGGAATCATGTAGCATACATATGATATAGGGAGCATGAGACAGCATGATCCCTGATTAATCTTGTTTACTTGACCATCACTAATAAAGATTCTTCAGTACATAGATATTCGATATATCAAGTATCGCCCATAACAATAGTAAAATCACATGTAGAGCTTCATCTTGGAACTGACCCTTTTATATACCTGAGAATGGATCTACTGGGATAGAACGGACACTTGTTTTGATATTGCAATTTATATTTCATGACGTGCTTTGTTGCATAGGAGCCTCTATGTCTAAATCTGCTGTGACAACATCCTCTCTGCTCTTCATATTGAGAGACAGCAACACAGTCAAGGTTGTCATCATTGAAATTAATTGTGTGTTGTTTCAATTAATTGTTCCAATTAGTCTCTCTTTCTTTTCAGTTATGCCTTTCTATAACAATCTCACCTGGGATGTTGCTGGAAATTGGAAATGCTCTGTGGGTCATATACTCTGCAATTAAAACTGTTGCTATTCTAATTAGTTTCCTGCAATGTTTTCATTGTTACACTAAGAACATTTATACATGGAGTCCGTGGATGTTTGCTCTCATTGCAATGAAGGGTGTTGCATTGAGTGACTTGGGCCATGTCTACATCATGCATATATCCCAGACTGGTTACGTGGTTGTCCCTGTGCATCTAAATGATGCACAGGGGATTCCAGGGTTAACCAGGGATGACCACTCACTCAGCCCTGGATAACTGGGACCGCGGTTTTCCCGAACAACCCCAGGACCCTTCTTCCCTGCGAGTAGTAGGGCTCTGCCAACAGGCATGGAGCTCTGTGAGGGAGCTCCTTGCCCATTGGGGGATGAGGGGGAGTTGTTTTGCTATTGCAGCGATGGTTCTCAGTTTTTTTAAAATACTTACTTTGGCGCACAATTGCACCTGCATTGCTGCACAAAAGTCTCCTTCCAAAACCCCCACACACACCACGCCGGATGTCCCTCTTTCCTTCCGGGATGTCACTTGGATGCTGGGGGACGATCCCAGAAACCGGAAAGCCCAGAATCCTCCCCCTCCCTCCTGGAAGGCTCATAGGTGTAGATGAGCCCTTGGTTGTGAAGTGTCAAAATTAATAAAGGAGAATGGGGAGGCAATCAATGCTGCAATTCTATGCACACTTATATAGGAGTAAGCCCCATTTAACATGGTGGGACTTACTTTGAGTAAACCTCTATAGGATTGGGTTGCATGACTATTGCTTACTAAAGCATTTTTCCTTATGTCAGTTTAAGATGTTAGTTTAGACTGCCATCCTTCAATCACTTACATGGGAGTAAGTCCAATAGAAACCAGTGGTGCTTACCTCTGAGTAGATATGTATAGAATTGCACAGTTGGATTTATAAATAGGGCAAAGTTGTTTTCCCTTGATGTAGCCTCTCTCCTGACCCCAAGTAACCTTAACATTTCTCTAATCTGGAGATACATTAACAAAATCATTTGTATCAGTAAGATGTGAGCTGTGAGGGCCTTTTGGAATATAATAGTCTTTCTAGCAAAGCCAACTGTAAACTAAATATTTGGGATAGTTAGTGAGTTCATGTGACACAATTTATGTGAAACCCAGGTTTTATAACATAGTTGCTCTTCGTATTATCAAGCGTGAATCATCAACAAGTAAAGGGTTTCATCACAGAAATGTCTATTTCGGTTAAACATAGGAAAAGCATCCCACAGACAGCTTGATATACTAGTGTTGACTCAACACTATGCTATACTGAATCAGCAACATAGCACCTTACATAAGGGACCATGCATCTCCTCATGGTGGTGCTAGGATGGAGCAGTGACGGAACTGCCTTCAACCTTGTTGTGCCTGTGCTTCCATTCCTCCACCTAAATCATCTATAGGGGCATATCTATGCTACAGATTTCAACCTGTTCAACAGTAATTCCCTCAGGGAACTCTGGGAATTGTAGGTTTGTGAGGGAGGTCTAGGAATTTCTAAGACAATGTTCCTCACCAAACTACATTTCCCAAGATTCTTTGGTGGAAGCCATAACAATTAAACTAGTATATAACCAATGTATGTTTGAAGTGTATATATACACTATGTCACCATTGTTTTCCTCAGCTGGGGTTAAAGTTGGTCAGTCAGGGCAGCCTCCTATCCTTTATGTGCCCTTCACATAGGTGATGACGTGTTGGCCATGACTGAGAGAAAGAGTCTACTGCAGTTTCTGAGTATGCATTTATGCTTCAGCTACAGTGTCACAAAGTGATAGTCATGGTGCTCAGGCGCCTTTTTTTAATATCAGCCAAGCAATCTTCTTCTCTGAAGCATTTTGTCTGGTTTTAAAGAAAAGGCTGGGCAGCCATTAGCTAGGAATGCTATCAGCTGAAAATAATACTCATCCTCCCTCAGATTAGATTGATATCGTGCCCAAGCCCACAGCGAAAACATGTATTATTCCTCTTTTTCCTTTTCAAATATTATTGATGTCCCTGAAACTCTTTAGAGAACGCAGCTGCATTATGCTTGAAAGAAAATGTTTTCTGGGTGATCAAAGAGCTGACCCTACGCCTCAATGTTCAATAAGCATCACTTGTTTATTTTGTGTGCTGCATGATGTTAACACTAGACCAAACTACATGATGAACTGGGCATCAAACAGTTTTCTTGATGCATTCTCCAGTAAATAGGAGATATATTTTGATAACATTAGGTGATATCCAATGTTGCACTGGTGGATGGGAGTTCACAAACATTGATTTTCCTTCCTCTTCCTTTCCCCAGCAGCCTCCAGAACCCACCAAAAAATGCTACCCATGTCTGGTGGGCTCAGGGACACCTCCTCAGCCTCCCATGCCCCAGGCCACCCAATTTAGGAGGTTCCCCCGACCCCCTGTGTCGCATTTGGTGGAGAGGGCTCTGATGGAAGGAAGTTGCAAGGTTGACTATCACCCATTGATATCCCTGACACAAAAGCTGTATTATTATTATTATTTTTGAAATCCCCCTTTGTTTCATCTACTTGAAAAAGAAATGTAGAAAGCCTGCTCTCAAGGCTGAAAGCTACGAGGTTTTTTTGTTTTTTGTTTTAATCACTATGGGAGCTGCCCTGATTGTGAAAAGGTTTGAACTGCCACAGCCGTTCCACAAATATTTAGCAATTTCTCATCTTTCTAAGCAAAACCTGTTCACGGATTTGCCAGTGTCTGGCAATTGCCACAGCGTATAGTGATTGCCTTCCATTGGCCTGTCTGTTGTACCAAACTCACCCTCAGGGTTCCCAATAATGCCAGGACAGATGAGGAACGAAAATTTGCCAATTATGTTCATCAATGCCCAAAAGGGATGGCCCCAAAACCCGTAGGCCTACCAAAAGGGAATGAGAAAGGCAGGGAAAAACAAACTATGCACGAGTGACCTGCCTGCTTTGCCCCCAATCCATCTGCTTCTCATTTTAATACAAAAGCAATTTACTTCACGCTTCCTGATCTAAACCTGAATTGGAATGCAATTATTCCTTGGTTTTCACACTTCTCCGAATTTTGCAATGCAGTTCTCTAATCAAAAATGTGTACAAAATTTAGAGAATATTGTGTACAAAAATGTAGACAAATTTTCAGGCCGACTAATCATCATCATCTTTCACAAACCAATGCGAAAATGGGACAGAATGAACTTGTGCTTGAAAAAAAACACAGCAAAAATTATAAAATGTGAAACAGATCTGTCTAACGTACCCTGAAATGTTCTCTCTTCCCCCATTTCTAGCGTGCTCAAATTAATTCTCACCTGTATTGAGTCCCTTCAACAAAGTTGGGTGTTCAGGACTGGTGATGTGATTGTTTATCTCGCCTCAGGAGTTAAAATATATTTCTTTGTTTGTCTATAATGCTGGGTTCCTCATACACAGGGCCTCACACTGTTCTCTTAGCAATTTCCTCCATCTTTTTATATCTGGCCTTCTGGCTGATATTTCCCCAATTTCTAGACATATTGCATGGCTGGAGAGCAAAACTACACAAGACATGTAGTTCGCTCAGTCACATGTTGTTTGACCCCCAGCGTTTTTGTTTGTATGACAAATTGCAAATGCAGGGGGGAAAATGGAAGCCTAGCACAGGGGAAAATTGAAAATGAGCACATTAGATGGAGGAGATTGAGTACAACATTTGCAACTACTGACAGTATATTCTCTAAGACTGGGATTTTGGATCCGTTGGCATTGACCAGTACTATCACAATAAACACTTAAATTTAATAGACAAATTTGGCAGTTTTGGAATATCCTTTTTTCAAATTTCATTTTATTCACCTTTCCCAGATAAAATGACCCTTTGCTCAAAAAATTCACCATGGGAAGGACCACAAGGCTCTATAGTATTAAAAGAGTATGTTTGGTAATTGGATAGCCCAGACATCTGTTGCTTTGACTAAGGGCTCATCTACATCGAAGGGTGTAATGGGACACAGGGGAGAGGATCCTGGGATTTCCTGCTTCCGGGATTGTCCCCCAGCATATGCATGCAAGCAGGACATCCTGGAAGGCAAGAGGGACATTGCATGCACCATTTCCCACCCTCCCCTGAAGAACGGAGCCAGTCATGCAATTGCGCTCCAGCACATGTAAGTTTTGTTTTGTTTTGTTAAAAACAACCCTTTGAACTGTTCCCACCCACCCACAGTGGCACGGACTGCCCCCTTGCAGCTCCATGCCTGTTTTAAGAGCCCCACAACTTGCGGGGAGGAGGGGGAGTGGGTGCCACACCACCCGTGGTCCTCAGTAAGTGAGGGCCCAGTTATCCTGGAGAACTGAGGGTCCAGTTATCCTGGAGTTATCCTGCTTGCCCCCGGGATCCCCTGTGCGTCATTTAGATGCACAGGGATGACCTCGAGATGACCCCGGGAAAAAAGGCTGGTGTAGACATGGCCTAAGATTATAATGAAACAAGTATGTGCCCCCAAACATGTTACCCAACATTTTGAACATTTTTGGCCACATAACATTCTGGCTGTTGCTTCTGAACTTCTTGTGTATAGATGCAAGCCTAAACTTGGCCTTCAATCTCAGTAAAAATATTACTGATTGAGGCAAAGAAGGGGTAAAGAAAGAAAAATGTACACTGGTTTCTCATGAACTAAGGTAACATTCTGCAAAATATTTACTTGGAGGGAAGTCCTATGAGCTCAAGGGTTGCTTTTATGACTGTTTTAGCAAGCAGTGACTAATGTTGCCATTCTCATGGAATAATTTGATGTTTCTTGGTAATTAGGAACCAGTGGTGCATCTATTTGAGATGCTTTAACAGAAATGTTTATATTAAAGTGGTGAATTCATTAAAGACTCACATTTAATTTATTACAGTTTTATCCAATATTAGTCCTACTTAGATCTGACCCATTGAAATGAATGGGTCTTACATTAAACTAACATTGGATACAACCCATAATCATTAAATTTGTTGCTAAAGTGTAGTCTACATAAATAAATGTAGATATTACAAAGCCACAGTTAAGATGCCTTATTGTGTATCCTCAAGGAAGGGGAAAGTAAGATGTAATTTCAAATTCAATAATAAAAAGGCCACTCAATGTTAGATGGAAAGGCTAATATTTTCATTTTCCCCAAATATGAGAATACAGGATATTTTTCTTGGCTCCAGCCCTGCTCTCTTGACCAGATATAAAAGAAGGCAAGGCTTTTGCAGCTTTAACTGTTGTGATGAAGAGGGAGTCACACCAGGTGCTGCATGCATACAAATGACACCTGCTGAAATTCCCATTTCTATGAAGTTGTTAAAGATACAGGAGCCCTGTTCTCCTTTTCATATGGTCACCCTATGACAATAAAATTTAGCTGTTGACTAAATTAAACAATTTCAAGGCCCATCTGTATTTTGAAGAATGCAAAGTTTTGGAATATCTGATTTTTTAAAAAAATGTCCTGATTTTAAGTTCTTCAGAAATCTGCCCATGGCTTTTATTGTTGGAAAGCAAGCAAGAGTAATGTCAGCTTGAAGAGCAACATATCCTCAATCTTTAAATACAGGTTGGACAGAAAGAACATATTTAAGTTTTCCAGCAAAACTAATACATTGAAAAAGAAGTGCATTCATCAATGCAATCCACCCATCATCAGCACATCCAAGAATCTACAGTTCTTGTTATTGTTAGCCCTACACATTTAAGAGGCAGCAAATTTTAATTTGCAAAAAATCACAATTAATTGTATGTAATCTGTTTTTATGCTTTTTATGGTTTTAAATTTTGTTCATCAGTTTTTAATCAGTGTTTTTAATCTTTGTAAACCTCCCAGAGAGCTTTGGCTATGGGGTAGTATATAAATGTCATAAATAATAATACAACTGACATGAAAATGGAATTCAGGATGGGAAAATGCAAGACGCTACACATAGAAAGAGGAAAATGGAAAGAAGAAGAAACAGCAGAAACACTAAATAATGAAATATTAGACAACATGGAAGAAAATGAAACATATAAATATTTAGGATTCTAACAAAACACAAAACTCCACAATAGAAACTCAACTAAGAATGCAATATAAAACTCACCTATCACAAATCCTAAAATCTAAACTCAACTTGAAAAACATTTTCAAAGCCATCAACACCTACACAATACCCATTCTCACATACTCATTCAGAATCATACACTGGTCGTACACTGAACTCGAAGAAATAAACTCACTGAATCGTACCAAACTCACAAAACTACACATGCTCCATCCCAACTCATGCATTGAAAGAACAACAATCAGCAGGAAAGAAGGAGGAAGAGGTCTGCTAGACATTAACAATACATGCTAAACAGATAAAATCAGTCAGAGAATTCTTCCACACTAAAAAACACCCCCATTCATAAAGCCATAGTAACAGCAGATAAAAATTACACCCCACTCAACCTAGCACTATAAAACGAAGATCAAACATGACCACTCAAGCTCACAGAGAAAAAAGAAAAATGGGCACAAAAACCACTCCATAGCTGTAGTATCTCTGAAGGAAAACCTTCATAGATACTATGTGTTAGGGTAGTATCTAAGGCCCTTTCTACACCTAAGGGTGTAGAGGGAGGGAGGGGGGGGAAATCCCAGACTTACCTGCTTCCAGGATCATCTCTCAGCTTCTAAATGGAAGCGTGACATACCAGGAGGAAAGGGATGTCGCGCCTGCCATTTTTTTTAAGAGACAGGAGGAGCTGTCATGAGGCGGAAAAGGTAAGAGAACCCCACCATCCAGGGGATGGCAAAATTGCTTTCCCCCCATGGGCACAGAGCCACCCCACACGGCTCCGTGCCCATTTTAGGACCCAGGATGGTGGAAAACCAGGATAACCCCGGTTTCCAGTATCCCAGGATTATTCCGGGGTCATCCCTAGGTCATCCCCAGTTGCCCCAAGGATCCCCTGTGTATCATGTGGATGCACAGGGACAACTTAGGGACAGCTTAGGGATGACCCCGGGATATATCCCTGGTGTAGACATGGCCTATGAAACATTTGGACAACTTGTGGGCATCCAAATCTTTTTGAACTGCTTCTCTCATCAGCACTTGCCAGCATAGCCAGTGATGAGGGAAAACGAAAATTGTGAGACAAAATATCTGGACGTTCACAAGCTGCCAACCCCTCATGTGGAAGTTGGTACTTTTACAATCTCAGGGGTGGGACCACAGCCCCATTCAACACGTAATTCCTCTTCACACAATGTACTTGTGAAGGGAGCTATACTTAATAAAGTGAACCAACATAATTGATTCCATATTCCATACTTGTTGACCACATTCTGTTCTTACATGAACAGAATTTGATGTAGGACGAAACATGGGCACAACCAGAATTTATTACAACTCTTGGCTTCTAGTTTCTGGAACAGAATGGCTTAAGGTAAGCCCAAGGGTGCCTTAAGTTATATTTGAAGCCAAAACGGCCTTCTGTAACCTTTAGGAGAAGGGTATAAAGCTGAGGAATTTGCTCCTGGCAAAAAAGGTCCCCAGAAGTATCAGGGCTCATGGTCTTATGCCTGATGGTAAATCTGATGTAACTGCATACAAATCAATTAAAAATTGCTTACATGTGAATAGGGTCATTCATATATATATATATATATATATATGGTAGAGAAGCTACTGTCTCGGTTTCATTTTCATTAGGGAGACTTTCAAAGGCAGTAATAATACACCTGTCTCAGTTCCTTTAATTTCCCAGGAGATCAAGTCAATTTAGTGCTATTTTTGGCTTTGACGGGAATTCATTCCTTCATTTACCAATCCTGTATGTGGGCTCATATACTTCCAGTCCCTTCGTTTTGATTTTCTAATCTTAAAAGTCAAAGTAGTTTTTTCACACTAAAATACTTTAGATATACATTACATTACTCTCATTCAGCCTGCTTGTATAAGTGGTTAAAAAAAGTTCCATTGCTCTTTTTAAAATGGCATGGGTTTTCTTTTCCCCCTTATTGTATGTATATTTACATTTTAATGGTTCATAGTTACAATGTGATGCAAAACGCAATGCATGATTCAGAGATTGCTAGGTAAGAAAACATTGTATATAGAGCCTACGGTGAAGAACATCAGAATGTATTTTTTAAATGAATAAATACAGTGGGCGGTTTTAAAAAATTTAAAAGCTCCAAGGCTGAAGAGGAGTGACAGATAAAGTTGAGCTACAAAAGAAAATTGTATATGAAAAGCAAGTCAGGAAAGAGCGAGAAGGAGAATATGTAGGCCAGCCAACAAGAAATGCAGATATAAAAAGAGATCTATAAAAATGCATCCCCCCAAAAATACTAGCAGGAGTAAAGGGAATAACATGTGTAATACATTCAACTGTGGACAACGCTTTGCTTTGCTTTTCATATCAATCCTAAAAGGTATTGACCAAACATGTCGTTTTAAAATATAGACAAGTAAGAGTATTGTGTGAGAATCTTGTTGAGCTTTGTAATGTCATAATTACTCACAAATTGACATACTCAAAACTGCAAATTTCCCACATAGCAAAATCCTGGACATGGCTACTCAAAAGTAAGTCCTATTGAATTCAGTGAGGCTTCTTCCACCTACTCTCAGGTAAATGGGCATAGGATTGCAGCCTTAGGGCCCCTGCTCCACCTTTCCTGGACTAATATGCAGACCAGCATGTGTTTCTCTGAATTCTGTGATGCAGTTCTTGGCTCAAAAAATGTATCGCAAACCCTCTTCTGAGGATAAAATACATTTAGACATGTGGACATTGGGAGAAAATACACGTAGGAATGTGTATTTTGTGAGAAAATATTTATCCAAAATATGTATTTAAGTACAAATTGTTGTGTGAATTTAAAAAAGAAGAGCAAATTAATGCAGAAACAGGAGGGAACAAAGTTATGAATGTATACACACAAAGATGACATGTACCAAACATATAGCTGTCCATCCCTCCCTTATTTGATCCAAAAAGGTCCATTCTGTGAATGGAAGGAGCTTTCTGTGAGGGAGGATCCTTTTATAAGAAAGACTCTCCTTCTGTGAAAAGAGGGAACTCCCTCCCATGGATAACACACTTCCATTCATGAGAAGTAATCTTCAGAAGCAAACTCAATTTTATTCCTGTAGTCACTAGGGTGCTCAGAGTTAAGTGAGTTCAAAATGCAAAACTTCACATGCTCAGCGTATTTCCTTTATTAGAGCTGGCAAACATTTTTTGCAATTATTATTATTGCTCTAAGATATTAGGAATGTAAAACCCAGGGTGGTGGTGGTGGTGAAGGTGGAAGAGAAGAGAAATGTTAGCTGTGTGCTTCACAACTGAAGTAATACCCTTGGCCATCTACCGGGGTGGGGGTGGCATCCTAAGACCATTAAGTCCAGGGTCAGAAATGACCTAGCTGAACCAGTGGATGTTGGCCTGATTCTGGTGATGCATGTTTGATAGCCAGGGCCAATGTGGATTCAGGGGAGCTTAGAGACAGCCAGAACGTGAAAGTGAGATCCTGCCATGTCACTGTTTCCTAGATGCTCATTAAATTGAGAATGTGATTAAAGTGTCAGTCCTTTTGGGCTCAGGGAAATGGACTGAAGAAGATGTTGAGATTTTGATGGAATTCTAGTATATAACTCGGACTGTTGGCATTAGTTATTATGTTGTGCCTTTTCACATGGTCTCGTATTACAGCTGGCTTTCATTTCCTATTTTCTGTATTAGTCATATATATTTCGGAAGGGGAACGCAAGATGCGGACAGCTATTGTCCATCTCATGCTGTCCCATTTCCTCCTATTTATATTCCTGTAGCAAAACCAGTGCTATGAGTGAGTATGTGGCAGATTTCCCCTAAGAAATGTTTTCAGGTGATAACCAATTCATTGTCATAGACCTTGCCTGGATTCTGGGCAAACGGGAATTGATTTTCACCTTCAGAAAACAAACACGTTGCACAAAATCTATAATGACAGCAAAATGAATGAATTGTTCCCCTAATAAAATTGGATTGTTTAAGAAAAGCCTTCATGTCACAAAAGATTCATTCACCCAACATGCCATGTAGCACAAGGAGGTCTGTTAATGAAATGCATAAACTTCTTTCTGAAACATTTAACAAAGCCTTAAAACATGCAGTCAATATGCCATAGTGAAGCACTGTCTATCTTTCTTACTTAATGGGGAAGTGACATTTACTCATGTCCTCAGCTGTAAGCAGTCAGAGGAATACAGGAAAGGCATTTGCTGATTTCAGCATAACTTATTGATCCCAGCAGCTTTTGCATGCTGCCGGGGGAGGGGGGAGGGGATGCATTTTCTGCATTGTGACATGAAACCTTTTCTACATCGCAGGTGCTTCATCCAATACATTATTGGTGGTCAGCACAAACTTTGTATGTGCCTGCACAACAGAAAGCCATGTGCCCAAGTATAATCACCGCTCAATCTCAAAATTTGTTCCTATGACATAACAGAGGCAGGAAATGGGGAACTGTGCTAGGCTGACCATATGAAAAGGAGGACAGGGCTCCTGTAACTTTAACAGTTGCAGAGAAAAGAGGATGTCAGCCGGCATCATTTGTATGCAATTAGTCCCTGGTGAAATTCCCTCTTCATCACAACAGTTAAAGTTGCAGGCACTATACTAGAGTGACCAGATACAAAAGAGGGCAGGGCCCCTGCAGCTTTAACTGTTGTAATGAAGAGGGAATTTCACGAGGTACGAATTGCATACAAATGATGCCGGCTGAAATTCCCCTTTCTCTGCAACTGTTAAAGTTACAGGAGCCCTGCCCTCCTTTTCATATGGTCACCCTAAACTGTGCTAGACATGTGTTTGTTAATTCGTAAAGGAATTAGAAGGGAAAAAATTACAGTGCATTGTGAAATGATTGCTTTGCAGAAGCCAAACATTTGGAGGCACCTTATCTTACTTAGGCAGAATCTACACTACTGCTTTAAAATGGTTTATAACAGTAGTGACAACTGTTGGGGCCCAGGACACACTCCACATACAGTTTTCAAACCGTTTTCAAATTGTCATATCCTTAGGGTGACCATATGAAAAGGAGGACAGGGCTCCTGTATCTTTAACAGTTGCAAAGGACAGGGAATTTCAGCAGGTGTTGTTTGTATGCATATATAACCTGGTGAAATTCCCTCTTCATCACAACAGTTAAAGCTTCAGGAGCCCTGTCTCTTGACCATGTACAAAAGAGGGCAGGGCTTCTGTAGCTTTAACTTTGTGATGAAGAGGGAATTTCACCAGGTTCTGCTTATATACAAATGACATCTGCTGAAATTCCCTTTTCTATGAAACTGTTAAAGATACAGGAGCCCTGTCCTCCTTTTCATATGGTCAGCCTACATATCCTGCTTGGTGTAGATCTGACCTCCAAAGTCGCCCAAAGATCCAGACGTAACCATGCAAAGAAGGCATTGCATAAACCCATTGATTGCAATGGAGAAAATTATGTGCAGTGGTTACAGATGGGCAACATCCTCAGGTGTCAGAACCTGACTTCTCGATACTGGGGCTCAGGTTTTAGTAAGGTCTTTGTTGTTATAATTCTAGAAATTAGCTTTAAGCCTTTACAGTTAGCAAAGATCAACATAGAACATATAATAACGTAGTTCCTTTACCAGGATTG
This sequence comes from Anniella stebbinsi, assembly GCA_029215795.1. Lineage (NCBI taxonomy): Eukaryota > Metazoa > Chordata > Lepidosauria > Squamata > Anniellidae > Anniella > Anniella stebbinsi. The sequence goes on along the minus strand of JARDYH010000002.1, from coordinate 87,158,473 downwards.
GTTTATGGGTATCTTATCAAACAGACTTGGATTCAGCATAATTCCAAATGAGCATATAGTTCTATCTAAGAAGCAAGACAGGGAAGCTTTCTAGGTTAGAAAGATCTTTCTTTTAGCAAATTCAGTCTGTTGCTCTTGATTAAATATATGGGAGTGGCTCCCATCGGACATTCAATGCTAGCAGCGAAACCTAGCTCGCAAACACATGCTACGCCTCATTGGACACCTCCTTTCTGACTTCTTATGTTGATGATGCATCTTAGGACACACCTCAGAAACCCCCTCTCCTTGCTCCCCTGTTCCCATGGCAGATATTCTTGGTTGAGAAGCCGGGGCATCAGGCCTGGTCTCTTAGCTGTGAAAGGCAGGCTGTATTAGTGTCCTGTGTCTCACCTTCTCCTGGTTCGTAACTAGGTGGGAGGCCTGGCTGAACTGAATTCTCAGGCATCTGGCATCCCAAGACTGGGCTCTGGCTCTACAGCATTCCCCTCTGACGCAGAATTGGTGTAACAGGCTATAGCTCCATCCAGACTGGGACAAGGTCTGACAGTGGGCTGGATGGGTAACCTCCATAGGCTGGATTAGGCCTATGGGCTTGAGGTTGACCATCCTTTTGGTAGGATGGCAGAGCCCTCAACATCAGTCTGCCCCTTATCCCATAAACACTTGGAGGCCCTCTGTAAGCATGCTTAGGATTGCAACCTCATTTGAAGTTCCAGTTATAATTTGCATGTGAAAAGTGCCTCTTCTTGAAATAGCAACAGGGGTCCAGAAATGGAGTAGATGAGGGAAGAAAGCTGCTTGTCAGGGGAGGGCATTTGCTCCAACCCCATTCTAGTGCTCTCTTTGCACAGCAAGAACAGCAGGAGCAATAAGAATTGCAATGAGGTATCATGCCGATGCAGCACTGCAAAGCAATTCACCAAAGACGAGTTCCAAAATAATTCAGTCTTGCACATTTCCCCATGTACATTTTGTACCGTAACAAAAAGATCATGATTTCTCTGTAACAATTATTGATGTAAACTCTACCCACTGCTGGAGAAACCGTTCTTCTTAGAAGGAAATGCCCATGGCAATTGATTGGTGTAGCTCTCTATGCTACAGCTGTTAACACGGGATGTTAAATATTGGCCTGTGCAAGCAAGTGGCCTTTTATGGGATTTTTTCCCCTTTCTTTTACCAAGACTCCTAATTAAAATCAGCAAGTATTAAGGGAATAGAATTTACATTATTCTCTGTTAAAGGGGTCAGGAGCTAGATAAAAATGCAGCTTCACCAAAATCTACTAGGAAGTGCTTAGAAAGGGATGGAATAGAGGTTTCTCCCAAGCCTCTCCAGATGTAAAACAAGACAGGATGTGGTCAAGCTGATCACAACACAGGGAAGGATGCCCATGCAAAAAGGTTGGGACTGGGGGAGAAGGTGGTTATTCTATTAATTCCTAGTAACAATCAAAAGGTTTACCATACCAATTACTGACCCAATCATACTGGAAAGGATTCAGAGATGAGCTGGAACCTCTGATGGCAACCATGTTCCTCTGCATAGAGATGCCTGCCTGACACTTTGAGAACTACTGCTATGCAGTGTAATTCTATATGTGTCTACTCAGAAGTAAGCCATACTGAGTTCAACAAGACTCACTCCCAGTTATGTGTATATAGGATTGTAGCTTCAAAGGAACAACAGTCCTTATAATCATGGGATCCTATCACAAGATCCATACAAATGCATTACGTAATGAATAGTTTGTAGATTCATGTAACATTGTATGACCTTTTCCTCTGTCAGGAACCCTATGGCACAAATAATGGTGAGAGAACACAACTGAGAGCTTCTTTACACGAGCAATTTATTGCACACTCGTGAGTGGACATTCAAGGAAGTTTATGGGTCCTTTACACAATGTCATCAACCTCCAGGATGTCTCCCATGCTTTCCCCTCTTTATCTCACTTTCAAAAATATCAGAGATAAGCTGTAATAAAAATTAATGGCACCATATCAGCAGTGTGAAATGCTGGCATGGCGATATAATTCAGCCACTAGATGGAGCTGTTTCATTGAACATATAGAGCATTGCCGAGAAGGGAGGTTTTAAATTCCAGATCACATGTTTATTGTCTAAAGGAGCCCATCATAAACCTGGAAAAAGTCAGGAAGAAGAAAGCTTGGTAAGGATGTGAGATTTTTACTTAATGTAGAGAAGCTCTGATTTTTTGCGTTCAAAAAAATTCCAGGCCATTTTCCATTCGGACTGCTCTAGAGCTGTAGTTAACTACTAATTACAACTAACCAATGGGGGATTTCCCCCCACCCACAATAAGAACCACACAAGTTTTCTCTCTTGCTGGGAGATTTGTCTGCAAAGCCTGTAGTGATTGATTGCACAGACATTCATTAACCCTGCAGGCACTCTCATCATTTCTGGATTTCCTCTAAAATGCCTTCATTTAATAAAGAGGCTGTTTACTCAATTAAATATATTTAATTAGTGTGCATTGTTACTTAACTATTGCTGTGGATGGCATTACCATGGCTGGTCAAGAATGGCATCCGAATCCATTTCTATCAAAGGTTCTCTACTCTTGTTATGTTCACATCTCCCAGGGGCCCAGCGCAAAATTAGCAGACACACATGAAATGGAAGTATGTCGAGATTTAATGAAGCTCACCCACTTGTTTCCATGAACAATTTTTGACCAGCTGGGTCTCTCCTTGCTGCCCCCGTTCCACTTTGTGCCATTGCAGATGGGATTAATTTCAAGAGGCGGGAGATGCTGATTGTGCTCATCTTATTAATATCAAATGGTTACGTTCAGAATACTTAACATATTTACATTAAAAATATATTGCTATAGCATCATATATTGATGTGGTTGATAATCATTGATTTTAATCAATGTAAATACAAGTACATCTAAAATAACTGGAGATATATACACGCATAGCCGTATATGAGGCTTTCACTCAGGAAAATAATTTAATGTAACCAGGTGAGTTGATGTGTATTTTATAAACTAAAATGCCCTTTAAGGATGCCCCTGGATGTGGAAGATACTGGTAGCATGATCATCCTTTTCTGAAGGAGGGAATATTTCAACAATTCCTTTGAGCATGATGTGCCCCTGTTTCTTTATTTATCATGTTTATATGACGCATCTATACTTCAAGGAGTTCAGAGAGGCACATGCAGTTATCCCATTTTATCCTCCTCAAACCCTTTACGGTAAGCTAAGCTGAGAGGGAGAAATTTGCCTAACGCCACCTGTTTAGTGCTGTAGCAAAGAAAAAGAAGAAACCTCCCTTCAACTTCTTTGCACATTTTTTTCATGCCTGTTTGCTGCCATTGTTTCCTCAATCTAGTGCTGTTTTAAGTGCCATCTTTTTACTTAAAAGGCTCCTTCACTACAGGAACCAAGCCAATCAGGGATCATACGGGGAACGTCATGATGTCACAGTGTCAAACGTTCAACCAGATTTGACTGCATGATGACATCACTGAGGGTAAATGAAGCCCTCGTCTTGCACTCACTCTGAATGATAGGTGAGGGGAACAGGGAAAATCCAGGCAACAGGACTGTTGCTTCCCATTTTGTCATGCTGTGTAAGAATTATCATCATCCACCAGTGCTCCATGGCAAGCCTTCCACCCAGGTACACCCTTTAGTCACGTGTACTTATACATGACTAATCGGGATCAAACGAGGATAGAAAGGTACATTCAGATGCACACCGAAAAGCACATTTCATTAAAAACAACACAGTGTGGGTGGATTGTGGGTGGATTACATCAGGGGTGGGCAAGCTGTATGACCTCAAGAGCCGCATGAGGTGCTGAGTGGACACCACGTTCAGATACACAACCCCATGCACATTCTGCTTCAGCTAGTCAACTGTGTACAATTGGATTTGATTTAGTTTGTGTCATTCCCTCTTCTTCCTGACACTCGCTGCCTTGTGAAGTCTTACTTCTTTGTGCAAATATTCTTTCCCCCCCCCCAAAAAAAACCCTGAAGGGTGCATTTCAGAGTTGCATGAAAATATTTGTGGAACAGGTACACAGTCCACTACATTATCCTGTCTCTCAGTTACTGTTGCTATTTCTATAGCACAAGAAACCCAACATGAGGCATCTCCATCAGATATTGTCTGGAATCAAGAGCTGGAACACTGAGGGCCAAATCTATACCTTGTGTCAAATCATTACGATCCCATCATGGTAACACTATATCCCTCTTGCGCATTTATACCTCGGAGGATACACAATGAGCTTCATCAGATGGGGGAAATCACGGTTCCCTGCCATCGCTTCTCCGCCCCTGCTTCTGTCGCACAATACTTCCTCCTTCTCAACTGAAAAAAAAGAAGTAAACAAAGACCATGTGGCCCATTCAGAGGGTGTTTTTAATCACACTGCTTCTCTTGCACATAGCAGGAGGTTGCGGCAAGTTCCATTTTTAAAAATAAATTGGACTTACCGGGGTCTTTTTTTGTCATGGGAAGGCCAGAAAGAACAGGAGACACATGGGAGCTGGATGGTGGTGTGAATAGATCCCACAAAAATCTGTGAGTGCCCATTAATGAGCATGCTAAGCTCTCAGAGGTATTTTGGATAATGTGGAATAAAAAGCAGTAAATCACACTATGAAAGTGGTAAATGGAATGTGGAATGTACCCCAACAGTAATCAGTGCATTTCAATACCACTATAAAGCAGTAGTCTAGATCTAGCCCTGGCCAATATCTAGAGAGAAATTGCAATCTTAGATTACAAACCTCTAACTAAGGAACACATCTAAATGGCTTCCAAAGTGGTAGAAATGTTAGTGTGTTGTAGCAAAAACAATGCAAGAGTCTTGTGGCATCAAGGCATGTTAAAAAGACCAGTCATGGAATCCTGAACTTAAATTGAAAAATAATTCAATTCTAGGAATGTAACATACCCAGTGATTGTTTTGTTTTTATGTTGTTGGTTTATATGTTTATAATGAAACAATACGTATTCTAGCAATTTTTTTATCTGAAACAATAAAAATAGTTGGGGGGAAAAGTTCAGTCACAATGAAAGTCTTACATTTTGTCTTGTCGTTCTAGCATGGCTTTTTTTCTCCGTATTTATTGGTGTCCACAACATCTGCCTAATTAGAGTGAGAATCTCTTTTTCCCTCCCATTCTCCCCTCCCTTCCCCATTACGCTTATTACTGCACATGTTAATCAAGGCAACAGAGTCAAACATAATTCCTATTAAATTGGACTGGATCGGTCCTCACAGAAAACTAGTTTATCACCAGTACGTTTTACGGTCCTTCAGCCAGCTTGTAAACCTTTCCGAAGGGCTAATTTCCGAGCCAATTTGAATTAATTAATGAGAGAGGATGTGGGGAAGCTTTGTCAATTTGAACACAAAATTATCATATTGGAAGCGAGATTTGTGATGGTTGCTGAAAGTCCATCTCAGAAGCAGCAGGAGCAGGATGGGGGTAGTTAATGAGTTGTGGTGGTGGCTGATATCTCAGGAGAATAAGCTCTCATACCTGACATGGAAAGCTGAAATGAGATGCTGAGGAGAAGGATAAACAAATTGAGATGCACATTAGAGGATAAACAGGCCATTTGTTGAGTTGATCTCTCCAATAAAAGAGGTTTCAAGGCTGAATTCTGGCAGGGGAGGATGGGACTGATGGTGAACATCAGCAAATGTTGGAAGAGAAAACTATAATCAAAAGAGGAAACACTTTTGAAGTTAATAGAAATTCATCCTTCAGTAGATAATTATGCGGGGGATGGATTTGTAAGAGAACATTAGTTATTGGACGGATTAAAAATGAAATAAATAAATAAACAATTGTGATTATCAGGGCAAATGGATTGACGTGTTGCACCTTGATAATTTAGGTAAAGAACATTTGATCAAATAGATATTTAAGAATGACAAGCTTTTCTGTCTAAAGTTCATGGAAATAGTGTAAGGTGAGAAAAATATTAAATATGCATTCATTTTCGTAGATCAATTCCACATTTACACGCAGACTCATAAGGCAACCATGCCATATCAGTAAAAGGCCCCATTTCAGTTTGCAGGTAATAATGTGTCCAGGGGTTGTTTATTTATTTGTGGCATTTATATAGTAAAATCTCTCAGCATCGGTTGTATGTGTCATTGTAACACATCCTACATAGAAATAATGTTGACTTTGTGCAAATGGTCTTCAACCTGCTCTAACTTGTACTCCCTCAAGATGATGGCTACTCTCACTGTCAACTGAATTGAAGCCCTAACCCTAGCCCTATGCCAGTGCATTTGCCCATATTCATTCGATTACCCTTGTTTAGGCTGACCAGATAAAATCCAGGTCAGGGCTCATGTAACTTTAACAGTTGTAGAGAAAAGGGAATTTCAGCCAGTGTCATTTGTATGCAATTAGTTCCTGGTGAAATTCCCTCTTCATCACAATTGTTAAAGTTGCAGGTTCCCTGCCTTCTTTTGTATATGGTCACTCTAGTATAGTGCCTGCAACTTTAACTGTTGTGATGAAGAGGGAATTTCACCAGGAACTAATTGCATACAAATGATACTGGCTGAAATTCCCTTTTCTCTACAACTGTTAAAGTTACATGAGCCCTGACCTGGATTTTATCTGGTCAGCCTACCCTTGTTTCTCAAAGTAGCGGATGGGCCTGTCTTTTTGTTTTATTCTGTAAAGTGCAGAATAAAGCTACATTTTATTCTGCACTTTACAGTTCTGCATATGCAAATAAAATAATATAATCACAGGTTGCTTTTCTTTCACATTCACATGCATCAATGATCTTCACTAGAGCAGAGGTGGGGAATAATTTTCAGTCCAAGGGCCAAATTGTAATCTGGGAAAGGTCTTGGGGGCCGCCTCCCATCTGTGGGTTAAGCCATAGGCAGAGTGGATGGGCCTCAAATGTGATTGTCACAGTTTTAGGCCTACCGGAAGTAAACAGAACACGCCTCTACATGCCTGCTCAGAAATAAGCAGGATGAGCAGCATGCCTATTACTTGTGCCTATTCACAAGTAAGCAGGACAGCCTTTGAATGTCTACTCACAAGTAAGCAGGGAAAGCCTCTGTACAAAATGCTGAAGAAGTAAGCAGGCTGAAACACTCAGCAGCTTCAGAACTGGAAAGGGCTCCCTTTCTCAGCACTCAGCAGGGAAATGCTCCTATCTCAGATCAGCTGCTGATTAAAGATAAGAGCTTTTCCCTGCTGGGAGAGGGGAGGGGCCATCGGAAAAAGCTGGTGGGGTAGATGGGGAACCCTGGTGGGCCAGTTACAGCCTGTAGACATGCCTTCACTAGAGATTGGGCATGTTGGCTTGGAGAGTGGGACAACGTTATTTTGGTGCAAGGCGGGTGATCATCCAAGATGAACACAAAAAGAGAGAATAGCCACAGGATGCTATAACGAATTTATTGCCTAAATTGCCCTGTATGATGACCTATGTCGGGAGAAGGACAGGGGGAGTGTGACTCTGTTGATTCTCCTTGATCTCTCAGCGGCTTTCGATACCATTGACCATGGTATCCTTCTGGCACGACTGGCTGAGTTGGGAGTGGGAGGCACTGCATTGCAGTGGTTCCGCTCCTACTTGACAGGTCGGCTCCAGAAGGTGATGTTTGGGGGACATTGCTCGGCCCCGTGGATTCTCCAGTATAGGGTTCCACAGGGGTCAGTCTTGTCCCCCATGCTGTTCAACATCTACATGAAACCATTGGGTGCGGTCATCCGGAGTTTTGGAGTGCATTGTCTTCAATACGCTGATGACAAGCAACTCTACTTCACCTTTTCATCTTCATCAAATGAGGCTGTGGATGTGTTGAACTGGTGCTTGGCTGTGACAATGGACTGGATAAGAGCTAATAAACTGAAACTCAATCCAGGCAAGACTGAGATGCTGTTAGTGGGGGGTTTCTCTGACCGGATGGAGGATGTTCAACCAGTTCTGGATGGGGTTGCACTCCCCCTGAAGGAGCAGGTTTGTAGCTTGGGGGTTCTCCTAGAACCATCTCTGTCACTTGAGGCTCAGGTGGCCTCGATGGCACGGAGTGCCTTCTACCAACTTCGGCTGGTGGCCCAGCTACGCCCTTATCTGGACAGGGATAACCTGGCTTCAGTTGTCTATGCTCTGGTAACCTCCAAGTTAGATTACTGCAATGCGCTCTACGTGGGGCTGCCTTTGAAGACAGTTCGGAAGCTGCAGCTTGTGCAACATGCAGCAGCCAGATTGGTAGCAGGGACCAGAAGGTTCAAACATATAAGACCGATTCTGGCCCACTTGCATTGGCTGCCTGTATGTTTCCGAGCCCGATTCAAGGTGCTGGTTTTAACCTATAAAGCCTTACAAGGCTTGGGACCACAATACCTGATGGAACGCCTTTCCCGACATGAACCTACCTGTACACTATGCTCAACATCAAAGGTCCTCCTCCAGGTGCCTACTCCAAGGGAAGCTTGGAGGACGGCAACAAGGGAGAGGGCCTTCTCTGTGGTGGCCCCCCAATTATGGAATGATCTCCCTGATGAGGTCTGCCTGGCGCCAACACTGTTATCTTTTTGGCGCCAGGTCAAAACCTTTCTTTTCTCCTAGACATTTTAACAGCTTAAGTTGAGGTTTTAATTGACTTTGTGGCCAGGCTTAAAAGTTTAAAATGTTTAAAATATCAGCTGTTTTATGTTTTATGTTTTAAAATTTTGTATATTGACTTTTTAATGTTCAATCCTTTTAATTTTTGTAAACCGCCCAGAAAGCTTCGGGAATGGGGCGGTATATAAATGTAATTAATTATTATTAATAATAATAATAATAATAATTTGTGTACAAAGTTATTTTGGCCAGATATGTGAATTTTATGGTGGGACTGTCATGAAGCTTGATGATTGCCCTGGGCACAAGGGGGGCACTTACATATCATCCCAAAAGAGGAAAAGCATTGCTAAAAAAAGGGCAGAGGAGAACACAGATTTGCATAACATTTACATATGCTAATATATAGGTCTATTCAGGCAACATGCTAAGCTATGGCTAGGCCTTTTGCAGCAAATAGTTAGTGAGTGTATTTAAACCATGGTTATATAGCCACCATGGTTAGGAATGGTTCACATGACAGGCTAAGTCATGAATCACACGACATGCTAAGCCATAAAATTCAGCTCATGAGCGTGACTTAGCATGGTGTCTGAACAGAGTTGGTATGGATAGATGCACTTTGAGAAATAATTTCTGTAATTCAATTAGAAATACAATGCATCTCACCATAGTGGGAAAGACTGGGCCCAGGTGACCTGTGTTCCTACTCAGCCAGCTGTTGTCCAGCTGCTAACTGTTGATGGGCAAATCCAAGGCCTGAATTCTCCTTTCTTATTGCTCTTTAAATCAGTCCTGGGTCAGATAACCCTTCAAAAAGAGGACTGTCCCCTGTAAAGTAAGACACATGGCCACTCTATGTGGACACGGATGTGTTTTTCACAGGAAATGCTCTATGGGCTCTTTCCACTGATATCACCATGCTCTGATGCCCACTGCTAATGTTTGCTTAGGAAGCTGGAGCTTCATAGCTATTGCTTTCTCCTGTCTCAGGGCCAAAGTAGCTGAGATCACCGGATATCCATCTCTAGATGTATTTTGAAAAAGCAGCACAAAGTATATGTGTTAATCTCCTTGCCGTGCCATTTTCCCAATATAATCCCCCCCCCCCATTATGCTATTTGCTCCATTATGAAAAATCTACGTGTACCAGTACATTTTCCTTAATGGGCAAATATCAACTTTGGGGTGTATATATGATTCTTATTGGGCAAACGGGGGAAGGAATGTTTCTCCCTTTTCTGCAGACCCATAGCCTTGTTCTGAATCCTCTCTCTCTGTGGCTGCTTTTTAAACAAACAAACAAACAAACAAACAAAGAGAGGAGAGATCTGATCACAGATGTCTGTCATGTCTTCTAGTTTGGTCCTTGGGCAGGAAATTGCCCAAGGGCAAGACTTGGATGCTCAAGTCACACCTGGATGTACAGATATGGATGCAGCATTTATTTATTTATTTTTAAGCAGGGGCACAAGAGCATCAAAGTCTCGCATGAGCACCCACACTCTATTTTTAGAGTTAGATGCCTGTCGTTAAAAGAAGCTGTTTGAAAGGATAGGCTGACATTGTAACAATAACCTGTCTCTCTGCATGCACGTTGACAATGAACAATACCTTATGCTGATATGTTTCAGCAGTGTGGGAAGAAAATTGCTGGAATTATTTCAACGAAATGATCCTTTATGTCTAGTGAAGTCTCAGTATCCTTATCATTTTTACATCGTTCCTCAGTCCAGACAAAAATGAAGCTGGTTCCCCTTAGATACATGCATGCTAAAAAGGCAACAGATAGTAGAAACATAACTAGCTATTCTTTTCCAATGCATGCTGTTCCATTCCTATCCATCTGTTCTTTCATCCTCAACAATGGCCGTGAAAAGCATAGTCAGACCATGCTGGAAAACAGAGGACATAATTCCCAATATGAATGGCATATTACATTTCATTCATTATCAGCAACAGCAGAGATTAGAAAGTGTATTAGAGAAAGAAGCAATTTAACTGAATGCTTTGGGAACTTTCATGTCCTTTTTGCAACAGGCCTGGAACAACCATTATCCCCTCTCCTTTTTTTTTTTTTTTTTTTTTTACAGATGGACAATTGAGGCAGACAGTTGCCCTGAGCAGTAGCAAGGAGGATCATCCCACTGCATCTACATGATGCTCTCCTAGGTGGATTGCAAGAGTGGTGGGCACAGACGCTCCCAGACATGATTCCCATAGGTGAGAAGTGGGGAGTCTTTTTTGACCTGGGAGCCAAATTCCAATGTGGGGCACATTCCAGTAGTGGGCAGAGCCAAGGGCAGAGAAAGCAAAGTGGGCAGGGCCAGATGTAATTCTTATGGACCTCTTCCCACCAAGCATGCAAAACTGTGGCTCTGCTTGACTGTCATTTGCCCTCAATTCTATGCATGTCTACTCAAGCAAAAGACCTAGCGCAACAGTTTTCATGTCTGTGAAGCACAGTTCGGTTCTACACAGGATATGTAAGATCTTTTTAATACCCTCTTATTCCTGATCACTGATTGAAGTTACCAGCAGAAGCAGCTTGCGGGCTGAATGGTGAACCCCCTGGGGCCTCCTCCCTCCCTCCCTCCCTCCCTCCCTCCCTCCCTCCCTCCCGAGGGTAGATAGGAACCATGCTCCACTGAGCAGATGGTTGGCACTGTCAGTTCTGACAGTACCAATTATTTGTTTGGCAGGGAGTTGGGATTTTATGAATTCCATCTCTGTTCCAAATCCAGCCCTTCTAATCATCTGCTTGGCAGGTAGAGACACACAGCCCACTATTTCATGTGCATTAACTCTAAATCGCAGCCAGTGACTTGCTCAAAGCCACTCATGGAATCTGTGGCAGGATGTCACCTTGCAGTGACCTCAAACTGTGATATTTTCAAGCCTATGACTTGCTTGGTACTTCTTGCAGTCAATGGAAGTAAGCACAGCACAGCCTTGCATTTCATTAAGTTATTTATAGAGAGGCAGGAGTCAGAGCATGTTACATGGGTGAACCTGAGAACCTGAGAAGGTTGCCTGCAGATTAGAACAGGGACACACAATAGACCAGGTAACCCAAATTCTGCACCTACACCTCCTCTGAATTCTCTGGCCTGCAGAAGTTATACAAACTAAGAACATTTACTTATTGACCTATAAAGCCCTGTATAGCTCGAGTCCAGGTTATCTGAAAGACTGTATTCTCCCATATGAGCCTACCTGTGCCTTGAGATCTCAGTCCTGTCACCATCACAGGCATGCCTGGTGGGAACACGGGAGAGGGCCTTTTTGGTAGGGTGACCAACTGTCAGGATTTCCCCGGATTTGTCCTGGTTTTTGTTCCATCCTGGGTGTCAGGGGGGATTTTCTGTCATTTTCTACAATGTCCTGGAAACACACTTTCCCCTTGAAGGCCGCCATTAGCATGGTGGGAGGGAATGATGTGCTTTCTGGAGGTGGGTCATTTCTCTCCCGCTGCTCCAATCAGGGCCTTAAAGGGGAAAGTGTGTCTTTCCTGGACATTATAGAAAAGGCCCCCAATTGGAGCAGTGGGGGGCAGGAATGACACACTTTCCCCTCCTCCACTCCAGGGCCTTTAAGGTGGCAAGAGCGGGGGATGATGCACTTCCCAGAGGCCCTGGAAAGCCGCTTTCCCACCCCACCCCCACGGGGTGTCCTCTTTTTTGGTTTGCCAAATATGGTCACCCTACTTTTTGGTGAGTGCTCCAAGGCTCTGAACTCCTTTCCCAGGGAGGCTAGACTGGCTCCCTCCTTGCTATCTTTCCAGAGACAGAAAAAAAAAATTGTTCCAGCAGGCCTTTGGGAATACTCTGGACCTCTGCTAATACGTTGGATTTTAAATTGTTATTTGCCTTTTAAATTTTTTTAAAAATGCTTTAATATTACAGTTGGTTTTAACTTTTGTATATTTCTATTTATATGTTTTAATTGTATATGTTTTAATGTTGTAAATAAATAAATAAAAATAATAAATCTATTTCTGCTTGCCATGGGGAGGACCATTTTGGGAATGACAGCCCTGCTGCATATTACTGGAAATCCTCGTGTGCCACCATTATGGCTCTGCAGCAAGGAAGGCTTGGTGAAATCTCTGGAGCCGTAACAGGAGTACAGGAAGATTTCCAGTGAAGGAAGGGTGCAGAATGTGGGTTACCTGGGTACAAGTAAACGGAATAGACACAGCCTCACTTATAAGCCTGGGACACCCTTTCAGCCCAAAGTGAAATATCTGAGTAATAATTTTAGCTGAATTATGCAGAAGGGTGTTTTCCCCCCAGGCAGTTGTCATGCATCCTTGGATGAAATTTAGCCAGAATGCTGGGATTGCCTTGCCACTACTAAACAAACAAAGGAGTTGGCCCACAAGCAATACTGCAAATACCAGCACATGCAGTGCTGGAGAGAAAAGCTTAATCCTGACGTTATTATTTGATCCCACTCCACCAGCAAGAGGAAATAATAAATATAGACACCAGCCTTAAAATGCCACCGTTTGGAAGTGGGTGTGCAAAAGGCCTTGATAAATCATGGGGCAATTTTATCAATAGATTTACTTTTTTGTGTATCTGGTAGGGCAGCCAGGTGGATTAGTTCACAGAGGACAGTTCTCACTTTGAAAGGCTGGCCAGTCCAAGATCAGTTTGAAAGTTAAGAACCATAAGTAAGGAGAGGAGGGGGTCTTGAATTTGCACCTGGACAGCAGACAGAGCAGGAAAACAAGTAATCTGGTCATAGGTATTCTCCTCTATCATGAGATGCATCATGTTTCTACTTAAATTATAGTAATTATTTTTGAATTTGCATCTGTACGTACATTAGCATATGCAAATTAGAGTCCTCTATTGTTGTCTTGTTTTGGTAATCATGTCCTCTTTCAGGGGGAATGGATCAGAAAGGTAGCCACATCAGTCTGTTGCAGCAAAATCAACAAAAAGTATTGGACCAGGGCCATGAAAGCTCATGCCAACATAAATTTGTACGGAAATTTGAAACACACACACATATTTTTGAATTTGTCCTTACTGATTTCAGCCCATTTAAGGTGAAATCCGGTAAGCGCTCCACTTGCTGTTGGGGGAGAGGCCTTACATGGAATCTCTACAATGCTATAAAAAGAGAGTGCCCAGCAGGAGTCTTTGCTGGCCTTTATTTACACAGCGGAATTGCCTCCAAACAATCTGGGTGTGTGCGTGCTTGTGGGCACACTGGGAGACTTTCCATTCAGGAGGAAGAGGACTGAAAGTGCATTAGCAAATCATGAGAATTTCTGTACACAATTCATTCACAGCTCATTAGTACTTTTGTTAGTTCTGTTTGCTCATGCAAATGCGGTCCAAGCTCTCAAGGAGACTGTTTGTCAAATGGATTGGAAGCAGACAGAGATCACATAGCAACTGTGAGACTGGCGGGAGAGCAGGGCAAGGGGCGGGGGGTGGCAGGAGGCGGGGGGAGAAGAACCTGTTTAACCATTTCTGTCCAAGAAACGCAGAGAGCAGCCCAGGTTTCATAGAATAGAGAAAGAGGCAATCTGAGCGTCTGTTTGCGTGGGAAAATCGATGGTCACATTTGGTCATATTGTGCTCTTAGACTTACAAGGCCGTCCCTCCTATAAGCCAAAGTGAATCCCTTGCTCAGGTGGTGAATTGGGACAGGCGACAGATTGCCCATATACACACTGGAGGGCCTCTGTGGGCACTGCTTTCCCACCTGCCCGCTGTGGTAGGCTGACCATATGAAAAGGAGGACAGGGCTCATATAACTTTAACAGTTGTAGAGAAAAGGGAATTTCAGCAGGTGCCATTTGTATGCAATTAGTTCCTGGTGAAATTCCCTCTTCATCACAACAGTTAAAGGTGCAGGCACTATACTAGAGTGACCCTATACAAAAGAAGGCAGGGCCCCTGCAACTTTAACTGTTGTGATGAAGAGGGAATATCACTAGGAACTAATTGCATACAAATGACACTGATTGAAATTACCTTTTCTCTACAACTGTTAAAGTTATATGAGCCCTGACCTCCTTTTCAGATGGTCAGCCTACGCTGTGGCAAATGCCACAGAGGGAGAGCAGCATGCAGGGCTCCTTGGAGGAGCAGCTGCCTCGTGCTCATCTCTAGCTCTGAGGCCTCTCAGAAAGTGAGAGATTAAGCAAGCGGGTTTTCCAGAGAGGTTGCCTGCCTGATCTCTCGTTTTGGGAGAGGACTCCGAGTGAAACACTGGGTGGGTGGGCTCACATCTGCCACACAAAATGGCTGACATGCCTCTCCAGAGAGGCCCCGCGCCTAACCTCTCGCTCTGGGAACATTCCCCCCGGGCAAGAGATCAGGTGGGTGACCTGAATGCCAGGCTTTGGCAGGTCCTTCTCCAAAGTGCGGCATTGTGAGGTAGCCCTGGGGACAGCCTGTATGGATGGTCTCATCAGGGCAGAGAGGGAGGAGGAGGTGGCGGCAGCTGCTGCAGTAACTGGGGCAGTGATGGCTGCTGGTGCAGCAGAG
This sequence comes from Anniella stebbinsi, assembly GCA_029215795.1. Taxonomy (NCBI): domain Eukaryota; kingdom Metazoa; phylum Chordata; class Lepidosauria; order Squamata; family Anniellidae; genus Anniella; species Anniella stebbinsi. Next base: position 87,143,343 of record JARDYH010000002.1, on the reverse strand, counting down.
GCACATACCCTTCCGCCTCAGGCGGCAGGACAGGACATCCTGCTTCACTGCTGTAGACTTAACTACCAGTCATGTTTAGAGAAAATTTTCCAAACAATCAAAGGACCCTTCCCCCCACACACACTATTTGTGCTATGTAAGTGTCTGACAAAGTAGGCTATAGTCTTCGAAAGCTTATGGCAGAATAAATTCGTTAGTCTTTAAGGTGCAGTTTTCTTTGTTGTTTTTGCTGCAATGGAACTAACACAGCCACCCCTCCACTTGTGGACATTTAGGACAAAAGATCTCTCTAAAGGAGTTGGAATGGATATGGAGGAATATATCAAATTAATGGAGGCACAGCCGTGCCTCCATTGTTAAGGGCCGTCAGTAAAAAACACATTCCGCCATGTTAAAGTGATAATGGGGGGGGGGTCATTCTAACAGCCATAAAATCGAAAATGTTTCACCAACCTTTCTGAAATTTACAGGTGCCAGAAAGAAATGTTTGTTTTACATTACCTGAAAATTTTAAGAAGATTGGTGAAAGATTGAGGGAAGGAGAGCAGTTTAAGGTAGAAAAGGAACTCAAACCTGTTTCCCTGCTTTTGTCAAATGACTTTGGGTTTATGAGTTTTGTGCTCACGATTTGCATAATTTCTAGAGCCTTATTAACTAATCCAGTGGTGAGGTCTTCTTCCTCCTTGACTGTAGTTGATGGAAAGCTTTTCGTTTTTTTTTTTATTCCCTTCGGTTGACTTTTAAGGACTATTTTAACCTCTCATTCAAGTCAATGAGGCGGCCATCTTCCCTCATAACGCGACACTGACACATGCTCAGTAGCGTCGCTCTCCCCCCAACCTCCTGCCCTAGAATGTGGGGTGGGTGAGTGAAATGGCCGCTGCCTCTATAGCACAGACCTTTTGAGTGAAGAAGAGTTTCTCTTTTCTCTTCTGGAACATGCATTCCTTTGGCTCTGAGAGTATTTTGGGCTATCTTAAGAAGATCAGTTTGGTCTTTTGCTCCCTGGTGAAGCAGGGTGTGGTTTCTCTGGATCCATGATAACCTGGTCTTCAGATCTCTCCTGGGAATAGGTGGCTATACCTTTCTTTCTATCCCCCCCCCCACCCCATACACACACTGTGCTCCTTCCCTCTTTTCTAAGAGTTTGGTCCATACTGCTATAAGTTGAAAGCTTCAAACACTTCATTTAATTAGTTTGGGCCAGTGTTAAGTTTTAAGTACAATGTTGAAACCTTTCAAAGTGCTTCTGGGCCTACAACGTTGGTTTTGGCCTAGTCACCCTGTTTTTCTAATAAGGTTTAGAAACAGTTGAGCTGTCGTGTATTTTGCATAGTGTACACACATGTATTTTCTTTCTAATCCTTGCAGTCTACACTGGCTCCCCCCTTGATGTGGTTTTGGATGCAGACAAACCCTTTTTTGTTCCAGCAGGCCTTTGGCAAATAATCTGGACCTCTGTCTATACCTTTGACTTTTAAATTGTTATGTATTTAAAATGTTTTAAATGCTTTAATATTGAAAAGTATTTAATTATAATTAAATTTATAGGTTTTAGCTGTATATGTTTTAGTTTTGTAAGGCTGCTCTAAGGCCCAGCATTGGGCAAAAGGCAGGATACTACTACTACTACTACTACTAGTAATGTTTCAGATTTCACTTCTGCATCTGATGTTCTTTTGCATTTACTTTTCTTTATAAACTATTCATATCTTAAGACTTCTTGTGTGGCATGTTTTCATTGGTTTAACAAGTTAAAAGGGGTATTCACTGTTTTCATGCTTATGTTATAAAATCTATTTTCAACAGGCCTAGTAACTTCAAGAGTAACAGAATTGGGGAAAATCCTCAATCTCTTTGCTATCAGAGGCACTGAGTAAGGTACCTCTGGAGATAATTTAGACTGACCCCAACCACAAAACACTATTCCCCCTTCTGAAGAGATCTGGACCACAGACTACTAAAGACAAACAAAGTAGCAGGCCATAATAACAGTTCTCATGTGGCCATTTGCCTTATGAGGCAGGTGCTCTGCAGGCTACCAAATGGAGGGACTAACAGGCCATAAAGTTGCCTGGCTGGGTCTGCCAGAAATCCAGCCTCAACACTCCTGGAAGGTCCATGTTCTATAGCACCTGCTGTCAGATGAACTTGAGGCAATCCCTCCCTCCACCCCTGGGTTTAATTTACTGGCTTCCCCTGGCTGGACCTTGCAGGAAACTATAGGGACAGAGTAGGCATTCATAGCACACACAGAATGCTGAGACTGGCAAATCTAAAAGCAAGTGTGTTGCTTTTCAAGAACCAAGGAAATTCAATGGGTCTTACTTTTGAGTAAATATCTAGGGATGGAAATGCAGCCTGTGCAAGAACTGAGTAGGGTGACCATATTTGGGAAACCAAAAAAGAGGACACCTAGTGGGGGGGCAGGAAAATGGCTTTCTGGGGCCACCTTAAAGTCCCCAATTGGAGCGGAGGAGGGGAAAGCATGTCATTCTCACCCCACCCCACTGCTCCAATCAGGCCCTTTTCTATCATGTCTGGGAATGACATGTTTTTCCCTTTTAAGGCCTTGATTGGAGCAGTGGGAGAGAATGACACACCTCCAGAAAACATGTAATTCCCCCCTGCCATGCTAATGGTGGCCTTAAAAGGGAAAGTGTGTAATTCCAGGTCATTAAATCCCCCCTGACACCGAGGATAGAACAAAAACCAGGAGAAATCTGGGGAAATCCTGACAATTTTTTATTATTATTTATTATTGCATTTATATCCCACCTTTTTTCCGCCAAGAAACCGAAGGCGGCATACATAATCCTCCTCCTCTCCATTTTATCCTCACAATAGCAACCCTGTGAGATGAGTTGGGTTGAGAGTCTGCAACTGGCCCAAAGTCACCCAATGGGTTTCCATGGCTAAGTGGGGAGTAGAACCCAGATCTCCCAGCTCCCAGTCCAACACTTTAGCCACTAGGCCACACCCTAGTGGTCACCCTAGAATTGAGCCATGCCAAGTTGGAAGCAGATCGGTTCGTGCCTTAATTTTTAGCTGATTTGAAAGAAAACATGTACGAAATTCAGTATCAACAGCATTTGACTCCATATAGGTGGTTGGACTTATATGACAGCTTCTGATTTTTTTTTATTTTATTTTTTTTGGTGATACGTTGTCATGCGATTTTTTTTAGTGTCCCTTTTGGAATTTTCTAGTTATACATGACTTTTGGACCAATATTTTGAATTTGATTAATGAAATCACTGGTTGCACAATGCAGCCCAGATCCTAAAGTAGTACTATTATGTTTTCTTAAAGAGTTGATTAATGATACTGACCTTGAAGTTATTGCAAACCTGCTCACGCCAGCTGAAACATGTATAGCTGCAAATTGGGGGGTGGGGGAAATTGGGAAAAGCTGCTCCAGTATGGTTGAATATGGAATATTGCAGTCTTATCCAAATTAACTTATTATATAATATCGAGAAATGGACAACAACAAAAAAATGCATTTATTGAAAAATGGGCTTTATTTACAGAGTTCTAGAACAGCAAACATCAGGACAATATGCAACCATAAGCTTTATTCTCTTTATTGTAGAGTGTTTCTTGTTCTTTATGCATGTCTGCAAACTATCATCTTTATATGTATCAAAAGAAGATATATTTGTACTCTCTCTCTCTCTCTCTCTCTATATATATATATTTTAAAAAGAACTATTAGATGTCCAGTGCCCTATCAATTGGAGGAAGGAATAAATGCCGAAAGCAAAGGCCAATGTGTCATTTCTTGGAATGAACCGTGCGCATGCATAGCATACATATATGTACACATCCAAAATGTCCATGTTTGTGGCTGCCATAAGTGGTAACACTCATAAAGGGAACTTCATATCTTGGGCTGCAGACCCACATCCTCTTACTTGGGGGTAAGCTCCACTGAAATGAATGGGATTTATTTCTAGGAACATGTGAATGTAAGAAGAACCCTGAATAGGATTGCACTGCACTGTCAATTGTATTCCCAGAAATGGTAATGGGGAAAATGAGTAGCAAGGAAAGCATGTTCTCTTTAGGTATACAGTAACTGGCAAGGCTGGGTGCATAATAATTCAGAATCAAGATATCAGAAAATTTCTGTTTTACTTTTTTCAAGCACGTTTCTAGCCCTTATGGCTGTGAAGATATGCTCGCTGACATCTCAGAAACCAGAAAGTGACTGAATAAGAACGTCAGTGATTGGGGGCAGACCTTAACTCCATAGCCTCTCCCTATGATAAGCAAAATCAGAATAAATAATGCAAAATAATAATTTTTAAATAACAGGATATTTATGCAAAATAGCAGGCATTATGTAAATGTGTTCAATTTGCACAGTTTGTTCTAGGTAGCAGAAGTCAGCTGTTTCTGGCATTGAGTTTGGAGTATATACCTGGGTGCAGAATTGTAATTTCTTTGAGTATGGAGTACCCACAACCCGCGTTAATGGGAAAAGTTCCTTCAGATATGCATGTTTACTCAGACTTTCCCTGACTTGTAATCAACTATGCACTGTTCTGGAGTGCTTGTTGCAATGCTTTCAATGTATTTATTATTTTATATTGTTTTTACCCTTTTTATAAAAAAAATGTATTAGATGTACTTTTTAATGTAAACTTCTTAGAGATCTTAGGATATAAAGTGGTACAGAAATAGTTTAAATAAACACATAATAAATAATAAATGTTTAGATGTGGTGAGGAGCATCATACATACCAAAATGTGGTAAACTCATGCCTGATGCCATCTCAAGTCTCTGGCAAGCAAACGGCAGAAGCCTTGGTCAACACTTTTCGCTTGAGAGCCCTGAATGACTAAAGTGATTACAGATGATTTGTAGAGACTTTGCTCTGCAGAGGTTAAAACCAACCTATGTCAATAACCCTCAGAGTCCTTAAGGCCAGATGTTGGCTCACTGACCTCTGGTAGCTTCAGTCCATTTGCTGATGAACAAAAGGCCACTTTATATAACACCATCACTATTAAGCACTCTTGTTGACCAAGGTCAAAGAATGAATAGAAAGGGAAAGTAAATGACTTTGTCACTTGAAATAAAATTCATAGGATCCGTTTTAATTGATGTACATTAATTGGGGAAAATAATGAAAGCTTCTCAATGCCTTTTCATGTTGCTTGTTTGTTACACATACATCTTCAGCTTCCTGCTGCCTGTATCTGGGAAGTCCATTCACAAGCACAAGAATTTCTCCTCCTCCTCCTCCTCTTTAGAAACTCTAATAATAAATCTTGTCATTTCCAGACCAAGTCACAGGATCAGTTTTATGTGAAAGCTCAATCATGGCAAATAGGCTGTTAAACAGTGTTGTTTAGGCTGTCCATATTTTGGAAACCAAAAAGGAGGACAACATGGCTGCCCACCAAGGGGGCATGCCCACCAACATTACCACTCCCTGGGGGCATGCCCAGCCTCTAGGGGGCATGCCCACCCGAACATAGCCTTGGTCACATGTCTTATTTTATAGCACACAATTAAGACAAAGCTGTTCTACATAACATCTTAATGTTAAAATCACTGAAACAAAGAACAAGTGAGACATTTAATGTATCTGAAATTAACTTCAGTCACTCCTACTTTTGTAGCTTGCTGTACTTTGAAACTTTTGCTATACTCTGTGCAATATATTCTCCCCTTCCCTCAAATATCTTTTCTTGCTGCAAATCCTTCACTGGATGACCATAGTCTCATCTTGCCTAACATTTAACACTCTTCCCCCATCACCTTTCTCATATCCATACTCACAGATTCAGCATACTGCTACCACTGAACAAATGAAGCATTTGACAAGTGCAGAAAAATCTAGTACAACAAACCAGCATTCACAAATGTATAAAATACTATTACCCTGCAAACATTAGCCATGGAACAAAATGGATTAAAACGCTTGTTGCAGTCATTAGCACCCCTTAGCCTATTTCAACTCCTGGTTTAGCAATGTCATCATACCTCTGGTTCATTAGCCATATAAACAAGACCATGAACAGAACAGATGCCCATTATCACAATGCTAGACAAGGATCTTTCCCTCCTTTTATCCAAATATCTCCTGAATTTACACTACCTTAGTGTGCAGAGAACAGAAATCCCAATCAGAGAGTGTAATACTTTACCCAAAGAAAACTGAGTAGCAGATAACTCAGAAACTATCAGCTCCCTATGTCCTATCATACAATGCTATCCCATGACAACTCAGAAATAAGCCCCGTTGATTTCAATAAACCATACTCCCAGATGAATGAATATGGGATTGCAGCCTCTACACATTTGTTCACCTTAACAGAGCAAGGGTAAGCCCCTCCTGTCAAGGAAAACTGTGCACTCTCCAGAACCTGGCCTCATGGATCATGCAACCAGCAGATGCTCTCAGAAAGCCTAGGAGATCCAGACACACTCAAAGTAGACAAGACAAGCCACACTATGGACTCATATATTATCTTGCTGGGACAGAACAATTCTGGGACAAGGCAACACTTTGCAATCGACCAGACATAACAGTCATAAACAAAAATGAAAAACTCACTACTTCATTGACATAGCACTACCTAATGACAAAAAATTTGCATTAAAAGAAGAGGAAAAGAGGAAAATATACACCACTGGCTATGTAAGTTAAAGAACAATGGTAACAGGAAAAGGTTACAATTAGAGTGATCATATGGAAAGGAGGACTGTGCTCCTGTATCTTTAAGAGCTGTATTGAAAAGGGAATTTCAGCAAGTGTTATTTGTATGCATGCAGCACCTGGTGATATGCCCTCTTCATTACAACAGTTAAAGCTGCAGGAGCCCTACCTAACATGACCAGATACAAGACGGCAGACATACACACCCCAGGTAAAAACAACAGTACAGCAGCAGCAGCTGCAGCAGCATCCACACACACCTCATGCTCACCACAGGCAATAAAAATTAAAATCTACATACCCCTGCATACTCACCCAAAGTGGGGAAAAACTTCACACCCTCCCAAAAGCAATTTAAATAACAACAACCTCCACTCACACACTTAACTGGAGGGGAGATAAAAATCCACCCCCACACTCACCAAAGGCAAAATAATCATGATAATAATAATAATAATAATAATAATAATAAGCCACCCACAAAATGCAAAATAACACAAAAACATGCATGCTCCCATTGCAATAAAATAATATTAAAAATGCAACATTCACCCACATACTCACCCAAGGAAAATTAATAAAAATCCAGACAAGCACCAGGCAAAAACCAAACAAACAAACAAACAAACACACAGACTCAACCAAGACTGAAAATAAAACAAATATACACACACACCAGCATACTCAGCCATGGCAAACCTAACAATAATTTTAAAACACACCCACATACACCACCCCAATTAATTCATCAAAATATATGGAAAATATTAAAGAAAAGTTCACTAAACAGTAGCAGCACCCAACAATAAATAAAATCACATCCAGGCAGCCCCAGCTCCATGCACCAGGCCAGACTAAGATGCCTGCATGCCAGACTGGGCCAGGCCGCCCTGTATGCCCCGAAGTCCTGCAGGCCACACTCCATGCTGGGCCAGGCTGCCCCATACCTGGCCAGGCTGCAATGCTCACTATGATGCCCCGGCGTGCCCAGAATGCCCCAGGACACCGGGCAAGGATGCCCCCATGCCACGCCACTCCATGCACCGCACCGGTTCAGGCCGCGCTGGGCCAGGCTGCCCCACATGCCTGCCCGCCCACCCTGCCCATTGCTCACCTGCTTGCCCCGCCCACCCCGCACCTGCCCAGCACCTGCTCGCCCCACGTGCCCTGCGCCAACCCTCCCCCGCACTATGCTACCTACTTACCCGGTCACCCTGGGCCATGCTGCTGCTGCCTCCATCACTGCCTTCTGATTCTGTTGGAGCACAGGGAGATCGCCCCACCTCTCCAACAAGTCTCGTGAGACCAGATGAGATGTTGGAAGTCTCATCCCAGAAGTGTCGCAAGTTTAGGAGAGAGCAGATAAACAACCTGCAACTGCTCCGTGCCCAGCGTGCACCTTTCCTGGGGTGAAAGAGTCTCTTAATGCTTGAATTAAGAGGCCCTTTCATCCTGGGAAAGGTGGGGGGAGCAGGCCATGCATTCTCCAGGGCCCCAGAAAGCATGGAGATTGCCTAACAACATTAGCGTGGCTGGGAGGATCCCAGCAACAATACTAATGGCGGTAGGCGATCTCCACACTTTCTGGAGCCCTGGAATATGTGCGGCCTGCTCTGCGCTGCCCTGCCCCTTTCCCATGATGAAATGGTCTCTTAATTCAAGCATTAAGATACATTTTCATCCCAGGAAAGGGGCAGGGTGGAGCAAGACGCACGTTCCTTGGGGCTTCAGAGAATGCGTGGCTTGCTCCCCCCCCCCCCCGCACCGTTTTCGGACTTTTAAAACAAAATTTTAAAATCTGTCTGGATGGCCCAAAGCCAAGAAAAAGGAGGACATGTCTGGGCAATACCGGACAGATGGTCACCCTAGTTATTTCCATATCACAAGAAATAGATCGAGATGACAATGAAGCATTCTTTTGCATGCTCACCACCATCACTGTTGTCTCTGCCATCAAATTTGCCATAGTGATGGTGGCAATATATATATATATATAGGCAAGTGTGGAAGAAAACAAGGCACACGAGGAGTGTGCACCTTGTTTGGAAGCAGAATCATGTCCTTAGAGAGCAAATATGGAAGGCAATTCAGTCATCACAGAGGGAGCCCAGTTGGTTTCAGATTCTTCAGAGGGAATGTACCTGCAAAACAAGTTTTTGTCTTCAACAGAAGGCACTGAATGGGATGGAGTGTATTTGGGCATTTCTTCCCTCTCACCTTCAAAAAGGCTATCCTTGACAGCCTGGAGTTTAGTTTTTTGTTTGTTTGTTTAAATCCATTCTCTTCAGAAAATGAAACCTATAATTTGTGCATGCCAGTAGGATATCTGACAGTAAAATACGGCTTTGCTTCCTGCTCAAGTTGGAAGCTGGCAAGGCAGCTTATAGTCACCTGTTAGCGTACAAGTGAGGTTTATGTTATGGTGCTCGGTCGATGACCAAAAGAAGGTCAGGGCTTCCCTGGAAGCCAGAAGTTCTATGCAGGCTGTAATTTGTCCTGCCAAAAAAAATTACCTTATTGTTTGTTGCAAGCAACGAGAACCTCTTTAGTGTTCTCTTTTGGCTAGCAGCTGTCTGTGTTGCTCTGGCAGCAAGGATATTTGAAATGGTCTGGTCACTGTGAGAGAGAGCCTGAAAAAAGTATTAACACATTTCACAATATACAAAAGGTACTTATTTTCACAGATGCTGTTCACCTAGAGAAGGGTCCAGCATGCAGTCAGGTTGTCCATTTCTTAGGCTATTTTTTTCTAAGTTTCTTTTTTGAAGTGGAGCTCTGTATAGCAGCCTTAAAATAAATCCAGATCCCATAAAACATGTCACTTTACCTATGGTGTTGGCTCCAGGAAAGATGACCTCCAGTGGGGGGGGTGTCCTTTCCTTTCCTCCTCCTTCTCTGCACTGTTGCTGCTTGCCCAGGCCGTTTACAGTGGGGCCAGTTGGCCCGGGGCTCACAATTTTGAGGGGGCACTCTGACAAGGAGGTCCCCCCGAGCTTATGCTACTGCTTCCATAGCATAAGCGGCCCATCGGGGAGCAAGGAGTCCACCTTGCGGAAACAGCACAGAAGCCGTCCGTCGTGAAATTCTGAAGGTGAAGAAGTGCTGTCTTACATCTTGAATAAAAATGCTTCCCATTACCATGTTTATAAATTGTTCTAGTTCATATATGTATTTAGCACTGAATCAGTACCACTGATTAAAAAATACTTAATGAGCAGTTTGAAATGGGGGGGGGGCACACACTTCCCATCTGGCCTGGGCATATGACCAGCTCTGCCCGGCCCTACCCAGGTCCTCTTGATTCAAATTGCTCCTGAGCCTAGAGCAGGGGGTAAGGAAAATGGTACCCTCCCCTTCGATCGACTACAAATCTCATCATCCTTGGCCATTGGCCATGATGGCTGGGGATGATGGGAGTTGTGGTCCAAAACATTTACCGGGCACTGGGTTGCCTAGCCCGGGCCTTGACCGAGGGAGAGAGCAAGGGGAGTGGAGACTGCTGCTCCGGCTGCTTGCTCTTTCCAGGGCTCACTCACTGGACAGGCAGTGAAAGAGGCAGAAAGACACACTACGTTAAATACCTGACGTGCAGTTGATCCTCACCATTTATTTATTTTTTTGCCTTAGTTTAAGCATGTGGGATCTCAAACTGGATTTGGACCACCATGCATGGGTAGGGGAGGTTTAAGCCTTCTCACCCAGTCACCCCCTTCCCCCCCCAAATGCCACCCCCACCATGGGGATTGAAAATCAAGCAAGGGAGGGCTGTTATATCTACAGAAATAATGGACAAACATACTCTTGACCCTGTATTGCTAAATGCAGAACGATCCACTCAGATGCAGCATCTCTGAAAATAAACAAATAAATAAAGGCAAGAGGGAAATTCACTATTTCCCCATGTGTTTTCATTACACCGCTGTCATGCAGCTTCAGTGCAGTATGCCCCTGCTTCTGAGACTTAGCGGACCTGAATGTCTGCTAGCAGCATTTCCTAGCATTTTAAACATTTGCAAATGTGCTAAGTGGCAAAGTTGCAAGAGAAGGGTAGAGAGGAGGGTTTAGCAGAGGCCTCCAGGCTGAGCTGCATGACTGTGACAGAAGTCTTTCTAGTCGTGCTTGACAGCCTGAAGTACTTTGGGGGATAGCTGCCTTTCAGAAACCGGGTGACCTCATTTTATTTCTGGCCTCCTCTAATGAATAGGTGACTGGTTAGTGCAAAATGAAATCGAAGAAAATATCCTAAAGGCACAAAGGCTGGAGTAGTAAGTAAACTGCTAATAATAATCATTGCCTTCCGGATATTCTCTCCTCCTTTTCATGTTGATTTTTGTCCACTTCTTTTTAATGCACAAAAATGACCAGCTTCAATTAATTCGGTCAAGAACAGTCGATCAGACACAGTCCGTACAGAATTTTTCTCTCCCCTTTCCCTGCTTTCTTTTCGAGTCATGCCAAATCTCATTAGCAAACAAATTGAAGTGGATGGGATAGTGCAACAGTATGTCAAGTCCTGGTCAGACAGATGGTGCTCTGTGTGTCAGGCACAATCCTTCGGTGCACTGACTGACCCCTGTGCAGATGCTACGAGCCCAAATGACAAACCAGAGCCCAATAGGATTACCAAGAGTGGGCTAATCCAAAACATCCATTGTACCACAATGCCGCACTTCACCGGTTGACATCTCTTCCATGTGGTACTTTTCCCTCAACGTGCATGCTAACCCTACTCCATTTGGGTTGGCCACAGATGTGGATGGCCTTAAAAGGGGATTTATTTATTACATGTATATGCTGCCTTCTTGCCTCCAAGGCACCTGAGGCAGCATACATAACCCTCCTCCTTTCCACTGTATCCTTACAACAACAACCCTGTGAGGTAGGTTGGGCTGAGAGTCTGTAACTGTCCCAAAGTCACCTTGTGAGCTTCCATGGCCAAGTGGAGACTAGAACCCTGATCTCCTGCCTCCCAGTCCAGCACTCTAGCCACTACACCACACTGGCTCTCAGTGTAGTGTAGTGACTGGAGTGGCTAATTTATGGAGGCAGTATGAACCTAGAACATGAGAAGTAACATATCTCTGAACACCAGTGGCTGGGGAACATGAATGGGAGGGAACTTTTATGCCCATGGCTTACTTGTGAGCTTCCCATGGGCATCTGGTTAAAAGGCTGGACTAGATAGGCCTTTGGTCTGATCCAGCAAGGCTCTTCTTATGTTCCAGTTTCATGCTAATCAATGACAGAGGAAGCTGCTGTCACATTAAAGTCTTAATTTTTTCACTGCAACGGTGCAAGTTAGGCTGGAGTGAGAATGAATCAAAATAATGGAATGAACGCTGAAAAAGAGAGTTTTTAAAATTCCTTTACTCTGGAAACCACTTCCATCATTGCAAATTACTTGGCTCTACAGCTTTCCCTTTCCTTCCTAATGTTTAACTTTAGGCCCGTTTTGACATCTCCAAGCTCGCTGTTGATACCTCTGCCTCTTCCAAGCACAGTCACGGGGTGAATTGCAGGGGAAGAGCAGGAGAGAGATCCAACTGCTGCCTAACTGTAGACGTGTTCCAATTAGGTTGCAAATTTATCAGTCCTTTTCGATTAACTGCCATTGAGTACATTTTCTGGAACACTTTGAAGTTTCAAAGCTTAATTCAGGATGCAAAGTCAATTCTCCTCCTTTTCAAGCAGAAAGTGTTTCTTTCCACTAGCATTTTCCGAGCAAGACAAGGACAAAGCTACACATTTAAGGGGAAACAGCACTGCAGTTTAACACACACATGCCCAAAATAATTCCTCTTCACTCATTTTGATGTAACCATTCATTTTCTGGAGGAAGGGATTCATAATTGATATTTTTGCAGCAGCTGTTGTTCATGTGCTTGTTCCACCCAACAGGACATACAGGAAAGACAGGACAAGACTTTTGGTGGGACAGTTGTGGGCAGAATTCTCTACTCTTTATTTTTCATTTGGCTTCCAAATCTTGCAGTGTCTTTTGTGAGTCTTTCCATTCTATTCCATTCTTTCCACTCAGTGACCTCAGTGATACTCTCATTTCCTGGATCTCACTATCATTAGCCCGGGACTCATACCTGCACCTGGAATGTGTTATGAAATGCTCTGTCTCTTCCTTGGCATACTTCTCCTTCGAAGTACAAGTGTCGCAGTGCAGTTATTCTCTGTTCAGAACTGGCTTAGACCTCAGCAGAGTAGCTTAGACCAATAGGTGGAATGAATGCACAGAAAGAACTTGCCAGCGAAAAGAATCAGGGCAGGGATAGGCAATCCGGAGCCCTCCAGACGTTTTGGGCTACAACGCCTATATTAAGTCAGCTCCTCGATCATTCTTCTTTTGTCTAGCGAAACAGAAAGAGAATTAGTATACAGAAAGACTGATCTTCAGATCTGTATCATGACATAGCTAGTATGCAGAAAATTACTCAGCCTATTATCAAAGTAAAAAAATATTTTTTCATTGTTAAAAATAATAACAACGTTAAAATGATCCAAATGAGGCTGCCAGCTAGAATCTGTCCAGCTGGTGTTTGTGACAATTGCATAATCCCTACCACAAAAATTCAGTACAGGCATTTGCCAGGCGCAGGGGTGGGAGGGATGGGAATAGGCTTTTGTTTTCTCACAACACAAAGTCTTGTTGCAACCACTAGTGGATTCTAGTGGGGATGCATGTTACAAGATGCATAGAATCATGGAATAGTAGAGTTGGAAGGGGCCTATAAGGCCATCATGTTCAACCCTTGCTCAATGCAAGAATCCACATCTGTCTAGCCAGTTCAAGGGAGCCTGAAAGAACATCCCTGTGCAGAGGTGGAGTGGAACCCAGATGCAGATCTGCATCAGTGACATGGGTGGATTTTGTTTGATAGATTGAAAAATTGCATTTTATTGCTGATGGGGAAATGGTGCATTTTTCAAGCCAAGGAAGTGCTAATAGGCAGAAGAATGCTTAGATCCACCGCAAACATGTGTCACCACAGCTATTCCTCATGTCTTCATTGACATGTGTATATGAACTCTCATCTATACATGTGTTCACAAAAGACACCAAACAAAAATGATTGTTTGTGGAGGCATGGCTTGCACGCTGTCGATTGTGCTGAACGAAAGTGGTGGAAAACAGTGAAGGCTGATGACTCTGATGTCCATGGGGCAGTGAATCAGTGCTGGGTTTCAGTCAGAACCAGTCAGAACTCAGTAGCTCTCCAAAGTTTCTGACTGAAACCCAGAACAGATCCATCACCCATTGACATCAGAGCACCAACAGAGATTCAGTTCACAAGTTTTGTTTTTGACCACATATAAGCAGAAAGAACAATGGATAAGTCTGCCACTCCCCCTGCCACCCCACAGCACTGGACCAGCAGTGAAAGAGCCAGAGGAGATAGAAGCAGGGCATGATAGTTTGTCAAGTAAAGAGTGGGAAAGCACTAGGGAAATAGCGAGGCCATCTTTGGAGGCCCGAGTGTAACCAGGAGAACTTGAGTTTCAACAGCATGAAGTGGGCCATGCAAGGGGCAGAATGGAGAGGTTTTGAGCAATATTAGGAGATGGAGGAAGAATTAATAGTCAGAGGAGGTACATTTATCTGTTCCAGAGGAAGGGGGTGTTGAGGAATTTCTGTTCCTCCCTTTTGGGATCTTTCACTGGGGGTCAAGGAATCTCAAGACGCCGTCTCCTTCTATAAGAGAAAGTTTATTACGAGCAATTGCAAGGAGTCTGCACTCAAGAGCAAGTCCAAAGTGAGACTGGCATTTGGAAACAGGCCCACACTTTTATAGGGGTTACATAGGTTTCATATAGTTATTATGGGGGCTCCAAAAGGTACCAATCAACACATTAAGATATGAAATCTACATCCAATCAAAATACAAGAACTAAGAACCAATCAAATACAGCATATATGTTTCTAAATTATGCAATCAAATATAGTCTGATGCAACAACTTGGGGGGTATAGCATCAGGGTAAAAGGTTTTAGTATCAGGGTAAAGGTTATAGCATCACTTCTAAACATACAGCCTGTTTGGGGTGACAAGGAAGTAAACCACGGCATAAGTTAGCAAGTTGCTTTGCTAAAATGTAAGGTAATGAAGCATTAGCATTTTACAGTTATCTCACAAACAACATTCTTCTCTGTCTGGACCTTCGGGAAGGACCAGCTCATAATCGACTTTTCTGTCCTTCACCTGCTTATGAGAACATGGTTCAGGCTCACATTTCTAATTTCCCTGACAGGGGTCACAAAGACCTTTACTTCCAGGTGGATCATAGTCACTTGGAAACCCACAGAGGACACAGACTATTCTGACCTCTGCAGGCCCGTCTCGTGGCCAAACTAAGAGCAACAGGCATTGTGCTGAGGCTTGGCAGGTTCTTGAGCATGGAAACCCCCATGCTCACTCCCCCTCCTTGTCTCCATTCCCCAGTTCCCTTGCCTCTATCCATGTTGGTTTATTTAGGAGAGGCTTTGCTCCACTGCCCTCCATTCCAACTTGTAAGCATGCTGTGGTCTTCAGGCCTTAGGCGATGGAAGCAGGCGGGGTGTATGTATCCACTTGAAGGAAGCCAAAGCCAAGAGAAAGCCTTCAGGTCCCTGGACAGATCCCAGGGAGGAGACTCCTTGTTTCAAGAGGTGTTGGATGCTGCTCAGCAAGTCCTTATGGTTCAGGGGTGAGCCACTTGTGTCCCTCCTGATGTTGTTGGGCTGCAAGTTCCAGCGGCCCTAGATAGCATAGCCAGTGGTGAGGGATGATGTGAGTTGCAGTTGCAACAAAATCTAGAGGGCCACAAGTTGCCCACCCCTGTGGTCATTGTTCCAGAGTCTGACTGCTACCTCTCCCAGGCCCCTTTACCTTGCTGGAGAATGGAGATCCTTCCGGTCTGGAGCCAGGCACTCAGCTTTCCATCCTCTCTTGCCAAGCAAGCTGCCGGTGGTGGTTATCTTGGAAGCTATGCTCTGCAGAGTCTGGTTTATTCTTCCTCCATGTTAATTGTGCGTCTGATGGGTAATTAGGACCACTGCCTATATGTGTAGATATAGTCAAGGAATGTTCAGGAGGGCAGTTCATTACTTTGGGAGCATAGCTAGACCTAAGAAGAGCAGGCCTATATTGTCCAGTATTCTGTTCTTACAGGGGCCATCCAGATGCCTCTGAGAAGCGTGAGTACAATGAGTACAATGGCACTCTCATGCTCATGTTCCCCAGTAACTGGCATACTGCCTTTGATACTGGAGGTATTGTATAGCCATCATGACTCAAAACCTTACCTACCCCTCCACCCCCTTGATTTTGTCCAATCACCTTTTAAAGTCATCTAAGATAGTGGCCATCAGCACATCTTGAGGAAATGTATTCCATAATTTAACAATGTGCTATGTGAAAAAAATGCTTCCTTTTATCTGTCCTGAGTCTCTCACCATTCAGCTTCCTTTCATTAACCCAGATTCTAGTATCATATGAGAGAGGGGGAGGGGAAAAGAGGGAGGGGGATATCTCCCTCTCCACTTTCTCACACCATGCATAATTTAATACACCTCTACCATCCCCCCTCTCTTTTCTCTAAGCTAAGAAGCCCCAAATGTTGTAACCTTTTCTCATAGGGACATTGCTTCAGGCCATTGATACCTTTAATTGCCCTTTTCTGCACATCGATTTGCAGTGATCAGAACTCTATACAGTATTCCAAGTGTGATCACACTATTGAGTTGTATAAAGGCACTATGATATTGGCAGTATATTTTTGACTCCTTTCCTAATGATCCCTCAATATGGAATTTGCCTTTTTTGCAGCAGCTGCAGACTGGGTTGATATTTTCATTAAGCTGTCCACCACAGCCCCAAGATCCCTTTTCTGGCATATATGTGGTTAGGATTTTTTGACCCAATGTACATCATTTTACACTTGCTTACATTGAACTTACATATGCCATTCTAATTATCTTCGCTGATTTGGGGGAGATACTTCTGGAGCTCTTTGCAATTCTTGTTTGTTTCTATCACCCTGGAAATAAATAATAATAATAATAATAATAATAATAATAATAATAATAATAATAATTTATTTATTGTTTACCCACCTCTCCCTCTGGATCGAGGCGGAGAACAACATTAAATACAAGTATAAAATACATAAACCTTATTAAAAACATATTAAACCAATACATTATTGAAATAACAATAAAAGTTAAACACTACTGCCATCATATTCTGCTCCTAAAAACCAGGCTGTAGCTCACTGGCAGAGTCCGTGCTTATCATGCAGAAGCTACTGGGTTCAATCGCCGGCATCTCCAGGTATGGTTGGAAAATCTCTTGCCTGAAACCCCGGAGGGCCTCTGCAAGTCAGTGTCGACAATACTAGGCTAGATGGACCAATGGTCTGACTCAGTGACCCTGTTCAGATGACATGCTAAGACAGTGCATTTTGAGCTAAACATTATGGCTTAGCGTGTCATGGAAACCATGACTTAGCATGTTGTGTGGACCATTCCTAACCATGGTGGCTACATACCCACGGTTTAAACACACTCGCTAACCATTTGCTGCAAAAGGGTTAGTGGCCTAACCATGGCTTAGCGTGTTGCCTGAACAGGCCCAGTATAAGGCAGCTTCCTATGTTCCTAATTGGGTTGCCCCAGTCATGAAGGATGACGTGTGTGTGTGAGGTGTCTAATTTTACCAGTTGAAGAGCGGCATGGGCAGAGGGTGGCTGGTTTCGGACAACACATTAAGCAACTGAGTGGGGGGAAACAATCATCAGTTGTGTTGCTTATTGTGTTGTGTGGAGGTTTACACACCACACACACACAACTGACATTACGCTATTCTGCCCAATTAAGCAATGGAGAGAAACAACGGGCTTGCACGTTGTTTAGCCCAAAGCCCCATTGTTTAAAGTGTCATCCGAAACCAACCCCCCTCTCTCCGTGGACTATTCTGTTTGGGAAAAGAGTTCTGCCGGCCGGAGCAGCCGAAAACCCCCAGCTGCTCTATACAGCCAACAGAACTCGCGGTGCATGCTGGGATATGGCTGGGGGACTGAGGGAGGGGGAGGGAGCAGACATAGCAACCAAGATGGCCACCGGAACTTTCAGCTGCACAAGGACCGGAGTTGCAGCATGTCGTGTGTGGAGCACTGCCTACCTAACGCATGACGCTGTGTCATCTGAAACCAGCTGGTTACTAATATTTATTTATTTATTTATTACATTTGTATACCGCCCCATAGCCGAAGCTCTTTGGGCGGTTTACATAGGATTAAAAACAATTAAAAACAATATACAAAAATTAAAACAGCAAAAACATACAACATACACACAATCTGTACATTTAAAAACCACTTCAACACTTCAAAAAACTACAAAAACAAAACAAAACAAACCCAGGCTCCTCAGATATTGCCAAATGCCTGAGAGAAGAGGAAAGTCTTGACCTGGCGCTGAAAAGATAACAATGTTGGCGCCAGGCAGGCCTCGTCGGGGAGATCGTTCCACAATTGGGGAGCCACCACAGAGAAGGCCCTCTATCTTGTTGGCAACCTCCGAGCTTCCCTCGGAGGAGGCACTTGGAGGAGGGCCTTAGATGTTGAACGTAGTGTTTGGGTAGGTTCATGTCGGGAAAGGCATTCCATCAGGTATTGTGGTCCCAAGCCGTGTAAGGCTTTATAGGTTAAAACCAGCACCTTGAACTTGGCACGGAAACATACAGGCAGCCAATGCAAGCGGGCCAGAGTAGGTCTTATATGTTCGAACCTACTGGTTCCAGTTATCAATCCGGCCGCTGCATTTTGCACAAGCTGCAGCTTCCGAACCACCTTCAAAGGCAGCCCCACGTAGAGTGCATTGCAGTAATCTAACTTGGAGGTTACCAGAGCATGGACAACTGAAGCCAGGTTATCCCTGTCCAGATAGGGACGTAGCTGGGTCACCAACCGAAGTTGGTAGAAGGCACTCCGTGCCACTGAGGCCACCTGCACCTCAAGTGACAGAGATGGTTCTAGGAGAACCCCCAAGCTACGAACCCGCTCCTTCAAGAGGAGTGCAACCCCATCCAGAACAGGTTGAACACCCTCCATCTGGTCAGCAGAACCACCCACTAACAGCATCTCAGTCTTGCCTGGATTGAGTTTCAGTTTATTAGCTCTTATCGAGTCCATTGTCACAGCCAAGCACCAGTTCAACACATCCACAGCCTCACCTGATGAAGATGAAAAGGTGAAATAGAGTTGCTTGTCATCAGCGTACTGATGACAATGCACTCCAAAACTCCGGATGACCACACCCAACGGTTTCATGTAGATGTTGAACAGCATGGGGGACAAGACTGACCCCTGTGGAACCCTATACTGGAGAATCCACGGGGCTGAGCAATGTCCCCCAAACACCACCTTCTGGAGCCGACCTGTCAAGTAGGAGCGGAACCACTGCAATGCAGTGCCTCCCACTCCCAACTCAGCCAGTCGTGCCAAAAGGATACCATGGTCAATGGTATCGAAAGCCGCTGAGAGATCCAAGAGAATCAACAGAGTCACACTCCCCCTGTCTTTCTCCCGACATAGGTCATCATACAGGGCGACCGAGGCTGTTTCCGTACCAAAACCAGGCCTGAAACCCGACTAAATCTTCCCACTGCCTGCTCCTTGCCTCTCTGCACCTCTCTATGTGCATCAGGTCCATTCTGGTATCAGCTGAGGAGAGGACCCTTGGCTTCAGACTGTGGGGAGGCATCCCACTGAGAAGTACAGGTTAGCACTCTGACTGTATCCTCCTTTGGTTGCTACAAATGGACTCTCTGCCCTTCTTTCTACATGACCGGGGCAGATCTGGATTTAAACATATGGCTGTGCTGCTATTGTATCTGCTTTGGCCCTGAATAATTCCACTGATGTGGCACAATCCTCAGAATGTGTCTTTTCAGACATCATAGGGTGTTAAATGAGATGGTCCCATTGGTGAATTCTAGCTCTCTTGGGGCAAAAAAGAAAAAGAAAGAAAATGGGCCTATTCCCAAAACTGCAGTGCTCCCAGCGAACAGCACAATTCTCTGCGTTTTCCTATTGTTCAGGATAGGTACCAGCAAAAGCTGCCATCTTAAGTGTTCAGCAGGGAATAATGCTTTTGGTATGATTGACAAGAACATGGCAGGGACCCGTTCCTAGACAAATATGTTCAGCAGGCAACCTGGCACAAGGCCGTTTCCTTCTCTCTCTCTCTCCCTCTCTCTCTCTCTCTCCCCATCTCTCTCATTGTTTGCTTTGTGTTCGGCAGGAAGTGCTCTAGGCTTGTGACTGCTCTCTTACACCAGTCTTCTTCTGTCCAGCTGGCAGCATAGACAAGAGCGCTTCCCGTTCTCAGTGCCACGGCTTACTGCTACCCAAAAGAGCTTGTTTTGTGTGTGTGTGTGTACTGTAGAATTAAAAACGAAACAACACAAGGAGGTTGCTCAGGCTGCAGAAAGCCAGAACCCTGTCCCTGCTGGTCCTAGAGAGCAAATTGTAAATTTCTGAGAAACGACACGCTACTAGGAGCCTCTTCCATGGGAAGTTTGCATGCAGAACCCAGAGACTTCCCTGGAAATGGGTTGGGATCCCAACTTGGGGGCGGGGACACTACTGATTCCACAAAGCCATTGGGCTGGATCCAGATTTAGTCACACTTAGCATAGACTGGGCCAGGCAACCTGGTGTCTTCTAGATGTTTTGGACTACAACTCTCATAATCCCTATCCATTGGCTGGGCTGGCTGGGGCTGATGGGCCTGGAAAGCACTCTGTTGCCTACCCCTGGTGTAGACCCATTGGAAGCAATGGGATTTGTTAGGCACAATGTAGCTTTAGTGGGGAGGGCCGTAGCTTAGTGGTAGAGTACCTGCTTGGCAACTAGAAAGTCTAGGTTCAATTCCCAGCATCTCTAGGTAGGGCTAGGAAAGAATTCTGCTTGAAACCCTGGAGAGCCAATGCTGCCAGTCAGTGTTGACAATACTGGGTTAGATGGACCAAGGGTCTGAATCTGTATAAGACAGCTTCCTATGTTTCCTATTGATTTCAATGTGTTTATGTTAAACATGACCAAGTATGGATCCAGCCCAATACTAACAACACTGCACACAATACATTTGCGTTGGTGTCTGGATGAGGAGAACAACTTTGTTGAGGGGGAGCATAGTTCTGGGTTGGGCTAGGTTGTGATGCCAGTTGTGCCTAGAATGTGGAACTCCCTGCCAACGGGGAGGGGGACCTTACCTCCTCCCTGATGGATTTCTGATGGCTTGCAGTGATTTCCAGCAGGCATTTGGCTTGCCAGACTTGTGATATTTTACACTCCCTTTGTTTGTTTTCTTTCAGTTTGTGGCTGTTACCACTTTTAATCTTATGTCTTCTGGTTTATACTCTGTGTGTGTGTGTGTGTACTCCTTTTGCAAGCTGCCTTCAGCATTTTAATGGAAATGTGGGTTAGAAATGTTTTAAATAACTAAATAAATGCGTAAATAGTGTAGTTGTTGATGACATGCTTTGCATGTCTCCAGTCCCAGACCGGTTCCCTGCATCTTTCGTTTAAAGGGTCTCAAGTAGCAGGTGCTGGCAAAAAAACTCCAGCCTGGTACTCCAGAAAACTGCAACCAGTCAGACGACACATTTCTGACCTAACCTTAAGCAGCAGCATCATGTCCGTGTGTGTGATTCTTCTTGCAGTTATATTCAGAACTGTTCATGACAATGAACTGAGATGGTGAACCCGCCCTTGCTCCTAGCTGGCTGATGCTGCTTCCTTTTGCTATGCCAGTATTTTTTTTCCAGATGCAACCATTAATGAATACAACGCAGTACCTGCTGTGTTTACATTGTGAGCAAGTGCCATACACCAACGCGTAACATTGTAGTTGCAGAAAAAGTAGAGGGGAGTTTGAAAGGTCATCTGAGCGGAGGTGTGTCACTTTGTGAGGTGAATGTGTGCCACATGTTACTTCATAGTGCTTGCATTGTGTTAGAAATGGGAGGAAATGTATGTAAGATGAGCCCTGCTGTCTCAGGGGTTTGTAAAAACATTGTTTATTGCAGGTGCAATAGCAAAGGCCCACATTACTTTAACCAGAGAAATATATTTTTTCGATGTCCACCTCTGTGCTCCCCTTTTCCCCTCCACCAAGAAACATTCTCCAACCCCTTCCGAAACCAACACAGAAGCAATGCCCCCCCACTCTCTCAAGCACAGTTTCTTCTTGCCCTGTTTGGAGCTTCACATACCCAGGAATGAACACCATTGAAGTTAATATGACCGACTTCTGAGTAGGAATGTATATCATTGTGTTGTCAGCTACTCGTTTTTGAGGCAGGAAGGCCTGAAAAAAATCTTCAAACCTTCCCTGATTTGATTTTACTCTCCATTCCTTCATCATGGCAAATCTCATCTCTCGTTTTAAATTTTGCTTACCTTCTGTTCCGTACTCTCCTCATGTGCTACACATTATGATGTTAGACTGTGAGACACCCACCCCACCCCAGACTCTACTTACTTATTCGTTTTGGTTTTATATTGCTTGTAGACACATGAGAAAGTTGTTCTTGTTAAGGAGCGTTCCATTGGGAACTCAAAATGAAGGTTCAATTAAATAGGAGGATATTTTTTTATTGGTCTAATGTCCTTTGGTAAGAGTGGTGACGTTTTCAAGCTCCAGAGAGCTGTTCATCAAAACAAATGACATTTATTTCATATCAACACCCTGGGAGTGCATCTTTCAGAGATCTCAGTTATCAGATGTCTTGAGAACCCTTTTTTCAGAGAGGTGGGGGGAAGCTGTCCGACTTTGTCTAAATTAATTCAGTTATCATATCCCTGTGCCTTGATCAAGCTGGGCTGCCAGCATTTCTGCTCCAAGTGTCACAGCCTTTCTGACACCATTCAGGATAGATAGGTGTATGGAGGCTTACGGTGTCATCAGATGACCGTTTTATCGCACACTCTCTACTGACCACTTACGGATGTGCGCCCATCCTTCAGACGATGACGTCCGCCTCCCACGTGCCTGCTCATTTTTCCATCACAAAATAGACTCCTTTTAATCCACCTTTTTCAAACAAAAGAGAAAGTGCCACCATTTCCTGGTGTGTGCAGGAAAAGCAGAGTGATATAAACAGCCCCTGAATAGGCCACGTGGTCATTGCTGCTTCCTCTTTCTCTCCCTGTGTAAAAAGATCATCACCACTGTGGGACAGCAGCAGAAGGCTATAGCGATGGTAGGGACACATGAAAATCCACCCATCTGATGATGCTGTTATTGTGTCTCATCCGCCACACAGATGGGAATTGGGTGGAAAGGGTCACAGTTTCCTGCTGGGGACCTGCTATCTTCCACACTGGTTGTAATCTACAGTGCCAGGGTTAAATGAGATGTCATACTACCTGTGCCCCAGGAAAACAGCTCTCGGGGGACACTTCCTTGTTTTTTTCAGTGGGTTTCCCTGCCACAGGAAGCGGTGTTTCTTCTGCCGGACCGCCACCTTCTCATTAGATAACAAGATGGAGCCTGGGTTCACATTTGGGATTCAGATTTACTAATGCATATGCTTAATTGCTTTAAGAATAAGTTATAAATATTTTTTGTAAGATATCAATATGTTTCCCCTGTGATTTTATTATGTTTTTAACTGCTGTTATTGGTTTTTAATTGGTTTAAATATTTTATATGTTATACCTTCGGTCTATTGACTGTAAATAAAGGTTGATTGATTGATTGATTGATTGGTCTTTAATTTGGAATAAATATATCTGCAGCTTGCAGGATTGGGGTGAATTAGATGTTGCAGTAAACACACAGTTGCCACCAAAATTACAGGGAAATGGCAGGGAGATACTCCAATCAGAAAAAGAAAAACAAGTTGAAAGAGCCACAATAATGCCTATTTATTATGTACTTTGCTTTCCCAACATTTTGGAGAAAAGTCTCTTTTAGGGGCTGCCTGCACTACTTGGATCCACATGAACAATTCAGCATTAAACCGTTGAATATCAAGTGGGAAAGCACATAATGAATAGACATTTGTGACTTTTTTGCATTTTTTCCACCCAATATTATAGCCACATATTTTGTAACATCAAGGAAATTATGATATGAAACAGGTGTGGGCTTTGTGTGTCCCTCCAGGCTCCCATCAGCCAGGCCAAAACATCTGGAAGGCCAGAAGTTGCCCACTTTGGATATAAATAGTGATAACCTAGATCATATTTTGTGGAAAATCCGCTCTGAAATCTTCTCGAACAAAAGAGGCTGCTCAACATCTTGAAAAAACCCAACATGATGAACTATATATAGATTTATCATTTTACATCTGTGGCAGCCTGTAGCCATTTAGTCGAAAGTGCTTGGACAGAAGCCAGTTGGTTCTTCCCGATGGAAGTGGGGCTAAACTACCTGAAATACAAGCAGAGCAGTTCATCTGGTAGGTCAGCCTATGTGGTGTGTGTATTAGACTGCTGATTTGATCAATTGCGTGTTGATAAAGAGTGTATTTCAAAGGAGACGGGATGAAGCGCTGTGTTGACATTCTAGGGGATCTACCTTTACAGTTGTTCATATATATTTAATTGTTTATAAATTGCCCCTTTCACATGAGGTGTAAATAATTGAACCATAGACTTAACATGCATCTTGACAATAGCCTTTTAAGTTTAATTATTTCCTCTTTTTTAATGTTCTGTTCCCAGTTTATATGATGATGTTGCTGAACTGAAAGCAGCTCCTTCAAGCAGCTGCAGACTCAAAAATTAAATGGTATCTAAACAAGAGTTTTGTAAATAATTTTTGATGTTCGAAGCACAGTGAACTTGATGCATTCCTAATATTTCAAAGCACTATGTGGTACAGCTATTCTAGGCTGTTTGTGGTAGGGGTGTGCACGGACCCCCCGGATCGGATCGGGACCCGGATCGGGACCTCCAATTTTGTCCCGGACCGGTTCGGACAAAATCGGAGGCCCCCCGGACCGGATCGAGTCCGATCCCGACCCAAAAATCGTAAATTTTTGGATCGGCCGCCATTTTTTTCCCCATAGACTTGCATTGCAATGCAAGTCTATGAGGAAAAAATGGCGGCGGGTGGGTGAGGGGGGGCCTAACTCCCTCCCCCCCCGGGGCTGTCCGCTGTGGACGGCCCCGGCAGGTAAGCCCCCTCCCCCGCGCTCCCTACCCCCCCTGGGGCCGCCCGCTTCCATCCGCTGGCGCCCGCGGGCGCCAGCGGATAGAAGCGGACGGCTCCAGGGGGGGGTAAGCCCCCTTCCCCGCCACTGCTTACCTTCTCGGCCCGTCCGCTCCCGTCCGGCACCGGCGGCTACTACCAGCGGGCTCCGCGGCCTACTCTTGAGTAGCGCGCTGGGTGATGACATCACCCGGCGCGCCACCCTGGAGCAGGCCGCGGAGCCTGCTGGGAGTAGTAGGCGCCGGCGCCGGACGGGAGCCGCCGGGCCGGGAAGGTAAGGGCCCCCCTCCCCCCTCCGCGCGCCCCCTCCTCCCCTCCACGCACCCCCTCCTTACCTTCCCGGCCCGGCGGCTCCCGTCCGGCGCCGGCGCCTACTACTACCAGCAGGCTCCGCGGCCTGCTCTAGAGTAGCGCGCCGGGTGATCACATCACCCGGCGCGCCACCCTAGAGCAGGCCGCGGAGCCTGCTGGGAGTAGTAGGCGCCGGCGCCGGACGGGAGCCGCCGGGCCGGGAAGGTAAGGGCCCCCCTCCCCCCTCTGCGCGCCCCCTCCTCCCCTCCACGCACCCCCTGCTTACCTTCTCGGCCCGTCCGCTCCTGTCCGGGGCCGGCGGCTACCACCAGCAGGCTCCGCGGCCTGCTCTAGAGTAGCGCGCCGGGTGATGACATCACCCAGCGCGCCACCCTAGAGCAGGCCGCGGAGCCCGCTGGTAGTAGCTGCTAGTGCCGGACGGGAGCGGACGGGCCGAGAAGGTAAGCACCCCCCTCCTCCCCCCCCGCTGTCCACTTTCATCGGCGGGCGCCCACTGGCGCCCGCCAATGGAAGCGGCGGTGGGCGCCAGTGGGCGCCCGCCGATCCGCCGATCCGTGAACCGGTTCGGAGCCTTTTCGGACCGGTTCGGATTGGATCGGCCGATCCAGCTGCGGGATCAGAAATCGGATAATTTATCCGATTTCCCACTGGACCGGACTCGGATCGTGGATCGGGTCCGATCCAGTGCACATCCCTAGTTTGTGGCATTATCTGTATGGGAGAAGGGATGGGAGTCTTACCCACTCTTCCATGACATGGAGATGCTTAGTGGCCTGGTAAAATCTCTGAACTGAACCAGGATAAAAATGAAATCAAGAGATGCCTTAACTCCTTCTGACCACAGAAATACGCCATCCAAATGAGTGTAAAATAGCCTTACCAAACCTGGTGCCCTCCAGATGTGTTTGACTACAATTCCCACCATTCCCAGACAGTTTGCCCAATGACCATGCTGACTTGAGGGTACCAGGTTGGGGGAAGTAGAAAATCAAGGATGATTTCCTATTTACAAAAAAAGGTCTTTATTTACAATATTAATATACCATTCCCCATGCAAAAATTTCAGGGTGGTGAACAATAAGTAGAATAGATGGAACAACTATTAGGTGGATCCACAGTTGGCTACAGAGTCAGACTCAAAGAGTGCTTATCAATGGTACCTTCTTAAATTGAGGGGAGGTAACAAGCAGGGTACCGCAGGGCTCAGTCCTGGGCCCAGTGCTCTTCAACATTTTTATTAATGACTTGGATGAGGAGGTGCAGGGAATGCTTATCAAATTTGCAGATGACACAAAATTGGGTGGGATAGCTTATTATTATTATTATTATTATTATTATTATTATTATTTAACCTGCCTCTCCCTCTGGATCAAGGTGGGGAACAACAACAAATACAAAACACAAAAATCACAAAATAGTTGAGCTATTAAAACCAATTAAAAACTAATACATCATTAAAAACATCTTAAAATTCAACTGGATAGGCCTGCCGGAAGAGAGCAGTCTTCATGGCTCTCTTAAATTCATGAAGACTGCTAATTTGTCTAATCTCCTCTGGCAGACCATTCCACAGTCTGGGAGTGGTAGAAGAGAAGGTCCTCTGGGTAACATCTGTCAGCCTAGTTCTGGCTGATTTGAGTAAGTTCTTCCCAGAGGACCTGAACGTGTGGGTTGGATTGTATGGGAGAAGGCGATCCCGCAGGTAACCTGGACCCAAACCATGTAGGGCTTTAAAGGTAATGACCAACACTTTATACTTCGCCCGGAAACTGATTGGCAGCCAATGAAGCGATTTAAAAACTGGTGTAATATGGTCACCCCTAGATGTACCGGTGACCAACCTGGCTGCCATATTTTGAACAAGTTGAAGTTTCCAGACTAGGCACAAAGGTAGCCCTATGTACAGTGCATTGCAGAAGTCAAGTCTCGAAGTTACCAGCGTGTGTACTGCCGTCTTTAGGTCTTCCAACTCTAGGAAGGGACACAGCTGGTGTATCAGCCAAAGCTGATAGTAGGCACTCCTGGCCGTCGCATCTATCTGGGCTGTCATTTGGAGCGACGGATCCAGGAGTACCCCCAAGCTGCGAACACAGTCTTTCGGGGGGGTGTAACCCCATCCAGAACTGGTTGACACACCTCCAAACCCAGATTGGGGCATTTGACAGCGAGCACCTCCGTCTTGTCTGGATTCAGCTTCAGTTTGTTTTTCCTCATCCAGCCCATTACCACCTCCAAGCATTCATTCAGAGGAGACATGCTATCCTTAGCTGACGATGTTGTCGAAGGCATAGAGAAATATATTTGGGTGTCATCAGCATATTGATAGCACCCTACCCCATGCCTCCGGATTATATCTCCCAGCGGTTTCATATAAATGTTAAACAGCATTGGGAAAAATATGGCACCTTGTGGTACACCACATAGCAACTCCTTCTTTGAAGAGCAGCTATCTCCAAGCATCACCATCTGGAACCTGCCCGAGAGATAGGATCGGTGCCCCTGATTCCCAATTCCCCCAGGCGCTCCAGAAGGATACCATGGTCGATGGTATCGAAAGCCGCTGAGAGGTCCAGGAGTACCAGCAGGGACACACTCCACCTGTCAATACTGAAACGTAGATCATCCACTAAGGTGAGCAAAGCAGTCTCAACTCTGTATCCTGCCCTGAAGCCAGTTTGAAATGGGTCTAGAAACTCAGTGTCATCCAAGACTGCCTGGAGTTGGAAGGCAACTGCCCTCTCGATCACCTTGCCCAAAAATGGAAGGTTTGATACTGGCCTGTAGTTATTAAGGTTCAGGGGATCCAGGGAGGGCTTTTTTAGAAGCGGCCGTACCACCGCTTCTTTTAAACATGATGGGAAACTCCCCTCCCTGAGAGATGCATTAATGATATGTTGTAGATGTGATCTAACTGCATCTCCTCCCTGGACTACCAGCCAAGAAGGACAGGGATCGATAGGGCAAGATGTCCTCCTCACATGTTCAAGCAGCTTGTCCACGTCCTTGGTACTCACCAACTGAAACTGATCCAGTGTAATCCTACTCACGGAGTTGCTGGACACTCCATCGTCAGCCTCTGCTATAACGATGGTATCTAAGTCGGCTTTTATCTGAGAGATTTTATCTGTGAAATGATTGTTAAAGGCATCACAGTGAACTACCGAAGGCTCTAAAGTCGGATTCAGGGGAGAAGGTGCCTGGGTTAGACCCCTCACCACCCTGAACAGTTCTGCTGGACTTGAATTCACAGACGCAATGCACGCAGAGAAGAAAGCTTTCTTCGCTGCATGTATTGCCATCCCATAGGAATGAAGATGTTCTCTATGTCGTGTCTTGTCGGATATAAGTCGAGTTTTCCGCCATCGGTGCTCCAGTCGTTGTCCTTTCCGCTTCAACTCCCTGAGGTCTTCTGTATACCAGGGCGCCCTGTTAGAAGAGGCTCGGAGAGGATGTTTGGGGGCGATCGGTTCGATAGCCCTAGTTAGGTTTTGATTCCATCTATTAACCAGGGCTTCTACAGGATCGTCGACGATACCAGCCATAGAACCCTCCAAGGCTTTCTGGAATCCAGATGGATCCATCAGCCTTTGAGGGCGGACCATCTTAATAGGTCCGCCACCCCTACTGGGGTGGGTGGTAGCCGTGATACTAACCCTGACCAGAAAATGGTCTGTCCATGACAATTCAGAGGTATTAGTTACCTCCGCCCACAGATCTGTCTGTTCAGAACTGAAAACAGCATCGAGGGTGTGACCTGCTGAATGTGTAGGTCCAGAGACCAATTGGGATAGGCCCATGTTTGTCATGGATACCATGAACTCCCGAGCTACACCTGACAAACAGGCCTCAAATGGGATGTTGAAGTCGCCCAGGACCAAAAGCCTAGGCAAATCCAACACCAGCTCTGAGACCAGTTCCGTGAGCTCAGCCAGGGAGTCTGATAGGCAGCGGGGTGGCCGGTACACTAACAGAATCCGTAGTCTATCCCTGGCCTTCAGATTCAGGTACACACATTCGATACGATTCAATTCCCAGACAGGATGTCTGGTCAGGTTAAGATTGTCTTTATAGACTACAGCTACTCCGCCCCCCCCCCGCCCACTTTCCCTCACCTGCTCACTGACACATTACCCAGCTGGGAGAGCCTGGGCCCATGGCAGGACACTGTCATCTCCCAGCCAAGTCTCTGTGAAGCATGCCAGGTCGGCCTCCTCTTCTATAAGGAGGTCATAGATTATATTTGTTTTGTTTTTAACTGACCTGGCATTGCATAGGAGCAAGGAGAGGTTCTGTGGGTGGCCTGGTTCATTCCCCAAGATCCCCGGGGTAGCAGGGTGACCAGAAGGTAAGATGGGTGTTAGATATCCATCTCTCCTTCCCCTGTAATGGCATTTCGCCCTGCTATCACCATATCTCCCTCTGCCCCACACAACATATCTCCCTGACACATTCCAGTCGCCGGTCAGCTTCAGCTTCTCAGACGAAGAGAGTGGGGGAAGGGTGACGATGTTTGCCGGCACTTTCCTTTCCCCCCCACTCGCATTGTTGCACCTCTCCAGCCACCAGCCGGCCGTTCATGGCTGCCTTGAGTTGTCCCGGCTCTCAAAGAAAATACCCTAGAAGACAGAAATAAACTTCAAAATGATCTTGATAGGCTGGAGTGCTGGGCTGTGTCGAGGAAATTAGATAAGTGAGCCTGAACCCTGTTCTCATAAGCAGGTGAAGGACAGAAAAGTAGATTGTGAGCTTGTCCTTCCCAAAGGTACAGACAGAGAAGAATGTTGTTTGTGAGATAACTGTAAAATATTTATGCTTCATATCATAACCTTACATTTTAGCAAAGCAACTTGCTAACTTATGCCCTGGTTTACTTCCTTGTCACCCCAAACAAGATGTATGTTTAGAAGTGATAAGAAAACCTTTACCCTGATGCTATAACCTTTACCGTGATACTAAAACCTTTAGCCTGATGCTCTCCCCCCACCCAAGTTGTTATATCAGACTATATTTGATTGGATAATTTAGAAACATATATGCTGTATTTGATTGGTTCTTAGTTCTTGTTTTTTATTGGATGCAGATTTCATATTCTAATGTGTTGATTGGTGCTTTTTGGAGCCCCCATAATAACTAGACAAAAGTGTGGGCCGCTTTCCAAATGCCAGTCTCACTTTGGACTTGCTCTTGAGTGCAGACTCTTTGCAATTGCTCGTAATAAACTTTCTCTTATAGAAGGAAACGGTGTCTTGAGATTCCTTGACCCCCACTGAAAGATCCTAAAAGGGAGGACTGAAATTCCTCAACAGCTGAAAACAACAGAATGAAATTTAATAAAGATAAATGCCAAGTTCTACACCTAGGAAAAAGAAACCAAATGCACAGTTACAAGATGAGGGATACTACAAGCAAGAAGGATCTTGGAATTGTTGTAGATCACAAGCTGAATATGAGCCAACAGTGTGGCATGGCAGCAAAAAAATGCAAATGCTATTTTTGGATGCATTAATAGAAGTATAGCTTCCAAATCATGTGAGGTACTGGTTCCCCTCTATTCAGCACTGGTTAGGCCTCATCTTGAGTATTGTGTCCAGTTCTGGGCACCACACTTCAAGAAGGATGCAGACAAGCTGGAGGGGGTTCAGAGGAGGGCAACAAGGATGATCAGGGGTCTGGAAACAAAGCCTTATGAGGAGAGACTGAAAGAACTGAGCATGCTTAGCCTGGAGAAGAGATGCTTGAGGGGGGATGAGATAACACTCTTCAAATACTTGAAAGGTTGTCATACAGAGGAGGGCCATGTTCTCTTCTCGATCATCCCAGAGTGTAGGACATGGAATAATGGACATCAGGAAAAATTGCTTGGCTGTTAGAGCAGTACGACAATAGAGCCAATTACCTAGGGAGGTAGTGGGCTCTCCCACACTAGAGGCATTCAAGAGGCAGCTGGACAGCCTTCTGTCAGGTGTGCTTTAAGTTGGATTCCTGCATTGAGCAGGGGGTTGGACTCGATGGCCTTATAGGACCCTTCCAACTCAACTATTCTATGATTCTATGATAAAAGCACCATATTAAAAATATATTTTTTAGAAGAACAAAGTTCCGACGAAACCCCATTACTGGTAAAACTGGCCAGACATTCGCAGAAAGCTTCCTGAAACAGCAATACAACAAACAGAGTCTTGTGGCAGCATCCGCAAAAGGAGGAATGTGGAAAGACACATGCACAGAGGAGAGGGCACGAGAGTTCTAAAGTGAGAATAAGAAGCATACAGAAGATAGGAAAAGAATAAGGAAATTGGTTAAGAAGGTGGAGAAAAAAAGAAGAGAGGTATCGTCAGAGTAGAGGATGGGGGTGGGGAGAAGCACAATAAAATGGACAACATTGAGAGGCTGGACTGGAGATGAGAGGAAAATGTACGCCAGCGAAGAGAACATAGCAACCATTCAGGCATGAAATAAGATTCAGAACAGTACTGTTGGAGAGAACAGACTGGATTTTAGAAATTTTGCTTGAAGGTAACCTATAGATGACCCACAGAAAGCCATTTATAAAACATGTCTTGTCAGCTTATGAGAGTACTTGGCATATTGGGTTCTGTCCACCAGTAGAAAAGCCCCACTGGCAGAGCAGATCACCCCTTCCACTGCAGCCCCCCTCATGTCCTGCCCTAGAGGATTGTGGGGGTCTCTCTGGAGAAGTTTTGGGATGGAGGCAGGAAGGGAGAAAGGGTCAGCCTTTTGTCTGCACCTTATTTAAAATTAAATCGCGAGGTACTGATTTTGAACCTGTTCCTAAAGCCCATTTAAGTCACAAGAAACACTCCCAAGTGGATGTCAGTCAGTTTGGGGATAGAATTTGTGCTGCCTCGTCACGTTTAGCCTTCCAAGGCAGACCATGAAACACATGCACACATCTCTCACGAAAAGCGATGTGTTTTAAAAATCTTATCCCCTTCCCCAGGGCTATGGGGAAGACTGTGTTTGGCAGAGACAGAGAGAATTTAACTCACTAATAATGCATCTGATGGCTCTATACAATACTGGGCTAATGTTGCAAAAGCATCTGTACAACTGTGCATGTTGTTGTTGTTGTTGTTGTTGTTGTTATTATTAAATGTGATGCATTTTACAATCTTTGCATGCACCTCCACATTATTATTTTGTTGCAACAGCCTATTGGCAGGAGGGCTTTTGCTGAAACAGCGAATTTAGGGCATACACTGCAAAATATTCTAATAAAGTGGGTTTCCTGTCCCACCATGGGAGCTTAAAGACATGATGAGTGGAGGCTAGTGGCTCCAATTTCAGTGAGGCTGTGAATCCATTCTAGGTTTCAGTCAGAAGCAGCCAGAATGCTAAAGAAGCTATCCAAGGTGCTGAACTTCCTCCCCAAAATGTTCAGCACTTTGGATAGTTCCTTTAGAGTTCTGGCTGTTTCTGACTGAAACCTAGAATGGATTCACAGCCTCTCTGAAATCAGAGCCACCAGCTCCACTGGACACATTACACATCCAAGCAGAGTTTCTTTACACCACAGAGCAAATGGATAGGATAGCATCATGCAGCTTTCCCCAACCTGGTGCCCTCCAGACGTGTTGAACTACAATGCCCAGGCTGGTGGGGATGGTGGGAGTTGTAGCTCAACACTTGAAAGGCAACCAGGGTGGGGGAAGGCTGTCGTAATGTACGGCCTCCATCTTGATGTGAGAACAAACATTTTTGAACATGAAAACAATATGTGTAGGTGTCATGCCCTACCTGGAGGAGGATTCATCTGATAAAGAAGAGGAGGACGAGAGCCAGCACAATGGGCTCCAGCCAGAGCCAGATGAGGAACTGGAGGTTTCAGCTGATAACTTTCCCCTGGAACCATTAGGAGAGCCTGGCCCCTCCAGTGCCACTCCAGAACTCCCACAAATGCAGGACTCAGAGCCTGAGATCATTCATCCCTCTGAACAGTGTAGGCTTAGGCATGAGCAGCAAAAGAACAAAAGGAAGCCATGATGTGGGGCCTCCCTTATAAGCAACATGCTGATTTAATTAGCCAGCTGTGCCAATTAACAACCAGCTATAAATCAGCACAGCCAAAGTTAGGTCTCTGCTGCAAACAACAGCTCTTTAATCCTCTTGCTTTACCTTGCTTTTTTGGACCTTTGCAGATTCCTAGACTCTTAGCACCCTATCTGAATCCCTTTCTCGGACACCCCCTGACTGATGCTTGGTACAACTGACCCCTGTGGACTGAACCCTGGACTGCTTTGACCTCGCCTCTGCCTTCTCCTGCTAACCAGATTTGGAATCTCATGTATGACCCTGTGTTAGCCTGGCCTGGCTTCTCTCTTTGGGACTCCTGGGACTATCTGAGCCTTGCTGGCTTTGAAACAGGACACTGTGTGTGTTTCATGTAGTACTAAATATGTCCTATCATTGTTCTTTGTAGGGTGGTAAGAAAGGGGTTCACATGTGTGTGGACCCTGACTCCCAAGTCATAGTTACATCTGGATATTGGGGCTGAAAAGGTGGTGCATCCCTGCTCTAATTTATGGTAAAGTTGTTGTTGTTGTTGTTTTTAAAATAATAACCCTAATAAAAAGGAAGTTTTAAAATAGGACATACAGTAGTAAGAAGAAACTTCCTTATGTCTGCCAAGCTAAAAACAGAAGGAACAGAGTATTGTTGCCATGTTGGTTCCCACAAATGACAGACGCAAAAGGGATAAAATGGACTCCCTTACTGAGGCAATGTTGATTGATAAAAGAATAGAAATGTAGTGTTATACTCTTCAGACAGAAAAAAAAAATACCCAGCTAAGACAACATGATAATATTGGTGGAGGCCTCTGTTAACATCCTAGATAATATCCTGGTCACAAATCCTTAACAAATCATAACAAATCCTAGCAATTGTTTAATCAGCAAGAGATTTCAGACTGCCACAATATTTCTTGCTAGTTTCTTTTAGTTCGGACTCGATGCCAGACGAGGAACCTTGGTGTGTCATATATCTAAATGAATTGGCACAGACCAGCCTCCCAAGTTTGATTCCCTCCAGATGTGTTGGGCACATCCGGTGGGCACATGCTGGGAAAGGCTGGCAGAGAGGAATGAGCCTTTGCCAGATTGCGTTCTCTGGGAGAGATGGCACCCTTGAAAAGCTGATTTAGATGAAAGCCTGAAGATGCAATGCTAATCATACTTAGGGAGAAGACAATATAATATATGAAGGCTCATACAGAGCTCCATCACAACAGCAATGCTTGGTGTGCGGATTTGCAGTGTGGTACTCACATAACGCCATGCCTGTCCTGCTGATACGCTGCCTCTTCCCCAGTGTTTACTGTTTTTTCCTAGAATGCCTAAAGTCTGGATTATTTTCCCTAAGCGCATTTAATGTGTCCTAAAGCCTCTGTGTAGTTTTCCTTTGTTGCGGGCATGTGCTGTGACAGGAGTCTTGCTGTTGGCTTGAATGGTTCTGGCAGGGAAAAGCGATCTCTCCCAGCAGCCGGCTCCAAGCCTCAACATGAAACCCAAACATTGCATCCCAGGCTCAAAAGCATTTTTGAAAACCTTACAATGTCTGAATCTCTGCAGAGACAGGATTGTACTCTCTCAACGCCTGCCCGTCCCCCGCGCCGCGCCACCCGCCCCCACGCCACCCGCCCGCCCCGCGCTGCCCGCCCGCCCGCCCCATGCTGCCTGCCCCACGCTCCTTACCGGCTGGGGCGTCCGCTTCCCTCTGGTGCTCGGAATCTACTGAGAAACAGGCTTCCTGGCCTGTCTCTCAGTAGCGCGCTGAGTGATGACGTCATCACCCAGCGCGCTACTGAGGGACAGGCCACGAAGCCTGTTTCTCAGTAGATTCTGAGCACTGGAGGGAAGCGGACGCCCCAGCAGGTAAGTGCCTCGCGCCATCAGCCTCCCGCCACCGCCGTGTGACCCCCCGCTGCCCTGGTTTGCCCCCGCCGCCCCCCGGTTGGCCCGGATCGCCCCAGGGCCATCTGGTCACCCTTTTGGGGGGCTAAATTTCCAGATTTGGCCCCCCAAAACGGTTTTTCCACCCGGATGCGGATTTGCTCCCCATTTCCCGGGCATGTCCGGACAAATCCGGGCAGATGGTCACCCTAGTATTGGGTTCAGTGCTTTTTAACATGTTCATTAATGAACATGAGTTAAGGGTGAGCAGTGAGATGGTCACATTTGCATAGGACACCAAAAAATTCAGTTGGTAAAAATAAAAAAAATAAAAGATTACAAAAAGTTCCAAAAGGGTTTCTCTGTATTGACTGAATAAGCAGTAAAATGGCTAATGCAGTTCACATTGGGGCAAAAAAATCCTAACTTGTTATATATTCTGGTGAGGCCTGATCTGGTGGTGACTGACCAGGAAAGGGATCGTGAAGTTGTGGCAGACAGCTCAATGAAAACATCAACCCACTGGGTGACAGCTGTGAGAAAGGCAAATTCCATGTTAGGGATCCTTAGGAAAGGGATCAAAAATAAAAGGGCCAATATCATAGTGCCTCTATACAAATCTATGCTGTTGCCACATTTGGAATACTTTGTACAGCTCTGGTCGATGCACCTTAAAAAGGATATTGTAGAGCCAGGAAAAGTGCAGAAAATGGCAACTACAATGAACAAGGGATTGCAGTAGCTTCCCGAAGAGGAAAGGTTATGAGTATGGGGCTATTTAGTTTAGAAAAAGAGTAAGTATGGTGGGAGGACATGATAGAGGTGTAAAACTATGCATGGGGTAGAGAAAGGGATAGAGCAAAGATTCCCCCCCCACACACACACAATATTAGAACCTGGGGTCCTCCAATGAAACAGAATGGTGGAAGATTCAGGACTTCTGAATAGTATAGTCAGACTAAGATGGGATGATGGCCACTTATTTAGATGGCTTTCAGTTTTTACATGTAAATGGAAATTTGTCAAATTTTTATTTGTTTATTATTACATTTATATCCCGCCTTTTTTCCTCCAAGGAACCCAAGAGGGCATACATAATCCTCCTCCCCTCCATTTTATCCTCACAACAACAACCCTGTGAGGTAGGTTGGTCTGAGAGTCTGTGCCTGGCCCAAAGGCACCCAATGAGCTTCCATGGCCGAGTGGGGTCTAGAACCCTGATCTCCCGCCTCCCAGTCCAGCACTCTAGCCACTACACCACACTGGATGGAATATAAGGCCATCAATGATTACCAGACAAGAGGTAGCTTGCCTCTGAATATCATTTGCTTGGGAACAACAGTAGGAAAGGACGATTGCTTATTGGCTTCCCAAGAGGCACTTGGTTGGCCACTCTGGAAAATAGAATACTATATAGGACCATATAGACCTTTAGTGGTCCATCAGGGCTCTTTGTATGTACTTAAAGGGCTAGATGTACATTTTACGATGCACTCCAAACTCCCAAAGAATGGATAAGCTCCAACATAAAACTGGTACCATCTTGTAGTAAGGGCTTCACAGATATGGACCACCTTCACCCAGGCATAGCTGACATATTACCTACAAAATCCAACGTGAGGCACAACTTTTCAAGTCTTAGGAGAGACATCATTTACACATTAATCATTTAGTTTTCTTTGGTGGCAAATGATTTCTAGCAGAGGCTGGTGGCTGGGATGTCAGTGGGGCGGTAAATCCGCTCTGGGTTTCAGTCAGAACCAGAACCAAACCCAGAACGGATTCACCGCCCCACTGATATCCCAGCCACCAGGCTCCACTGATGGTTTCCTAAACCTTGATTAAAATATGGAGAAGCCACCATCCAAGGGCCAAATCAAAGTAACCCGGAGCCCAGATTACACCACCGGTTGGTCAAAGTAAACAGCGTAAAAGAAACAAACACAGACATCTCTGCTGGGAGTGGAGTGAAGACCAAAACAGCCTTGTCCCTTTGTTTTTTGTGAATTGGCATAAAAGTAAGCCCACCCACCCCAGCTACACTGCGGCCTTTTTCCTGTCGGTTGGCAACCCCGTTATTAAAAACCCATCCATATTTAATTTGTTTCTCTGCAAGCTTGAATTAAGCCATCTTAAATTGATGCATAATGAGTGCACACTGCCTAGTTAGTCACTTTGGCTACATTATAGAGCACCTTGAATTATCAGGTTTTCCCAGCAATGCTAAGAGAAGGTCACAACTAACAAGAGAGGTGATGCTAAACCAATTAACGTGAATTATTAATTCATGGCTTGAGCCAAGCAGACTCCTGATAAATATAATGAGATGCACAGAGATTAGAAACCTGCTTCCTTTGGGGATCTTTCTGCCAAGGGCCTGAAGAAACTGGAAAAGGTAAGGCAAAGTAAGCACTTGAAGGCTATGCTGTCTGTTCAGAATTTGTTACTGTTATGCAATGGTTAAATATGTGCAACATGCATTGTTTGGTTCAGAGTTGCTCTCTTGTATGTGCAGTTAAACTATATGTGATTTATTTATCCCTGCAGACAACAATAGGTTTTTTTATGATGAGATGCAGACCAGTTCAATGAAAGGATAATCTTTTCTCAGTGACAAGCTAAGAAGCAAAAAGAGTTTGTTTATTTGTTTATTTATTTATTTTATTTCTAACCCACCTCTCCATCCAGATGGAGGCGGGGAACACCAATAAATATAAATACAAGAATCATAAAATAGATAAAACATGAAAACAAATAAAAACAAATACATTATTAAAAACATGCTTTGCCAAAGAGGTCATTGTGGTTGCAAAATTAGTATCTGGCATTAAATGTTTCATGTGAAAAGGTTATATAGCCTGGCATTTTATATATATTACATAATCAGTCCTGAACAGCAGGGAAAAAAACACTATTTTGTCTTTCTGCAATATAACAGATTGCCCATAATAGTAAATTCAACTTCCTAACCTTTTAGTATCCTTGCTAGTAACCCATTTTTCAAGCAACTAAGCTCATATCACTCTTGTTATGATGTACTTCATGGCTGCAGTCCTAAACCTACTTAGTAAGGAGTAAACTCTATTGTATACAGTGAGAGTTACCTTTGCGTCAACAAAATGGAAACAATAGTCAAGAAATCAGAAGAAGATTAGGTTTGGGAAGAGCGGCTATGAGAGATCTGGGGAGAAATCCTTAAAAGTAAAGATATAGCATTGGAAACCAAAGTCAGGATAATTCAGATCATGGTATTTCCGATAAGTTGGACAATGAAAAGAGCAGATAGGAGGAAGTTCAACTCCTTTGATATGTGGTGTTGGAGGAGAGTTTTGCGTATACCATGGCCCACGAAAAAGACAAATAAGCGGATTCTAGAACAAATTAAGCCAGAACTCTCACTAGAAGTGAAAATGCTGAAACGGAGACTATCGTACTTTGGACATATAATGAGAAGAAATCGTTAGACTTATTAGAAAAGACAATAACGCTAAGAAAAGAGGAAGGTAGAAAAAAAGAGGAAGTCCAAACAAGAGATGTTTTATTTATTTATTTATTACATTTGTATACTGCCCCATAGCCGAAGCTCTCTGGGCGGTTTACATTAGGTTGACTCCATACCCTAATGATTTCCAAGGTTTCTAAAAAACATTTTTTTTTAAAGGGGTCAGGGAGAAGAAAGCTTCATGGGACACCACGTTAGGGACCCCTGCTAGCAATCTAGGATGAATGATAATTCATGCATGCAAATTTGCATTCATCAAACAGTAATTTGGTAAAAATCAATATGAGGTTATCTATCTACACATCTAATATAGCTGAAGAAATATATTCAGCATCTGAGACCTTGCTCTATGTTCCTCACACTGACTAAAATTTGGAGGTTGCTATGAGAGACAGACTTTTTTTCGGTTGAAGTACCTGTATTCTGGAATTCCCGCCCAGGGAAAACCACCTGAACTCAGTCCTGTTTGCCTCCTTTCATCTGGGGGCTATATATAATTTTAAAACCCTGTGGTGACTGTGTGGTGGTGCTGCATCAGTTATACAATGCAGCACCCATTTCACAGCCCCTGTGTGGCTTTCCTGCGAAGTTGCACATTGCAAAATCAGGGACTTACCCCGACTTGTTCTGCTGGAGTGAGATCACTATCGCTCTTCCGCCATCTGACTGCACTCTGGCATTGTGCAGGAGCATTCTCGGGTGGAAGGTGACCTCTGATTGGTTGTTGGAAGCCAGGTGGGGGACAGAGGGCAGGCCCAGTGAGCCAAATGGTTGCCAGAAAGCCCGCTACCTCCTCCAGTTAAGATTAGTCGCCGCTTCATGCCCAACCAAATGCAATATTGTACTTTATGTATAAACGGACAACAAAACAACAACAAAAAGAAACCCTCGCTTGTACATTTCCTTCTTATTGCTGTTTAAGCCAGTTTAAAAAATTGCATTTAGAAACAAAATGGCATGAAGTTGTGTGATGGGATCTTTTAGCATAGAGTTTGCACAGAATTTAGCACGGAACTTTACCTCAAAATTTGGCTTTCTTTTATGCAGGCTTGGTAAAGTTATCTTAAAGGAGGGCGACAGGGGAGTGTGTGTGAGGAAGAAAATACAATAATTTCAGTCATCTTTCCAGGAATCTACATTGCTTCCTTTATGACAAGATGTGCCTTATCTGCTCCCTCCTCCTCCTTTGCCGAGTAAAATCACTCTCCATCACGGTTCTATGAGCAAAGGCATTTGGGCTGAATTAGTCTTCCTTTGTCCCATTTTCAGCCAAGGAGCTTAGCCATGATTTGAAAGAAACTGACAAGCTGATTTAAAATACTGAATAAGATCTTTTCAAATCCTGGGCAGTAGATTTCAGCAGAGTGTCTGCTAACCAAAAGGAGAGAAGGAGAGAGATAGGGCTGCCCCAAGTGTAAGAACTTAGTGTCCTAATGAGAGAATCCACAGAAATTAGCATTCTGGCTATACCATCCCAGGCTATCATCACCTTGTAATTCTTGAATTTAAGCAGGCTGGCTGGATGTAGGACACTTCCTTGGCAGGGAAATGAGCAGTTTGCTTTTCACTAGTGCTATGCTGAGAAT
The DNA here is from genome assembly GCA_029215795.1 of Anniella stebbinsi. Taxonomy (NCBI): domain Eukaryota; kingdom Metazoa; phylum Chordata; class Lepidosauria; order Squamata; family Anniellidae; genus Anniella; species Anniella stebbinsi. The sequence continues at coordinate 87,103,145 of JARDYH010000002.1, read as the reverse complement.
TTATTCCACATTTTATTGACCACTCTCATTAAGTTTGATAGAAAACAAATTGCTTCCAAAAGGAAATTCATAAGAGAATGAAATTTCTGAGACATTTTAATGGGCTGGATTTAAGGTTTGTCTGTTTACCTTATTTACAAGGTAGCCAAGGTGTGTTGTGTGAGTATCCTGTCTTTCATCATACAGTCATCTCTCTGGCAGCCTGTAGCTTTCATGGCTTCCCACACGTCAATTGCAACCCATGTGAAGACATCATGAGGTAATTCCTCCAATAGGGCCTTTTCAGACCTGGAAGCTCAGGCCGCCTGAGAGGCTGCAGAGCAATGGAGAGATGTATTATAGAAAGATAAAATACACACAGCACCCTTGACAATCTTGCAGTGATTAGGTAAGCTCAAAAACACCACCAAAATAAATTCAAAATGAATTATAAAATGCCCTGAGAATGAGGCAAAAAAGATGGAAACCTCTTTCATGGGGGAAGAACACTTTCAGGAAACTGGAGGGCAGATTTTGGCACAGTACTAATTCCTCTTGTTCTCTGGAGCTGGACACAACGTTGCTTCCCTCAAACCTGCATTGTTCCCCCCCCCCCCATTCTGTTGCCATTTGCAGTGGCAGTGCAAAAATCCCAAAAACCTTTAGAAAAAAAGAAAGAAATTGTGATACTTCCCCTGCCAGTGGTAACCCTATGAGAAACTATTGGAGAATTTCTCCTCCCCCTGGAGATATTCAGCAAAATTTCTCTTTCCACAAATTGGGAGGAGAATGATGACAGGCTATTTGCGCATAGCTCAATTTTTCATAGTCTTCCTCATTACTAAAACCAACCCATGAAAAATGAATAGCTGAGCAACATTTTCAATTATAGCCATCGTGTAAAACTTTCAACATTTGTATTCTCTTCTGGTTTTGAGGAGCAGAAATACGTGATCTGCATGCTTGTTACTTGGACAAAGGAAACAGGCCTGACCTATGATGCGTTTTGTTTGTCATATGACATGGTCTAGCCCCAGCATGGTGAACCTCAGGCTCAAGAGGTCCAAATCTGGCCCTTCCTGGAGGCCAGTCCATCCTTCTTGAGTTCCAAAGAGGCCATGCCCCTTCCTCAGGATTCACCCTGTTTCCTCCAACACCAATCATTGGGTGGTTTCCCTACTTTTGTGCTGTCCAGTCTCTCTCCCCCACCCCCAAATTCTAAAAGGTTGAAATGCCTAAGACTTAGTTACTGGGAGCAAGAGATTTAAACTGCAATATGCTGGTATTTTGTGTGTGTGTGTGTGTGTGTGTATTTTTGCCCCAACACTTTTGCCTTTATCCACACCCATCCCTAGTATGCAGCTCCTGAGAGCTTCCCCAACAGTGAATTTGGCCCCCAGGCTGAAAGAAGTTCAACACATCTACTCTAACGTATCATGTTGCTCTTATAGATTGATGCCCCTACAATTCCCTCCTGGGACTAAGAAGGTTATTGGGGATCCGGTGCTGTCTATGTTGCAGAGGTTCCATACTGAGGCAGAAGATGTAGGTTTTGTTATGATTCTCTCTCTCTAAGGTAACTGCTTTGTTTGCTTCTGGTTGAACGCATGTGGTAGTGTGGGATAGTGTGGGAAGTGGCTGCCTGGTCACACCCCAGTACTTCACAGATAATCTTATTATTACTGCGGTGCTTGAACTCAAACACTCCTGACAGGAATTAATATACTGCTAGTATATCAGAAGAGCTGTAATTGCTGTCTAAAAGAATTTGTGTATTCGAGGTTTAGGAAACTGATAGATTTCTGTGCAATGGAAACCAGTGGGAGAGGATGAGAGAAAAGCCAAGACATCAACCTGTAAGACAGAGTCGTATAGCAACCACAAAATGTGCAAACAATATAGTATATAGACTGCAATTTTGTAATGCCGTCTAGAGTATTTTGCATATAGGCGGGATATAAATTGAAAATAATAATAATAATAATAATAATAATAATAATAATAATAATTTGCCACCTGTATGGCCACTTCCAGGATAAGAAAGGTAGATTGTCTCTCCCTTCCTACCTGAGGGAGTTTAGCCTAGCCCCAAAATATGTCCATTTGATCTCCTGTATAACTCCTAAACTCTCCACCTTGGCGCCATTTATTTATTTATTTAAACCATTTATATCTTAACTTTCCTCAACAAAGTTCAAGAGAACTAATAATACAATTAAAACAATTATTTAAAAAAACAATTAATCTCTAAGAACTCTTTGTCTTAATTTCAGTAGGTGAAGGATGCATTTGTTGTTGTTGTTAATAGTAATAACAACATTAACACGATGAATAACAACAACAACAACAACAACAACAACAACAATATTACCTTGCTTTTCTATTGGAGAAAACACAGAGCTTTTCTACACAGTGTTGTTAATGAGCTGTTAATCAGCTCTATCTGCTTTTGGTTTCATGGCAAAATTGACTTCCAAGCACTACACAACCTCTAGGTGGCACTGTGATATAGCAGAATAGCACAAATACCAACTGAAAACAGAGCTTTCTTTTGCTTTCACAATTAAATACCGCATTTCCCCTGTTCTAAAAACATTCGCCGAAAGTGGTCATTAGACACAGAAGTGAAACTGAAGGGTAACATTATCACCTAAAGAACCTGTAAACAACCATGGGTACAGAATGATGAGTGCATGATAAATGCCTCGTGTAAAAAAGTGGCTTACAAACTTTTAAAATAGAAGAAATAAAAAGCACATGCAATACAAATTATCCATAAAGGCAGACAAATTGAAACCAGCAGCTAGATTTCAAAACAATGACAACACATTGGAGGAAAATGAAATTGCTAAATGCATGCTAAAATAAAATTCTTCAGCAAATGTCTGAAGCAAGTTACTGTGGTGTAGTGGTTAGAGTGCTGAGCTTAGGTCCAAGAGACCTGGATTCACCCCCTGTCAGCTATGAAATTCAGTGGGTGATGCTGAAACTTAACCTCCCTCGAAGGGTTGTTGTGAGGATAAAATGACAGTTGGTGGGGGAATAATATGGGAATAATAGGTATGTGTCTGTGTTAAGGAACAAATAAATTATAACTCTACCTGGCAACAATAAGAGCGGAAGAGAAAAGAACCAAATCTTCTTTTTTCTTAATGTTGTGGGAGAGGAAGTGGGGTGGAACATTGAGGAAACAAATGGAGCAAGGTTTAATCCTTCCCTCCCAGTGCGTGCTGGTCCCAATCAAAGTTAGGGCTGTGTACACTTACTCTCAAGTAAAATAAATAGGCTCAGCTACATGCCACACAATTTACGTAACATGTAGTCTGACCCTAGGTCTGCAATCCTCTAGTCTATACACTTACCTGGGCCAAGAGAAAATCCCATTGAATCACTGAGACATATTTCTGACTTGACATGCATAAGATTGCACAGCTATAAACTACAAAAGGAGGGAGTGGCACTCTTCCACCAGCAGCTGGTTTAGATTGAAAAAGGTACCTCTAACAAACACGAAATCTGTATTTTAATGTTCCAAGTGTTCCATTTATATGTGCTATTGGCTTTATCTATTATGTTAGATGGCTCCTGGTTTTAATGGCAGTAGAGGTTTGCAAGACTAGAGTATCTTCATCTTGCCCCTGGCTCCCGAAGAACAGTGAGGCACAGGAATTGCTGCCTTACACACCCACCAGCAGCACCTATTTTTTATTTTATTTTTAAAAAAGAGAATAGTTCCTCACTTAAGGGATCCTCATACAATTCCTTAATGAATGCCTGAGAGGGTAACAGCAACATACCTGCTGCCCCTGCCCCCATGATCACATGGTTTGGCATTAGTGAAAGGTGCCCCTGCACACAAATGGCTGCATGTGCACAAGGCTTCTCCAACCAATCAGGAATCCTGGACAATCAAGGAGCCTAGTCAGGTTGAAGAGCCTTCTGCATGTATAGGTGTATGGGCATAGGGGGCCTTTCTGTGTAGCCAGCAAGCATATCGGTTTGGAAGGGGCATGGCCAACAAGTGTATTCCCACTCCCCCCACCCCCATTCATCGAACACGTGATGGGATTAGAATGAACACCCCTCTACTCTTGTAGCATGTGCCCTAATCAGGGGTGAGCAGCTGATGCTAATAACTGCATCACAGAGACTGTGATATTTTTGACAATCACACACCAATTACGTTAATTGTGTACAATGTAAACACACACATTACTCACAGCTTACTTGCCCATGTGATTGCATGGAAGCATGTTGCTGCTTAGCACTGCAGATTCTTTTTTGACTAGACTCCAATAATTCTCTTACAATTTCCCTACGGAAGGTAGATAAGGCAGAAATACCGACCACCTCTGTGGCTGCTCCACTCAGCCCATCTGCTGTTTATTTCATCGGCTGGAACAGCAACCGCCCCATCATTAAACCCTTTTCCTGAGGATTAGGGCGGATAATTTGTCATTGATAAGGAAACGACATATTTTCCCTCAGTTGGCCAGATGTTTTCAAACATGACTTTGTTTTTCCTCTCTGCCTGACATGATTGCCACTTAGAGCCTCTCTTTTTAGTGCAAAGTCATTATAATAAATAATTGCAACTTGTTTTCATCTCATTTAAACATTTGAGCCTTTTGAACTTGTTTTCAGTATTCAGTCTTTGAATCTAGAACTAGTAGTCATTGGTTTATTTATTTATTTATTTACAGTACTTATGTACCGGTCCATATCTAAAGATTCCAGAGTGGTGAACATAGGAATAAAACAGTAAAAAGACAGTTGGTTTGCATAGACATCACCTGCTAAAGAAGGATCACTTTCTAGTCCTTGTGAACATGTCTTCTAGACATTGCTGCTTATTTTCTACACATGCACACACACAGAGAACAGAAATAGAATAAATTTACCTAAGCCACTGGTTAACTAATTTCTCCAGCTAGGACCATAGTAAGCTATTAAAATTAAGTTATGCCTCTGAGAGCTGATTCATACATTACCATTGAACTGTGAGAGATGCTTCTGAATTTCTGGGTCCCCTGGTGCAATGGAAATCAATGCCTGTCTGCAGGCATCAAGCGGGATTGGATACATATTGTGGCTACTTTCAAAACCAGCACAGAGTGGAGGAAGAGTAATGTAAGTGGCCCACTTGAACCTCCTGTTTTATTTACAGTTTTGAAGTAACTGCACACTTATAAAAAGGTGTTTTTCCCCCTGTGTAATCTTCAGGGATAGAAATCTTCATTACTTTTAAAATATATTTTAAACAAACAGACATTCTCTAAACTCTGAAGAATATTGCAGATGAAGGTTGAGCAATGCTTCCATATTTTTCTGTACGATCTATACAGAATGCTAGTTACCACATTCATATCCTATGTTGCTTCCAAGGAGTTCAGGGTGGTGCATATAGGCAACATTTCCTATTATATCTTTTCAATGACTCTGGCTGGGTTCGAATGTCACAATAGCCCATGATGGGTTGATCTGTGATAGGCTAAGAAATAGTGGTTGGCCAAAGTCACTCAGTGAACTTGAAGGTGGCAGAGGTTTGAAGCCAGAGCTCCCTGGTCCAAGTGTGTTATGCTGCCGGTACTCCCCATGCAATATGTTGACCTGCCCCACCCCCCGACACGTGGCTGAAAGTCCCATCATCCTTTCGGGTCGCTGGTGCTCCTCCCTCAGTCCTCCCAGCCATTTCTCATCATGCATTGCAAGTTCTGCCGGCTGTACAGGAGCAGTCTGGGTGCTTTCAGCCACTTCTGCCAGAGAACTCTATGACAAATGGAAATAACGCACAGTACACACAACAGAGCCCACCACACGACTTTTTAATCAACAGGTCTCCGGATAAGCAACAGCGCAGCCCGTTGTTTTTCTCTGTGGATTAAATGGGAAAAATAGTATACCATGAGTTGCTTGTCGTTGTCCCCCCACAACGTGATAAGCAATGCAACGGACAATTGACTCTTTACCCACCCCCCGTTGCTTATCATGTCATCCGAACCCAACCTCTCTCTCTCCCTCTCCATTCCACATTGGCTCTTAAGCTGAATTCCCTCAAAATAACTCTTGCCTGTTAAAAGAAATGCAGTTCTGTTCTGACCATAACCTTTTTTATGGTAGAAGAATGGGAAGATGAGTGCCCCAGGGCTTTGCTTGCTATTTGTGGAATTTAAGGGCTGTGTCTTAATGCTTAGCACAAAATGACAGTGTCGCTGCCTTTTGAGCTGACCAATTTTTGAAGAACTGAAGATGCGTTTGTTGCTGAAAATGGCAGTGGTGGCCTTTGCTTGATTTCCTAGCTCTTCCCAGCAGCTCATTCTATTCATCCTTTCTAGGAGCATTCATGCTGGCAGCCAGGCCAAGTTCCAGGACCAGTTTGAAGGGATAAAAATAAAATAAATCCCCCTCCCACAAAATCAAACTTTCAGTAACAGGCTCTGTTACTTCATCTTCTATTTTCGCCTCTGAACACTGCAAAATGGAGCACAGTGCAGTTTTAAATGTGTCCAGAGTTCGGATGACAGGTAGCTTGGGTCATAAAATCTGGAGGGTGGCAGGACAGTCAAGAGCAATCATGTAATGAATTTCCAGTTTGTTAAAGCTTCTGTAGTAGATAGGCTTAACATCAGTTTATTTATCATTAAATTTCATCATACACCCAATCATAAGGGCATGTACAGGAATCCTTGCTTTTGCTTTATATTTAATGCCTTCAGCTTCTATTTTTCATTGGCGATGGATACGTAAAGAACTCCATTCCCTTTGGAAAAACCTTCATGTAGAGAGGAAGTTGGAGGAACTTGATGGCAGATCTACACCAAGCAGGATATGACACTTTGAAAATGGTTTTGAAATGGTACATCTAATGTGTCCTGGGCCCCAGCAGTCGCCACTACTGTTATAAATCATTTTAAAGCTGTAGTGTAGATCCTGCCCTGTCTACTTTTCCAAGCTAGATTTTAAAGCTTGTCAGCTTGTATCATATTTAGATAGCAGTGATATTCAAGAGAAGAAGGCTGCCCATATGCCTTCCATCTGGCACCCCTATTCATCTAGAACTTTGGAGCTGTAGCATTCCAGGTTAACTGATACAGAGAATCCAGCAGCAGCAGCTGCAGGCTTCAGGTTTTAACATCATTGAAGTAATTTCTGTGTCCCTATAAGCTAAATGCACTTTATCTTCAGCTCTTCAAAAAGAATTACAAGTAAAGTGCACCACTACAAAACAGCATAGGAATCTCATGTACAAAAGGAAAGAAAAAGAGAGGCGTTGGTTGGCTGCATTATTACAAATGGTTATCTCAGGGCAATGGTTTTCAGGCAGCATTCCAGGGAAGCCGTGGGGGAGCATTTTTAAAGATTCCTCAATGAGAAGAATAGGAATGGTGGGTGATTAATCTTCCCTGAAAATCAACTTGCCCACCATAACTGGAATATGAAGGTTCAGGGGAATGTTGGCTGCATTCTAATTACCAAACTGATGGGAATTATTTGGTATTTCTGCCTCCTGTAACAAAGGCAGTTAGCAGAGAAAAAACAAAAAGGAAAAATGGAATGAGCATTTACCAATCCCACATGCCTACAAAACAAAAGGAGACCACACCCTTCTTTAGTGAAGACAAGGTAAAATGGCTTACAATATTCTTGCATAAAATTCAGATACAGTGTAGAATTTCAAACAGATTTTGTTCGCTCCATTTCCTTGTGTTCTATAATATTGGCAGGAGAGAGAGCGAACGGGTGTGCTCCTAGCAATGGAGAAGGGGGGGAGGGGGGAGCAAATCACAGGAAACCACACTGTAAGCTACAGAAATCCTAAGGCTAGCTATGCCCCCAGTTTCCATGAATTAAATAACTGCAACACTGCCCTCTTCCTGTAAATTGCAAATAAGGTTGTAATATTCCCAACACAAACTAGAAGTGTCAGTCTCCCATAAATTCCCTGGGAATGACTTTATTTATTTTTAAAAATTTATGTCCTGCCTTTCCTCCAGTGAACTCAAGGCAATGTGCATGGTTCTTCTCTTCCCCATCTGTTAATCCCCAACCTTTTTGGAGTAGTGGGCACATTTGGAATTTTGAGTGTCATTGGTGCTCTCATAAAATGGCTGTCATGGGGGGCTGTGGACATTGCTTATTTCCCAGACGGCTACCTGGTGAGACGAGAAGAAAAGTACCTTCTCAAAGAACCTAACTACAGACAGTGGCGGGTTCTGAGCTCCAAGACACAAAACCAAAATAAAAATCAGGAGGAATAGGTGGGCAACAAGATGGGTGTTCATGTCACGGGTACATAGGTGCCTTCAGGCACCATGTTGAAGACCTCAGATTGGTACATTATTTCAATTCAGACAATAATTTGAGATTTAATGAATGCAGCAGTTTTTTCTCTACTAAGTAATATAAACAGGAAACAAACAAGCCCATTGTTTTCTTCCCCTTCTACACATACCTCCAAGAGATACTGTTGAAATATGAAGCAGGAAAGACAATGCTTTATTAGGGGATGCAGTTAAAACTGGAACTTAATTTGATCAACTCAGGAATCTGTGGGTGGGAAGCTGGGAGAGATGTGGGAACACAGAGAAGCAAAATGACCCAGAAAACAATCGCTTGTTTGTTTGTGTTTTTATATGCTCCTCAGTGCCCTTTTTGAAATTTGGTTTCTGGATGGCATACAAAGTTTAAAAATATCAAAATACCACAAATCTAATAATAATAATAATAATAATAATAATGGCAGATAAAAACAGAACAGTCAGTGAACATTTTACATTCCTGATACGGGAAAAGCAGAAAGAGGAGATGCAGTAGAATTGACAAAGAACAAGTGTGAATAGAGGGGGAGTCAAGGGAAAAGAAGGAAGAATTCTGACCTATGGACTCAATATTTTTCCGCTGCTCATTCCATGTGGTGGTGGGGAAGGCCATGGTTTAGATGGTTCTAAATGGGCATTAGACAAGTTCATGCAGGAAAAGTCTCTCAAGGGCTACTGGTCATAATGGCTATACAAAACATCCCAGTTTTGGGGGCAGTATGCAACATCTGGGCTTCATCTCCACGAGCACAGGAGAAGCCCACATTGTTATGCTCCGTGGTATGCTGAAATCGGCTCTGCTCCATCATTGTTACATGGCGGAGCCAGCTGTCCCTAAAACCTGGCTTTTCAGTGCTGGAAAAGACATACTTGCTGGAAAAGACATACTTCCAGGTTCCTCCTACCTCTACAGTTTGATGAATGAGAATGGGGAGTTACTAACCCCCAACACTGGCTCCCCATGAGAGCACCCCACCAACACAAATAAACCCCACTCCAAAAACTATTGCATTTAACACTACATCAGAGAACCCAACTAACGCAGTCCCTTTGCAGCTCTGGAGCTACGCAGCTCCGGAACTAACAATACATCAGAGAAGCAAATTAACAAAGTTCTGGAGTTAAATAACGCAGGAAGCTCATAGACATCTCTCATCGGGAATGCTAAAGGAGTGAATGGGAGAAGGGCCAGCCCCTGTCACAGCTGGGTCACAAGCACACCCAGATTTAAGGGCATGGGGCACATTGCAGATCAAGCACCTGGGAAATGCTGTAGCTAAAAAGAATGGAGTAAAAGGACTCTCCGATACAGGTGCTTTTCCAGGCAAAAGCTGGCCCCAACACCATCTGCCACAAAGGATGGTGAAGACAACCCTCAGAAGAGAGCTTGTGCCACTGTGCACAAACAACAATTAACAATTTATGAACAATTTATGCCTCTTTTTTTCTATACAGATAATTTTATCAATGACACTCAACCAGGAATGCACAGGATATTTTAGGGCAGAGGCTTGTTTACTTTACGGCTACCATGTTGATGGGTGGTGGTGGGGGAATAGGGAGTATAGTGTTCTCTTCTTTTTTTTATTTCTCTCCGATGACTTGATGATTTCCTGCTGAGTTGTGTGTAGAACACTTCTGTTGTATATTTTGCAAGTTTGATCTGCCTCCACTAAAACAAATTTGATATACTGAGAAATCAGCATATGAAGTTAAAATCAAACTGTGTTTTTAAAAAAGCTGCCTTAAGACTGGAGGAATCTGGGGAAGGTGGAAATGCATAATCCTTTCCCTGTTGGTTGTGCACACACGCATGCAGGCACACTGCTTTTCCTGGATTTACAACAGGCTGGAAGGAAAGGGATGAAGCAGCCCTTCACCCTTCTGTTTATCCAATCAAAATTGCAAACTCCCCCCAAAAGCAACCAAGTCCTGTGAGGAACATTTGATAGAGCTGGATATGTTTAGCTCAGAGAAGAGAAGGTGGTGGTGATCCATGATAGTGGTCTTCAAGACTGAGCAGGTTTGTTCTCTGATGGGCCCAAGGGCAGGACTAGAACCAACGGTGGAAATTGCAAGGAAGAAGATTTTGGCTTGACATTAGGAGAAGCTTCCTAACAGTGAGGGCTGTTCAGCAGTGAGAAGGGTTGGTGTGGGAGGAGTTGGGTTCTCCTTTGATAGAGATATGTAAGCAGAGGCTGGGCACCATCTATCAGGGATGCTGTAGCTGCATCCTGCATTGCAGGGGCTTGGACTAGACAAGGCCTCCTCAATCTGGCGCCCACCAAATGTTTTGGACCTCATCTCTCAACATCCCTTAACATTGGCCATGTAACTTGGAGACGATGAGAGTTGTAATGTAAAACTTCCGGAGGGCATCTAGCTGGGGAGGCTGGACCAGCTTTATCTCCAAAGTGACTTCCAGTTCTATGATTCTATGACATCTGTGTCTCCTACCAACAGGTGCTAACAGGATTGGGGCCTCTGCCCCACATGCCATCTCTTGACAAGAACCCAGGTTTGCTGCCACATTCTATGTGAAGAAAGCTGAGCCAAATGCTCTCCTAGATTATCATCTGGCCCCACTTCTCCCTCTTCTGTAAAAGCATTTCCAGTCAGCTTTGCTAGTGCAATGGCTGCAATGTCCTCCCTTCCCTGAGGGAGGCCAATGGTATTCCATATTTTGAAGGTGGGAAATTGAAAATGAGAGCTGGTCAGTGATCCTCCAGCAATTCTTAGAACCCCCCCACCCCCAACTGTCACTATTTCTTCAGCGTCAACTCCCCAGCAATTCTTTGTCTCTCTAACGGAAGACTAATTGCCTACCTCACTAGACTGCTGGGAGCACTTTGAGCTGTGTCATCTAGGGTGACCATATGGAAAGGAGGACAGGGCTCCTGTATCTTTAACATTTGCGTAGAAAAGGGAATTTCAGCAGGTGTCATTTGTATCCATGCAGCACTGGGTGAAATTCCCTCTTCATCACAATAGTTAAAGCTGCAGGAGCCCTGCCTAGTGTGACTAGATACAAAAGAGGGCAGGGCTCCTGTAGCTTTAACTGTTGTGATGAGGAGGGGATTTCTCCAGGTGTTGCATGCATACAAATGAAACCTGCTGAAATTCCCTTTTCTACGCAAATGTTAAAGATACAGGAGCCCTGCCCTCCTTTTCATATGGTCACCCTTGTTGATTTTGTTTAGGCTGACCATATGAAAAAGAGGACAGTGCTCATGTAACTTTAACAGTTGTAGAGAAAAGGGAATTTCAGCCAGGGTCATTTGTATGCAATTAGTTCCTGGTGAAATTCCCTCTTCATCACAACAGTTAAAGTTGCATGCACTATACTAGAGTGACCATATACAAAAGAAGGCAGGCCCCTGCAACTTTATCTGTTATGATGAAGAGGGAATTTCACCAGGAACTAATTGCATACAAATGACCCTGGCTGAAATTCCCTTTTCTACGCAAATGTTAAAGATACAGGAGCCCTGCCCTCCTTTTCATATGGTCACCCTTGTTGATTTTGTTTAGGCTGACCATATGAAAAAGAGGACAGTGCTCATGTAACTTTAACAGTTGTAGAGAAAAGGGAATTTCAGCCAGGGTCATTTGTATGCAATTAGTTCCTGGTGAAATTCCCTCTTCATCACAACAGTTAAAGTTGCATGCACTATACTAGAGTGACCATATACAAAAGAAGGCAGGCCCCTGCAACTTTATCTGTTATGATGAAGAGGGAATTTCACCAGGAACTAATTGCATACAAATGACCCTGGCTGAAATTCCCTTTTCTCTACAACTGTTAAAGTTACATGAGCCGTCCTCCTTTTCATATGGTCAGCCTAATTTTGTTACAATGAGTTGAGCATGTGGCTCTGCTATGCAGGACAACATTTACTTTCAAGAAAACAAACATAGCCAGATCAAAGTAGGTTTTATTTAAAATAATAATAATAATAATAATAATAATAATAATAATAATAATGTAATGATTTTTACCATGATACAATCCTGGCCAGGCCCCTCAGACCTGTCTCAGAAGAGGGAGAAATAAAGAGACCAGGAAGTCCTCTGCTTTCTTTCTGTCCCCACTTCAAGGATACACCATACCGCCTCTCCTTTATGTGATGATGGCTTTGCCTGGTTCCAGAGATGCCCAGCCTCCACTTCTGCTGGCAGCACTGTGCTTGCAAGGCTGCCTATATGCTTTAAAAATGGTAACATAACACCATTTTTAAAGTACACGGGCATCCTGGCCGAGTTCCAAGTGCACTACAAAACCCCATGAGTTGGGTTTAAAGAATAAAGGAGTTGGAGTGGAGTGGGGGGGAGGAATCCATCACTGCAGAGACTTGCTTTCTGCTGCTGCCCCCTCACCTGATGGCCATTACAATCAGCTAACCAGCTGCTCCTCCCCTTTACAGGTATCTATTTAAGGGAAGTGTGCCAGAGGCAGCGCCTCGGCAACGTGCTGAGTGTGGCACCGAGTGTGCACTTGGCGCTGCACTTAGCATCGCACAGAGGAGTCACCCTACTGCCTGTGCCTGTTGAAACCATTAACAACCAGCAACCAGCAGCAAGTTGAAGTTTTATACTATTGTTTAATTTGTATATGTGCCTGGGGAGCTCAAGGGGGCAAGGGGGTGCCCGCATAACTGTGGTCATGGGTAGGGGGAGGTATGGTGTTGGGAGAGAAACAGGCCAGATGAGGAGAAAAGGGGGTAGTTGCCTTACAGCTATCCCCTTTTCTGGTTCTTCCCCCAACCGGGTAGTTCCTGGCGGCCTTACCAGCTTGCCCTCAGAGTTGGTGCTGCTACTGCTGAATGCCAGGTTGGTCCAAAATAAAATCTCCCTCATCCATGATTTGATTGTGGATGAGGGGGCTGACCTGGTATGTATCACTGAGACCTGGGTGGGTGAAGTGGGAGGAGTTACTCTTACTCAGCTTTGCCCCCCTGGGTATTCGGTGCAGCACCAGCACCGACTTCAGGGCCGGGGAGGGGGGTTGCCGTGGTCTATAGAAATACAATCTCCCTCTCTAGGCTTCCTGTTCATTTGAATGCTGGTCTTGAGTGTCTATACTTTGTGTTGGGTAGCCGAGACAGACTGGGGATTCTGCTGGTGTCCTGCCCACCCTGCTGCCCAACAGTCTCCCTGCCTGAGCTGATGGAGGTTGTCTCGGACCTGGTGTTGAAGACCCCCAGGATGGTGGTCCTGGGGGATCTCAACTTCCATGCGGAGGCTCCTGCATCTGGAGCGACTCAGGACTTCATGGCTGCCATGACAACCATGGGGCTGTCTCAACATGTCATCGGCCCAACACATGTAAAAGGACACACTCTTGACCTGGTTTTCTCGGCTGGACAGGAGGATGGTGATCTGAAAGTGGGGGAACTAACATCTACCCCCTTGTCATGGTCAGATCACTTTCTATTGAGGTTTAGACTTTCGGCATCCTTTCCCCTCTGCAAGGGTGGGGGGCCTATTAAAATGGTCCGCCCCCAGAGGCTAATGGACTCCAATGGATTCAAGAAGGCTCTGGGGGATTTTCCTGCTGATATGGCCGGTGCTCCTGTTGAAGCCCAGGTTGCTCTGTAGAATGCAGAGATGACCCAGGCGGTTGACACGATCACACCCAAGCGCCCTCTGAGCAGAGCTCGGCCAGCTCCTTGGTTTACACCTAAGCTGAGGGCAATGAAGCAAAAGGGGAGATGGCTAGAATGCAGGTGGAGGAAAACTCGTGCTGAGTCTGATCGGACACGGGCTAGAGCTCATTATCGAGCCTACTCTGTGGTGGTGAGGGTGGCAAAGAGACAGTTCTTCTCCACCAGCATTGCATCTTCACAGTGTCGTCCAGCGGAGCTTTTCCGGGTGGTTTGTGGCCTGCTACACTATGGGCCAGGGCGAGAGATGGTGGAACCCTCGGTAGCACGCTGTGACGAGTTTGCACGGCACTTTGAAGATAAAGTCGCTCAGATTCGTCTTGAATTGGACACCACGCTTAATGCAACTCCGCTAGTAGAGGCGTTCAGAGCACCGTCTGGTCCAGTTTTATTGGATGAGTTTGAGTTACTGAGGCCTGAGGATGTGGACAAGGTGCTTGGCCAAGTCCAGTCAACCACTTGTGTGCTTGACCCTTGCCCGTCGTGGCTAATTACATCGAATAAGGATGGGACCACCGGCTGGGTCCACGAGGTTGTAAATGCCTCCTTGAGAGAGGGAGTGGTGTCGGCCTCATTAAAAGAGGTGGTAATTAGACCACTCCTGAAAAAGCCTAACCTGGACCTTGAAGATGTTAACAACTATAGGCCAGAGGCGAACATTCCTTTCCTGGGCAAGGTGCTTGAGCGGGTGGTTGCAGGACAACTCCAGACACTCTTGAATGAAACGGATTATCTAGATCCATTTCAATCGGGTTTCAGGCCTGGTTTTGGAACAGAAACTGCCTTGGTCACCCTGTGGGATGACCTTTGCCGGGAGAGGGACATGGGGAGTGCGACCTGTTGGTTCTCTTGGACGTCTCAGCGGCTTTCGATACCATCGACCATGGTATCCTTCTGGATAGGTTGGCTGGGCTGGGAGTTGGAGGCACTGCGCTGCAGTGGTTCTGCTCCTACTTGGATGGCCGTTTTCAGAAGGTGGTGCTGGGGGATTATTGCTCTGTGCCATGGCATTTAAGCCATGGGGTTCCACAGGGCTCTATTTTATCCCCTATGCTGTTTAACATATACATGAAGCCGCTGGGAGAAGTTATCCGGAGATGTGGGCTGAGATGTCACCAATATGCAGATGACACCCAGCTCTACCTCTCCTTTTCATCAAACCCAGGTGAGGCAGTGGCTGTTCTGAATCAGTGCCTGGGCACGGTAATGGACTGGATGAGGGCTAACAAACTGAGACTCAATCCAGACAAGACGGAGGTACTGTTAGCGGGTGGTTCGTCTGTCCGGCGAGGTGATGTTCACCCTGTTCTGGAGGGGGTTGCACTCCCCCTAAAGGATCGGGTCCATAGTTTGGGGGTGCTCTTGGATCCAAAACTGTCACTTGAGGCACAGGTGAACTCGGTGGCAAAGAGCACCTTTTACCAGCTTAGGCTGATATACCAACTGCGCCCTTATCTGGGCAGAGATAGCCTAGCTACAGTTATCCATGCTCTCATAACCTCTCGTTTGGATTACTGCAATGCGTTATACGTGGGGTTGCCTTTGAAAATGATCCAGAAACTTCAGCTGGTACAAAACAGGGCAGCCAGATTGTTAACGGGGCCTGGCCAATGAGACCATATTACGCCAGTCCTTTTCCAACTTCACTGGCTGCCGATCCAGGTCCGGGCCCAATTCAAAGTGCTGGTACTAACATTTAAAGCCCTAAACAGCTTGGGGCCAGGTTATCTAAAGGAACACCTCCTCCCATATGTACCTGCCCGGACCCTAAGATCATCTACAGGGGTCCTTCTCCGTGAGCCCCTGCCAAAGGAAGTGAGGCAGGTGGCCACTAGGAGGAGGGCTTTCTCCGCTGTGGCACCCCGGCTGTGGAATGAGCTCCCCAGAGAGGTTCACCTGGCGCCTACTTTGTACCAGGTGATGACCTTTTTATTCTCCCAGTATTTTAACAGTTAAATTAACTCAATTTTAATCCTTGCTGTTTTAAATTTGTATTTTAATCTGTATTAATTCCTGCTGCTTGGTTTTATTCTGGTTGTGTTTTTATATTGTATGTTATTTTGTGTTTTTAGATTGTGGCTTGTTTTATGTTTTTAAAATGATTTCATGGTTTTAATTTTTGTGAACCGCCCAGAGAGCTTCGGCTATGAGGTGGTATAAAAATGCAATAAATAATTAAATAAATAAAATAAAGGGGGAGAATGTTTAGGCAACTAAGTGAGCAGGTGGAGGCATCTCCCCGGTGGGGTCCTGGCCCAGACTCTGCCCTGAACCCTTCACCTTGCAGTGTCACCGCCACGGAGGCCAGGCTGCAGCTTGGCACTAGGATGGCCACTTGTTAATCACCCCCAAAAAAAGGACATGCATTACCAAATAGGAGGACAAATGAGGACACTACTTTGCATAAAATGTGCCTCTGCTAATTCATGTGTATAATGTAAATGTAGAAATTCTTGACCTTGTGTGCTTGCGAACCTTGTTCAGTTTGCTGTCCAGATGCTGTTGACTTCAAGGCCCAGCTCTTCCTTCTGATGGTTATCTTTATCTTTAAACTGGGCAGCTGTTTAAGTACAGGACGCCTTCAAAATAGAGGACAGTTCTCTGGCAGCCTTTCAAATACAGGACTGTCCTCTGTAAAAGAGGACATATGTCCAGCCACGGGTACCCCTATGCCTACCTCTCGGCAGCCATGCTTGAACTGTGTGGAACTATTTGAACTAATGCAAACAAAATATTTGAAGTAATTGCAAACAAAGGACAAAGAAAGAGATGCAAAGCTCAATAAAAGTATAGCTGCAGTCCAAATATTTGACATCTGACTTGGCAGCATCGTCAATAGTTGGAGAGAACTCAACTGCCTGTTAAAGAAAACAAGGCCCCCTCTACAAGATTTCGGTTTGACGCCTGGTTCCCCGATTATGCGCATCTTCTCTCAATTGCTTTTACGCCTAATCCCTATACATGGGAGGCGTTGAAGCGCATTACGGGCTGTATGAAAGGCATTTTAAAGTTTTTGACATGCTGAGAATCGCATACAAATGTTGCTGAAAGTAATGTGCTTTGTCCCAGAGAAACTCCCCAAACTGGTTCCCTCCCTTTATTCTCCCCGCCCACCAGAATCTCCGCCTTTGGTTTCCTAGGTTACCTGAAAGGAATGAGCTGATTAACATGTTCGGCTACCTGTCTTCCCCCCTCCTTCGCCCGATTGCCATGACCTCCTCAGGAGTAAATGGGAATGTGTCTTGCACACACACACACACCAAAACAGACAGGGGGATGCTGCTTCGTTCCTTCCCCCTCCACTTCCCAGCTAGCTCAACAATTGTAAAACATACACACACATGCACACACACACACAACTCAGCTCAGGAACCCAGCAAGAAGCGAGGGGAAGTTATGTCTGCTGATGGCTAATTATGCGCACATCCGCACATCCTTCCTATCCCCTTTACTTCTCATAAAACCACCTCCATCTGGCCCCGTGTCTCCATGTTAAAAATATTTCATCAGGGTACTTCAAAGAAACTTTATTATTGGTTCACGTTGGGTCACCTCTTCTTGGAGCTTCCATCCAGAGAGACGGAGTACAAGGAGGAAGTTGCCAGGAGGAGAGAGGAAAGGAAACTAAACCAAAAAGTGGGAGGTTTTCTCAGTGAAGGGGCAGTTCTATGCATGACATTACGACCACAGTCCAACCCCCTGATCGTTAATGTGCCTCCTCAGAAAGTTGTTTACACGGACATAAGGCGCTCTTACTCCCACCATAAATTAAAACTCGCTAATTAACGCACACTCGAAAATGCGAATAATCGGAGAGAAAACGTGCCTGAGCCCCTGATTTGCGTTCTGCTCTTGTAGAGGTAAATTTCCTAATGCGCCTTGAAAGAGCTTTAAATCGCTCTTGTAGAGGCACCCCAAGTTTAATGAAGCACAGAGGTTTCACAGGATCTAACAGTTTGAAGCTGGGGCCTAGCTTATTAGGCTATCCAGGATTGTGGATGTTCATTCAACAGCACCCTCTTCAGGTACATTATGAATAGGAATGGACAACATTGGCCACTGTGATTGGCCAGCAGTATGAGGCATACGGATTGGCTAGGCTAAGCATAAATACTAGGAGCCTCGTTCTTTGCCTCTTCTTGACCAAGAAAGTAGAAACTCTCACCTATTATCTACTCTATATCCATAGCTCTGGCTTCTGATTGTTGTGGCTCTAGATTGGATCCTGTCCAAAGCAGATCTTGGACTAAAATATTAGACTGCTATCAATAAGAGTTGGCTGAGTAGGAGACTGTATTTCAATAGACTATGAAGCACTTATTCTCTCTTTCTCATATATATATATATATATATATATATATGATGAGAGATTTGAAAAAAATCTCTGCCATTGCCCTGTGTCATAGCCCCAAAGTATAGAATAGTACGGCTGTCTCTTCTGATATAATTTTAGTTCAGGATTCAACTAGTGAGCCTGTCTCAGGCTTGAGTTGAAATTAATGATATTGTTGAAGCATACCAGGTTCTCAAAGATATAGTTAGGGGCAATCTTTCTGTGCTTTGTACTTGCATCCACGAATGATACTTCTTCCCTGACATATCATATACGATGCAGTTGCAAAGGTTCCCAGTCCAATTAAATTTAGGATTCAGGCAAGAAACCTTAGGTAACTGGTGCCTTACAAAATACAGAATGAATTGCAATGGTTTAGCAACAAAATAATTTCAGGCACTGTCAAAGAAGGGTTCGCAATGGAAGCTCCTCTGTTTGTTTGAGAGACTTTCACCAGGTCAAAAGGAAAGTCTCCACACAGTTGCATTTCCAAGCATTATCTTTTGACTCTGATTGCACATTGGCCCCCAAACTCTGTCCAGATAGGATTGGGGATGGTTGTGGCATTTGATCTTTGTGAAGTCTTATATGAATAGACCTGACTTGCACCTCCCTAAGTAATATGCAGATCATAGCTTAGTTAGTTACCCCCTGGATTTTGCCCTTCCCAAATGTTCTGACACAGGTATCAGCTCTAAAAATTAATTTAAACATGGGGGGGAGGGGTTGAGAGAGAGAAATTATATTTTAGAAATGCATATTTTGAGAATAAAATTGATTGGATTCAGATTGAGATACTCAAGCTGTAGTCCCATTGAAATGGGACATGTAAATTATGACTAACTGAATCGGCACGGATTTCAGTGTGAACCAATCATGACTAACAGAGTCTAGATCCAACCAAATAGGTTTAACAATATGTATTTAAATATGTGCATTAAATTGACACACACCCCAATAATAATCACCATTTAATGTAGAAATGGGACTAAATGGACTTACAGATGAACACATGGGAAAAGCGACATGGACGAGCAATGCACTAATTTATCAACCCCTCAATAGGATTAAGCCCCTTTACAAGATCTTCTTCAGAACTGCCATTTCGAATGCTGAATAAATGGTTGAATAAAGATTATTGGCTTCTAGAGTAATTACAGATACTGGTTCATGTATAAGCGCCCGACAAAATTTATGTGGTGGACTTCCAAGAGGTTCAAGACAAAGATGTCAAAAGGTCTTCTGATAAAAGCAGGTGAGAGTTGGAGCATCTTGGCACCAGCTCTTGGAGGCATTTGGCATTATACATGCAGAACATGATTTGACATTCACCCTCTCTAACAATCCACTCCAAAACTTTGAACGTCCCCCCCTATTCGCACACACACACACACACACACACACACACACTAAAAAGATTAGTCACCAGGCAACCCCTCCTTGGATAATCTCATTTGTCCTTAGGAGGAGAAGTCCCCGTTTGCACACGCTCCTTCCCAGTCACTCTGCGTGCATCCAGCATCCGTCCTTCTCTCTCCCTACTGCAACATTAATATTTCATGACTAGTAATAAAGCAGAACCAGACGCTGGCTTCTTGGAAATATTAGGCCACAGGAAAGCATTAAATTAAACGGATCTGATACTCAGAGGGAAACAGATAAACCCACGGCCGTTCCTCTCACTGGCATTAGCTTGTGTGTGTGGAATGGATTTATTGCACAACAGATTTTTATTTTCAGTTAATATTATTTTCCTGCCTTCTGCCGTGTGGAAGGTGCTGCTGCTTGTTTTTTCCAGATAGCTAAACAGGTGTTTTTTAAAAAAAATAAAAATCCATGCACTAATTCACTTGCGGATTCTAATATGGCTGCTTGCCCATTTTTCTGACATTTTTAGACTTGAAAAATCTTAATCCAAAATAATTAAAGTAATTAATAAGCACTGAAGTGTGTGAGGAGATGTTTTCATCTGGGCCTTCCTTTGGGCCTCAAGTGCTATAAATAAAGTTAGGTCAGCTAAGGAGCCTGAGGAGTCCTGAGGCATGAAAGCCAACAAACAATATGCATTAGACATCCTACACACACACACACACATACACACACACACACACACAGAGAGAGAGAGAGAGAGAGAGAGAAACACTGACATTTATTTATTCGGGCTGGGCTAGGATCCACATTTAAAATTATTATGAGATTTTCTAAGTTAATTTATCTCCCAGTGATAAGGAGTCAGCCTGTCTGCACATATGCGCTGTCTTGCAAAGCCCTTCAAAACGTCATGCAGACCAGCAAATTCACTATTTTGTATCATGGTTATTGAGAGCTTTTCTAATGAGGCTGATAATCAGCTGTTAATCCACTGTATCTTGTCGTAGAATTGAGAAGTGAGCACTACACTAGGAGCGTGTCCTTTCCTGCTTTTCCACTACATAAGCTCTAGGGTGCATTGTGGTATAGCAGAATAGTGCAAATGTACAACAGGAAATCGCTCCTCCTGCTCTGCATAGGACCAGAGGCTAATGGTCATCTGGATAGGATTGTGCCCTTAGGCTGCAATCCTATACCCACTTACCTGGGAGTACCATTCAACTCAATGGAACTTACTTCTGAGTAGACATGTATAGGACTACGCTGTTAGAGAAGTTCATAGAAGAAAAGTTTCCCATCCCTTCCTTCCCACCTAGCAGCCATCCCACCCTATTCAGGAAGCCCTCCCCCCCCACCCTTCCAAAGAAGATTTTTGGGGTGCAGGCAATGGTAGACAAGATATGGGAATGGAGAACTTTCGTTCTGGGAACCTTCTTCCGTTCTGTTCTTAGGATCCAAGCCATTGTTTATTAAAAGATTGTATCCTGCCTTCTCATCCTGATTGGGACCTTCAGGGCAACAAATAATCATCATGAAATAATAAAGTGCCAATTAGCAATTAACAGCAAGAAAAAAAAGATAACAAACTACATGAATAAAGAATCTGCATCTGAATTGAAATAAAAGAATGTCCTAGAGGAAAGCATATCTAAGTGTATAATGATTGGGCCCAGTACCTAAAAGCACAAATGAGGAAGGATAGCTGGATCTCATGGAGCAAAACATTCCATAGCATGGGTGCCACCAGTAAAAAGCTCCTGTCCCACATTCCCATCCTACATATGTCAGACAGTGGTGTCATATGCAGCAGGGCTTTCTCTGATGATCACAGAATACTGGTAGGTTCATATGGGAGGACATAGCCCTCTAAATATTCAGGTCCCAAATGGGATATCTCCTCCACTCTCACCCCCCCCCCCAATTATCTTGAGATCCAGTGTTGTGCAATGGCTCAAGTGATTTTGAGCGGGAGATACAGATCCAAAACCCTGATCAGCCATAGTGCTTACTTGGTGACCTTCTGCCTTCACTATTTCTCAGCCTCATCTACCTTACAGGATTGTTACAAGAATAAAAGGTAGGCAGGGATGACGGTGCTGCCTTGAGTTCTTTGGCAGGAGGGTGGGATAAAAACATAGAAGTAAATAATGACAGAGTTAGAGCAATGCAAACATGAGACAGATCTGATTTGTTTTTACTCTTCATTCAGTACCTGTAGCCTAACACTAGAGCAGTTTGTGGGTTCTGACATGTTTGTGGTACATTTGAAAGCGATTGCAGAACAGATTATGGGATGCATATATTGTATTATACTGGGACAGACAACAGGAATTGCAACACATTGCACTGATCCAATATCTGATGACTGACACTGATTTATGCTTCAAATAATAGTGTGTGTAAATAATATTACATAGAAACTCTTAACATAATCCATTTTCACCTCCCCAAATTCATCTGTTCATGCTACATATTTCAAAATCTATCCTGCACAGTTGGATATAAGAGTAAAGAAGCAGTACGTTGTATGACTGCTTCATCTGTAGCACATTGCATATTCTAACCCTTCTGGCATGGAAATTATGATACATTTGGCGAGTACAAACTACTTTTTACAGAAAGGAAGAACCCTATGAACTAGTGGGTGACCCTGCTGAATGTTTTTCTTTTGTTTAATAGCAGGAGTCACCGAGTTGCTAATCTTTATACAAAATGGTAAGGATTTCAGCACACAGCCCTCTTCTGGTGTCTCTTGAGGTTTGCTGCCTGCTGCCAGCTTTCTCCAGCTCACTTTGTTTTTATGCTTCCTTGCAAAATGGCACAGCACTAGAAATCCTCGTAGGATCGTTATCACGTTTTAAATAGTAGTTTAAAATAGCTATCCAGGTAAGACAGAAAATCCCAGTGCGATAGGAACAATAATGTAGGCATCGGAATCCTGTTTACATCTGAAAAATAAAAAAGCGAATTTGTGTCCTAACTGTTCTGAGAAAATCCAGAATTTCATCCTGCTTCTGCTAGCTAAATCTTCTGAAAGAATAATAGCCACAGATAGCCGCTGATGGTTGCTGATCGGATTTAAGACAGCTCCTATTCTCTTATTGGTATCCCGTGCCTAGGCAGATTTCTTGGAAGTCACATTAAAATCAATGTAATCAATCCAATTGAAAGAAACCAAGAAGAAAAAATTAGCCTCAACCTTTTTGCAATCGCTACTCTTTTTATACTCCTTTTCTCCAAAGAGATAGATATCATTATTATTTATTACATTTATGCATCACTTTCCACTGAAAGAAATCAGTCTTGAAGTAACTTAGAGCCTATCTACACTACTGCTTTAAAATGGTTTAAAACGGTTTATAACAGTTTTGAGAACTGTTGGGGCCCAGGACACACTCCATATACAGTTTTCAAAACGTTTTCAAAGTGTTTTATCCTGCGTGTGTAGATAGGCTCCTACACACATAATACAGGAAAAAAAACCAAAGGAATGTAAATCATAATCAGCAGAATAATACAAATAAAAATAGGAAGCATAAAAACAATCTAAAAAGAATTAAATATGAAAAATAAGACAGGTGTTTGCTTTTTGAAATGTCTGCATTGAGTTGCCAAAAATGATTATACCTAACTGGTGGAAGGAATGTTTCTATTTAATGTCTAATTGTATTTGATAATTAATTGTAAATAGATAAACATAGTGTCATTTCACAGAAGTGATATACGGTACATGGTCAGGTAAACCTTAAAGTGGACTCTGATGCAGGTTTGCCCATTCCTAAAAAAACAAAACAGCCAGAATGAAAAACAACAACTATTTCAAAGGGCTCAGTGCAAGAGGAATTCACAGATATCCCATTAGTTATTAAAGCTGTTTGTGTGTGCAGTCTGGGCTGAATGAAGTAGCCAGGGAAAGAGGAGGAGAGGGTTTGGAAGATAGCCAATGATTTCAACGATATTTTCATATCAATTCAAATGTATTTACTAAGTAATTTTCTGAAGCTCTGAAATGTGTCCTGATATAGAAGCCTAAATAGAAGTACTATAAGAGCTCCATGAGACCTCATTGTTCCATACCCAGGAAGAGATTGGAATGCCTAGGGTGACCATATGAAAAGGAGGACAGGGCTCATGTAACTTTAACAGTTGTAGAGAAAAGGGAATTTCAGCCAGTGTCATTTGTATGCAATTAGTTCCTGGTGAAATTCCCTCTTCATCACAACAGTTAAAGTTGCAGGCACTATACTAGAGTGGCCAGGTACAAAAGAAGGCAGGGCCCCTGCAACTTTAACTGTTGTGATGAAGAGGGAATTTCACCAGGAAGTAATTGCATACAAATGACACTGGCTGAAATTCCCTTTTCTCTACAACTGTTAAAGTTACATGAGCTCTGTCCTCCTTTTCATGTGGTCAGCCTAGGAATGCCCTTAATTTTAAATAGGAGTTTCCCCTCCACCCCCATGTGCAGATAGTGAGAAGCCAGGGAAGTGTGATCCCAGTGCCAGGGCTTTCAGAATTCTAACACTCTGACGCACACTTGTTCTGGTCCAAGCCAGGGCCCCATGTGTACATATCACCATGTGAACTAATAGTTATTTTCCTGAGACAACAGACAGAACTGCACACCAGGAGCCCTTTTCAACAAGCGAAACACCCACTGTTTGGGAGGGGAAATGGAGTGACATTTCTCTCTTCAGCTCCTCCTTTCCAGCCAAGCAGCTGTATGATGGGATTTTATTTTTATTTTTTAAAAGAGGGTTCTTCCGAATGTGTATTCCCAGCTGTTCTACATGTGCGGCATTGGAGTGGAGTCATGGGGTTGGATACAGGATCTGCCTTCCGTGGGGAGGCGGCGGTCTGCTTCTGCTAGCCCAGTGGCACATGCCTACTACATCTGGATTCAGCCCATGGTCTGCATTGCAGCACAGGGCTGGACATGAAGTCAAATGTCATTCCTACAAGCCCCCCTTCTTTGAATGTGTTGTGGGCTTGAAAAAAGTGTCCTTCCTATCACACAAATCTCCGCAATTCATATCTGTGCTGTCCATGTGAGGACTCTAGTTCAGGCAAATAGTAGTATCTCTTTATTTATTTATTTATTTATTTATTACATTTGTATACCACCCCATAGCCGAAGCTCTCTGGGCGGTTTATATAGGATTAAAAACAATTAAAAACAATATACAAAAATTAAAACAGCAAAAACATACAACATACACACAATCTGTACATTTAAAAACCACTACAACACTTCAAAAAGCTACAAAAACAAAACAAAACAAAACAAACCCAGGCTCCTCAGATATTGCCAAATGCCTGAGAGAAGAGGAAAGTCTTGACCTGGTGCCGAAAAGATAACAATGTTGGCGCCAGGCGGGCCTCGTCGGGGAGATTGTTCCACAATTGGGGGGCCACCACAGAGATGGCCCTCTATCTTGTTGCCGACCTCCAAGCTTCCCTCAGAGGAGGCACTTGGAGGAGGGCCTTAGATGTTGAACGAAGTGTTCAGGTAGGTTCATGTCGGGAAAGGCGTTCCATCAGGTATTGTGGTCCCAAGCCGTGTAAGGCTTTATAGGTTAAAACCAGCACCTTGGACCGGGCTCGGAAACATACAGGCAACCAATGCAAGCAGGCCAGAGTAGGTCTTATATGTTCGAACCTACTGGTTCCAGTTATCAATCTGGCCGCTGCATTTTGCACAAGCTGCAGCTTCTGAACCACCTTCAAAGGCAGCCCCACGTAGAGTGCATTGCAGTAATCTAACTTGAAGGTTACCAGAGTATGGACAACTGAAGCCAGGTTATCCCTGTCCAGATAGGGACGTAGCTGGGCCACCAACCGAAGTTGGTAGAAGGCATTCCGTGCCACTGAGGCCACCTACTCCTCAAGTGACAAAGATGGTTCTAGGAGAACCCCCAAGCTACGAACCTGCTCCTTCAAGGGGAGTGCAACCCCATCCAGAACAGGTTGAAGACTCTCCATACGGTCAGCAGAACCACCCACTGGGCAGATCCCAGACCAGATAAATGCATGAAGACTGCCTCATGTATGAACTTACCCTTATATCTAATGGCCAAACTATATGTTACTTTTAATACATAGCATGCAGGTTCGTCTGTTCTTTTTCCTTACTTAAAAGTAAGTCCAGAGGACCTGATTTGGATTAGGACCTGATTATGGGGACTAGGGTGGGGTGACCATATGAAAAGGAGGATAGGGCTCCTGTATCTTTGACAGTTGTATAGAAACTACAGTGACCAGATACAAAAGAGGGCAGGGCTCCTGCAGCTTTAACAGTTGTGATGAAGAGGGAATTTCACCAGGTGTTGCATGCACACAAATGACCCCTGCTGAAATCCCCTTTTCTATACGACTCTTAAAGATAGAGGAGCCCTGTCCTTCTTTCCATATGGTCACCCTAGGCGAGGGGACCTTTGCCTCCTGCTTGGTCCTCATCTTGATTGTGCTCCCTATGTGTGCAATTTGTGGGGAAGGAAGGGTCCATTCACTTCAATGGAAGCTTTTCCCCCCCTGTGCCCAAAATACCAATCCAGACCATAGCAGAAGGTCAAAGGTTAAAGCTCCCGACCCACATGGTAGGGTCCTAAACTGGAAGATGTCCCCAAACTTACTCCTCAGTAAAAGAACAGGTGTAGCTTCATGCTACGTGTTCAAGATAACATGTGGTTTGGCTTTAAGGGTAGCCCTTCATGGGTAGTCCATGGAAGCATATGCCACAGTACATTTGTTTATCTTTAAGGTGATAGATATGACACTTAATGACAAGCTAACGTGTAAAATGAAAATAAAGAGGGGAATGTCCAGTAAGAATGATTTTGGAGATGTATGGAGCCTATTTTTGGAATATGTATTAAGAACGGGGAAGGGGCAAATACCTTCAAAAGAGTCTTTACACTTTTGGAAAGAAGAATAATGTATAATTGAAGGTCTCCTGTGGGGAGGGGAGCACGGGGGTATGTGGTTATGTAGTGTATTTTATGTTGTTTTATGTTGTATTATGTTGGGAAAAAAATATATTAAAAAAAAAAGGTGATAGAAGTCTCCTTGCTGTTTTTAATTGAAAACTGGAATGATGCAGTCATTTACAAGGGAGATCTGTTGGGGTGACTTCTGATAAATGGCAATTAAAGAGGGAAGCCATTAAAAAGATTTGAGCTAGAGGGGTTTTACAGTTCAAAGAGAAGTTTGGTTTTGTGTTGCTTTTTACCACCGGTGTCCTAGCCATCTCCCTGCTTGCTTCATTGCCTTGTATAGGAAACAGAATACCTGGTACAAGACATGTGATGTGCAGTTGAATAATATTCCCTGCAATAGCTGGTGGTATGTTGACCAACTGGTTATAGTAGACATTCAAAAACACAGGCAGCAAGTCTTGTTTTTCACACACAACTAAGTGGGTCCAGACACCCCTGCATTCCCCAACTTGGTGCCTTCCAAGTGTTTTGGACTTCAACTCCCATCAGCTCCAACCAGCATAGCCAATGGTCAGGAATCCTGGGAACTGTAGTCCAAAACATCTGGAGGACAGCAAGCTGTGGAAAGTTGAGATAACTTATTAGACAAGAATACCCAATTGTCACCAAGAGAGCAGGTTTTGCCATCCTTTATAAATGGTTCCCTAGCATATTGTCTCCAAAAGTCTCCATTTGGCCTGAAAAGGTCAACTAATACACAGCTGACCTCATACAGCAACAGAATATAAATGGACATCAGCTGTCGTCTATTGAAAAGGAGAGTTTCCCGTCCTTAGCCGGCATGGGACCTCCCAAAGGTGTCAATGCCCACAACCACCTAGTTCCAATCCGATCAAGCCTCACGGTAACCCAGATTAGTGCTATTCTCTCCAGATGGAGAGGCGGGTAAGAAATAAATTATTATTATTATTATTATTATTATTATTATTATTATTATTAATGGCAGAGAGGTCAGAGCCAGGATCAGAACCAACAGGTGCCCAGCCAGATGGGGGAACCCCCATGGGCCAGAGGTTTCCCATCCCAGCTGTACAGGAGGAACCTCTGTAAATTCCACTCTAGAATCCATGAAAAAGCCACTCTTATTCTGGTTAATAAAGCCTAGGATAATTGTCTTTCTTTTCCTTGTGCCTGGAATTTGCCCGTTTTAGGATCACCCTCCTTCCTTTTTGTGTTAAAGAAGCACTGGATAGTCATTTTTATTTTGTTTCTGTCTGGAAATTTCTTTTTTGGGACCACCCCATTCCTTTGTAAGCTTTCTGGACACAAAAGCCTGTGATGGAATGTGGGAGGATTCATCCCCAATCAGCAGACCTGCCTGTGTGCGAGGGATCCCCAGAAAGGAATTATGGTAGGCTGCCACCATACTGGCTGAACCTAGCCAGAAAAAAACAATAACACATCTACTTGGGGGAGGGGCTCTAAGCCCAACTGACAAGAGCCTCTCCCTCCAGTCCAGCACTAGAAATAATAAAAAGAGTAAATTTTGATTTACTTTCCAAAATATCAGAAGACATGAGTGGGAGACATATTGTGCCTCCTGCTCTGAATTTTAGCTAGTTGGACATTTTTGCCCATCTAGCAGAAGCTTCGAAGAGGGGGAGGGCTGGAGGCTGGGGAGGACTGGAGGCTGGGGAGGACACCCATTGGCATGTCCCCTTTCCTTCCTTCCAAGCTCGCATTTGCGAGCTCGTAGAGGCAATCGATGTGGTCCTCTCTATGTTGGTTGCGATGGAGGGGGGAATCGACATTGGTGCTAGGAATAATTAAAAAAAATACTATGTCCTCCCCAGATGCTGTCTAGGGGCCATAGAATAGCTCCCTAACAGGAGTTGTGAAAATACTCCTAGAACACAAGGGGTAGTTTGAAATACCCTTTTAGAACCCATCCAGCCAGCTGTCACTATAGGCTCTTCTACATGAGGCATTTATCATGCACTCATCATTTCTTTTCACAGTTGTTTACATGTTCTTTAGATGATGTTGTGATTCTTCAGTTTTGCTTTTGTGTTTAGCTAGCACTTTAGGCAAGTTCTTTTAGAGCAGGGAAAAAGCAGCATTTCATTGTGAAAGCAAATGAAAGTGTTGTTTTCATTTGTGTATTTGCACTATTCCGCTATATCACAATGCCACAAAGAGGTTATTTAGCAGAAAGCATGAAAGGAATGCTAGGTCATGTAGTGCTCAGATCTCAATTTTGCAACAAAAATGAAAGTAGATGGAGTAGATTAACCGCCGATTAACAGCCTTGTGTAGGACAACTCTGTATATAAGGAAGTTAAGTTGTAGTTATTTCTATCTCACTTCAAGGTTTTTTCTAGGGCTGTGCACGGATCCGGATCCCAAATCCAGAGCGGATCGGGCTGATCCGGTTACAGCACTCCCTCCCACTCTCCCCCCACTCTCCCTGCTTACCTGCTGCCTCCTTCTCCTTGTCCCCCATCGTCCTCTCTCCTCGCTGTGTGCTGCTGCATTTCCTGCTTGCGTTGGGTGATGACGTCACCCGCCGCGACCGGCAAATGTGGCAAATCCAGATTGGATTGGGGGGGGGGGGATCCATGAACAGCCCTAGTTATTTCCACTATATTTATTTATTTATTTCAGGCTTTTGAGTTACCAGTAAAAATGCAAGAATTTGTTTTCTTGTGGTAGCACATGGTCATTGAGAAATGGATAGGAATGTGCAGTTATGCATTGCGGATGATCAAAGAAGTGACTCTCAGGTGCATCACTGCATGCATATGGATGCATGTTGAGTCCTACTAATCTGAGCCCACATCTTTGTTGGTCAGTGTACCTGTGTATTACCTGTATAATGTCCCAACCTAGGCATATAGATGTAAGATTATCTGGATCTGCCTGGTCCCATGTGTATAGTGGGATACTCTGCATCTATGCACATGTGTTTTAGCAGAAGCACCTACATGAATGCAACGCTTTTTACTTACCTAAGGCAACTGTTGGATCAGGGGAAACGGCTGTACTTTATGGGACTGTTGGGACCATACCATAATTTTGTACATTTTGCTCTTGTCTGGTAGTACAATAAATTTTAGGCAGGAATCTGCACTATAATTCAACTTTTATTTTCTCTCTCCCACCCCACACCCATGAATTATATATTTTTGTTTTAACACTCAAGTGCTTGCTCAATGAGTAGAAAGCATGGGGCTGCATGTTTTCCATGCCTTTTATAGTTACTTCTGTCATACCTTCAAGCTTATTTCCATGGGTGCTTTTAAGTTACCATTAAAAATGTAAGAATTTGTTTTATTGTGTTTTTGAATTTTGTATGTTGCCCTGCGAATTCTATTGAAACCCAAGATGCAAATCCCTTAAAGGATCTGCCTTCTGCGAGAGGATTCAAGGAAGGTCCCTCTGCCTGATTTGGGGGGATTCCCCCTTCCCTCTACACACCACAGCTCACCCCATTCAGCTGGGCCTCCTAACTTTCTGTGTAGCATTTTCAGGGGTCAGGAGGAGCTGCCATAGCAAGAATGAAGTGGGGAAGTCCATTTCTTTCATCACAGTTGATCCAGCTTCAGAGCTCCATCAGACAAGTGTTTTATTGCACACTCGTTACTGAGCACTCAGATTTTTGCAGGTCTCTCTCGTGACATTATCTGCCTCCCTTGCACCTCCCAACCCTTCTAGCCTTCTTCACAGCACAAAAAAAACACCCTAGTAAGTCTGACTTATTTTTAAAGATGGAAGTTGCCGCTATCTCCTGCTGTGTGCAGGAGACGCAGCTGCAATCAAAACAGCACACTGAATGTAGGGTGACTAGATAAAATCCAGGTTAGGGCTCATGTAACTTTAACAGTTGTAGAGAAAAGGGAATTTCAGCCAGTGTCATTTGTATGCAATTAGTTCCTGGTAAATCCCCTCTTCATCACAACAGTTAAAGTTGCAGGGGCCCTGCCTTCTTTTGTATATGGTCACTCTAGTGTAGTGCATGCACCTTTAACTGTTGTGATGAAGAGGGAATTTCACCAGGAACTAATTGCATGCAAGTTGTTTACTTCCTTTTTCAGAAGAGGAAGTAATGAGGGCCAAATGCGTGGGCAGAGAAGCAATGGTAAGCAAACACAATTTTCCACCATGTGATGACCTCTAAATATGGACCCAATCCCAAATATATTAAAACTGAACCAGCCATTTAAACAAAGTTGTGCTCTTCCATAGTATCATTTTGTTTGCTCAAAATGATACTTTAAAAAAGAGAGTTGCAATGTTCAGCATTGTAAGTAGAGCAAGGGTCCAAGATTTCTAGCAGCTGAGTGTGATTTTCTAAGCACAAGTTGTCTGACAGCTTAATTGAATGTTAGGTGCAAAGCTGAGCAGGCCCAGAGAAAAATCCCCCAGCAATTTTTTTTTAAAAAAAGTTTAAAAGCGATTAAGATTGATTTTTAATACATGGGTGGATTAACATAATTAACCATGCCTTGTGTGGTCTTACTGGATTCCTGCTGGCAAGAGAAGTAGGCCCTGGCAACTGTACTAAATGATGTCTGCACTGGAAGACTATCGCATTTATCTGCCAGATTTGCACTTACCACAATGCAACTGGATTCTTGAGAATCACTTTCAGGCCATCAAGTTCTGAGTGGGACTTGGAGATATTAAACAATGACGATAAACACAGTGTCCTGCCTTAATTGGACTGTATTTGCTAGTGACAGGAAAGTATCATTTTGACTAAGAACCTTTTGGAATTCTGAAAGAGAAGCTGATATAAATAATTGAAACACCTAGGTATGTTTCGTTCCATTATGTTAAATAAAAATGAACAAGCTAACGTCCAGTATTCATAGGCAGATGAAACTTCCTCTGAAAATCATGGAACCTGGCAATTGGGCTCCTACAGGTTGCTAGAGCTTTGTGCAGACTTCCTGGGCTATTGAGCTGCTGCTGCTGCTGCTGCTTCTTCTTCTTCCTCCTCCTCCTCCTCCTCTTTTTAATGGACTAACATTATGTAAGCTGTTTTATGAAGAGAATTGGCCGTGCATGTTCTGGAGCCCTCATTGCAAGTCAAATGGAAAGAGTGAGTCCTAGTTCATTAAAAAAAAAGCATTCATGTGCTGCAATGGAGAAGTGGCTTCACATAACTTACAATGGTAAGGGTACAGGTTAGATTTTCCTTTCCATTATGGCTACGAATGCCAAAGAGCTATCCCTGGTACATGACATTTTAAACGAGAATTGCAATACACCTTGCTAAATGCTCTGTCCAGCTGAAATGTTACTATCCCCACTCCAACTACACACAGACATCCTGACGTAGGGTCAACTATATGCAGCCTATTTTTTGCATTGGCTGTGTAAGTATATACCATTTGTAAACGTGTAGCGGTTAACAGTGCAATCCTATCCCTGTTTACTCAGAAATAAGTCCCACTGTGTCCAATGGGGCTTACTCCTAGGTAAGTGTGTATATGAATGCAGCTAGGACCACAGGTCTCTAGTTGGGTAGCTGAGAATATTACTAGTTCAGGATTGCAGTAAATGTCTGCTCCATAGTATCCTTTGGCAGAATTATTTTATTTTATGAATGGATATGCTGCTCTTCAATATAAATATTTCCAATAAAACTTACAATAAAACAATAAGAACAAAAAAGAAACAGATAAAACAGGAAATGGAAAAAAACCACCAGCATTAAGACAATCTCCTAAGAGTCAAACTAGTATAAAATTGATTGCAGCTTGTACTGTAGATATATCCCTTTCACAGCTCTAGAAAATGCTGTACAATCACAATGAAGACATCTGTGTGCCTGATGTTTGGTAACAATGACCTCCGGGCAAAGAGGGCTTGACTGCTAGGGTCTTTTGTGCCATCATTAACAGCTATTACTTTTTTTGTACAGAAAAGTGGCAAATCTGTTGCAGGATGCAAGGTTAACATGTACTGCAGTAACCCTATGTTATGAATCCCAAATTTATACACAAACAGCCAGTCCCTGTAAGGAACAAAGCTCCAATAAGTGTTTAAACATGCACACACACATGCACACTATAAGAGTGTGGTTCCATTGTTTTCTTTTATTTGGAGATATTTTTGATCCTGCATAGCCTTCAGCATGTGTAAGCGTCCAGTGAAATCAATGCATAATTTGCCCCTCTTATCCAAATATCCTCAAATGTCTTGTCTGGACTTGTTGGCAGATTAAAAAAACAACCTTTAAACATTCACTACCTGTATAACTGCTGCTGACATATGCTGGACGATAGCCCAGTACCCGTTTCCTTTGTGACAATTTTTTCAAGATGTTAGGCAATACTTAATGGTCTGATACTAAACAACCCTTTTCTGTGTTCAAGTTGCCAGTCAAGTTGCAAAGTCGTATTCTTGATGTGCTCTTGCCCTTTCAAAGCCTGTCTCTGAACCTACTCCGAAGCCCATCGCAAATAGTTACTTCTGTTGCTTTAGCGCAAGTGTTTCCCAGGTCACATTTTGTCTTCCATAAATCTCCCATACTGACAGCGACTGAAATTAATGAGACCTTCGTGACTATTGATTTTATGCCATTGGTGATTGATCTGAACACACGGTGGACAGAGATGTCGGAACCTGCATTGGCTGAAAGGCAGCCGATTGTCACACCACAAGAAAGAATTGTGGCCGGAAGGGCCACGTAACTCATGCACCCTCATTCCCTATATAGACACCATTTGCTTCAGTTTATGCGATACGTCTTGAGAGAATAGCCATGAGAAATCACCTATTGAACTAATTAAGGAATTACTTTTCCTGATCTATGCTAGAAAAGTGGATCTCTTTGCCCATACATCAACATTAATAACTATTGTTCTTTTCCATATCCTTGGTATCTTTTAGTTGTATACTTGTACCTGTAGTTCTGGTATGCTTTGAAATAATTGTTATCCATCCCGTGGCTAATGGATCGGTCAGGTTAGAAATATAAATAAAAGACTGTAATTGGGGTTTTGAGTTACAGCTGTGCGCATATAGCCTCTGAAAATCCTCCACCATATTTGTGGACAGAGAAATTGGGGAATAATTTCACTGAATTTCTCCAGGGGGAGGAAAAGTTCTCCAATAGTTTCTCACAGGGCTCACCATTGGCAGGGGGTGTAGCATAGCTACTTTATTTCAAATCAATTCTTTGAATTTATTTTGCTGGTGTTTTTGAGCTTGCCTAATAACTGCAAGGTGCTCAAGGGTGTGTTTAATCTTTCTATGATATCTTTCTCCATTGCTTTACTGAAAAATCCTATGGGAGCTGAACAGTCCTTCAAACAGAGGACTCCTTCAAAATAGAAGACAGTCCTCTGTAAAAGAGGACATATGGCCATCCTATGTTGATTTTGCTCCCTCTGTATTCCTTTCATCTTGCTTGAGGGCCACTGGAATCGATAAAATTCTCCATCTCTTCTGGGAGCACACCTTGCCTCTCTGTGGTATCACCTGCTTGTTCTTGGGCTGAAGACGCTTATAAGCTAAGGCAGCACCAGGAAGGGAAGCCTATTTCCATGTGCTGTTGCAGCAAACATACACTCAACTATAATCTACTACATACAAATTGCTATCCTAGACAGTGGTCTACTGGTTGTCATGGATAAGACCATTCCAGAGATGAGGCACCAGAAAAGTCAGGTTTTGTTTAGTTTTCCAAAAGATCTGAAGAAATGGTCAGATGCTGGTACCTGGAGAAACTCTAGAAACTGCAAGTTTTTGTCTGATGATATGATTGATCTGACTGCGGAAAGTATTTCAGATCTTCCTCATTGGGCCTTTTGTTGTGGCAGCTATGGTTGAACTTTGGTGCGGCCTGTATTGTCAAGGACTGGCAGAGCACATTTCGAAGGATGAGGATATTACTGTGCTGACATCAGTAGTCAAGGATTTTCAGGAAATGACCTTGGAGTTATTGCCTCTTGGAAACCATGGCAATAGCACTGGCGCCTGCAAAATAATTTCTGGTTTCAGGGTTAGCTATTATACATCTGAGACATTTTCTTCAGACTCTGCAGTAGATATTCTCTCTTCCTTCCCTCCCCCCCTTTAAATTGAAAGTTTATACAATCTCTGTTGTTCACTTCCGAAGCTGTCTTCTGAATAACAATGCAAAAGTAGCATCTGGACCATGCACCCCAAATGCAGCCTCTTTGAATAGTCATTCTCAAAGATAGAGGGGCACATTGGTGCAGGGGAAGGAGGAATACTTCATTGGCAAATATGATTATCATTTTAATTAGGATCTGATTATAACAAGAGATATTTTGCTTCTTGAGCTGCCTTTGTGGTCTAGGCAGCAAGCAGTGGACAGCAATAACCCACCCTTAAGCAGTCCACAAGATTAAAATGCCATGTTTGTGTTCTGTTTTCTTCAGATAAGCAAGCCTATTTTAATTTTGTATGGTAGTTTGTTTTTTCCCCAAGGGCAACAGCTTGAATTTTCATCTATTATTGTCCAGTCTAAGACTTCAGGATAGGTCAAGCTCTATATTTTAATAGGATTAATACATGTGACTTGCTCCTAGCTCCATCAGTTAGGAAGTGCAAGGAAATAGGGTTTCTTGTGATGCTAAGGAGACAGCAGTTTGGTCTATTTAGCAGGGGAATGTCAGTGAACAAGCAGAGAGTGAGAAAAGCTGCAGAATTCTTTGACCTGGTTAGTATGACATGTCATGTCATGTGTTATTTCACCCATGGCAAGCTGCATTGCCTTTGCATATCCAACCCCTACTTGGGGACTGTTGTGTCATGTGAACACAGCAAGCATGGGTTATGCAAGGGTTAAACAACCCTCACATAATCCATGGTCTATCCTAGGGTTAAATAATGCATGGTGAGTCTGTGGTGTATGTGGGGTGCATATGGCTGCCATACATATCCACCCCCTGCTCAGAGGCTGTCATGTCGCACAAACTCATGGGTTAAATAACTCACAGTCAGTTGTTCAGTGTAGGTTTCATCCTTTTTTCTGAATCCAGGGTTCATTTAAGGAACTTCCTCCAGTATTTAGTTTGGAAACCACATCTTGTATTTTCTTTTTGATTTCAAGTGAAAAGGCTGGGAGATTTGCTTGTTAGCCACAACAAAAGACAATGGAATGGGTAAAATGTAGTGACGCTTGACATATGGAACAGGCGTCTGGAAATATTTGTAACTATGCATGGTGAGTTCTCCCTCCATATACAGTTGGATATGGAACTAATTAAATGAGAATGCATGTCTTTGGAATTAATTGTAGAATATTTCATACAGCCACATTAATCTTGCATTAAAGGTTCTGCCTCAGATACTTTAACTTTAAATGGTTATTATATTTCTTCCATTTGGGGGTGTGCAACCTAAGCCCTATTTAATTGGATATATATATATATATATATATATAAAACACCTTTTAACACAAACATCCTGCAAAGGTGGCTTCTTTAAAGAATAAAATACAATATGCAATATCAACTTTATGAACAACATCATTACA
Source organism: Anniella stebbinsi (assembly GCA_029215795.1). NCBI lineage: Eukaryota > Metazoa > Chordata > Lepidosauria > Squamata > Anniellidae > Anniella > Anniella stebbinsi. Next base: position 87,067,029 of record JARDYH010000002.1, on the reverse strand, counting down.
ACAGTAAAGTCTAACAACCACAAAAATGACCTTAGCAGTAAAAATGGCAATATAAAGGCATAATACCATTTAAACCAGCTAGAACCTATAATACCATTTCTGCAGTTGTTCTTACCAACTGGATCATAGTATTGTTTTAGGAAAATGCAGCCTAAGAAAGATAAAACAGGAAGAATATTGTAGTACCTTAAGAGTAACAAATTTATTGTTGTGACACAAGACTCATTATTGTTTTTGTTGCAACAGACTAATATGGAAAGTGAAATACACAGGTCTTTAAAGCTTGGTTAAAGGCCTGCAATGAAGGGGTTATGTGTCCCTTGCCTGGAACAGAATTCCATGACTTTGGGGCCACCATAAAAAAGGCCTCTCTGTGAAGCCTTGGGAATCATATACACAGGGATAGATGAATATTTAATTTTACACAAATAAATTAATCTGTGTTTGAGGAACAACCTGGGTTCCAATTAGAATGGCATATAAAATATAAAAATTATGTGGCTGTATTTTTAGTATTGCCCTGATCCAAAGTCCCATGAACACTCATGTGAACAAACAAAACTCTCCAGATTACAAGGATGACCCATTCTCTGTCCCACATGAGGTATGTGTGTGTGTGTGTGACTGATACACACACACACACTAATGATTTATTTTGGTGGGACAGTGCTTGTGGCTGTTTTCCTCCCCACCCCACTTGCTTCTTTGGCTCCAACCCACTGTCATCACCACTGTCCTTTAGTAGGCTAAATGTACTCCAATGAGTCTTCTTAAGCTTTTTAAAACAAGGATTAATTCAGTGAACAGTGGCGACTGGAGTAAGCTCTGTGCACAACAGATCAAATTGTTTCCAGACCAGTATGATAAACTGAATTCTGTGACTAAATCAATTTCCCATTTTTGTTTAAGGTAGGTGCACACATAAAACAGCTCCCCTGTACAAGCTGCTACAGATACATTTTTAAAAGCATTGTGGAGAAAATGTTTCAGTCCATGTGGTGAGTTGAGCACAGAAGAACAGTCCCTTGTAGAGCTAAAGGAGCCATTAACACAACCTGCATGTGGCAGCCATTTTGTGTGCATTGACCTCAGTGCTACCTGTTAGGCACATAGGTATTGGCAACATTTCTCAAAAATTAGGGTTTTGTCTTAAATGGACTCTTCTACTGAAATGATATCATGCTCAGGCAACTGGGAAAACGTATATTTGGTTTGTTTGACTTTATCCTGATAATCTTGTTTTGTAACAACAACCCCTTTCCCAAACCACCCCACAATTAATAAGTAACTGAAACGAAAATTGTGTTTATGGAAATGTAAAAGCCCTGAATATAATGCACACCAGTGTCCCTTTTAAGACTACAAACTACAAAGCAACGAAGGAGGCTAGAACTTTAGTTTCCCTTGGGAAGAAATTAAGTCACACAGGAAACACAAAGCAGAAAAACTGCTACAGGAGGCTGAATTTAACAGTGGCTGTATTATGAAACTGAGAGACTGTTTTATTTCTGCCTTGTAATATTTTGTGAAGTTAACCCTTTGCCCTGATTTGTCCATTATTGTATGTCTCAAATGTTACATGGCAATTCCTATACTCGTTCACCTGCATATAAGTCAGTAATCAAACAAAATCAATCATTTATAGATGGATATAAAAATAGGATAGATCCTTGGTCTTTGGGTGGAAAAAGAAGAGACATTTAATTGTTCATTGCACTAAGCCTTGGCCAACCTGGAGCCCCTCAGATGCATTGATTACAGCCCCTATCATCCCCAGCCAGAATGGCCATTGGTCATTGGTGGGGTTTGCAGTCAACCCATCTGGAGGGCACCAGGTTTTGGAAGGCTGCCTGGCTAAAACAAAACAAAGTAAATTGATGTTTCCTTTTACTGTGTCGCCCCAATAGTTATTTGATGTAATTGGAAGATAAAGTAAATACCTTAGATAGTTATCGCAAAATTACAGGCCCATGGGGCCCATGGTGGGGAAGCCAAGCTGTTTATTTGCAGGCTGGCATCCATGCTCTGCAACCACATAGTGGCTGTGTAATTTTCTGTTTAGAAATGATTGCAGCAGATGATAATCCCTCTGCAAATCCCTGGACACTGTAAAGGGCAGTGTGTTCCCTGTGAGAAAGAGAGGGAGGTTGGGAACTCTGTACTGTTCAGCAAGTGGAAACAGAGGCTGAATTTGGACAACACGATAGTCAATGGTGGGGTAATAATCAACTTTACAGTTGTTCATCTAGGGGGTACTCCCCACACAACATGGTAATAAATAATCAACTGTGGTGTGGATTAGGATCAGCGCTGAGTTGACTATGGCAGCATTCGGACGACACGATAGTCAATACAACTGACGATTGTTTCCCCCACCCCAGTTGCTTATTGTGTTGTCCAAATTCAGCCAGTTTTTTAAGCCTTTAAGAAGCCAGTTGAGCTGCTGAGTTCTCAGTATACTCAGTAGTTCCCAGAATACCTTGTTGTAAGCGACATTGGCAATGAGGTTAGAAGTGGTGTTAATCCTTCTGGCTTCCGGGTTGAAATCCTACAAGGGTCAAAGGCATATATTTGAGACTGTGGCAGCAAGCAAGGTCGTGAGAAGGTACCACTTCATGCTCTCCTTTTTCTAAGTGGGGCAGACTTCCAGGCTTTGGGGGAATCAAGTTTCCTTTGCTTGACTGAGCATTTGAAGACATCTGGTGATAATAACTTCATTTACAGATATAGGTAAGGACAGGTTGCTCACATGTAACTGGTTCAAGTGGTCATCTGTGAACTCATACATATGGGTTATTCACCTGTGCAGAACAGTCATTTGGAATATCCTAGAATCTGTGGATGGTCTAAAGAGACTTTTCTACTGAACGGGAGATCTTCCACTCTGGATCTAGCCTCTAAACACTGCTGTTATAGCCACCTTGAAGGTTTGCTTCCACTATAGGGCATGGAGAAGAGCCTTGCTCTTGCTCTTGTTTAGTACAAGCCTGGCAAGGGGCGCAATAGTCTGCTCCATCTACCTCTCCTAGGCACAGGAGACAGAAGGAATGGCTGTTAGTGGTATCTTCCTGCTCCAGCAGGAGCACTCTTTGAAGAAGGCCTTGGAAACCATGTACCTGAGGGCAAAGATGAAACGGAAGAAAAACTCAGAGAAAATAGTAAGACAGGATGGAAGAAAGGAAGAGGGAAAGAGGTTTGCTCTGCAGTCCCCTCATGGAACTGCTGCAGATTAGCAATGAAGGGCTTTGAGACATGGAGAATGTTCCAAACGCTGCTAGTTGCTGCAACAGATAAAAGTGAAATGAAAGGCAGGCGGGAACCTGCGCAGAGATGGGGCTCCCACCTAAAACTCTGCTCAGTTCTGGAATGTAATGAACAAGTGTTCTGCGTAGGTTCATAAGCCATTTATGTGAGTCAAAGGGCCCACAGAGGAGAAGCAGGACTGGCTCCCTGATGTTTGCGGGTCCCAGCTGGCATCCTTGGTGGCAGCAGAAGTGTTGAGTTGAACACCAGTGGTTTGGAGTAACCATTTCATGTCTTTCACACCGGTGCTGAATGATTGTACCTAAGAGGCATTGTGGGAAATTAGAATAAATAGTTCCCAGAGCTACTGCTTGAACAGGGGACTCCTCAGTCAGGTGTCAGAGCAGTGCTAGGTCTGTGTGCTGTGTGCCAGCCTTCCACAACCTGGGGACCTCTGGATGTGCTGGATTGCCACTCCCAGAATTCAAAGCCACCATGGCCATTGGACTTATGGGAGTTGCAATCCAGCACTTCTGGAGGGCACCAGGTTGAAGAAGTTTGGTTGTGTGTTGATGTTGGAAGCTATAGGTGATGTTTTACAAGAGTGCAGAAACAAACACAAACCAGATGGTCCCGGTCCCAATGCAATAGCAAAATCACCAGAGTTGTTTTCGCAGCCAGAAACCTCTTGGCAAGTTTTCAGCTACCTCTCAAACTGCACACCCCATGTGTGTACCTTGGTGCACACACATTAGTGTGACCATATGGAAAGGAGGGCAGGGCTCCTGTATCTTTAACAGTTGTATAGAAAAGGGAATTTCAGCAGGTGTCATTTGTATGCCTGCAGCACCTGGTGAAATTCCCTCTTCATCACAACAGTTAAAGCTGGCGGAACCCTGCCCTCTTTTGTATTTGGTCAAGAGGGCAGGGCTCCTGCAGCTTTAACAGTTGTGATGAAGAGGGAATTTCACCCGGTGCTGCAGGCACACAAATGACACCTGCTGAAATGCCCTTTTCTACACAACTGTTAAAGATACAGGAGCCCTGTCCTCCTTTTCATATGGTAACCCTAACGCATATACCCAACCCAAGTTTTGAGGAGCTCCGCCAACTCATTAATTTGCATTCATTTGCCATAGTCAAGCCATGCTTAGTCAAAAGGAGGCTTGCAATTATGAGGCTTGCTCATAAAATATGTTTCTAATCAGCCTGAGAAATGATCTTTGGGAGAATGATTGGGAGCTAACAAGATACACTGGATGAATGCTCTGATGGCTCAAGAAGGAAAGAGAACCTGTGTGCTCTCATATTTGCACAGATGAGTTAGATACAAATAGTCTCTGTATCCTGTATTTTGCAGGCTTTATTTCATCTGCCACACATTGGTTACCGTTTAAGGTGCCACAGGACTCTCTGGCTCAATTCGAAAGACACGTTAACCAACTGAGAGGACTTAACCCACTGACGGTGTGTTAAAAAGGCGGCCTCAATTTGGACGACACGCTGCAGCAGGGGATGCAAAGTTAAGTTAACCACCCTGGTGGTTAATAACATACTCAGTTCTGACTGACAGCCCGGCCGCCATTTTCCCCGCTTACCAAACTCCTGCAGTCCTCCAGCAGGTATCCCAGCAAGCAATGCGGCTGAAATCCATGGGCGCCGCCATCTTGGATGATGCAGGACACGCCTCCCAAACCCCATTGGCGGAACTCAGCAGCCTCGGGTAAAGAGTCTGCCAGGAGCAACGGCAGCACCAATACAACACCCGCACCCCACGCCCAGCTGAGCAATTCCAACGTTGGCACCCATGCCCCAGGGAGCCTCCACCACCCACCCTACACGGGGGACCAGGAAGATCCACGGGCCCCCAGCCCCCAGCCCCCCTCCCACTCCCTCCTAGAGCGTCTCTCGCACACACAGGAAAGAAGGCAAGAGTGGGGTGGTTTGGAAAACTTTATTCAGCAGGGAAGGCAGACATGGGCAGGAAGGCACATGGGCACCAGTATGCCGGGGCAGAGCCCACAGAAAGGACAGGCGCTCCCAGGAAGGGAGGAGGCGGCGGCTGGAAGGCACAGCGGTGAAGAGGGGATGGCCAACGCCACCCCCCCAGGGAGCCAAGCTTGGAACGTGCCAAGGGGATGAGGTGGAGAGGGGCGGCATGCCAGGGAGAGATGCCAGTCCACAGATGGGAGTACACAGGCGACGCTCACACGGGGTTGGGGTAGCGCAGCCAAATCCAGGCACTGATTCTCTCACGCACCCGGGACGCCTCGGGTGCGACGCTCCCTAACGGGGTTCTCTGGCCCCGGCAAAGGCTCGATGTCACGCCCATCCACAGCGATGCCGTCGGCGTCCTCGCCCTCCCGAGGGAGGACGGGGTGCTCGGCCAGTAACATGTCCCCACAGGACTCGCAGATGTTGTGCAGGATGCAGCAGCACACCATCACGTCCGGAATGATGTCGGCCTGCAAGTCCAACAAGCTGAACAGGGAGCGCCAGCGCTCCCTCAGACGCCCAAAGGCACGCTCCACGGGCAGGCGGGCACGGCAATGGTAGTAGTTGTATTTACGCTGCACGTGGTGCGCGGGTAGCAGTATGGGGCCATCAGCCACGGCTGCAGGGCGAAGGCCTAGTTGGCTAGGAGGAGCGGCCCAACTGCGTGCCTGCACACAGAAGCGGGACCAGACTTCAGGAAGCGCCCCGAAGTCAGCTTGGCAGCCAGGGGGGAGTTCCAGAAGACAGCTGTGTCGTGGCACCGCCCAGACACGCCCGCATACACGTCCAGGAAGCGGCCCTTGGCATCCACAACCACCTGCAGAACCATGATGTAGAAATGCTTGCGGTTGAAGTACTCCTCGCTACGGGTGGGCGGGGCCAGGATGCACACGTGGGTCGAATCCATCGCCCCCACCACCCGTGGGAAGCCCAGGGCACGGAAGCCACGCATGTTCTCCTTCTCGTCACCCACCCGGATGACGTCGGCCAGGTACAGCTCGTTCAGGACACTCACCATCTCACGGAAGATTTCACACGCGGTAGACACGCCCACCCCAAAGATGGTAGACAGGGGCAAATAGCCCACGTTGAACTCCAGCTTGTACAATGTGAGGCCGGGGCGACGGGAGACCGGAATACATCTGCGCATATTTGTACACTCCCGCTGTAGGACAGGGGTCACCTCGGCCACCAACACCTTGAACGTTGCACGAGACATGCAGAAGCTCCCACGGAAGCGCTCGTCGTCCCAGTTCTCCAAGTCCTGCATATCATGCCACACGGCGTCCGTCCGGGGGAGCACCCAGCGGCGGACACTCTAGCGCTCGGCAAGAAGCTCGGCCGACGTCGAGAGGGGTAGGGCGCGGTGCAGGGCTCCTTCGGCTGCGCCTTCGGCCAACTTCTTCGCGAGCAACGTGGCGGCCGCACAGGGACGCACCAGTGGCAGGATGGTGGCCTGGAGACAAGGCACAGCCTCCGTCGCTCCGAGCGGCCAGCAGAAGGTCCCCATCCTGAACACTGCCGGACGGGCCGGAGAGGGGGCGGGCAGGACGGGAGGAGCGGTGGGCGAGACAGAGTAGGAGGGTGGAGGGAGGTGGGGCTAGAGGTGGAGCATGGGACACTCAACATCATTAGCGTGGGAATGGGAGAGCAGGAGGATTTGTACAGGCTAAAGTGCACCTGCAAGGCTGAGGGGAGTGACAGGAAGCGGCCGGAGTGGGGCGCGTGATGGGGAATCGGCAGAGCGGGCCGATACTACACTGCGACTAGGGGGGATGGGCGTGAGCCTCCAAGCTGCCATACAACCCTATGGCTGGCCATGGTTCGGCCGGCGCCGGCCGCTTCGTTCCAGATGTTGAATGTGACGTATTACTTCTCCCAGGGCCACCTCCAGAGCGTGGAGATGGCATGCCTTTTGGGCCCTCCGCCTTCTACGGATGGCACGGCGGAGGGAGCGCAGTTTCCCTGGGAGGTGAGAACAGAAGGGGGGAGAGGAGGGGAAGAGCCATCAGTGACACGGAGGCCACACTAACACCACTGCAGTCCACCCAACAGCCCAGTTACCAACCTCAGCGCCGAAGGGCCCTTCGGCATCGGACAATGCGCCCTGCTTGGTGGCCGTCGGACCTGTAGGGTGTTGCCATCACGCCTGGTTCTGGCTGCAATGAGGGGAGATAGGGCCGGGAACGAGAGGCATCCAGCGCGTGCAACACTGTTGCATTGGGATGCTGATGGACATAGCCTTGAGCGTCTAGACCGGGCTGAGGGAGGCGGTGGCCAAAGGGACGTGTATCTAACGGGGTCCTATCACGTATAGGGGTGCGGGAGAGTATACAACTGCACGTCCCTATGGTTCTATGGGGGATGGGTCTAGGGGCTCATAGGATGACCCCGCCTTAGGCCATGTCATCCTGAGTGGCCCTTTCCACCCCCCTCCTCCGCCTCCTTGCCCCCTCCTCTCCCTCGTCGTCGGTGTCAGGTGGGATGGCGCGGTCCCTCTTCGGGCGGCCGCCTATGCTCTGGTACACCTGCCCTCCGGCTGCCCCCCCCTTTCCTGAGGCATCTGCTGCTGACGCCGCCGACCATGGGGCCCGATACGGTGCGGCCATTGGTGGGGGCATGTACTGCTGTTGTTGCGGCGGTGCCATGTATCTGTACAGCCCCATGTAGGGTGCAGGCTGCGGTGGCCCATGGTAGGCTCCACGGAAGGTTTGGGCGAGCTCCCTGAGCACCTCGGTTTGGCGGTCGATGGCTGCTGTGCGCTCCCGCATGCCTCGGTCAATGATGGCATCGGTGACAGCCATGGCCTCGGTCATGCCGGTGACATGGCGCTCCAGACCTATACGCACATCCCTCCCCGCCTCCCGTGTGGCTTGGGCGCACTCCTCCATGAGGGGGGAGCTATCTGGACGCTGCTTCCCTGTCCCTTGTCCTTCTGGGTGATGCGAGGGTGGGGGTGGCATTGCGGTGGGGGTCTACTCTGGATGGGGTGTCGTTCCCCCTGTTGGGGTAAGGGGGGGCTACCCCTGGGCACCTGGGGTTGTTGCTTGTTCCGTCTCCCCCTCCCCCCCTTTGCCTTGGCTCCGTTCTGGTGCGCTTCCCTGTCCGTTTGGGTGGCTGACTGGGCACCCTGCGTGAGCGCTAGCAGGAGCTGGCTCCTTTTTGAGCTCCGTGACAGCTGCCTGGTGGGGGAGGCGGGCGTCCTGGTTGCTATGGCGGCGATACCAGCGCTCCGTTTCATCCGCGCCTGAGCTCCCGTCTGCTTTCTGCTGCTCTTGCCGCTCTCCTCTATGGTATTTTGAGTTAACGTACTCACCTCGGTTGTTTAACCCATGCACCTCAAGTGGCTGAATTCAGACAACACGTTAGTCAATTGACTTTTAAACAACTCGCAAGTGAGTTGTTTAACTCCGTTGTTTAAAACCGCAACTTAAACAACTGTGGGATGGTTAACCGTGGTGTGGCTGAATTCGGATGACACGTTTGGTTAACCCACTGACGGTTGTTTAACTTAACAACTGTTGCTTAACGTGTCGTCTGAATTGAGCCTCTGACTTGGTTTGGATTTAATGCTAAAACATATGCGCACATGCCTCCCCCCACCTCTCTCTTCTACTCCTTTGGCATGGCTGCAAGGAGATCAGAAGCATTTGTTTCCATTTTAAACTAACTGCAGTTTGTTATTTTGTCTGAACCAAGACATGGTTAGTTTGAACCTTGGTTTATCTGAACAAGCCAAGATCAGAAACCATGGTTTGATCTTAGCTTATTCAGACAAGACATTGTTTAAAATGATAACAGACTGATTAGTTTTAAACATTAACCAAAGTTCCCAATCACCTTCTCACAGCCGTGCTGGAGGGGAGGGAAAGAGGAGCACAGGAATTTGAAGCATGTTCGTGTACTAACTCCACTATGGTTTAGTGTCATGTCCAAATGTAGCATCTTTTCCCTGCCCCTGCAGCAGGCCAACATGGCCACTCTTCTGGATACCCTTTTTGCTACAGATTTTAACTCAAGCCAGACATATCCCCTCCCAAACATTATTTGTTACAAATATGCAAACAGATTCAAAAATGTTATGAATGCTATTGATTGTGCAGAAACATACATCTTCGGTATTCAAATATTCTTGGTTCTAAAGAAAGCCTTAGGAAGAGGTCACACCTTGTTAGCGTCTCGGACCCAAAGAGAGAAGTGTGGAACTTCCTGAGACTTGCATGGGATGTAGAACTGTTTAGATAAGTTTCATGTCTAACTGTACATTCCTTTTTGACAAAACAATATTTGATGACAACAAACCCTTAAATTAACAAGTTAAAATACATCCTCCCCGGCTTATTTTGCAGCCCCCTCTAACAATTTATAGCACTTCTGATGTGGTATAGTAACTCTCTCCTGCCCTTCAGTCATCTCCAATAATCTCAAGTAAGATGACTTTAGGGTTTGTATATTATTATTATTATTATTATTATTATTATTATTATTATTATTACAGCTCTGATCATTTTATTTTATTCTGGTCTGTGGTTGACCTCGGAGTCAGCTCTGAAGCTGTAAATGATTGTCAGCACTGCAGGAGAAATCCTGATCTACTGAAATAGTGCTTTGTTACCAACAGACGATGAGTCAGGAGGCCACATCAAGAAACAGCCTCAGGTGAGAAGGTGAGGGCAGCACAGGAAAGAAAGGGAAACATCTCAGAGTAACAACTATTAAAGAGAAACAAAGAGGAGCATGTCCCTCAGGTGTAACATGTTGGGATGGGAACATAAGGGTCCTGCCAATTCCTATGTACTAATAGCAACCTCATGTTGTGATTGCAGATCTTTATGTAGCCCAAATAGTTCCATCTATGCACAAGAGGATCGGGGGGATGGGACCCCAGGGTTTGAAGTACAAAAAGAAAAAAGAAAATTTAGGGAATAGCATCCCCCCAAAGCACGCCAACGAAGACTGAGAATGCTTGGTAGCTCTAGAATGCTGAGTGTTGTAGGGCAGGGGCAGAAGCTGGACAGTGGGGAGAGGGAATGGAATGGAATATCTTGAAAGAAGGTGTGGCTGGCTGAATAGAACCCACAACAGGAGCATTTCTCCACACTGCAACATTTAGTTGCAGGTTCCACTTGTGTCTAATATTAGCAAATTGGGTCATTATTACATTGATTGGAGCCACTTTTTAACATTTCTGGGGGTAAATAAATAACATACACAGTCAAACTGAGAATTATATCACAACATAAATATATGGGATTAAAAAATAGCTGCAGAGGCACAGACTGCTGTCCTACCCACTAGGGAGTGAGTTTCCCTGAACTCAATGGGACTTCTATAAGAACATAAGTAGAGCCACGCTAGATCAGATCAAGGCATCTAGTCCAGTATTCTGCTCACACATTGGCCAATCAGCTGCTGACCAGGGACCCTCAAGCAGGACACAGTATAACAGCACCCTCCCACCCACGTTCCCTAGCAACTGGTGTATATAGGTTTACTGCCTCTGATACTGGAGATAACACATAGCTATCCGACTAGTAGCCATTGATAGCCTTTTCCTCCAGGAATTTTTCCAACCTCCTTTTAAAGCCATCCAAATTAGTGGCCATCACTACATCTTGTGGTAGCAAATCCCTAGTAACTATGTGCTGTGTGAAGCAGTACTTCCTTTTATCTGTTGTGAATCTCACACCAATCAGCTTCATGGGATGACCCCGGGTTCTAGTATTATGGGAGAGTGGGGGAAATGTCTCCCTCTCTACCACACCATGCATAATTTTGTACCCTCCTTTTTTCCAAGCTAAACAAACCCAGCTGTAACCTTCCCTCATAGCGGAGATGCTCCAGCCCCTTATTTCTGACTGAACATGCTTAAGATTGTGCTGTTGATGGAGGTGAGGCCCAGTCTGGTCCATGTCTCCAATGTTGGGGACACCATTGTCTCAAGTGAAGGGTGCATTTATACATTTTTACCTCCACTCAGTGATGTTTCTGATTGCAGCTGTTTTATTTTCTTAGTTAATGGTGCCTTTGACACTTGTGGGAGGAAATTAACATACCCTGTTGGAGTGATGGACATTTCACTAGTTCTTGAAGGGATGTTCATTTCCAGTTCTAAGCAATTTTCAATTCTAAACAAAGTGGCTTTCAACTAAGAACTGATTTGTGAATGATGTCCAATCTTTTGGTTGAGGTAATATATTCTCATCATGCAGTTATAATATTTAAAACATTGCATAGATTGACAGCTAAAAAGTTGACATCTCTTCCTGTTCTATAGCAGGAGTAGGCAACCTGGTGCCCTCCTGATGTTTTGGATGACAAATCCCACAATCCCTGGTCATTGGCCATGCTGACTGGGGCTGTTGGGAGTTGTAGTCCAAAACATCTGGAGGGCACCAGGCTGCTACCTGTGTGCCATTTTGAAATCTAGAAATCTGTGTACCATTTTGGCAAAATGCTGCAGGGAATTCTGATAACGTCAAGGCCATAACATGTCTAGTCTATGATAGTAGACAAGATGTGGGAATTCATGAATAATGACATAATCCTGAATACACACTTACCTGGAATAAGTCCCATTGAACTCAATACGTCTTATTTCTGAATAGACATGTAAAAGTTTGCACTGTTAATCTCCTAACACTTTAATTTTAACTCAGATGAAACTGCACCTCTCCTCCAAATGGATCAAGATGGTGATGGGGGAGTATGGTTTAACTCTTTCCACAATCTAACCCTTCCACCCAATCTAACCCCTTTCCCCCCAAAAACATCTAGATCTTCTGCATCTTTTCTATTTTGGCCTTCAGACTGTGATCATAAATGCATGCCAATGGGAACTATTAATGATTAATGCTACAATCCTAAACACACGTTGAAGTCCCATTGGACACAAGAGAACGTATTCCCAGGTATACATGGATAGGAATGGGCAATAAGTCAATTTACAACTGCAGCTTCAGCCTTGTTTTAAATAAGAGAAAATTAGTATCATAACCATATATATGCACAGTAAAGCTAGAAGAAATTGCATATATTTTAGCGATCAGTGCTTCCTGGGCTGCAAGTATGCTGTTGGTCTTTTCAGCATTATCTGGTATCTGGTTCACATATCCCCCATTTTACTGCTCTGGGAAGCACACTTTTCTTCTTCTTCATCCTGCTGGGATGATGTATCCAATACATAAAAAAGAAATTGTCAGAGAATATGGCAAAGAGATGTCCTCTTGTCACTTAGGACTCTTAAAAGGGTTATCAAAGTAAGGTTCTTAAACCTTTTACCTATTTGAAATAATCTGTCACCTGGTATATTGAGAAAAATCTCAATGTAGGTTCCAAGCAAAGGTAAGTCATGGGAAGAGGTGTTTAATGGTTTAATTTTTATTTATTATTTAACAGGATCTGAATTGTTCCCCACACTTTTGTTCTTATATAGAGTTTACATCCAGTTTTCAGCCAGATACAGTGTGGAATTTGGTGTTTCCAAGACCAAGGAGATCAATAAGCTAAGTTTGCAGAGAATTGGAATGATCAGCTTTTTAAGGCCTGCAGACAAAATGCTGTTTTCAAAAAACAAGGAGTTGCTTAAGAAAGAATAATCTTCCTTCCACTGAAGTAAATGAGAAAACGGCTTCTGATTTTAAAAGAGCTTGATTTTTCAACCTAATTTGCAATTAGAACAAAATTCCTAATAGCATGAGTGTCGCTAAATTGTAGAACAATGGGATGAATATGCAGCTAATGCATGCAGGAGAAAGATGCATGCACAGTCATGAACTCAGTGTTGGTTAGAAAAATCAATATTCTGCATCGCTTGTTGTGGCCAAATTTGCTGATTACACATAGAAAATAATTTTTCATATATTTATCTTCATAATGTATTCTGATTCTGCTAATAATTGTTAAAATAGACAAGACACTGAAATTTTGTCCCCTGGTCAATTAGCAAATTTGTATGGAATAGCAAATGTTGTTTGGTCTAAAAAAATCAACAAAATTGAGTCAGAACAGCAGCAAATGTTACAGCTTGTTTGACTCAGTAACACCCTCACCCCTCACTCACAAAATATTACAATTCCAATGTAATCCTAAGCATTTTTACCCAGAGGTAAGCCCCATTGTGTTCAGTGGGACTTACTCTCAGGTAAATGTGCATATAATTTCAGACTTAGGGTGCAAAATTGAGCTCTGCTAAAATCAGTGGGAGCTTTACTGTATACTTCAAAGGGAAGTGTATTGTGCTGCTAATATAGAAGAGTCAGAGTGATCCTCATTAGATACTTATACAGAGGAGGAAAGCTGTGATTTGATTCTCAAAGGATGTAGAGAAAGTTGTGGAGAGTAGACTGGAAAAACTGTCCTTTTCAGTGTTCACTTGGAAGCCCTCTGAAATTGTCCCTGAACTCAGAACCTTTTCCTAAGTGTACCTTTGAACCACCTATTTGGATAAATCATTCAGTTTCTTTGGTTCTGTTTTAACTCCAATGAGAGTGAGGTTCTGTGAGTTACCTCATGGTCATGCAACAGTTTTATTCATGTGATTCCTAAACAAATGCAGTCCAGGACACAAGGTCATAATCTACATTACCAGTTTTTCAGTTCCATGCAAATATTGTGGTTGATTTCAGATCTTATTCTACAAAGAATCCTTCAGGACATGCCATCCTCTCCATGTCCCCAAAAATCTGTTCTTTCACATTCATTTAGATGATGGGAAAGGGACATGGTATTATACAGTGAAAGGGGGCAGGAGATGAAAAAGAAACGGAATTGTACCAATGAAATAAATATTCTATGATCCTAACATGGGAGAGACCAGAAAGTGTTATGACTCCACCTAATGGAAAAAAGGTGGCAAAAGCTGTCAAAAAGTTTGTGAATTCTCTTAACAATGCAGCAGTCAATCAAACCTCCTATGTGCCAACGTATGTTGTAAGATATGTTAAGTATACATAAAGGAGCAGAGGCTTAGCATAAGTTTGTATCTGTGTTGTTCTTGTTCTTGTTGTTGTTGTTATTGATTTTTTCTGCGTAACACTGGATCATCACATTAATCTTTCTTCCATTTCAATTGCTTAGGGTGAAGTTAAGAAGGATTTAGATTAGGAAACACTGTAGCAATATGAAAGAGCAAATTAAACCCTTTGCTCTGAGGTCTGCCCTTAGTATTCTAAAAAACAATCTTAAAAATATAAAGCTCTCCAGCATTTAGTTTCAAGGTGTGTTGAAATAAACAACTTACTAATAAAGTGCCTTGTTGTCCAAGCCTTAATGTACAGCCCAAACTTCAGTGCAATGATTCCCTCAAAAGAACTTGTCCTGGTGAAAGGAAGTGTGAAAGAAACATTGCTTTGCAAAAACACACACCAGTGATTTCCTGAAAGTCTGATAACCATCTCTCAGACCGTATTTTATCAGTTGTTTCTGGGGCAGATTCAGGACTTAGACTTGCAGTTACTGTAGAGCTGGCCACAGAGGTTACCGAGTTCCATAGTGAAACTATATGGCAACCTTGCAGACTCATACAGTAGCCCCATTTAAAGCCAGAGAATGGCCATATACCTTTAATCTTCCTGATACAGTGGCAGATAAGGAAACCCATTCCATCCCTGGTCCTCTAGCCCGCCCCTCTTCCCTGCTTGCTGTGAGACGTACCTGGAGCCCTGATCAATCCTACAGACCAGTGCTCCGATCCGATATGAGAATGGAAACAGATCTGCCCTACTGGATGTACAAAAGGGTGCTGGAAGTATGTAACCTGTGTCTAAATGAGGTGGAATAGGGGCTGGCACTGTCATAATATTAGCAGGGAGAAAGCACCATGTGTGTTTTGTGCAATGAACAGAGCCTCCTGCTGAGCTTCCACTTCCCTGCATTTGGGTGGCAAGACCTACCTAGGTGGAATGGCTCAAGTACCAGACCTTGCCCACGGAGATCTGGGTTCATATTCTTACCCAGCCATTAAATTGACTTTGGGCAGTTGCTCTCTCTCAGGGATGCTGCAAGGATTACACAGGCATTTTCTCTGTCCTCTCCACATCAGTCCACAGATATTCAGACTTGGTCCAAATCACATAGTTAAGTCCATGCTGTTGGCTCCGATTTCAGCTTGCTCTCCTAGGCCTTCTCATTCAAGTCCAGGAGTGGCATTTGCTGTCAGTTGAGATTGTAAAATTAGGGCCATCCCTTTAAAATGGAAACCCCTCCATGTTTCACAGAGTATCCAGCAGCTTGCTCATGTCAAGGCCCTTTTTTGTAGGATGGTTCCTACTTCTACTGGAAAGCAGATGTATGCAGGTGGTCTGGGAAAATGTGGGCTGTGAGACTTAGATGGTCAGACATGCTGAGACACAGTGCTCCTTACATGGTTTTTTAAAAGATGTTTTGTTTTTTTGGCAAACCTCCGGGATTCCTTAAGATGCTGATACATATTTTTCATTGGTTCTGTTTTCGCTCCAATCCTGTCATCACTCACCACCTGATTGAAGCTATCAGAGGCAGCATATCCCAAATTAAAAGCTGTTCCATGTATATCTCCTGCCATTGTTGCCTGTTATGGGAATCAGAAGTTTTGGATTCCATCAAGGGACCAGGCAGCAAGGGAGCAGATACAAAAATATCATGTGTGGTAGAAACATCTCATTCAGTAGAACAATGCTAAATCACAATTGGTTTCATGGAATTACAGTCAGAATATATGTAAAAGACAGTCCATCAGAAGAGTGTGAGTGTGTGTGTGTGTGTGTGTGTGTGTGTGTGTGAATCGAGCCTCCGTCTTTGAAGGTGGCATGTTTCTGAAGACCAAACAAGAGAGGGCTGCTGGCTTCATGCCCTACTTGCAGGTTTCCCAGAGCCATTTGGTTTGCCCTTGAGGGAGATGGGATATAGAAGCAGATATACCCTTGGCCACATTCAGTAGAGGCGAAGGAGTGCGGTATTAAAAAGAGGTGAGATTCTAGTGCAGTGGTCTTCTAATCTTCTCCAAACTAGACTTAATGCTTAACCTTAGTCTGCCCTTTTTTTGTTTTTGTTTTTTAACCAGACATGCTAGAATTGGTTATGGTTACTCAACTGTGAGGGGAAGCACCTTCTTCTGCATTATTTCTTCACTAGTGGAACCTGCAACAAAATGTTATAGTGTGAAGTGCTCATGTTCAGGGTTCTAACCAGTCAGCCATGCCCTTCCCAAGTTGTTCCATTCCATCCTCCTCAATAATTGATCAGCATTCTGTGGCCACTGACCATGCTCAGTCCTCACTGGGATATTTCTGGGTTCCCTCTTCCACCACCTATGGGGAATTTCCCCTAAAGGTTTTTTTGTACTTCATCAAGCCTTGGTTTCTCCAAGCTTGTCACACCATGTGTGTGGATGGTGCCATTTTGACTACATTCAGAGAATGTATTCAATTTTAGGGCCGCTTCTAAAAAAGCCCTCCCTGGACAATCTGGACCTTAACAACTACAGGCCAGTATCAAATCTTCCATTTTTGGGCAAGGTGATCGAGAGGGCAGTTGCCTCCCAGCTCCAAGCAGTTTTGGATGATACAGATTTTCTAGACCCATTTCAAACCGGCTTCAGGGCAGGATACCGAGTTGAGACTGCTATGGTCGCCTTAGTGGATGATCTACGCCTGAGTATTGACAGGGGGAGTGTGTCCCTGTTGGTACTCCTGGACCTCTCAGCGGCTTTTGATACCATCGACCATGGTATTCTTCTGGAACGCCTGAGGGGATTGGGAATCGGGGGCACTGTGCTTCAGTGGTTCCGGTCCTATCTCTCGGGCAGGTTCCAGATGGTAATGCTTGGGGATAGCTGCTCTTCAAAGAAGGAGCTGCTATGTGGTGTACCACAAGGTGCCATCCTTTCCCCAATGCTGTTTAACATTTATATGAAACCGCTGGGAGAGATCATCCGGAGGCATGGGGTGGGGTGCTATCAGTACGCTGATGACACCCAAATATATTTCTCTGTGCTTTCGACAACATCGTCAGATAAGGATAGTGTGTCTCCTCTGAATGAATGTTTGGAGGCGGTAATGGGCTGGATGAGGAAAAACAAACTGAAGCTGAATCCAGACAAGATGGAGGTGCTTGCTGTCAAAGGCCACAACCTGGGTTTGGAGGTGTGTCAACCAGTTCTGGATGGGGTTACACCCCCCCTGAAAGACTGTGTTCGCAGCTTGGGGGTACTCCTGGATCCGTCGCTCCAAATGACAGCCCAGATAGATGCGACGGCCAGGAGTGCCTACTATCAGCTTCGGCTGATACACCAGCTGCGCCCCTTCCTAGAGTTGGAAGACGTAAAGATGGTAGTGCACTCACTGGTAACTTCGAGGCTCGACTTCTGCAATGCGCTGTACATAGGGCTACCTTTGTGCCTAGTCCGGAAACTTCAATTAGTTCAAAATATGGCAGCCAGGTTGGTCACCGGTACACCTAGGTGTGACCACATAACACCAATCTTAAAATCACTCCACTGGCTGCCCATTAGTTTCCGGGCGACGTATAAAGTGTTAGTTATTACCTTTAAAGCCCTACATGGTTTGGGTCCAGGTTACCTGCGGGATCGCCTTCTCCCATATAATCCGCCCCGCACACTCAGGTCCTCTGGGAAGAATTTACTCCAGTCAGCCAGAACTAGGCTGACGAGTGTTATCCAGAGGACCTTCTCTTCTGCTGCTCCCAGGCTGTGGAATGGCCTGCCGGAGCAGATTCAACAAATTAGCAGTCTTCTGGAATTTAAGAAAGCCGTGAAGACTGCTCTCTTCTGGCAGGCCTATTGCTCTGTGCCGTGGCATTTAAGCCATGGGGTTCCACAGGGCTCTATTTTATCCCCTATGCTGTTTAACATATACATGAAGCCGCTGGGAGAGGTTATCCGGAGATGTGGGCTGAGATGTCACCAATATGCGGATGACACCCAGCTCTACCTCTCCTTTTCAACAAACCCAGGTGAGGCAGTGGCTGTTCTGAATCAGTGCCTGAGCACGGTAATGGACTGGATGAGGGCTAACAAACTGAGACTCAATCCAGACAAGACGGAGGTACTGTTAGCGGGTGGTTCGTCTGTCCGGCGAGGTGATGTTCACCCTGTTCTGGAGGGGGTTGCACTACCCCTAAAGGATCGGGTCCGTAGTTTGGGGGTGCTCTTGGATCCAGAACTGTCGCTTGAGGCACAGGTGAACTCGGTGGCAAAGAGCACCTTTTACCAGCTTAGGCTGATATACCAACTGCGCCCTTATCAGGGCAGAGATAGCCTAGCTACAGTTATCCATGCTCTCATAACCTCTCGTTTGGATTACTGCAATGCGTTATACGTGGGGCTGCCTTTGAAAACGGTCCGGAAACTTCAGCTGGTACAAAACAGGGCAGCCAGATTGTTAACGGGGACTGGCCAATGAGACCATATTACGCCAGTCCTTTTCCAACTTCACTGGCTGCCGATCCAGGTCCGGGCCCAATTCAAAGTGCTGGTACTAACATTTAAAGCCCTAAACGGCTTGGGCCAGGATATCTAAAGGAACGCCTCCTCCCATATGTACCTGCCCGGACCCTAAGATCATCTACAGGGGTCCTTCTCCGTCAGCCCCTGCCAAAGGAAGTGAGGCAGGTGGCCACTAGGGGGAGGGCTTTCTCCGCTGTGGCACCCCGGCTGTGGAATGAGCTCCCCAGAGAGGTTCGCCTGGCACCTACTTTGTACTCTTTTCATCGCCAGGTGAAGACCTTTTTATTCTCCCAGTATTTTAACAGTTAAATTAAGTCAATTTTAATCCTTGCTGTTTTAAATTTGTATTTTAATCTGTATTAATTCCTGCTGCTTGGTTTTATTCTGGTTGTGTTTTTATATTGTATGTTATTCTGTGTTTTTAGATTGTGCCTTGTTTTATATATTTTAAAATGATTTCATGGTTTTAATTTTTGTGAACCGCCCAGAGAGCTTCGGCTATGGGGCGGTATAAAAATGCAATAAATAAATAAATAAATAAATATTTAGTGTTGTTCCCCGCCTCGATCTAGATGGAGAGGCGGGTTAGAAATGAAATAAATAAATAAATAAATAAATAAATTTTAGTTATTCAGCCATGTTACCTCCCTTCACCTGTGACCTCAGCACGGCAGTGTGTAATTACCCTGTCCTGCCCCAGTGGTAAAAGGAGCCCCAGTCAGAACAAACAGAAATGATGCACACAGCTCCAAAGGATATTAACTAATTCAGCAGTGATCAACAACAATGCTTGCCAGTATATTAGATACCTCAACTTCAGAAGATAAATCAATTGCAATATTTTTTTCACTTTCCAGTTACTTTTCCAGTTGCTTTTCCAATTAGAGAAATAAGGGAAGAAAGGAGCAACTAATAGAGGAGACTTATTTTTCAAATAGTGGTTTCATTTAAACTTTTTAAAACAAAAAAACAATTGCTATAGTACCAGTAGTGCAACCAGTCACAGGCCAGATTACAACACACTAGTTGAAGATTGATATTCTTGTGGCTGGTCCCATTTTAGTTAAAGCAAACGGCTTTGCACAGTTTTGAAGAGCATCTATGTGGGTGGCAGAAATATTAATGTGGGTTCATATATGTTTTTAAAGGGTTCCAAATTGTTGTTATTCTGTTCTAAGTTTACTGTATTTCTTCTAAGACAGATATATTAATCAATCCTCTTCTTATCTACCCTGTCATCAAAGCCAAGTTATTTGGGTTGAAGTCATTTTTCATGTTATTCGGTTACTACAGGCAAGATATTTATTCAAATTCTCTGCTATGACCTACCAAAACAGAATTTTCAAAACGCACCGAAAGCTCTGTGTGTGGTCAGCTGGGCACATGAAATTTCTACACAAGGAAGTTATCATCTTCAATGTTTAGAGAACATGCAGCAACCAGATTTTGTTTGGAAAACTCTAATGACACATCCTTCAAAATTACTGGAATTTTATTTGCCTCAGGCTTATGAATCGCAACCAAAGACATTGTGCAAAGAAAGCAAAGATTAAGTACACTTTGGGGAAAGGTGGCAAACCATATTGGTAACACAAAAGATAATCTGATGAAAGAAGCCATTCAGTATACTATATAGACTGCAATAATCAACAGCATTTTAAATCCAACTTTTTATCGTCAAAAAAAAAAAAAGAAGGAAAAAAGGAAAGTTTACAGTAGACATAAATTTCATGTATACAGTTCAAAAAGCAGTTCCTTTTTCAAGAGATCATTGCATAAAGTGAAGCAATGAATGGGACAAGACAGGGTAGAAGCTAGCTACTGTACATTTAGAAGCTATTAAACAAAATTGCATATATGTACCACAGTGTAAAAACAAATACAGAACTAATAAAACTTTGAAAATTGCCTGATGAAAAATAAAATCACCAGTTGCTTTTAATGGCTCCTGGTTAGCAATGCTACAAAAGACATTTTTAAAATCTTTTTGATGCCATTCGATAGCATCTAATCAAATATTGAAACCAGGAATAGTCAAACCATTAGTAAGCTAAACCCAACCCATAGAAATATACTATCAGCCCATGTTTTTTTTTTCCATCAAAAGATTTTTGTTTTGTTATTTTATTTTTGAGGCCCATTTGGTCACGGTATATTACATTTTTTCCCCGTTTTTACACATGATACCATATGCTTGTCTGGCACTATCCTAAACCTAGTTTATAGATGATGTGAATACAGAAACACCCCAATGCCTATCTGACAAAGTGAATTCACTGTGTGTAAAATGGGAAAAGAGAAGAAGGCTTCTCTTTTAAGAAAATTTTACCATATAGATCACTCATCATCACTTCCACTTGCTTCTGACTGGTCCTAGATGTAAAAGACAGGGAGAGGAACGATTATATTTTTTTAGGGGTAAAATGGTTAAAAATAAAAAATGGAAATTATTTCAATAGACATATTAGAATGCTAATAAAGAAACAGGATGCAATCCAGAGATAATTGAGCATGCACATCCCACTGAAATAAATGTACCAACTTACACAAAGGCTTTCACACAGAGATTGTGTATCAGTTACAGAGTTGCTGGACTCCTTCTGTTAATGCAGTATGCTTTTATGTATTTGATCTGCAAGGAGGAATGTGTCTCAAAGTGATTATGCTAAGTTTTGGAATGGAGGGGAAAGATTCAAAACAACCCCTACTAGCATTTCAGAGGAGATGCTTCCTAGTCCATCTCCTGGCTGAATCTTGGAGAAGCCATTTCTTATTGCAGGGATGGGCGAAGGTATACCGGGACCTACCAGTAGATCTTGGGATGATTTGCTGCAGTTCAATGAGGGTTACTGACTTCCACTTGTTTAATCACAGTCAACAAAAAGGCTTTATCCCACTCCCCTTCTAAATTAGGCTGCCAAGATGGAAGAAAGCTTGTGTGACTGGACTCTGAGCTCAGTTCTGGCACTAAAAATGTGCTTAGAGGCACCCATGTTCCTTAACTTTAAGGGTATGTTCTTCCTTCTGAGCAACTATTTTGCACCTCGCTTCAGTTGGTGGACCTTGGGTTTCTAGTAAAAAAAGCAGCAGATCCTGCAAACCTGAAGTCTGACCACACCTGACCTAATGGATGGAAAGTGCCCCAGTGATTCGGACCCCCATGCCATGCCATGCCAATAGGGAAAATGAACTTTAGTCTTCTCTTCTAAACAACCTTAGCTTCTTTCTGATTTGCCCTGCCCCATATCATTTCCCCCAAAACTTACCCATGAGGAGTAACAATGGAGGGAGGGGAGGGCTGCTTTAGGGGTGGTTATTATGCACCAAAACATTACCAACAGATAATTCCCAGTGCAAGAAACATGGGGAATTGTAGCTTGGCAAGTTCATGGAAGTGCCAACAAGCAACATTTCCCGGGGATGTCTGCTCAAGGGGAAGTCTTCTTCTTCATTCCCCTGCCCAATGCTGCTGGAAGAAAAGTTCCAGGGAAATGAAAGGGAGAAACAAGCTTCAGAGAAGACTGAAGACAGCAGTAAAGGGTTAGCAGGGAAGCATTTTGAATTGGCAAGCCCTTCTCAAATTGGGATGTGGTTTGTATTAATGCTACTTTCTGTAAACCTTGGAGCCACATCTGGAGGGTATTTCAAATTGCTTCACACAGAAGTAGTCACTAAAGTGAGGGTCACAGGTAAGCACCACTCACTCTGCAGATGAAATTGGCCTAGTGTTTTGTCTTAACAAACTGTGATCTTTATTGAAAGAATTCTCTCTTCAAATGATTTTACTTCTATGTGCTGATGACACCTCTCTCTGTCTCTGTCTGTCTGTCTGTCTGTCTGTCTGTCTGTCTCTCTCTCCTTTGCATTTAAATCCAAGGAAGTTGTTCTAGTTCTGAAATCAATCAGTGACTGATACTGGTAATGGCCTAGATGAAGGTGAGCAAACTGAAGCTTAATCCAGGCAAGACAAAGATACAGTAGAAAGGCAGTTTAAAGAACAAAGGTTCAACTTGCCTTAGATGGGATTGCACTGCCCTTGAAGACTCAAACCGCAGTTTGGGTATCCCCTGTATTAGCCCTGAACCTGGACATCCAGGAAATGTCAGCTATGGCTACAGCGACACATGCCTTAATTACACCTCATTTGAACTACTATAATATGAACTCTATGGGGCTGCCTCTGAAGAGTGTTTGGAAATTCTGACTGGTTCAGAATGCTGCAGCCAGACTACTGATTGGGATCAGTTACAGGGAGCATGTTACAACGGCTTCAAGAGCTAATGGTCTGTTTTTGGGCACATTTCAAAGTGCTGGTTAATAACTATAAAGTCTTACACAATGTGTGGCCACGTTACCTGAAAGACTATATTCTCCTCTGCATGTTTACTCAAATCCCACTGAGTTTAATGGGATTTAATCAAAGCAAGCATGCACAGAAGTGCAGTCTTAGCTTGTCTTTAGATGTAACATAAAGAAGAAAAAATGGCTGAGATGCAAAGAGCAACCTTAGGTCTCCTCTACAAGATTTTAGTTTGACGTCCGGTTGCCCGATTATGCGCATTTACGGATAAGCGCATTTACTCCTAATACTTATTCATGAGAGGCGGCGAAGTGCATTACGGGATGTATGAAACGCGCTTTAAAGTTGTTGACATGTGGAGAATCGCATGTTTACACGGCCAAAAGGCGCTCTAACTCCCACCGTAAATTAAAAGTCGCTATTTAACGCACGTTCGAAAATGCGAATAATCGGAGGTAAAAAGCGCCTGGACCCCTGATTTGCGCTCCGCTCTTGTAGAGGTAAATTTGGTAATGCGCCTTGAAAGAGCTTTAAATCACTCTTGTAGAGGCACCCTTGGCTCATTCAAAGTTTGTGCACCCCTTATGGATGTGTGCGCCCGTGAGGTTTACTTTTTAATTTGAACCATATGCTGTTTTTGGAACAACGAGTTTAAGACTAGTTTGGCATTCAGAATAGGGATGCTGCTTTTCAAAGAACCCAAATCCATAGCCCTATTTTGATATCACGTGGTTCTTTGGAACCTGATTACAGAACAGAATTTAGCACAACAGAGATTTTCCTTCTGTTATTCATATAGTAGTTAACCCTTAGTACTAAATTTTGAATTGATTGGCCGAGATCTAAAGAGCAGAGCTACTTCAGGCATGCTCAAAATTTGGGCCTGCCCCATGAAATAGTAGCACTTTTCCCCTATTATGGTTTGCCACGTGGCAAAGGGGTCTGCTGTGTTAGAAATACAAACCCAATTGCACTTTTGGTGTTCAGAACAAGTTGTATGGTTCTTTTGATCCCAGCCATTCAGTCCAAGTACTAAGCATCTGAATGAACATATGGAGATGAGGCTGTGCACTTCACAAATGATTTCTCTCTCAAAATTGTCATGCATCCTGAAAACTGTAGATGATTAGCATTCAAACCAAGGTTGCAATTACAGGTATAAGGGAGAAAACCACTGAAAACAAACAAACAAACCAGTTCTTCTGTAAGCAAAACTTACATTTTCATCTTGATCCTCATCACTGTCATCATCACTCACAACTGGTTTGACTTTTACCCGACTTTGGCGCTTCTTGCCTTTCCCTTTGTCCCGGTTTTTGTCGTCCTTTTTGTTTAGCTTGATTTTCACTTTCACAGATTTTGCTGGGGGAAAAGTTAAAATTCAGAGGGACTTAAAGGCCAGAATGAATGTTTATACTTTCTCAGTTGTTAACATCAACTAAGCAATCTTATACATCCCACCATGAAAAGTACCTCCTCTACATTCCATATTCTGGGACACACAATTACACAGGAAACAGCTAACACTTCAACATATATTGCTCAGTTTAAAATGTTCTGAACATAAATGACTTTTCTTTTATGGGTCCCATAGGCTTGAGAGGGAGGAATTCAATTCCTACAATGACTCAAAAATAATATGCGTTTAGTGCTTTCTCTAAAATATATTTTTCATTGGCGACAAAGGACAAGGTCAGGAAAGACACAACCAGACCTGCTCAGCAGCAAGCCTTTCAGCCTGGGAAAACGTGACTAAGGGTGCAATCTTATGCATGTTTAGACAGAAATACCTGCAACTCCTGGCTGGGGAATGCTAGAAGATGTAAGACTTATTTCTGCCTAAATATGCACCCTACGTACTCTTATTTCTTGTGCTCTGTTTAGAAGGAGGGGCTTACATTCTGACTCCGACTCATCTTCCTCATCTTCGTCTTCCTCGTTGCTGTCTTCCTCACTTTCATCTTCTTTGGCAAGCTTCTGCCGTGCACTTTTGAACACTGACTGGAGAACAATGGAATCCTCATAGATCTGAAGCATGAAAGCAAACCTGCATCAGAACTGCAAGCTGTGCTTCATCAAAAATTCACAGCATGGAATATTATTTTCTATGCAAACCCACAGAGAGCATGGCTTTTCTCCCCCATTACAAGTTGTAAGTCTTGTTGCATGAATTTTACAGGAAATGCCAATGTTAATATTTTATGCATTGAAGGAAGGTAAAAAAAAAATAACCTTCAGTGAAAACCCAATAAAAAATAAAACACTATATTATATTAATTTTCAAATGTCCAAGTACCACCTACTCCTATGCCTTAATTATTTAATATATTGTTCCTAATGCTAGTAGAGTCTTCAATAGAAAACTCTAATTAAGATTTAGGTTATAGTCTAACAATATATTCAGGCAGAAACAAATGCACTCTTCTCGTGCTAGTTATTAGGGGTAAAAACAAAACAAAACCACTCGTGTTAGCTAATAAACAAATTTTGTGGCATGAAGTATGACTTGCTGTAGCCATAATACCCCCAAGCCTTTATCCATGGCTAAGAGATTATGAATGGACTATGGGATTTTGCCCTGCCTCCCTAGCCCTTCTCATCTCACATGCACATTCTTTCTGCCTTTCCCCGGAGAGCTTTAAATATAGATAAGGGTTATGTCTCTACTGACCTTAACCACAGTTAATGTGAACTAGATCCTCCATAATGGGGGTTTATCATAGAAACCTTGGTTAGTTTTAACAATGACAAATTGGAGTACAGACATCACCTCTTATTCATAATTAAGACTATTGAGGGAGGGGCAGATAATCTGTGCTAGAGAGAGGAAGGGCCAGTGGGAGCGAGCACTAAATCCTGCAGTCCATTCCTGATCTCTCAACTTTCCTAAGGATTTCCTTCTGTCTTAAATCCTTATTTTTGTATCAATTAACAACATAATATGATCTGAAAGACATCTATAAAAGAAAGAACTGCATTTTTGTTCCAGTAGAGCTGTCAAGTTATATTTGCATACAACTATATTTGTAAAAGAAGCATTGCATCTTAAGGATCATCTTCCTTAAATGAACTGACACCCTCTTTAAGAGATGATAAATAATTTCTCCCTACAAGTTCCAGACAATCCAAAGACACGTGCAGGTATGTACACACTTAATGTGTATTTGAGATAATAATGAAAAATATGGACATACAGGGGGAATTTTCAGGAAGGAAAAATGAATATAGTGGCCCCTTTTCCTATTAATTCCTCATGAAAATTTCCTCTCTCTGTACTGCTTGTATCTGGGGGTGACTATATAACCCCTAAATCTGAATAGTAGGGCACTGGGAGGCAGGTATTTTCACTTTTCCTTATGCTATAGGAGAGTTCTGGGGAAAACTGGGGTATGACTGAATTCGAGGAGTATCACTGCTCAGGGATAGAGCACATGCTTCGCATGTAGAAGGTTCCAGGTTCAATCCCTGGCATCTCCAGATATGGCTGGAAATAAATCTGCCTGGAGTCCTGAAGAGCCTCTGCCAGTCAATGTCAACAATACTGGGCTAGATGGACCAATGGTCTGACTCAGTATAAGGCAGCATCCTATGTTCCTATGACTGATGGCAGACATCCCTAACTTTAATTCACCCTATCTAGGATGGATCCTTTAAGGTGTTGGAGTCTCTGCCCCTACTGCAGCTAAAAAAGGGGGGAGGGTAATTCAGAACAGAGGGAATACTTTTCTGCCAACCCTAATTAAATACTTGGACTGTGCAATGCTCCGGCTTCGAATTCGAAATTCGAAGCACAGAGGCCATTTTATGATAGATCCGCCATAGAATGGCAGATCTGCCATTTCCTGGTGCAGACCTAGACCCCCGTACAGCCTACGACCCCTAGCATGCAGTGCATGGAAGGCTGTACTAACCAGGGCCTAGGTACAGAGGCATAGGTGTAGTACTGCCACCATCACCGGCTCCTCCGCATGGTTGGCCGCCATCACTGGCATCCCCATGAGATGGCTGTCTTCTCCAGTGCGCATCCCCATGAGAGCGCCGGCTGGCGCCACATCCTCCCGAAATCGGAAGCTTCTGATCTCGTGGGGACGCTTCGCTGGAGAAAACAGCGATTGAGCGGGGACACCGGTGATGGTCACCGACCGTGCAGAGGAGCTGGTGATGGTGGCAGTACTACACCTATGCCCTGGAAAGTACAGCCCCCCAGGCACTGCATGCTGGGGGTTGTAATCTGTACAGGGAGCTAGGCCTGTGCCGAGAAATTGCGGATCTGCCATTTTATGATGGATCTACCATAAAATGGCCTCTGTGCTTCGAATTTCAAAGACAAAGCATTGCATAGCCTTATTAAATACTCACCACTGTTGGGCTGGGTAGGGAGCAGAGCTCCTAAAAAACCTAAAGGATCCCGGGGAGGAAGGAAGAAATAGAAGTTTGTGGATAAATGTTTAATGGTATACCATCATTGACCAAAATTTCCCTTTCCCATTGGTTCTCAGCTAAAGGGAAGCAACAGGTAAGATGCCTGCTTCCTGGCAAACCAGGGACTTGCTCCTACACTCTGTTCTAATGTTAGCCCTCAGTCTTTCAATTTTTAACCCTCCCCATCCCTGTTTATATATGTTTTCAGTACCAATATTTGTCTTCATACCTTGACATTTCCATAGATATGCACCTCACCCCTGGCCCCACGCTTGCTAAAATCAGCAAGCATGGGGCAAGGGGTGAGGTGCATATCTATGGAAATGTCAAGGTTGGCATGGGGCTACCGCTTTACTATTAGAGCAGGGGCCCACAACCAGTTTGGCCCTAAGGGCTTCATGTGATGATGGCTCGGAGGTCTCACGGGCTTGCCAGCCCACACACAGGCACAAACACGCCTCAACGATCTTGATAGAAATTGCCCTTCCCTCACATATTAGAGGGAATATGTCTTCCTAATTGGATAATGAGCCTTGTGAAGAAGCACAATATGGGAGATATTAGCCAGCTTTACCAAAGCCATTATCTACTAGAATCAGTGACAAATTATTCTGCAGAGTATAAGATTAAAGATTTAGACCCAATCTAGTGAGATGCAATCATATGTCCTACTGAATGTGAGGGACTGTGACTGTGTCCATTGTTTGAATGAGACTGAACTGCCATTGGACTTCTTTGAAGTATGTCCTCTGCTGGGGTCATAAAGCAGGGTATACATTTAATAGGGTATAATATATAAGTTGAGTGCCTCAAGCCCACATGTGGCCCTCAGAGACTTTGACTGTAGCCTGCCTGCATGGGTGCCCAAGCTGTGGCAGATGCTCTCCCAAGCCAGTGTGTCCTCTTCATGTAAATCATGGCCCCCTCATTGTGCAGAAAAAAACATCTATTTGCTGGACTGAGGGGAGCATGATTGTGATGAGGAGGACAATGTGCTGCAGGATCATCCCTGCATACTCCCTCCCCCTCTAAACTGCACTCCACTTGCTCACAAACCACTGTTTGTTGGAATGGAGGGAACACAACTGTGACGGAATGATGCTCTAGCAGTTGCATTCTCTATGAGTGAGCCTCTGAGCATGGCTGCTAGAGTGATTGCTACATGATGAGCTAGCTGCAACTGTGCTCAGAGAGGCAACCATAGACAACATGCGTGTTAGAACATTGTCCAGCACTGAGTTGTCAGGATCACCCTGCGCTTAAGATGCTAAGTTTTTTTAAAAAATCCAATTTGCATGAATGGTAATTTTTTCCTTTCTTTCCCTTTTTACTAAGGTTTCTAGTCGGAAGAGCTTTGCGAGGGGGGGGGAGGAGGAGGGAAACCCCCCCCCCCGGGTATTTATTTATTTATTTTATTACATTTGTATACCGCCTCATAGCCAAAGCTCTCTGGGTGGTTTACATAACATTAAAACAATTAAAAACAATATACAAAAATTAAAACAGCAAAAACATACAATATACACATAATATACACATACATTTAAAACCACTGTAATAACTTTAAAAAGCTATAAACCTAAAACCAAAATAAACCCAGGCTCATCAGATATTGCTAAATGTCTGAGAGAAGAGGAAAGTCTTGACCTGGAGCTGAAAAGATAACAATGTTGGCGCCAGGTCTCCCTCGTCAGGGAGATCGTTCCACAATTGGGGGCCACCACAGAGAAGGTCCTCTCCATTGTTGCCGACCTCTGAGCTTCCCTCAGAGTAGGCACTCAGAGGAGGGCCTTAGATGTTGAACGTAGTGTTCGGGTAGGTTCATGTCGGGAAAGGCGTTCCGTCACATATTGTGGTCCCAAGCTGTGTAAGGCTTTATAGGTTAAAACTAGCACCATTAATTGGGCTTGGAAACATACAGGCAGCCAACGCAAGTGGGCCAGAGAAGGTCTTATAAGCTTGAACTTTCTGGTCCCAGTTATCAATCTGTGTGTGTTTGTTTGTGAGGGTGTGTGTATCTCTTTCTTTGGAGGGGGAATGTCTGGTCTATGTTCGTGTGAGGTAGGTGTGGGTGGATTTATGTTGAAAAAGTTTGCCCATCCCTGGCATAATAGGGGAGAGCATTAATACTCATCTTACAGATGGGAAGGACATCTCCAAACAAACGAGATGCTGTAATTATCCACCACAGGTGATTAGTTACAAGCTAAATATTGGCAAGATACATATCCATTCATAAGCAATACTTAGATATGTTATGTATTTTATATCCTCTTCAGCAAAATGCAAATTCATTACTATGAATATTTTTTTAATTAAAAGCATTATAGACTATCTCAAGCCCTTAACATTCACAAAGGGTGGTTTTAAAGCTGGAGTGAATCCTCCAAAGAAAATTGCTCCCAAAGTACTGAATTTACAAAAGAAAAATAACTTATTTTTACATAAGAAACTTTAAAGGCTAAATGTAAAAGCAGAAAAGAATGCCCCAGGTTGCTATATACAATTACTGGGCAAACACAATACAGACTCAGGATTAGAGAGTACTCAAAATTATCAATGACCAATGCAACACGTTCTCTCTCTCTCACGCACACACTCAAGGTATAGTGTGAAATATTTAATGCACATGCATACATAAACATTCTTAGTACCAACAAATGAATCATTTGAATCAGACCTGTGATCCTTCTAAGTTGAAAGTCTGAGCATTGTGACACAACAACATGACATCCTTTTCCAGGTCGCTAAGACTCCGATATTTATGGTTACGAATTCTTTCCTAATGTGAATATATTTTAAAACAAGAGAGATTGAAATGGGAAAATTAAAGATAGGACAACTGTTAACAAATGTGCTGTAATCCTGAACACGATGCAGCTGTATCATAAATAAAATTGCTATTATCTTTTTAATATGGATTAATTAGATAGCACAAACATAACAGGCACATTCAGATAAAAGCCAAAAGCAGAATAAAAGCTCTCCAAATGCTGAGTGGAAGAGCTGGATAACAGTGATGAGCGGTTGGGCCAGAGGGCTTGAAGTGATATCAGTTTCAGTGCTCTTAAGTATACTAGAGAGATGGGAATAGGGTACTCTAACAAGAGAACTTGTGTCTGATTCAGGAATAATTCTCACATGCAAACCCTGAAAATAAAAATTAATGCAGCTATAAGCTCAACCACATATTACAATAATCTTCTTACAGTGCAATCTTATCTATCTATCTATCTATCTATCATCATCTATCTTTATTCAGAAGCAGGTTCCATTGAGTATATTGGGGCTTACACCCAGATAAGTGGGTAAGATGACTGCAGCATTGATTTGGCAACCATGATCAATAAATCACTGCTTACACTTCTAAATATTAGCAATACCAAGAGACCACAACAGTACATGTGTTAATGCTACGATAGTGACTGCTGTGAGTTTAGGTATCTTTACAAAGAGAAGTATTTTTGTTATGTCACATGTATGTACTACAATGGAAGAAAGTGGATTGACAGTTGATTTCCATGAGTTGGATCCACCTCACAATGCTCCCACCAGCAGAAGGGGGGGGAAGGTGATTTTTGCATATCCTCCTTCCCTCTGTAGCCCCCAACATCACTCTCTCCACTGTACCAAAAGGGTTCCTAACCTACAAAACAGATTTTCAGGGAGGGGGCATCAGAAGACCGCAGGGGGAGTGGTAACGATGCATATGCTGGATCCAACCCCCACGTTCAAATGCAATTCCAATACTCCCTCTCCAAATTTGTCCCTGGTTTCACACTCCATCTGAGCTTTTGTATGCATGTCACCTTTTGTAAGCATCTTAATAAAGCTTTCCTTGAAAATGTAGGCCCTACTATAGATAACCTGCCATTTAGAACTTGCCTTGCTGATAGTTCGTGCTCTCTAGAATTTGTTTGTAGTAAGCCATTGACAGTGAAATATTATAAGCATGGAAGATTCAGAGCAAGCACTATTTTATATTTATAATATATGCAAGAGTGTAAAATCCAAACATTGATAATTTGGTCTGATGCTGAAAAGCCACATTGCTGTGAAATAGAAATTCTGCCCACCTTTATTTTTTTGAAGTCCACTGGCTTTCTAATTAACTCGTAGTATTCAGGATATTCTTTTCTGGAAGGCAGTTGAATGAAGACTTCACTTAACTGTCGTCCTGAACTGTTAATAAAGATAAAAACAATCCAAAACATTACTACTCAGTCAGTGAAAAGAGATGGTACCCAATAAAGACTCCATCTCTCCTCCTCAAATATTCTTAGGGTATGCTCTCATAGGAGTAAGTGCCAAGATAAATATTGGGAATAACTAAGTAAAAACCATCAATTACGGATGCCTGATTCAAAACTAGTTTTCCTTGGGAAATTGCCAGCCCTGGCCCATTATATGCAAAACACAGCTTTTGAAAAATACTAAAATATCTCTAGTATTACTACCATTAAAAAGGAGACTCCTGCGGTTTTGGCATCTAAAAAGCATGGCAGATTTTCTGCCACGACATACACAGCTGACATCTTGGATTTGTGCCTCAGTGGGAACAAATCCTCATTTTGAATTTCAGGAGCTACAGTCAAACTGTCCAGAAGCTGCATTTTTTTTATGAACCTCAATGTGACGGAAAGCCTAATTGTAAGCTGTACACTTTTACTACTTTGGCAGCAGAACCATGCTTTTTTTTAAACAAACAAACAAACAAACCCAACAGTGTCATTCTTGGAAATTTCATCAGCAGTTGCACAGCTTTTACCACATTTGCATAAGTAATATAAGCTACAGTTTGGCAGTAACATATACCTGTGCATGAAACCCTCCATAGCTTCACTATTCGTGATCATCTCAAATTTGGGAAAGTCCTTCTTTAAGCTGGCTCCTTGTTTTCTAGTCACAGTTGGTGAGATTTGAGCTTGAATATGGACATTGCACATGAGCTACTCATTATCATGACCCTGACTTAAGCTACAAGTCTAACACGGAGGAGGAGGAGAAGGAATCAGCTGGATTGAGGAGACAAGCAGTGAAAGCCACACAGGTGTTAAACCTAGACCAAAGGCCTAAGACAGAGCTTGGAGTCTGTCAGCCAGGAGACTCCTGAATCAGAGACCTCAGAACTGGAGCGGCAGGAGATGGCATCCCCTGAGAGATTCCTCTGAGGAATCTGCCCCCTTTAGACCAGCAGCCTTGCACATCACCCTCAGTTCCTGCTCACCAGCATATAATGCTCCAATTGAGAGGCCAACCTCTGTGAGAATCGTAGGAATAGGGTGGAGCCTGGGAAGGGTAAAGGTACCAGACTTTAGCCCTGTTCAAGCTTTCGATACTGAAAGGGGCAAGTGGAAAGGGGCAAGTGCTAGCCCTGCCCCCTTAATGCTGTTGCATATTCCGGCCACACTCCCTGCCTGATGCATGATAGGCTCAATCTGAAGGGGGCCACCTTCTATGTGCATAGGAAATAGGAACCCCAGGCCTCCTGTATGAACAAACAGGTACTAACAATTGGGTGAGACTAGAAATGGGATGGCCTGGGGAAAAACTGGGGGAAATTGGGTTTTCGGATCTTTTTTTGAGGGGGGGGGGTCTGAAAAATTGAACTATTTTGGATTATGAAATACATAATCTTTTATGTAAGACTAGAAATGTAAAATTTCTGGAAATTTTGAAGCCATGGGGGATTTTTTTATCAACTTTGTAATATACCCAGCATAGTTTGCTTTGCATCTTTATTACAATTATTGTTCTAAAGTATCTTTTACTGATAGACAGTAAATTATGCTCCACATCATGCTCATTTCCCAACAAGTGATTAGAGTTACACTATTATAATATATGGAAAAAATATGCTTTCTTGATAGTTTGGGTATTGTTCTATAGAGTCTTGGGTTCTGGGCTTGTTCTGGTTAGTTGCTGTAGTAGTCAATGAAAGTCATTCTAAAACTCACATGTGTGAGAAACACTGTAGGGTATCCTACCACATGTGATAAACAGTGCTTCTTTTGTTTATTTTCTTTAAAAAAAACTTGAGGTTTGGGATCTATGGAACTGATTGCCACAGTTTTTAATAAAGTTCTCAATTAGATTTCTCACTGTATATAAAACCTTTAACTGTTGCCACCAAAATAAACCCTCATAGGAATCTCAGTGGCATGGTTCCTATGGCATAGGCATGGGGATGATATCACCACTAGGGATAAGGTTGCAAAATAAACATAGGATTTTTTTGGAGTCCACCTCACAAGGCCATAGATGCTGCTATAACCACGGTAAGGGGACTCTGCGTTCCAATTTCGCAGCCACACGCTGGCTCCTTTCTGAGGTTGCAAAAGTGACCTCTGGTGACGGTAGATGGATAAGGAGTGGGAGAGGAGAGGCCAGGATCTGCAGAATCCTATGGCCTCTCCATCACCTCTTGCCACCAGTTCCAGGTGAGTGAGCTAAACAGGCTCATAAACTAGTCTAAGCAGTGGTGGTGGTGGTTGTTTTTAATTGTTTTTTTGGAAGGAGAAATGGGAGGTGAAATGGAAGCCTTCTCCTGCTCTGCTGGCAACACCTCAGGAGGGCATAAGATTCCCAGAAGCTTCTGAGCTCAGAGGCTTCCATCTAATAGGCAGCAATCCCCTAGGATTGCACTCTACAACGTTAAAGGGAATTATTTACAAAACAGCATAAAATGTTACTCTTGAAATAATAGGTTGAGATTGCATAAAGATTCTTATATTAAATATGCTTAGTTATCATTCCTAAAAGGAGTGTCTTCCTTCGCCTGCTAGATAAATAAGCTCCTTCAGACCAGATTTCCCAAAACTCCACCCCAATCTTCCTCCAGTTCTACATGCTTACTGGCTTCTACGATGATTGAGATGTTTCAGGGACTACTTGCTCAAGTTCCCTCTGGTCAAACATAAAATAGGAACCTAAAATGTATTATATATAATTTGGTTTGGTAATAAAATTATCAGGTTTGATATAATAAAAATTATTTTTAGAATCCTAAAGTAACAAAGTGGTGCTACATATGTAAAGAGTGTTAAAAACAAGGCTAATTATTGCATACTTTTACCAAAATTTCTGCTTTTTTTCTGGGGGAAAAAAACAGAAAAAATCAGGTCTTTTCCCCCTATGGCTTTAAAATTTCCAGAAATGTTACATCTCTGCGTGAGACAGCTGAAAACTGGTCAGACTCTGGATATTCAAGTTGTGCGGCACTATTTGTAAGCACATAGTAATTACTAAAAAGAAATTGTAGTAACCATTATATCAGAAAGGAAAAATTAAGATTGTGCTGAATTTTACTTAAGATATTATTTAAGTTCAAGAAATACAGTGGTATCAATCAAATCCTTAGGTGGAAGGAATCTGGACTAACTAAAGAGCAGTCATGTCCAATAATATTTAAAATGATCGCTTCTCGGCCTTTTGCCTAAGATCAAGTGTATAGTGTAATGTTTAAAATGCATTAAGGAGGGATATCCTGCCAAAGATATGCAAATTATCCAGCAGATTATTTTGATCACATTCTTAGAACAGCAACAGAATATTGAATTTTATCTTTTAAAAAAACACAAAAACAAGCCAAACACCTTTACACAGAAAATATTCCATTGCTTAGTCCTTTTGTGAATGGTTAAAGGGAATATGGCTAAAAAAAGAACCAAAGCTTAAAAAAAAACTTTTCTAAGGAAAACCTCTAAGAGTTGCAATTGAGGGTATACTGAAAGAAAATTATAATATATGAATAGGCTGTCCTGGCTTTTAATCTACACTTCCAGTTTTATGTGTATCTTTAAAACACACGCACACACATAAATGAAAGATCTACTAAACACAAAAAGCATGCGCACTATTTCTTTTCTGGTTGCCTAGCAACTACCAGACTATATGCTGAAGAGCAATAGGACCTGCATAAATTAATAGAATCTACAGAAAGATGAGTGGCATTTACAACTGCACTAGGTCATATTTCCCCTCCCCCCATACATATAAGGAAATCAAACCATAACACACATACAAACATATATAACAAAACCTTCTTTTGTTTTGCTGTACAATATCTTGCTACATTGGTGGGCGATGCATCTCTCATGTTTCAAAAGCAATGTATTGTGCTCTATTTAAAATCCAAGAGAAAATGTTGCGTAAACACACACACACACACACACACACACACACACACAGTGTTCATGTTTCTTTGAAGGAATTCACTTCACTCCATTGGACTGCCAATGAAAGGCAGTGGCTGTGACCTAAGTCTGATTTTCTAGACAGCTCACTGACGGCTGATTTTCATGTTATGCTCTAGAGACAGGCATAGTTCAGCCCATTAGCTCTCTACAGAACAACTCGGCTTTATGCTCTGTACAGTATTGAACTGGCACTAAAGAGATATTAAACAGTAGCCATGTTAGTAGGGCAAAGCTGGATCACTCCATAAGCACTGGAAACTGTTTTAATAGCAGCAAGACAAACTGTTTGCACTACAGCAGCTGTAGCAGCACCATCTGAAACTTGTGGGCTCCTCAGAATTGTGCACTGAATCCTCAGTTTTCTCAAGTGTGTACTGATTTCAATGCTGTGGAGCAAACTGTCCATGAAAAATCATCGCAGGCCACCAACATACACTGAGAGTGGAACGCCTAGAGAGTAGGAACTACACAGAGAGCAACACTTAAAGAAGCGGTGCAAAGTAGAAATCCAGGAAGGTCAGAGATAAATCTCCAGTCCTCGCAGGACTGTCTGATTCTGCAACCTCTAGGGAAAGTGACACAAGCCGACTGGAAGTATGTGAAGGGTTTGCTCTCAGGAGTAAGTACCTCACGCATCAAAGAAATTTAGACATGAAAATTTTCTCATCAAGTACCGAGAACAATATTTAAATTAAACTATGATCACTTCAAAACACTAGAAAGCAATAAGTAAGAACTCCAGTGTTGGGGAATACTGCCTCTGAACTAATCAACCTGTTACCTTGTCAGGAACTATTTCTGAAGGGCAAAGCCAGAGTAGACCAACAATTTTAACCAGGGTATACTGCACAGGACTCCACAGGATGTGATCCTTGTTCTTCATGCATGCTTAATAAAGCAGCAAATGCAACAGAGTGTGCAGTGCAATAATGAACTCCAACAGACTTTCCATGATTAAAAGAAATGTTTGGTACATGAAATGTGACCTTCCATTCCTACCCACCATGCTAAGAATGTGTAGGGGTGTGTGTACGCGCATGTATGGGTACATATCTCTCTCTGTGTGTATCTATACCTACAGATGATAAATAGATAAATATAATGAGAGAAAGAGAGAGTTGATCTCTATGGAAACTTACTCAAGAAGTGGTTTAGCCTGAGGCTTGTTTTGCTGATAAATTACAAACTTCACACTCAAAGGTAAAAAGCATGTGATTGTAAGCTAGTATTTCTGTTCTACTTCTGTGTGGAATCTGTCCTAGTATCATTTGGGGAAATTTCTTTTCATGTTCAAACATCATAATCACCTGGAAAAAGTTCACTAGGATATATCTATTACATCTGACTGACTACTTTGTCATGCTCTCTGAAATGCAACAACGTATATTTTGACAAACAAAGCACTTGACATCTTGGGCGTCATCCTAAAATCCCCACTAAACTTGCATGCTTTCAAATCTGCTCAAGGGTACCCAATTTCTGGAGATTTGGCGGGGTGGGGTTGGAACTGTTCTACCAATGGTTGCTATACCACTGGCAGACAGTCAGGATTAGATACAACCCTAAGGATGTGAAAATACCTAGATATAACAGCTACAAGTGGCACGTTACTTGTTATGCTTGACATATATGTTAATTAGCTATGTGCTGGAGGACTTTTAACTTTAGATAGCCATAATTATTAACAAAGTACTTGAGCAAAATACAGGAATAAAAACAAGTATTTCATTTTTCTGATCAATGTTCTCTTCTTCATGGAATCTATAATGTCTGTTGTTTATCCATTAGATAGCCCTTCCCAATGCAGTCTGGTCCTCAATACATGTTATCAAAGCAAATTCTAATAAATAACAATAGCACTTGCTCAGCATTTAAATAAAGTAAAAATGAATAGAATTCACAGCATCCTTTGCAAACTCCTTTCCAAAGTAACTTGTCTACAACATGGACCTGCAGCTTCAGCGCTTTCTTCAAGGGCAATCAATGTCAACAACAAGCTAATTAAAATTAAAAGTTGTAGCTAGGGGCAGAGTTTCAGATTTTGCTTTGATTATGATTTTTGTAAATAGAAGGAACTCTGTAACCTTTGCTGTTGGCAAGTCAATGTAGAAAAAGAAAAGGGAACCGTTTGGCACACACATACCTGCCAACAATGATAGATCAGTGCTCCAGGCATATGTATAAGATGATAGCAAGCAATGCAACTGATTTAAAGCACAATCTTAGCCTTGTTAAGTCACAAGTAAGTCCTGCTGAATTCAATGACACTCTGTACTAGGGAAAGGGGAGAATTTAGTTTGGTCTGAATGTTTAGCAAATCAACCTAATTAGCACTTCCTGGACTAAAATGTAAATCAGAACAGAACATTGGTATTTATGAGAAGGTTCCTTCTCAGTTGGTATGTGGAAAGCATCCCACAATGGGTTAACACTGCCGTTCACCCAGGGAAAAGCAGAGACCTTGTGACAGATTTTCAAGTACTTTATTGATCTCAGGCTCCTCCTTGCCTGTTTCGTCCGTGGTTATAGCAGACATAGATAAAAGTAGAAACTCTCCCAGGTGGAGTCATAAGAAGGACCACAAGGCCATGCAGATTAATGTTAAAACAGTTATATCAAAAAGAATAACCAATTAGTGCCCCACAGGGAAGGACGAGCTTGAGAGCATAGAGGTCAGTTGCTATAGAATTGTGACTGTATAGACTCAGGGGAAATAAAGATGTGGTTGGGATCCTCTTCTACACTCCAATCCAGAAGGAACCTTCTTGGTAAGTACCAATGTTCTGTCATACAGATTGGGGTGAGGAAGGCATCCCACAATGGCACTTACTAAAACCAATAACCAATTTGGATGGGAAGAAGATTACGAATTAACGTATATTATAATGCTACTACCTTCTGGAGGCATATGTTTCAATTTTATAATATCTAATGAAGAATTTGGTTTTTTCCAAGTTGTTGCTTTGCATACCTCAGTCAAAGATGCACTGGTGCTTAAAAAGGCCAAGGTGACTGCTGATCTAGTTGAGTGTGCTGTAACAATGAAAGGTTTAGGGAGGTGTGATGCCTCATATACCAGAAATATGCATGCTTTTAACCATCTACCTGATGTGGATCTGGACACTTTTTGCCCATAACTGAGGGATGAAAAGATATGAATAAAGAACCATATTGTCTAAAGGTAGATTTTTACTGCCTTGCATACGTCCAATTTGTGTTAGTCCCTCTTTTGTGACTGAGAGATATTAGGTTAGAAGGAGGGTAGGATCAAGTCCTGAGACCTGTGAAATAATGTGTTAACTTTTGTGGATAAACATCGGATCCTTCCTGCGGATCACTGTGTCTTTTTGAAAGTTGGTAAGCCCATTACTTACGAAAAGGGCTGATATTTCTGATATTCTGCTTGCAGAAGTAAGGCCTACCAGGAATAAGACTTTTTGAGACAAAATTCTAAGTGGTACAGATACAAGTGGTTGGAAAGAAGCTTTTGTAGATGCCGAGAGGACCACATGTAGGCTCCAAGATGGAAATCTGTGAATCACTGGAGGGCTTAGCAGAGAGGTTCCCTGGAGAAATCTTTTAAGGTGAGGGGGTGTGCTTAATGGAGGGCACCTTGGTTTTGATAGAACTGAAGAGATGTCTGATGTTTACCTGTGCAAGGTGCCAGTTTTTAGGCCCAAATTGAGGCCTATTTGGAGGAAGGAAAGTTCTTTGATGATTGCTGTTTGGGCATTGCTCTTTTTTCTCCTGTACCATCTGCAGAAAGCCTTCCAAGTGGTCTCAAATATGTGAGATGAGATTTGAATCTCCATAGTGCCTTTGCCATAATACGGTTTGTTCTAAGAGACCATGCGGACATTGGATGTGGTGCAAAAGGTATTGCTCTGAATTCTAGCTAATTGATGCTGTGTTTATTTTCCAATAGCTGCCATTTCCTTTGGGCTATGTGATTGTTGCAGTGGGGGCCCCCATACTTCAAGTCTTGCATGGTTCCTGGAATAGTGTGCCGATTTGAAGGTTTGGAAGGTGTTGCCACCAAAGAAGGGAAGCTCTGAGTTGGTGATGTTCCTTCTTGGCGATCGGGAGATGGAATAGTAGTAACAGCCAGTGTAAAGGCGAGAATGCAGTCTGGTCCACAAAACAATGCCAAGGCAGGAGATCATAAAGCCCAGTAGGTGTGCCATATCCATTATGTTGATGCTGAACTTTCTTTGACTGAGTATGTGGTTTAAACACTCTGTCTGGATAGAGGAACAGGTAGCCCTTCATGGTGTTGAGCATGGCTCTAAGGTGGAGTAGATACTGTTGGTATAAGCTGGCTTTTCCCCCCATTTATGATGAATCCATGATGATGGAGGTAGGCAACTCTTAAGAAAAGATCCAGTAAAGCTTTGTGACTGAAGGGGGACCAGATGAGTAAGTCATCCAGGTATGGTTAGATGTGCATTCCTTTTAGACGTAGATGCGCCACCAAGAACACCATGGTCTTGGTGAAGACACAGGGTGCTGAAGTTAGGGCAAAGGGCATGTCTTGTGCTGATTCTGGTAGGCGAAGTGCAGGAAACGTCTCTGATGTGAAGAAATTGGAATATGGAGATGAGCTTCAGAGGTGTTGACGGACGTGATAAATTCTCCTTATGAAGGGCTTCTCTGATCATTTGAAGAGTTTCCCTGTGAAAATGTGTGTATTTAACAAATTTGTTGAGGTGCTGGAGATCAAGTATGGCCCACCATTCTCAATCTTTTTTGGTTTCTATGAGGATGCCTTTTAAGGCTTTTTCTCCAAATAGTTATTTTCCTGTGAAGGACACTGTGGAGATGTTTCCTCTAGAGGCAATATCTACATTCCAGTATGTAAGCCAAATGGAACTTTGAGCCATGAAGCATACATGAAATTGAACTGCATCCTGTGGAATCTGCTAAGAAGGCAAATTCTCAGGTAATTCTCTATATAAGGTAGTCTGATTTAAGTCTTTATTGTTTATAATATCCTCCACCTATAGTAAAGACGCTCTAGAAGTATGAGGAAACTGCTGATGCCCACAGGACTAGGCCTCATGCTTCATGAACTTTCTTTAATGCTACATCAGAACTCCTTTTGCCCTGGTCTTTAAAGAGAGTGTCTCCCATCTTTTGGCATGACAGCCTTTGACAAGAGCACTGCTGCGGCAGTTTCTACAAAAGGCTTTTCAAAGTTCTTCCATGACATCCTGTGGAAGTATATAATTTTTTTGTGCTGTATTAGTGCCCTTCTTCCTTTGAAGTGATGTTTTCTATTCCTCTTTTAGTAATTTTTTTTAAAGAGTTAGGACAGGGTATCTCTCTGGTTGTTTCTTGAGGCTCTGGGAACATCGCAGTTCTTCTGGATAGTTGTCCCCCCTCCCCCACTGGTTCTGTTGGCTGAATGGCTAAAGAGGTAATTGCTTTCGACAACAAAGGTATAAAGTCATCTCTATTTTTAAAAAATCTGTCAGAAGCAGTTTCCTCTATCGTTTCTATGTCTGCCCATTCCACTTCTTCCCCTCTGGAGTTGACCTCCTGTCCTTTTCTTTCGCATTTAACTTTTTATTATTTTCCACGCATAAAAAAAACAATCAAAACACATACATGAACGAACTAAACATCAAGTACAACATACTAATAGAGGATAATCTACAAAGTTGCAGCCCGTTCCGCTCTTCTCAACAGCAAAGGACTGTAACGCTATATTGATAATTAAATTATACATTTCCCAAATGTTTCTTTCTCTCTACTCATAACCTTTTCTTATTCATTGAATCCACAAGTAAATAAGTCATTTTTTTCTTGCCCCTGTATATAATCTATAAAGGTTTTCCATTCAGTTTTAAATCTGGCCGTTGACTTTTCTCTAATTATTGACGTTAATTTCGCCATCTCCGCCAGGAGTTGACCTCCTGTTCTGAAGGCAAGGAAGAATCACTGAGTATGGCTTGATGGAACGCCTCTCCTGACACGAACCTACCCATACACTACGATCCACATCTAAGGTCCTCCTCCGGTTGCCTACTCTGAGGGAAGCATGGAGGGTGGCAACAAGGGAGAGGGCCTTTTCAGTGGTGGCCCCCCAATTATGGAATGATCTCCCCGACGAGGCTTGCCTGGCACCAACATTGTTATCTTTTCGGCGCCAGGTCAAGACTTTCCTCTTCTCCCAGGCATTTCACAGCATATGATGAGGGTTTTGTGCTGTTGTTGTGCTTTGACCCAGAATTGTTGTTTTAAAGGATATTGTAATTATAACTTGTTTTTATGCTTTATGGTTTTAACTTTTGTACATCGTTGTTTTAAATGTTCAATGTTTTTAATTTTTGTAAACCGTCCAGAGAGCTTTGGCTACGGGGCAGTATATAAATGGAATAAAATAAATAAATAAACAAATAAGAATCAGATCTGTGTGCTCTGTTCTAACAGCTTTCTTACCTAGTAAAGGATCAGTCAAGTTATCTAGTACTACCTTGGTGAGTTGGGAAAGTACTGATTTATCGATTTGAGAAATGTTTGTTATGGATGGGTGGCCATTTATTTATTTATTAAATTTCTATACTGCCAAATAGCCAAAGCTGTCTAGGCAGTTCACAAAAATTTAAACCACAAAGTACAGCATAAATACAGCATAAAATATAGAAGCTTTATCCCCGTTTTAGATCAGAAGAGGTAGAGGGAATGGCAGCTTCTTCCTGCTCGGAGAAATCAAAACCACTTTCCAAAATGGCCGTCTGTCTAGTTTGGTGGGAATCCTCGGCGCAGGGGAATCATTAAGTGTTCCGCTGCCCCTTTTCATCCTCTTCTGAGTCCAAATTGAGCCTAAACGCAGGCTGCATGTGAGAATGGTGCGGTAGGCTGACACAAGTGCCCCAACTCCCTTGACCTCAGCCGTCTCCCTTGCAGCTGGCTTGGAGCTTTCCTGCTCCATTTTGGTGAGACTTAAGAGGTGGTGTGAGCTGGCAAACTGATTATTCCAGGGCAAAATCTCAGGTATCATCAGCAAAAACACACACCTTGCGGGAGATGAGAATACTTGTTCTCTTTGTTTTCTGTGGTATTCTGACTATCCTCACATGATTAACCTCTTTGTGTTTGATTGCTGCCTCAGAGCTTGATTTCTTTGCCATGGAGCCATAACAAAAAGTGAAAAAAGAACAGAAGAAACAGAAACTGAAAGTATTTTTTTTAAGTAGAAGCTAAGAAAGTTTGGAAGTTATAGGTAAGAATATAGATGTTTTATAATCAGAAGAGTGGTAGCGATAATAGAAGTAGCTTTTTTAAGGAGAGGTAGCTCTTTCCTAAGCAAAAAGC
Source organism: Anniella stebbinsi (assembly GCA_029215795.1). Lineage (NCBI taxonomy): Eukaryota > Metazoa > Chordata > Lepidosauria > Squamata > Anniellidae > Anniella > Anniella stebbinsi. The sequence goes on along the minus strand of JARDYH010000002.1, from coordinate 87,024,110 downwards.
AAGGACAAACTGGCAAGGTGAGCCTAGGACTAATAGAATACACATGGTCTGCCCCCCAAAATGAACCAGAGCCTGCAAGTTTTGCTTGCAGCTATAGGACCAAAACATATAAGGTGCATGCTTTTGCTCTCAGGTCCTGCCTTGTGGCGCTTTCCCTTGGAAAAGCTGTAGAAAGCATGCCAGTCTGTCAGCTGCTCTAGTGTGGCTACCTGCAAAGTTTCAGAAATGCTGTGGCAGAATTTAGCCATACTGCTCTAGATGCCATCTCAGCTGGTCAGGGATGTCACAGCACTTTGTTCCCCATTGTGAGGTAAAGAAAAATGGGTGCTTTGAAAAATGGCTCAATGCTGTGCAAGGTATCATTCTCCGGTGGTGGGGAAGGGGGAAGCTGTTTGGAGAGCCAGAGTGAGTACAGAATATGTAGCCTGCCTGCTCCTCACCTAAGATGCAGTGCTGTAGAACCTCCTGCCTTGGCTGGGAAACAACAGGATCTCACAATTCAAGCTTAAAAATGTTCCTCGCCAGCCCGACTATGGTCATGAGGGGGATTTCCTTTAAAGAGAAAAGAGATGCCTAATTGACTGGGAGGTGCCAAGAATTTGGTGTTTTGCTGCTGAGATACTGTGTATCTGGACAAACAGGGACCCCTCTCCCTCGACGGCTTCAAAGATTCACAGATCCTGTCTGATAGCAAGAGGTGTAATCCCAGATGACAAATTACCCTGTTGCCAATAGGGAGCGAAAAGTTTGCCATACAGGCTAAGGACTGCCCAACCAACTGCTATGTTTTTTAAATCTGAGATTAAAAGCTCTAGTTGATTCATCACACTGATTAACTGGTTCAAGCTTTGTTCTTTAGCTAAGAAAATTAGCTGTAAGTGGCCAAATTTGGCCTGAGGAACCAATGGAAGAACGATCTATTCAAACCTGGATAAGTACAATAGTTTTCTTAATGACAGCATTTGCTTTTAGAGGAAAATGGAAGTGAGAGATCCTATTTGAAGCTGTGCATCATCTTTTCACAAGTCTAGATATTGAGCTACCCTATTTCTTCAATTCTAAGACACACTTTTCCCCCCATATAAACGTCTCTAAAAATGGGGTGCGTCTTAGAATCGATGGTGATTTCCCCACATTTAGAATCAAAGCCTTTTTTCTGTTGGTGGTTCTGAAGGTGTGTCTTACAATCGATGGCGTCTTAGAATTGAAGAAATACGGTAGATGTATGTGGATACATTTCATCACATTACTCCTTTTCTCATAAAATGTGAGGTAACCCTTGTGACACATTTCTTTCAGCAGTAACAATAGCCTGCAGATGTCACTTAGTGTTCTAGAACTTGTATGCTTTTTGTTCTAGGAAAGTAAAGAGTTAGAAGATGTTGCCAATAAACATTATTTTTAAAGAGGTGCTCTTCTTGCCCAAAGCAAATTTCTAAAACTATTCAAAATATTAACGGATTTTTGTTTTAAAATTTTGAAATAATCTCAAACATGGCTGAATTCTCATTACATCTTCCAACAAGCCCCACTTAATAAATTATGTGTTTTAATACCTTGTCAGGGGACTAGATAACACTATCAGAATTTTAATACGTATAGAGCCATGGGGGAGTACTATTTGTGTACTATTTCTCAGATCACTCATCTCTATAATTAGGGTGATCATATTTACAACCCAGCCACACTTATTTCAGTCTCTAAGGAGACAGGTGCCATTGATCCATTTCTAGAGTAATAAACTTCTATGTTACAGAAAACATTACTATCAAGGGGGATAAACAACTTCATTAACAAATGGATCACAGCAAGGAATACAGGATTTAGCCAATGTAATATGCAAGACAGCAAACTTGGATCATACTTTATTACTAACATGGATTGCATGCAAATTCCAAAAGTATGCTATTGATTGCTTGTACTTGGGAATAAGGATTTTGAATACACAATTAATAATACTTTCCACTTAATATCACTTAAAAACTCTGAAATCACCTCAAATCTCGTGACAAAATTGAAAGAAATCTAATAGTAAATACGTAAACAGATAATGTTAAACACAAAACTAACGCACGTTTGAGAAACCTAGCAAACTCACTGCAGGAGTCAGAGGATATTAACTAGAATCATAGAATAGTAGAGTTGGAAGGGGCCTATAAGGCCATCGAGTGCAGCCCCCTGCTCAATGCATACATACATACATACATAGTTTACTAACATTTTCATGTTACAGTTATAAAATGCTTCTTCCTACCCATATAAGAATGGCTGAATATCTTGTTATATGGCTGGCTATGTAGCTATTATTTACTTTTTTCCTAGAGATTCACTAGGTCTCTAAAGAATGAGCAGAGATTTACTATGCATGTTTACACAGAAAAAGTGGTACTACTCCAAGCATGGCTGGGAGTTGTAGGACTTGTTTCTGTCAAAACATGCATAGGATTCTTTGGATGTCATGAAAAATCATGGCTTATTGTGACAGGACCAAACGTAGCCTCCCTCTGGCTGCATTTGCCCCTAATCTTCCGGCACAGCCATAAAGAGTTCAGAAACGTTTGTTTCCATTTTTGATTAAGTGCAGTTTATTGTTGTGGTGATCATAACTGTAGCTTGTTTGAAACAAGCCAACTTTAAACTGTAGTTTATGAAGCTGCATGTTTCAAACATACCATAGTTAAGTTTAACCACAGTTTAAAGTTTGAATGCTAAAATGTGGTTAATTGAAATTAGAAGTGAAAACCTCTGAACTCCTCCTCAGAGCCGTGGTTAAAAAGGAGAGGATAAAGGGGAATATGTATGCCAAGGGGAGGCTAGATTTGTGCTGTCCAGAACCCATTGTATCTGTGTTGTAAGCAACAAATAGAAGGTCATGATTTAATGCTGCTTTGTGGTCAAGGAACCAGTAAAACATGTCATAGTTACATCTTGCTACACTCTGATGTATGTATACTGGGCAAACTAAGATCTTGCTGCTGGAGAGTTCTTTCTCACATACAAAATTCATTGTGGCTTCTTTGATTACCTCACCACAAAGCCATAAGAACATAAGAAGATGCATGCTAGATCAGACCAAGGGTCCATCAAGTCCAGCACTCCAGCTGTCGACCAGGGACCCACAAGCAGGACATGTTGCAACAGCACCCTGCCACCCATCTTCCCTACAACTGGTACACCTAGGCATAGTGCCTCTGATACTAGAGGTGGCACACAGCCATCAGGACTAATAGTCATTGATTGCCTTCATCTAGTACATACACAAGAAGTGTGTGCACTCATTAGAAAAAAAAATTCAGAAGGCAATCATTTTGTTTTTATTTTTTAAATACTAAAAATTCCAAATGCATTTAAAAGGTATTTGAAATGGCATTTTTAATTATTAAAAAGGCACTGATGTTGGATGTCACACTGCTAATGTCTATCTCAGAGAAGTATAGCAGAGTTCATTTCAACTAATCTGTTCAACCAGAAACCATTATTTTCAAAAACAAACATGTGAGGAAACATTTGATCAACAAATAGCAAATCTAGGCTACATAGGTTACAATTCTATACCTACTTACCTGGGAGTAAGCCCCATTGAACACAATGGGACTTTCTTCTGAATAAACTTGCATAGGATTGCATTGTAGGAAGCCAGAATTATTATTATTTTTAAAGCAAATGAATAACAGAAATTATTTAAGAAATTACAGCAGTCTTTGGGCTGCCAGTAAGTCTTCTTTAAATCTTTCAAAAACTCTTAAGATTATGCTATTAACATCCCTTGCTGGGGGGACTGCATGAATTTCAACCCACTTTGTACTTTATGAAAGATAATGAAGGGCCCATAGAAGTCATGAACAGCAAGCACCCCTTGACAGTCATACACAACATTTTCTCTCTATCTAATATGGCCTGCTTTTGTTATAGGAGGCAGTTATAGGAGGCATTCTTTTCACCTTTTTTTTGACATGCTCTGTCTCTCTCTCTGTACTTATTCTCCAATTTTTTGTCACGTGCCATGTACATAGATGATGCTAAACAAATAAATAAAATTTACATGGCTCAGAGGACAACTGTGATCCTGGGATGTGGATTACATCCTTAACTTGCGTTTGCGAGTAATAATTAAAATGGGAATTTACACAACACAAATACAGCCCTTTCCACGTGCTTGTATATTCATATATATGTTTGTATTCTTTTTACGTTCGATCTGTAAGATGCTTCTACTGAGATTAATGGGGGTTGTATATGCAAGAAATTTGTAGGACCATATCCAAGGATCACTGGACATCAAACTTGTGTCAAAAATTTGAAAAATGTAAATTTTTTAAAGCAAGTGTTTACAAAGAAAACAAAGAGCTGACCTAGGTAAACATGAGCTCACCTGTCTTTGTAATTGATCACAGTATCAATGATGGCATTCATCTGCTTTGTCAGCTTAGGGGGGTTGGGTGACAATTTCTCTGCTGGAGGTCTTCCCCTCCTCTTTTTTGCCTTCTCTCCATCTTCTTTGCCAGAATCCTTGTCAACATTTCTTCTCCTTTTTCGTTTTTTAAGCCGAACTTCCTCTTCCATTTCTTCCAAATTGCCGTCTTCGATTGCCTATTAATTAGAGAAGTAGAAAAATATACTTGAAAGATCAAAAGACACCAACAGAAGGTATATATTGAAAACTGTGCAAGGTGTAAATAACCTTGGAGTATGAGCAAAATCAATTTAGAAGCTCAGGTTCACCACACAAAAAAAAAATATTAGGAGCAATCAGCAGGACTAAATTTAAAAGCATAGTAACAGCATTGTCCCAAGTAATTTAATTGTATCCTGTGGAGAGGCAAGGCCACACCCCAAAAGGCCTTTGATGTTACAATAGTGTACATGCAAAGCATGTTCAATATGATATTTTAATAGTTACATTCATATATCCTTTTTAATGCATGTTTCTAGACAAAAGCAATCATTAGGAGGCAAAAAATATCCCTTTCAAACCCATCCATATATATATATATATATATACACACACACATACATACACATACACACACACACACACACACACACACACACAGATATATATATACCCCCTTTCACCACAAGCATAACCTCTGAAAAATTAACAAGCCAGATACTTTTTCAGAAGAGTTTTCAGACAGAATTCTCAAATCACTTAAGAGCCATGTAATTTTCACCTAGTATAATACCTCCTGACAATGCAGAAGAGGTGGACAGTATGGGATGGGGAAAACATCAAAACTCATACACAGTCAAGCAACATCCACTAGTACAAAATTCACCTGTACATGTGTGCTTAAAAGCACAGTCAACAACACTATGCAGTGAGAAAGTGAAATTGCTAGAAAGACAAACCTGGTTCAAAAGAAATCTGTTCACACTCTATCTCAGAAATCCATGTGACAAACACAGAAGCTGAACTTTCTTTGGTTTTAAAACAAAAGGAAAAGCCAGAGATACAGGGCAGTTCAGTTTTAAATAAAATTAAAAAGATGTTAGAGGAGGAAAAAACTGAAACCCTGATTTTTAAAATAAATCACATCAACCTTTATGATGAATGCTTTCTCAAAACATAAATGTTGATATTGTCCCTTTTGCTTCCCTGTGCTGCCTAGAAAACATGCAAATGCTAATCAATCCTTTCTCAGAGCTGAAAGAGCTCTAATCATAAGGCAATTACCTTCATTTTTCCACAGCACCAAACATGGCTAATATTTATGATCATGTGAGTGTAACAATCAATATACAAAGAGTGATTACATCCCAGACACAATTTCTTTCACTTGGGTACGTCTCTTGCAAAACATTTTGTGCATAAAACCTGGTGCACCACACAAAACAGGCTGCATGTTAAAAACGCCAGTGAGATTTCAGAATCTGTTTCCTATTCATCCGTCGATGTGCAAATCCACAGAACAAACAAGAACGTACAATCCTGAGGGAGAGCCTGAAACCCAGGCCTTAATAATCAAAAAATTTCCATCATGCTTCCACAGCATTCAGAAAGCCACTATGAAGGAGCCTGAGACCTGATGAGTTAGGAGGAAGAAAGGAAGGCAACAAAAAAAAATATCTGCACACAAATTCATTAATATTCATTTGGCTAACGCAGGACACCCACTATACAACACAGCAGCTAGCGAAGATTAAGCAAAGGAAACTGTTCTGCAAATCTTGGAAGCTAGAAATGCTAATAATAAATACAGTATGCAAGGCTGTCAACAGTTAATGTTATTGCTTTTCCTTAAGCACTCATTTGTACACAGAAAACACCAGCTTTTGATGTGTTACACACCTACACATGCCTGCGATGTAGTTCTACTGAATCTTCAAGACGGCAATGAAAAAGGATATTTACCTTACCACTATCAGCAGGCCGGCTATCGGAAATCACAGTTAGTGGGGATAAAATTAACAAGCCAGCAAAGCAGCGAGCTGCTAGTCTCTTCATCAGCTGATCAGGAAAAAAAAGAGAGCTGGGGAAAGGCTATGTTTTCATATACAAGTAATTTTATTTTACTGAAAATGTAATACTGAAAGGATTGTAGATACTCAAATCTGCTGTTTCATTCTACCTACCACAAGGCCCGAAGCCTTCTTCCTTCAGCCGGCTTTAATATTGACAACTACTTATCATATTTTCCCCTTATTATTCCAGGAATTGAAATCAGGAATTTTTTTTTTGGCAAGGCAGTTATTGATTCCTGAAAGCATTTTAATTATAGTATCAATATTTAAAAAACATATATATATATATATATATATATATCTCAAAATAATGAAGTGTGCATTTTAAAGCTGTATTACACACAAACTGCTCCATTGTTCTTTTTGGAAATCATGAATTTGGATTTACTGTTATTGCTATAAGCATTATCATATTTTCAAAATGTGTTTTGACTAAACTTGTTTTTGCAAGGGTTTTTTAAACAATGAAATGTTTCTAGATTTTTAGTATCCCCCCCCCCAAACAAACAGGAAATAACAAAATCCCACTGCTACTCCAATGCTTCCATATGCCACACCTAAAAAGCGGCTTGAATGATCACTTTACTGATCACCTGTTGGCAATTTATTAAAGGATCTGAGTAAAGATGATATTACAGTTGATATTACCAATCCTCCACAAGACAGATATACACATGCTAGACTTTATGTATTTTATGCACATATTGACAACAGATTAATGCTGATCAGCAATTTACAGAAATAATGATTTAAAAAAATGTTTTTCTGTAATTTGAACTAAAATTCATCAAAATTGGTTCTCTGCATTTTGTTGACAATCCATGTAAACTCACATTATTTAATCAAATTAAAGTTTTTGTGTAAGTACACAATTCAAAAAGCTAGGTATAGGAGGTGACATAAATTTGTTAATGACATATTAATTATTTGCACACTACAGTCGATTTCAAATTTTAAAAATGCCAAAATATGATTGTGCATAACTTATTTTTGGCATGTGATAATTTCATCTATTCTCTCGCTTGCAATACTGTATTCAACTTCATCATTTTATTTCTTTGGGCAGGTGTGCAACAGTGTAAATTTACAAACATTTACTAGCGCAGGGTTCCATCTAATGCCACATGAACAGACTTCCTCTTATGAAATGGAACTTCCCCTTCCTCTTCTCCTCCCTGCCCCCCACCCCACCAAAATCTGCTCCGGAGTGTCCAACTCAACCAACCACAGCAGATTTGCGGAGCACAGGGGACTGCAGAATCTATTCTGCAAATGCTGTCAGTTCTTTTGGGAAAGGGACACTGCTGGATTTTATCCATAGTAATGAAATGAACCCTAAAACCAGTGTCTGATTGCTGACAGGTCACAGCTCTGCCATATCTCCTAAGCTCAACTGATTCTAAGCAACTGAGGTAGAAAAAACAGAGTTAGGACCAGCCCAGCGAACAGGCAAGATAACCTGCAGCATGAGGCAGTTTTTGGTGTACTATTGAAAAGGTAGCAGTCAACTGTTTCTGTTATTATTAATTTTTTTACCACCATGGGTGGAGGAGGAAGTGCCATTTGGATTTTATGTCTCAAACACCAAAATATCTTGGGTGTCTCTAGTCACAAGAAGTGCTGGGTATTATTAACATATTCCTCCCCTAAAAGCCAGGGTGTTTTGTTGTTGTTTTAACCACAATTAAACAAGCCATTCGGCAGTACCCAACAGGGTTATTGTGCAAGTGCCCCCCCACTGGATACCATTGTGCAAGTGGGATGCTCCAATTGTGCAACAAAGATGCAATGCTTCCTATAGGAACCTATGAAACAAGTGGAAATGCTCATTTCTGGATTGGGACAGGTCAGAAGAGCTCCCTTATGTGAGTTCCATTGACCTGTACCATTTCAGAAAAAACATTTCCATTCATTTCCATTTGTCCCTGGAAGTGCAAAATCTCCACTGTGCAAGTAGTGGAAATTGTTTGCCGGACAGAATCGGTAAGGACACAACAGATTTGGCAAGGGCACAGCGCCCCATTGGATACTGCACATTATCCACAAAGACAACTGCTCCAAATTATCTCACCAGTCAACTGGGCAACGTCAAGTGCCTATTGTGTCTGAGCACAGAAAACAACCCTGCAGATTGAAATTACCAATTGGTCATACTTATCCTATACCAATCAACGTAACACCTGACACTCCATAGTAAGAGGACTACCTTTTATACCAGCAGCATGCCTTTGTTATAAATTAGAGTGTCCAAAAACTCTATAGGCCAAAAACTTATTGATTACAACAAGCAGCTATGCCCATTTGATGCAAACACCTGTCTTAAGAAATATTTCCTTGTTAGTTAAACATTATGCCTGGAGTTAACTTAACGTCTACAAGTTCCAGGACTGTAAAAGGACTGAGAAAGGGTGAATGCATTTTGAAGATGACCAAGGACATTTAATTCAGTTATCTAATTCGAATCCTAAATTCGAATCCTTGTAGTATTTTTCAAACCAGTCCAGCTCAGATGAACATCTGGCATAGGACATTTCAAAAGGTTCAAATAGTCTCCTTCATGTTGTACTTGCAGCTGTACTGCTGAAAAAAGGATTTGAGACACCGAATAGCAGAGAATCAACATACAAAAGCACAGCATTCAGAAGTCAAGTGGAGGTTATGTTTCCTTCCAATGTTTTGAAAAAAGCAAAAAGGGACACCTTTGTTAATAAGCCAGCTAGGGAAATTTCTGCCTTTCTACAAAGTTATACTGAGAAAGCTTTCATCAAGTTTCTATGCAGGTTACTATATAGACCAGCAGCTGTACCAAGATTACTGCGTCTGGTTGCAGAAGACACAACAGATCCAAGATATGAGCTTAATCTACAGTGTCCAATTTCTCCAATAACTGCTTGAGCATTACTAATACAGAAGGACTGAAACATAAACCCCAGGACACAGGAAGAGAGCCACTACCCAGATACATGGTGGCTGGGTTCAGACAACCATTTGAGGAAACAATGCCACTATGACTTCTTTTCCCTGCCCCTTCCATGCTGCTTGTGTGTCCACCATTTCCCTAATTACCCACACTCTGGCATGGGTTGTCATGTTGTCCAAACCTGGTGAGGTGTGGGTTGTCCAAACCACCCTCCAACCCATGGCTTCCCTTGGGGTGGTTTCCATAATTATCTGCAGCGCTGGTAATTGGAGAAATGGCAAGTGCAAGCAGCATGCATGGGGCGAGAAAAAGAAGCCACAATGGTTTCTTTTTCTCCTATGATTGTCTGAACCCATTCGGTGTGTCTGTGATACCCTGAGCCTACAGAGCTTCCTAAAATGCCCAAAAGTGTTATAAAATGTATCACATGGAAAGCCACTTCAGTACATGATAGCAAAAACTTTTACAAGAACTCATTCCACCTTCTTCATATTGGTCTTTGGTCTAAAACATATAGACAGCAATGAAACCGATTATGCTAAGTTGTAGTATTAGTATCGAAGTTTTCTAACTGTTCACTTCCAAAATAAAATTCATCCAAGATAGCATTCTCTCTCCCACACGTTTCAATGGACTCTCCCACACGTTTCAATGCAAATTATTCACTTACTTGGGTTCACCAAGGGGGTGTCTACACCAGCTATTTATTGCAGGATTGTATCGAAGTCATCACTTACGGGCCCCATGACGTTCACTTGCTCCCGTGATGATCTTGGGTCCAGCCCTCAATTATTCAGCATTATCGCTGACTGCGTGTTTTTTTCAGCTCTCTCGCTACAATCCCGAAGTCTGCGGCTGGTGTGCCTCCCCTTCGTGAAGCTGCTGCTGTTCAACGTGAATTCCTGGCTCAGCGAATAGCCAACCCGCTGTCAGGGGGGTGTCCAGCCCTTTTGGAGGTGTGTGGGAGTGGACGCAGCCATCATTTTCACGTTTTGGATATGTATCAGTGTATTTTGGCGCAAAGAGTGCGTATTTTCTTTTTACCACAAACACATCTCTGCGCAGCATCATATATTCGATGGTCTACCTATCCACCCAATTTGTAGCTGTGTTTGCGTTCGTGCGGATTTCTGACGAGTCTTAAAAAAACCAGCCCCGTAGCCATGTCATCTGCATAGCCCCGCCCACTCCTCCCAATCCACATGCAGAAGCGGCGTCACGGGGCACACGTCCCCATGCAACGGCACTCCTGTCATTGCGGGAAACTTCGCTCACGTGTGCCCCGTGAGTGTCGATCGCGGAAGCGGGAAAAGTCGCAATCACCTCTCCTCCTTTGCGAAAGGGCTGTAGGCGTAGATTAGGCCCAAGTATCAGTAACTACAGAAAGATCTACATTTCTAACTAGATAAATAACCTTTTAAAACCTGGTTGTCTGAAGAAGTAAAAGACAAGCAGCCCTTTCTATGTATTCTGCTTACAAAAAGTGAAAAAGTAGATAAGAGATGAGATTGCAGTTCTCAGAGCAGAGAGAGGGAAACCACTAAATTTTTAAAAAACTAGAGCAGGTATTATACTGCTAATTCCTTAATCATGGTGAAGGGATCACATGATCCTGAGCACAAATTCCCCCATCCTTTAACCATGGTCAATGTCAATTCAGGCTCACTGTTAACCATTGTCTGAAAATGCAGGTTGCCTACCTGTAACAGTAGTTCTTCGAGTGGTCATCTGTGCAGTCACACACTATGGGCTCGCGCCGACGCCGAGCCTCACTTCGGAAACTTCTAAAGCTTAGAAACTATTGGCGGGAACCCCTCCCCCCTCCGTCCTATCGCGCATGCCTGGGTTCCCGCCTACCTCAGTTCCCTGAGACCGCCGTTGCAGTCTAGCCCTGAGGCAGCGTTACTAAAAAGAAGAAAAATTACTAATTTAATAAAGGAATGGCATGGCGATGACACTCGTAGACCACCACAAGCGAGGTCTAGAGGGGACGGTGGGGGGGTTGTGTGACTGCACAGATGACCACTCGAAGAACTACTGTTACAGGTAGGCAACCTGCATTTCTTCTTCGTGGTCTCTGTGCATCACACACTATGGGCGAGTAACTAGCAATCACTTACCGGAGGAGGGTAGACTCGCTTGCCATCATTATTGTAGAATCGAGGACAGGACTGCACGTCCAAAGTTGGCGTCGTTCCTTGCCCTGACGTCCAGTCGATAATGCGACACAAATGTGGAGACCGATGACCATGTAGCGGCTCTACAGAGTTCTGGAATAGAGATGCCTCTAGAGAGTGCCGTAGATGTAGCCATCGCTCTCGTGGAGTGTGACTTTAGCCCCGTCGGGAGTTCCTTCTTAGCCAGCTCATAACTCAGAGAGATGGTGTGGATTATCCATTTAGCGAAGCGCTGTGCAGATACTGATTGGCCTTTCGTCTTACCCCCGTATGAGACGAAGAGACGGTTGGATAATCGGAAAAACTGTGTTCGATCCTTGTAGAAAGCTAGAGCTCTTCTAACATCGAGAGAATGTAACCTTGCTCCCACAGTGTCAGTGGCGTCATGAAAAAAGGTTGGGAGGACAATGTCCTGGTTTACATGGAATTGGGAGATAACCTTTGGTTTAAATTCAGGTCCCGGTCGGAGGACGACCTTGTCTCTGTAGAACTGTGTGTATGGTGGATCTAGCATTAATGCACAGAGTTCCGAAGCCCGTCTGGCGGAGGTGATAGCGACCAGGAAGGCTACTTTAAAGGATAGCAAACGCAAATCTATCGTCGCCATTGGCTCGAACGGTTTGTTTGACAATGCTGCTAAAACAACTGATAAACTCCATTGTGGAATTATTCTCCTCGTCGGCGGATGGAGATTAAGCACACCCCTGAGGAAGCGTTTGGACAATGGGTGAGAAAATACCGAATAACCCTGTATAAGGTCATGATTTGCCGATATCACCGCCAGGTAAACCTTTATCGACGTTAGTCTCAGGCCTCCCTCATGTAGGGACGCTAGGAAGGACAGAATCTCCTCAACCCCACAGGAGTGCGGTGAACCTTTTCCCTCGCCACGGAAAGCTAGAAAACGTCTCCATTTTCTATCATATGATATTCTAGTGGATGGTTTTGTCGCTTCCTTGAGGATACTCTTGACAGTAGGCGGCAGATCTAGGTGCTGCCATCGAGCCGGATTCTCCACGCTGTCAGCTTTAGTTTGTGTGGGTTTGGATGATGCACTGTGCCCATTGCCATCGTAATGAGGTCGTCTATCCTTGGTAGGTGGACGTATTCCCCGTCGGCCAGACGAAGGAGTGGAGTGAACCAAGCTTGCCTCGGCCACCACGGGGTAATCAGTATGGCGTCCGTTTTCCCGAGTAGCAGCGTTGCCACCACCCTTGAAATGAGGGGAAACGGGGGGAAGACATAAACAAGGCCCGGCCCCCAAAAGGTGCTGAATGCGTCTCCCAGAGAGCCCTCTCCAGCTCCTGCCCGGGTGCAGAAGTGTTCGCACACTGCATTTTCCGCAGATGCGAAAACGTCCATATAGGGGGTCCCCCATCTGTTGAATAGAATCGAGATGGCGAGGGGGCTGAGCGTCCACTCGTGTGCACTGGAGAAATTTCGGCTGAGCTCGTCCGCACGCGTGTTGTCTGTCCCAGCGATATGCACCGCGGATAGTCGTATCCCATTGGAGATCGCCCAGTCGAAAATGGTCAATGTCAGGTTGAGGAGCTTCCTGGAACGTGTTCCTCCTTCCTTGTTTATGTACCAGACTACTGACATATTGTCCGATACAATCTGGACGTGACTGTTTGATACGTAATGTTTGAAGGCCAGCAATGCTTTTCGTACTGCTAACAGCTCTAGAAAATTGATATGTCGAGTCCTGTCCCTGGGGGACCACTCCTCCTGCACTGTTAAGTGGTTGTAATGAGCTCCCCATCCTAGAAGTGATGCGTCCGAGGTTATAGACTTGGACGGGCTCGTGTCCACGAACGGTAGCCCTAATTGTAAGTTCTTTGGAACAGTCCACCAACGGAGTGACTGGTGCAGGAACTCCGGGATGTCCACCCGTACCGTATTTAGCTGATGTAACGGGTCGTACACCGAGAGGAGAAACATCTGCAATGGCCTCATCCGTAGGCGAGCCCATCTCACCACGTAAACTGTGGAGGCCATGAGACCCAGCAATCTCTGGACAGTGACTATCTTGTGCGACTTGGTGCTTAGTAGCTTTCGCGCCATGCAGTGTATTCTGTTGCGTCTGTCCGCGGGTAAAAAGGCTCTCCCAACCGTTGAGTCGAGCAGGGCGCCTATAAACTGGATTGTCTGTGTGGGTTGTAGCACAGACTTCTTTGTGTTCACCACGAGACCTAGAGATTCCAACAATGTCGTTACTGTTGTGACATCCTGTACAGCTTGTGACTGGGATGGAGAGACGATCAGCCAGTCGTCCAAGTACGGATAAATTTCCACCCCCAGAGGTCGCAGGTATGCGCATACAACTGCCATGCATTTCGTGAAAACTCTGGGGGCAGTTTTTAGTCCGAACGGCAGCACACTGAATTGGAATATCTCTGTTCCAATGATGAACCTTAGGAAGTGTTGGTGGGCCTGATGAATGGGGATGTGGAAGTAGGCATCCTTTAGATCTACAAGGGTGAACCACAGATTGCCGCGGAGCAGGGGAAGAATCGATCCCAGAGTGACCATCCTGAACTTCTTGGGCAACAAGAAGTCGTTGAGTAGCCTTAGGTCCAAAATTGGACGCAGGCCGCCATCCTTTTTCGGAACGGTAAAGTAGCGGGAGTAGAATCCCCTGTTCGCTTCTGAGATGTTGACTGGGATGACAGCCCCCTTCTGGAGGAGAGAGGCTACTTCCTGCTTCAGGATGGTTGAAGGAGGCGTAAACCTTAGTACTCCCGTTGGTGGGATAGTGGCGAAATCGATACGATATCCCTGACGGACGATATCCAACACCCATTTGTCCGTGGTAATCTTGGCCCATGTCTTGTAGAATGGGAGTAGCCTCTGGTGGAAGTGGGGAGAGGGGTGGTGGAGTAACTGAGGTGAGTCAAAGACGTTGCTTTGTATTGGGTTCATGTCTGGTGCGGTGCTGGCGGGCCCTATTCGGAGGGTACGCTCTCTGTTGACGGTAAGATTGAGAAGGCTGGAAACGTGGCTGCTGTTGTTGCTGTCTGAACGAAGGCTGTCGAGGCTGATAAAACTGCTGCCTTGGCCAACGACGAGGCCGGTAAGTCTGCGGTTGAGCCGGTTGGTAAAAACCCATCTTTTTGGCAGTCATCCGTGCCTTCTGGATGGTGTCTAATTGCGCGTCGGTTTTAGCATTAAACAGACCTTCGCCATCGAACGGCAGGTCCTCTATTATCGCCTTGGACTCTTGCGACAGATTAGAGGAGCGAAGCCATGCATGGCGCCGCAGAGCTATCGACACTACCATCGACTTCGAGAGACAGTCAGCCATATGCCGTGCTGTGCTAAGTTCCTGCTTTGCTAATGCTGAGGCTTCTTGCTGGAAAATTTGTGCTGCAGATTTTATATCATCAGGAAGGTGAGCGTGAAGCGCCGAGACCTTATCCCAGATAAAAAGATGATATCGGGCCATAAGGGCTTGGTAGTTTGCAATCTTAACGGCCAAAGCCGCCGAGGAGTACACTCTCCTGCCGAACGCGTCCAGTTTGCGGCCCTCCTTATCTACCGGTGCTGAGTGGGATCTAGATGTCCTTCCCTGGGCCGACTCTACAACGACGGAGTTTGGCTTGGGATGCTGTAGAAGAAAACCCGCATCCTTTTGTTGTATCTTATAGAGGGCGTCCACCCGTTTTGATACTGGTCCTGTGGAGGCCGGTGTGTGCCACGATTCCTTCAATGTACGTTGCAGCGTTGTTAAGAGTGGCATGGACAATACGGATGTGGAGTCGCCATACATCACGTCGTAAGCCACATCTGTTGCGGGGTCATCCGACTCTGGGGCCTCAATCCCCAGGGACTCTGCCAGACGCTGCATTTGGTCGAGGAAGGAGACCACCTCCACCGACGGTGACGCTCGTTTGTCCGTGCCGACATCTTCGCTCGGAGAGGGTAAAAATGGCCGTGCCTCTGCCGATGCTTCTGACGAGTCAGTCGCATAATCTTCGTCAGACGTAGGCTGCGGGGCTGTAACGACCATGGCACCCAGTGGGGGTAATGGAGATTCGGGTCTGGGCTCAGTTTGGCATGGTGCCGATGCAGACGCAGACGGAGGTCGCCTAGGGGGCAATGGTGGCACGAACACAGTCTCGGTATCCTGTAGTCTTTTCCCAGTATACTGGTCAAATAAGGGCTTTCTTGGGGGTACCTCAGCTTGCGAGGACCATGATCTGACTGACCTGGGGGAGCTGCGTCCCCAGTCTTCAACCGGTACCGATGAGTACGGGTGAGAGGTTTGGTCACCTACGAATGTTGTTGTTGCACCTGGGAGAGAATGGTGTGGAGGGCTCCAGGACGCGAGTGGATCGAACTGGAAATCTCCCAACTCCGACGCCGGTGGCGATCCCGGTGCACGTAGTGTCGATGCCGCGGGGTCCAGGAGCACATCCTGCGTCGACCCCGGGTGCTGTGTGGTCTTCGGTACCGAAGGGATTCGATCCCGATGAGCCGGTACCGGAGAGGCCGAAACCGCTGGCCACGGGATCGGTATCGACACCGACGACGCCGGAGATGGGGTTGGTTTGGCCATCGGTGTCGGCGAGCTGGCCGGTACCGACGCAGCCTTCGGCATTTTTACGCGTTGTCCCGATGCCGATTTTCCTGCCAGCGGATGCCCATGCTTCGGCTTCGACGGCTCCTTTCCCCTGTCCGTCTTCGCCCGCTTGCCATCGTGGCCGTACTTCGGGTCTTTTTTGTGCCGCTTCGCCTTGCCCGTGTCAGCGGGAAGGGAGGGCTTGGATTTCTTTGGGCGTGCGCTCGAGTCAGTCGGATCTTTGCGCGCAGCCTGTACCGTCCTCGGTGCCGGGCCCGGTACTGAGGCGGGAGTGTCCACCGTCTCCAAAGCCCGTTTCCATAGCATTGCCCGGAGCTTGTTAGCTCGATTTTTTCTCGTTTGCCTTGAGAAATTGAGGCAATGCGGGCAGGACTCCACAATATGGGCTTCCCCCAAGCAAAGGAGGCATTTAGAGTGCCCATCAGACAGGGTAAGCTTAGCTTTACAGCCCGTACAGTTCTTGAATAAGGATGTACTCGCCATCTTGGAAACGATTTATGGCGGGAAAGGAAAAAACTGCAGGGACGGCTCTTTGATAATTCCCTCACGGAGAAACCCGCAGTGATCCGCTGCACCGCAAAAGCGGCTAGCTATCTAAATATTAAGTTTACAACTATATACAACAACTTTATGCTAATAGTAAATATATATATATATAATAAATTTTTAAATTTTTTTTTTTTTTTTTTTTTTAGATCTAAAAATTGAGAAAGAAGATAGAAGAGGAAAGAAATAGTTCGGAGAAGAGCAAAAAGGCAGAAATATGAAAGATTCTAAGCTACGAACGGATCCACGAGTTCCCAGTGAGGCAACCAGCAAGGCGGTCGAAGAAGAACTGAGGTAGGCGGGAACCCAGGCATGCGCGATAGGACGGAGGGGGGAGGGGTTCCCGCCAATAGTTTCTAAGCTTTAGAAGTTTCCGAAGTGAGGCTCGGCGTCGGCGCGAGCCCATAGTGTGTGATGCACAGAGACCACGAAGAAGAACTAGTGGTTAAGGCTGGAGGAGACAGAGCAGGGGGAATTTGTCTGCTTTCACCCAGCTTCCTCTTTCTGGTGCAACCTTGCAGCCTGTTCCTAAACTCTTTGCCAAGTTTAAAGGATCAGAGGTATTATCTGTGTTTTGGTCTAAAACAAACCTACTAGATACTAGTAGTTTGCTCGATTCTGTTAATCGTTCATGTTTTAACAGAGCTAATACCAGAAACATATTTCGTTTTAAGAGCAATTTATTCCAAATAAAGTTTATTTTAACTGAAGTCAACCTTAACCAACAGCTTGAAGTCCACGCAGACTGAAATAGTTTTCTTTCTCTCCTTTCTTATTGACAAAACTAAAAAGAGACTTTCGTTGAGAAAAAGACAACTTAGAGTCTGAACCCACCTTTCAAATTGACACAGAGAATCATTATTGAATTTTCACCTGACTGACAACCTGGTGACCAAGTAGAATAATACTGGCCTTGCTCAACAACACGTTTTGAAACAACAACAACAAGAAATGGGTGAAGAGGATGGAGCAGATTCTTCACAGAGAGTATCACTTACACTGATTTTTTTCCCCTGGATAAATGTATTACATTCCCCCCCAAACTCACTATACCTCGTGATGTAAAAGTACATACTCCTCACAGAAAGGAGTACAGGAAGAAGGAAGGTCATAAGCATTTTTTAAAAAAACACCCTATGAATGTAAATTTGTGGAATTGTTTTGGGTTTCCCTTTTATCCTCACACATTCCCCATGTACATATCCTGATTCATACTATGCACACACAACATTCATATACAGACTACTTATTTACTTACCATTCTCAGACAAACAGTCTAGTAGCTGACAGTACTGTGATAGTGCTGTTTACCCTCAGCTCAACACTTTTTCACCAAGGGCATGTAGCCCCTTCTCATCTTTGTGTACTAACAGTTTCCTAAATTTCTGAATACTTGGAACACATAAACATCCCACGGCACCTGAACAGCTCAATGAATGCTCATTTTAATCAACTGAAACCAGGACCCTTACAGCCCATAGCTATGATGGTTTCAAAGCCTGTTTGGTTCCCCCCCCCTTTTTTTTTCTTTTATTGAGCTTATCTAGCTCAATGAATGGTTTGGCCCATGTTACTTGAAGGACGTTCATGCTGCCAAAAGCTGTTACAACGGAGGGGGAATTCTTGGTGGTGGCCCCGCAACTTCAGAATCAACTTCCATCAGGTGTTTATCAGGCCCATTTTTGCAGGTTTTTAGGAAAACTCTCGAGAGCCATCTTTTTTCACTGGCCTTTCTGTAAATTATTGGGCTACTGATTCTAGGTAACGTCTGTATTGATTTTTTTTATCAGTAACCTTTGTTTGTGTTGAACTTTTAATGAGTATGTACTTATTAAATGTTACTGTATCTGTTTTGTATTGTTTTCATCTTGCATGCCACCCTTAAGGGTTTTACCCCTAGGCAGCTTAAAATAATTTTAAATAAAAACAATTAATTTAAAAAAATCTAATTTTGAGGATAAACTGGCAAAACCAGCATCTCCTCCCTGAAAATTTTCATATCTGTTTTCAATTTTCTAGTACATTAATTTGTTTTAATTTTTGTAAACCACCCAGAGCACTTCGGCTATTGGATGGTATAAAAATGCAGTAAATAAATAAATAAATAAAAATAAATACATTATCTCTCTTTGACCATGTGGTAAAAGATAGGCCAAAATTGGATTTGGCTTCTCAAATATATACAGATACATTTAATGAAGAAATTCTGCATCTAACTGCTTTCTATCAATTTCCTAAAAAAAGTTTGTTATTAACAGTCCATCAACTAACAACACCAGAACAAAATAAATCATCTTTAGAAGTTGATAAATAAAACAGTTTTTGGATAAAACTAAATTGAAATCTAATATTGAATATAGTCCTTCTGGGCTAACCAAATAAAGGACAATCCATCTTATCAAATTGAGGCCACCACAAGATCATACTCCCAAGAAAATGTTTACTGTCTATTGTTCTGAACTAATACAGGCTATCGGCCTGAGGCTTAATTCCTATTAATTATGTGACCACAGAAGTTTTCTGTTCACAATAATGACCAATAATGTTCACAATAGACCAAGGAGGAATTTCAGGCAACTCCTTACGTAGGGCCATATTATGTGTATAGAATCAGTGACGACTGTGATGTGGCTGGAAAGAAAGAGGTCACTGCTGCCCTTTCTGGCAGAAGATATAGTGCAGCAGTCAAGGCAAGAGGAAGGTTGTAGTTTAGTGGTAGAGTACATGTTTTGCATGCAGAAATTCCAAGTTCAATCCCTGGCATCTCCAAGTAGGGATGGGAAAGACTCCTGTCTGTAATCCTGGAGAGCTGCTGTCAGTCAGTTTAGACAATAGGCACACCGATCAATAGTTATATGGCAACCTCCCTACGTTCCTAGGGATTATTGGAATAAGAATAGTACAGGTGAATGGCTGTTCAATGGCTAGGAATATCCAGCACAAGCACTGTCAGAAGTTATTAACTAAACAATGTCAGCAGCTATTTCTTTTATAGTTCTTTGGATCCAGCTCACTGCTTCTGGGAAGTAACCACGTAGGTCAGTTCTGCCTTTGTGCCAAGTGAAAGCAGTGATATATCTGTGATAATTTCAAAATAGCTAAATAGCTAGCATTTATTTGTCTCTTATTCATTTTCAGAGGGTTTCTCCCCCTAGATGGGGGCAGGGGGTGCAACTGTGTTGAAATTCTCAAGTGAGTGAATACCCATTCCGTCCCAACCACACATAATTGACAGGCTATATTGTGATGATGAGGATTCTCTGAAGAATTAAAACACCCAGGTAGACAAGGATCTAAATATTGCAACCTCTCATTCTTAGCCACGTTCTTGAATCACAGCACTATTAAACATGCACAAGGCAATGGAAATATAGAAAGAATGCCTTTTTAAACTTCTAAGGAGATTTTTAGTCATTTCCCGAGAAATGTGACACACAGTAATTAGTGATTTCCTATATGGCAAGAAACTGTCAGTATCCAATTAAGAAATGTTTAACACTATATCAAAAACAACTGAGAAGCTTGTCGTACTTCAAAGACTAACAAATTTGTTCTGGCATAAGTTTTAGTGGACTAAAGCCCACTCCACCAGATTCATGGAGCACTATGTAGAGTTTCAGGAGTGAAACACACAAAGAGACATGTATGATACAGACATGCATTACTCTGGCAATAATTTAGATTTTTGCAAAGAGGCTTCATGTTAATTTCTGAATAACTAAATAAACCATCTGAAAAGTTCATCTTGACCTTAACTACAGTAGAGAAATGTCTTATCAACATTTTTACTTCTAAGAGCAACTTTTTGGTCCTATCAGCAGGGCATCCAAATGGGGCCATCCATAGGAAAAATAAGGATTGCTGCATACTCAGGCAATTCCCAAGGTATGTTTAAAAAAATAGTTGTAAATTTGAAAAGAAAGAAAGAAACCAACGTCAGCCAACAAAGACTGAACATGCTCATTTGTCCTCCAGAAAGCATGGATGGTTAAAGGCAGTTAGAAATCATATACAGGAAATCACCAATTGGCTTCATCAAGTCCCTGACAATATCCCGGACAGCGGTGGGGAATTAGGACCAGAAGATGTGCACTGTGAGGCATGCATCTCTAACCCAAATTCCCCCTGGAGCACTGACCACTTTGAAGCTAAAACAGTCCAGGGCAAGGGGGGGTTAATCAGGAGAAGTGGGAAAGAGCTTCCTCCAATCCTACTTATCACCCCTGCAAAGACTTAGCTGCAAGGGCGCAGAGCCCCAACAGATTAAAGTATCTTGGGAGGAAGGGCAAAACGGGGCTTAGGGATGTGCGCTGAGATTCGTACATCTCCCCATCCCGACCCCCAGACAAAAGAAACTCTCTTGTACACTGTGGGTAGAGATTTTTTTTTTTTTAAACAGCCTTCACACATGCACATTTGCAGCTGCTCACCTAGCTCCAAACCTAATCAAACAGAGCTCAGCAGTCTTACACTGTGATGCTATTGAGGGTGTGTGTGTCCCAACTGCTCATTCCAACCCCCTCCCCCCCCTCCATGTCCTGTGTGTGAATCCTTTTGGTCCCACAACATGTATTCCCCTAATACATAACTAATACAGAAAGGGATATTATACAACATACCCGTAGCCACTGTTTCTCTGTCAGGGCATCACTGTAATCCACATCCCTGCGCTGGCGGGACCCTCTGCCAAATATTTTCTCCTCCTCCTCTTCACATGTAAGCCTTTCAACTTCAGCATCATCTTTGATTATCCATGATGGCAGGTCATCTTCCTCCATCAAGCGTGGTTTGCGTTTTGGATTTCGAGCATCCTCCCTTCGCCGGTCCATGTCCATTCGCTGTGTGAGAAATAAATGTGATCGTTAAGAAAACTGCTAGCAAGTAGTTTTCTAAGTTTACTAGCAACTTCGTTTGTAACTTATTTAAGCTTTTGCAGCATGTCCTGACATTTCTTTTACCTCAATGAAGTTACCTGCAACGTATCGTTATCGAATGACAAAACTTGGATTAAAACAGAATGGACTTCTGAGATGCTGGGAACTTGGGAACACTTGCTGATGTTCATGGGAAATACAGTTAATCGGCATTTCTGAAAATTAGGACTTAATGGAGGCTAATATGAACTCCGGTGGTGAGTGCTGACAGGATGGTAGCCAAAAACAGAGGCACTGAGAAACAAGAGGGAGGCATCCGCATGATCAGGGGAACCCTGAGGTTTAAAGAACTTCAATAGCATCAACAACAAAAAAGTTAAGGGGGAGGTATCTTCTGAAAAACAGTCCAATGAGACTGATCATGCTCAGCAGCCATAGAATGTAGAGGGACCGTGGGAAAAGAAAAAGAGAGCACGGAGGTGAGGGAATGCACTGCTTGGAGGAATGGCTGACTAGAACACTGAACAGAAGCACTCCTTTTAAAGGGGAGGATGCACTGCAATGTTTTGGTGCTGGTCCCACTTGTTAATCAGTACTACAAACACTACAACTTTCTCTAAAATCAGCCCTTTACTAACGTGATCTGCCACCCTAAGAACTGCTTCAGCTTTGGCTATTAAGTATGAGTCATAACAATGAACTTTCCCACAATCTATTCTAAGCTATTGTGTGCTTATGGCTCAGTTCCCACATAATTCTAAGCCAGGATTTGGCATTACATGCCCAAACATGAATATGCCCATATGAAGTGCTGGGCTTGTGCGCCCCCCCCCCCTCCTCCTGCACAGCTGGGAGAAGGAATAAGAGTCGTTTCACATTAGCAGATTCCTGGCTTGTCATTACATGTGAAGCAGGAATTGTGATTTAAAAGAAACTCTAGTCAATTGCTGAACAAACCAACCTCAAACTCTGGATTGTTTTTCTGCTTTGTTAAGAAACGACTGCATTGTTTAGCAATTCCTGGTGTACACTTAAGAACAAACCAGGAATATTCTAAGGCGAAACTAAATTCTGGTTTATTCTTCCTCCCAATTGTGTGGTACAAGTGTGTGAGCCCAGCACATTGCACAAGCTCATTCCTGTTTGTTCACATAATGCTAAATTGTGGTTTAATGTTATGTGCAAACCAATCCTCTATATTGGAGCATGGCATGAAATGCAATCTGGACACTACCCTCCCTCATAGCTTTGAAATAATTATGGAGTTACAGAATCACAGCCTTGACTACGAAATTCTACCTGCTAATACTTTTACATTTCCTATTACAGACTTTAAAGTGACTTTGGGACCATTTTTTAAAAATTAAAAATAATAATGAATGAATGAACTAACTAACTGAAAACTTGTATTGTTTGACAACAGAAAAGGGCAGACACAGCATCTAAACCCCTTTGTTGCGTAGGCTGATGGTGACTGCTGATACCATAAAATGTACAGATTAGTAGCTCACAAGATATTATTCTTTTAGTGAAGATGTTTGAATTACTGTTTGCGAGACACAGGTTGAAAGGCTTAGCTTGAAATGTTTTCAACTATGCACATTCCTGAAGGAACATTTGAGAGCAGTAACGTTTACCCAACTCCCACAAATTGGATCAACTAAAGCCTGAAAATAATCAAAAAGTAGAAGGTGAGGAATTCTGTTCAGCCCTAACCCAAAATGTTTTATACAAAACACTCCTTTGGCATGTTTTCCCATATCAAAATATGGAATTAACCTATGAGACTGATGAGACATGAAAATACTTGTGAATGCTGCGAATCTGATATAGTTCTAATGCACTTCTAATTACATATACTGTGGAGTCACTATATTGTCTTGTAATTTTATCTACTTTTTTCTTCCCCGTTAGTATAATGTCAGTCCTTTTAAAAGAAGACAGAGGAAGAGTTATTTTTATTTTTAAAGACATTAAAGACTTATTTCACTGAAGAGATGCCCTCAAGATGAGGGCATACTCATGGCCTTTGAGAACCAGTATTATCTTGTTTCTTGTGGATATTCTCCAAATAAAGCAGCAAGCTTGCGAATATCCAAAGTGTACCATTGGATAACCCTCAAGACTGCTAAACTGGTGGGATTTACTGGAAAGTGAATGTGCTCCTTCTCTTTGACTAGCACCTCAGCACCAAACCAGTTCCTGATCATTCCTTATCTCATATATATAGCCAATTCCTCATTTGCTCCCCTTTTTCATCAAGCCACCATTCTTAGCCCTTCCTAATATTATTCATGAGTCATTATACAATCTGGATGTGTTACATTAAATGGCTCCTTTATTTATGTTGTTTTTTAAAATGATTTTAAAAAATGTAATTATTGTTGCGATGTTTTAATTTGTACAATGTCCTTTGTACTGCTGAATAAGAGCAGTAAACAATTTTTAATCAATTAATCACTGCTCTTAGAGTGAAACAATTGTTTCTCAGCTGCTTCTTGCTTTTATTTGATCAAGCTCTGCAGCTGAGAACCAGCAGATAGGGGCAGGGGTAGGCAACAGACAGAATAGACAAAGGAGAGTTACCAGTTGGGTTATAAACTGAGCAGGTGCCACAGCAACCTCTTGTGGCACATAGGAAAAAATGCATCCTAAGACTTCCTGTCAATCCAGCAGACAGGTGAATGTTTTATTTAATGCTGGCTCCGTAGGAAGGCAAAAAAGAACAATTAATTTGGTTCATATTGAGTGAAGTATATGGAGACAATAGCAGGAACAGATCCATCTGTATCCCTACATCTTGGTCAACACAGAGGCTATTTTCAGAACAGAAATGCAACATTTTACTAGTTCAAATTATATATTTTCAACAGTGATACTCTATAGCATCTTGAACTGGTGCTATGTCTAAAATTGCACGTGTACTTACTACCTGGCCCACGTAAAGGAAGTTACTGAGTTTGGTTATGGAACAAGACACAGCCATGCAAAATGTTATCTATCTAGTACAGACTGCTCTTGCATTTCTCGTCTTCAGAATTTAAAGAACTCCATCACTAGACTTGAAACTGAGATGTGAAGGTAATCAAAGGCAATAGAGTTGTGATTGTACAGCATCATTACCATGAAAAGTTCAAATTCCTCTTCATGCCGCGCAATCATCTGATTCAGAGTCTCATCATCTGGAACCTCATCTTCTTCCTATAGATAAAGAGACAAAAATGTAAGGTTATATATGCATGTGCTGATATAAAGATATATAGAAGTTGATGAGACATGTGTAGAAAATACTAGGGGTGCCCAGCAACCACAATATTCAGTTTGACCCTCAATTCAGAAAACAGCACGCTTTGGCTTGGATCAATGGGAGGTCACCCCACTTCGACTCTGATCCAAATCTCAATCTGGAAATCCAAATCTTTTTATCTCCCACTGACTATCATTGGAAATCAACACACAACTATAGCTTTTTTCCTGTTTGTCAGAACTGGATGAAATCTGTGCTTTCTTATGTAAGGGCTAAAGCCAATTTTAGGATCAGTGTAAAGGCTAGTTAAGAGTAATGTTTATTTTATTTTAATACAACTTCCAATTAATCTTACTCACCCATTTGAATGTTTTAAATAAAAATACTTAAAATCAGAAGCTTGACAAAGTATTCTGTCCAGCCCAGTATCCTGTCTCACTCACTTGCCTAACTATTAGTCCATACTATAAGCTTTTAAGGAGAATGCACCTGGCTTTTTTGCTCCTTATTGTGTAATCGTGCAGGGTTTTGATGGTGTATTGGGTGCCTCCTGACAAGGAGAGGCTGGGTATGGAATTTGGTCATGATCCTGCAAACTTCCAAGGGTTTGTCTGTGCCACCCCCATTTTGGTGCACCTGGGGTTTTCGTTCCTTTCTGTGTTAATTGAGCATTTAATTGGGTTTAATCATGCATCGAGTGCCTTCCGAATATGGGAAGCTGTGTATGTAGTTTGGTCCCAATCCTGCATACTTCCAGCACTTTAGAACCATCACTCCATTGTCAGGGTGATGCTGGAAGCACTGAATTAACCTCTCCTCTCTCACTGGGATATTGTGGAAGGTTAAAACAGGTTGCTGTGATGTTGTCAATGCGTGAAACAGCGCTATTGCTGGGGTGGGAAGACTGCAGCAGGACAGGGGCTGGGGGACGACTCAGATTATGCACAGTAGCTTATGTGTCTGATTGTGTGAGTAGTTTATTAAAGTGATGTTCAAAGAAAGCCCACAGAAAGGTCTGCTCTTCCTCCTAAGTAAATAATGAAGATATTGGATTCCACATGTCCAGACTTTGGAGAGTTAATGGTTAGAGCCAGTGAGGGCTTGATACACAGCCTTACCTAACAAAGATGGTGTGTGCCGAAGACCATTACAACTTTGTAATATTACAAAGATTGGGAGGAACAGACGAGCCCTCTACATCCTACCCCAATCAATCATTAGAATACAGATAGAAAACATAAGGTTCAACTCCAGAATTGCACCAAATTTAATTTTATTTGTTGAACATGCCACAAAATGTTTTTAGGGCATAACCTTATACCATTACGCACTGTCTGGATGGTCATAGGATTTTTCATTTTCTGGGAACTGGGGCGAGAGCCAGAACTCCAATCATGGTCCCCAGAAACGTGTTCCCTACCCCTTGCAGCCAGTGCGGTTCTTCCCTGTCTCCGTGCTCAGAAATGTAGCATGGAGACGGGGGAAAGGGGGAGGTCCCAGGGATAATAAACACTTAAAACAAGTTTGCACAATACCTCATTTTCTTCTTCATGTTCCAATATGGCCTGGAGAAAAGCCCTCCGCTCATGGCTTGAAGACTTTTGGTCAAACATGCCAGCCTGAATAACTTTCTGATCCACATTCAGCTTATACTTGGCAGCTGAAAGAATTTTCTCCTCCACGCTGTTCACTGTGCATAGTCGTAGGACTCGGACTTCATTCTGCTGTCCAATTCGGTGAGCTCGGTCTTGTGCCTGCAAGTCCTGTGAAAAATGTAACAGATTCAATGTATTAGTCTCTTGGAGTCATAGGGCAGTTGACCAAAGTAAAACACCAGCACTAACTTTCTACATCTCTAATGATAAGGTGCTAAAGACCATAATCCTAAATTCAGAAACTGCTTAAATCTTAAGCGCTCATGTACAGAATAAAATGAAAGTGTACGGATTATTTAATGCAATTAATATATTTTACTGATTAATGTGTTTAAGTATTTAACTCAAATGTGGATTTAAAGGATGCGGTTCATTTCAGTGGCCTGGCATACCAGCGGCTGCTTTTTGCCAAAGTACGTGCACACAGTCCAATTCTGGTGCCCAATTATTTGAGTTTCAAGCTCTAATAAGTAGACTACAATTGTCCTTTGATTCCAATTAGACTTATAAGACTATATGTTACAGGACAAAGATGAATTTATTTAGATTTTTTTTAATGCACATTCATTCCATAACAATTTCTCTGATCTTTCATAGCACCTTCCGTGATTGTGCTGGGGGTGAGGTGAGGTTTTTACCTGCCTCCCCACACACATCAATCTCCATAGCCACTTATCAGGCCTTTGGAGGCCACCTTCGGCCTGCAGGTTGTCCACCCCTTCGCAGACATAACATCAAGCAATTCTAGATGTTGGCAGCTATGTTTTAAAAGGGGGAATCAAAGGGGGAAAAGCTTCCTCTGGCAGAAGGAATTAAAAAATCCAACCCAAGGATTCAACTCAGACGATCCCACTGTTCAAAAGAGGCTAAATACATTGGCATACTGATGCTGGTCACAGACAGTAACAATAAAGATTGATTTAATTGATCTTTGTCTTTTCATTATCACTGATTTAAACAAACCAGAAAGTATATATGAAAACAATACTTCGCTAACATTTTCAATATAGAAAGGAAACAGTTTCTTCATAAAACAAATGCACAATAAATAATGGTCAGTAAATAACCTGATGGGGATTCCAATCACTGTCAAAAATTATGACAGTATCAGCTGCCTGAAGGTTCAAACCCAGACCTCCTGCCCTTGTGCTCAACAGAAAGATGAAGTACTGTGAATTGGGCTCATTGAACTTCTTAAGCAGAGTTGCTCGATCCTCTGATTTGGTTGTTCCTGAAAAGAGACGCCATAAAAATGGCACATGTCACTCGTAAGCTTCTCAAAAAGGTGTCCTATCAAAATTTCCCATGTCTCATGGAAACCAGTAGAACAGGGTAGTTACAACTGAGTTAATTCTTATTACTTTCAATGGAACTTAGTCGTAACCAACTTTAGTTGGATTCGGGTCTTTATACCTTTGTTAAAGGGTGTTATTGGTGAACATTAAATACCTAGAATGAACACCCATCAATTCCCCATTTTTTGCATAGTATTTGTTTGGGTTGCAAGCTCTTTAGGACATATTCATGTTTAAAGAGTATCTCGTTTGAAGGTACTGGCCTAGTTTGTGCTACCAAAAAGATAGTATAAATAAAAGATGATTCAGGAGAACTAATAGGGTTGCACTGTCCCTATCCATTACCTGGCATAAGTAATCTACTAGGGTAGCCAAAGCTGTTTCTGTCCCAAAGCAAGGCTTGAACCTTGATTGGAATAGATCCAAACAATTAGCATCATCCAACACTACCTGAAGCTGAAAAGCTACAGAATCTTGCCAAAAATTGGTTGATTTGATACCAAATCAGAAACCAAAGGATCTAAACTAGGCTGAAACTGCTGTTTTTTCAAAAATATTTTGTTTTGCTTAACATATTCCCCCCCTCTCTCCATATATTGCATTGAAGGAAGATGAAAAAATCAACATTTCGATTTCAGTTAAAAACAGAAGTGAGTATTCCTAAGGACAGAGGAAGAGCATTTAGCTGAAATTCACTGGACTCGATATAACTATATATATTAAGACCAACAAAAAGTCCCTTTTGTTGGTCTTAATCCCAAGAGAAAAATGAACAGCCACACAATTTGTATGCTTAATTTTTAAAATCGTATTTAAATATCATATTTTTACAGAAGCATTCCTTTAAGAACTATAAAACATTTTACCAACATGAATGAATTAAACTTCCAAAGTCATTTTAGGAGAAAACATATAGGCACTACTGCTAAAACAGACAGATATTGAAAGTAAGTTAGTTCAACTGAAATTGGTCAGACCACGACAGTTAACATCACAAACAAAACATCTCATGGTATTGGGTTAATTATTAGAGTTGAGGATTAAGCTGTTATTTGCCTTCCTGAAGAATATTAATTGGGGCCAGATGAAAGAGGTATTCAGATATACAGCCTTCCAATAATGGACTTTTTTTCTGAATTTTTATGCAATTTTACCTTGATTCTATAGTATCATTTGGAAATCCTGTGTGAAACTAGAACTCTGTTGTATAAAGTACTGCCTAAAAGAATATGAAAAGACTATTCTACCTCAGCATTGGACTTCTGCTAGATCAGCATTTTGAAATGCAGCCTTAAAATTAGGGATGTTGTAAACTATGGCGGCTGGAAAGGGTCATTTTTGGCCACCGTAGTTTACAACAGTAGATCTACAGCAGGCCAGAGGGGCTCTCCTGGAGGACGGGAGGCTCACTGGCATGAGTGGAGGCTTCAGGTAAGTTCCATGGGCAGGGGGCAGCAGCTGACTGTGTTCGGGAGGTGAACAGGAGGGTAAGTGGGGCGAGTGGGGGAGGGGAGTGGGCTGGGGCAGTTTTGAGGTGCCCCGAGTCGAATTGTGATTGATTTAGAAGCTCTGAATCGCCCTCCGAGATTAATAATGTGTGCGTGTGCGTGCGCAGCCCTACTTAAAACAATGATATTATAGAAGGAATAATACTTATCATTTATATACCAATTTTTCAATATTCAAACCATTCTTCATCTCAGTTATGGTTACAACACCCTTGCAAGGTAGGTCAGTATTACTTCAAGGACGCAGACAGGAGCTGAAGCAGTAGCTTGCCTTAATTACATTTAGTGAGTACTTGACTGAGGTGAGATTTGAACAAGGGACTTTCTGGCTGACACTGTACACTCCTAGCCACTGTACTCCACTCATGCTGCTCTCCCAGTGGATGAAGAGGAGAGCATCCCAATGTCCCAGACCACTGGATGGTAATCAGTAGGTAGAAATAAGTATTAAGAGATGGGAGGACCTAGCCAAAGGTGACAGGCTTGGTAACCACCATATCCCCCAATTTATTTCCTGAGTTTCTTTCATCTTGGACATTACCATCAAGTCGCAAATAAGCAAAGTTTCGAAAGGCAAAATAGTCTTCCATAATGGTCATGAGTGATGTCATTTGACAGAAGAGAAGCACACGGTGGTTAGTGGCTCGCAACTTTGGTAGAATTCGATCAAGTAGCTCAAACTTCCCTGAGGCCCGATAAAGCTCAGCTCTGTGAAGAAAACAAATGTAATCAATAATGCTATGTTTGTGCATGAATGAAATAATGCTAACTACATTATCATTCCTATGCAGGTTATACTTTATATGCAGTTAAGCTAGCAGCTTGAAATGGAATATGGACAGCTAATAACGTGTGCTTTCTTCTCAGATGTTAGAGTGCACAGTTACCATTTATTTATCATTACATTTATATCCCAGCATTTTTTCCTCTTGTATGGAGCCCAAGGCGGCTCCTCTCCATTTTATCCTCACAATAACTCTGCATGGTAGGTTAAGCTGAGAGTCAGTGACTGGCCCAAAGTCACCCAGTGAGCTTAAAGGCTGAGTCCAACACTTTAACTATTAGCCACTACACTACACTGGCTCACACTCATTTCCAAAAATTGTACCAGAAAAAGGAAAAGGCTTGATCTAAAGCCAAGCAGGTTACTGAACACTAGAACTTACAGCCTTCTCTAATGAAGGCCAGAAAAAAATCTAGTTTCAGAAAGGGAAGTGCCTTTTAGTTAGCTGCTGGTTGAGTCTTTCAGTTTGTCCTTGACTTGTAGCAGACAGAGAAGAAAGCATCAGTGCTTGGATCACTGGGAGCATTTGTGATTCAAAAGTCTATTAAAAGGTCCAAAACATTCCTCCTAGAAGCTTCTGTAATAAGCCTCTCATCTGGTGGCAGTTTGGACTTCTCTAAGGTTGCAGAAGATATTTGGCTCTACACCCTCTTTTATATTTGGCTTTCCAATCAATGTTATTGCTGACAGTGGTTCTATAATTTAAGGAGGCATTTCATTACCACAATCAGTTTCAAAAAAGTAGAATCTTTATATAGTTTGGGTTCAACTAGCCAAAACTACTTGGCATTAAAGGTGTACTTAGCATTAAGTTCTATATACGTCAAAGGGGCTTATTTCTGAATAAACATGCATATAAGTAATAAACATGGAAGTATAATTGCGGTCTTAAAGTCCCACTGATTTTAATGGAAGGGATTTAAGCATGTACCCGCATTTAAATCAATGGGTTTTACTTTGTAACTTATTTTATCTTAATCGGTGAAATTGATGACTTATTTCATTCTCCACTCATGCCCACTAGAAAAGAATGCATAATCCTGACTCGACTGTACCTTCGTTAAAAGGAATTTTACTTTTAAACATTGCGGTAGGCAACTGTCCTGGGCACCTCCACAAAATGGCTGCCATGAGACACATGACAAAAGACAAATAACCTGACCAAAAGACTGAATATAAGGTAGAGGTGAGGGCTGAGCCTCAATACACTAAACAACTCCTTTGAATCCACAGTTTTCAGCACCAAAAGAAACCTATTTCACAGTGATCTCATCAGCAGGTAAGAACATGTGTTAATTCTATTATTTTTTTTAAGTGGAGGGGGTAGGGCTCTTTGCCAGATACCTAGTAAGGTGGTCTGGTGCCCATAGACACCATGTTGCCTACCCCTGCACTGGATGACACACTAGAGGAGGGGTGGGCAGAAGGCCAATCTTCAAATGTTTTGGAATTCAACTCCCAGAAGCCCTGCCAGCATGGTTATGAACGCTGGGAGTTGAACCCCAAAACATCTGGATATCTACCCTGCACAAGAGGATATTAGAGAATAATACATTAATTAATTATTTTAATAAATAATTGCTCTTGTAACTAACCCCCCCACCAACGACTAACTAATAAATGGACAAAATAATCTTGGATAGGTGCACAGAAAAAAAAATTACCCATTGATGACACCATTTGAATAGCCCAAATGTTCAGCAAAGGATTCCTGCAAAATGATAACAGTGAATTATTTAACATTTCTAGATTAAAAGACACCCAACACTACTATTTTTTTTAAAAAAGGACATAAACTTTGAATCCGGCTTTGTATGGTAACTGTTCTTTAAATAATGGCTTTTAGGAATGACATTTTTCTTACAAATTCATGAATTACAGTATAATAAATATACTTATTTTATGTGAATTAACTGGCAATCTACTTGCAAATGGTTGGATTAGTAAACAAACAACCAATATAAAGCCTATTTTATCATACTAATGTATGAACATTTTCATAATATCTGAATACATGTGTGTCATTAATGAAAATGTATTCTCTTGTCTAAATAGATGTGTTCGCACATAACAATAAGCCAGAAGTACTTGCCTATCCTGGTTTACTTGTGAATGAGCAGTGCGCTGTTCACACAGCTTGTTGCTCCCACTTCATTCTTCCCTTCTCATGAATAGCCAAAACAGATTAGAAAAGGAAAGTTTCATGTGACATCCAAACCAGGGCTTTTGGTTTGTTGCTTACAAACAAGCCAGGATTCATAAACCAAGAACAAACCCCAGAAACTTTCAATTTCTGATTTGTTATACCCCTTCCTTGGGCAAAGTGTAAACAAACAATTCACAGTAAACCAGGATAAGTCAGCATTCCTGGCTCATCATCATGTGCAAATACAGCCAACGTATCTTTTCAAATGCATGTGATTCCAATGCACGTTAGCTTATATGTAGTCTTGCCTTTTCAGTTGCCTTGTATGCTGCATACTCCTCTACAGCACTGCCTTTGACAAGAAATTGGCCAGGCAAGAAATTACACATATCCGACAGCCATGAGAGCACGCTTGCGAATGACTGACAAATAATCATAATAAAAAAATATGAAAACATTTGTACTGTTTTCTGGGAGCAAATTTTTTTTTTAAGGGTGGTGAACCAGTGACAGCCGCTCCGAAGTGCTGCTTGAGCATTGGTGGAAGAGCTCTAACTGGCGGCAGCAAGTGCGAGATCGCAAGAAGCAGCAGGGTTTTTTGCTGCTCTTGCTGAGAGGCTTTATAGCCAATTCCTGCAACCCACAATGAAATTGCTCTCCCAGGTTTGAACAACACAACAACTCATTGTGGACCAAACAATCCCTAGAACAATCCATGGGTTGTCAGGCTGGCTTGTTGCTGAAAAATAAGCCACCTTGCAGGAAGCAGTCAAGGTTCAGATGCCACAACTGTCCATTGTGGCTAGTTACCCAAGAAGAGTTGTCATGTCATGCAAACTCAGTCCGCAGGGTGTATTGTTAACCATGTAGAGTGTGGTTTATTTTTCTCAAACAAGCCACCTTGAGAATCCATGGCTTGTTGTTGGGCTGTTCAGAATGGTTAACAAGCCACACTGCATGGTTAACAAGCAACCACACAGAAAATGTGCT
The DNA here is from genome assembly GCA_029215795.1 of Anniella stebbinsi. NCBI lineage: Eukaryota > Metazoa > Chordata > Lepidosauria > Squamata > Anniellidae > Anniella > Anniella stebbinsi. The sequence goes on along the minus strand of JARDYH010000002.1, from coordinate 86,990,921 downwards.
GTATTCAGACAACACGATAACCCATACTATGGAAAAAGCACTGCGTTTAGACAACACAGTAACCCACCCTGCATGAAACACCCTGGTGGGTTAGTGTGTTGTGTGAACCCGGTCACAGTCTCACCATACTGCCATTTATCAAGCACAGTACTACCATCTATTTGGTAGTGTGGCATTTGCTGACAAAGCAGTACTGCAGTACTGATCTATACTGCATCACCAAGTGATGTTTCTGAGTTGGCTCACATCATCACTGAAAACAAGTTGTGATAGTACATTGACACAGACAATGTTAAACCCATTTCAAACACTTATTTCCAGTGCAATAATTGACAGAACTGCACAGCCCCAAATAATTCAGAATACCTACACCGCACTCTCACAACAGGTGAAAGGAAACCAAGTAATTCAAAGCTATTATCATTCACACCTTAATATAACATTATCCTTTTCATTTATATTGTTGCTTCCACCATCCCAACAATTATGCCTTTGTGTTTTGACATGAAAAGACAACAAAAATTGAGATAGCAGAAATATTTACATGGTCTTCTGCATCTCAAGAGCATTCTTTACTCCTGAGAACAGCCTACTTAAACAATATTGCAGATTATCTTAGACACTGAACCACAGCTCAGAAATAGATTCTTGAATTGAAGCTGTACAATATTTAACAGCTTTTAACTCTTATTTTTATGAAATAAAATGACCTGATTTACAAAGTATTCCAAAGGCTGAAACACAATTTAAGACAGACAGGAACACTCAAGCAACAGTGAAGTATCACCCAATTGCCTTGGCAACATGGGAAATATCTTTCCTTCCTCCACCACCTCGTTTTGGCTAGACCAGAACAAAGCACAAGATTACCCTTCTATCACCCTCCAAGAAAACAAAAACACACAGTCAACTTACCTCAATATGCTGAAACATATATGGGTGATTACATATCTTTCTCAATTGCATGATGGTATTCATAAGGGTTTTAGCTCCTCCTTTTCCCTGAGGTAGTAACAAAAGACTAGTCATGAATTCAAGTGGAAATTTTGAAAGGAATAACTTCACACACCGCAATATACAGCATACTTGATGTATCAGCATATATTTATTTATTTTTAAATATTTATATCCCATCTCTGCTAGTATAAGTTCAAGGCAACTAACAACTTAAAAAAAACCTCAAAACTTTTAACAATCCTCTCAAATGAACATTAAACATCAAAACAGCAGTGAAAATAACAACACAGAAGCAATCAAAATTATTCAACAGAGCAATCTAGCAGAGTGTTCCAGCAGCCATAAGATACCACAGATCTCCCATTCTTCCTGAGGCCTTATATGCACCAAAAACCTCATGAGGGGATTTCCCCACACCTGAACTGCAAGAAAATCCATGGGAGCTCCTCTTCTGATTCTAGAGGATTGGGGAGGGAGAAAAGGGGGGTGAGATGGTGGGCAGGGAGGGGGAAGGAGAGCCATGGTTCTGCTGAATTCACAAGTCTCCATTCCTATTCGCATCCAAGTCTACTGAGAGATAAATCAGCTAGACAGGCTCAAAGGCCTGTCTAACTAAATATGCTAGAACAGGAGGCAAAAACTATCATTCTTCCAACACTGCCTATCAGGGCTTCTCAATATTCATAACAAAGAGGCGAAGTAAAAAACACACACTCTAAATGCCTTCTTAAAAAAGAAGGCCTTTTCCAGTTTTTGGAAAGTCAACAATGAGGAAGTGAGACAGGCCTCACTTGGAAGGGACTTCTAGAGCCTACATGCAGCCACCAAAGAGTATGCCCCTTGGAAAATATCTTACCTCAAAGTCCCAAATGATAGAATACAGTAGCCTCCTATTTATTTTAATTAACAGTGCTGGTTTTTCTAAGACTTAGGAACTTTAAAACACTCTGTGTTTCATCCTTTAATCTCCATCTATTTGTGACAACCTATGTCTGAGGATGTAATGAAATTTGTCTGCTAAGTTATCTTTGTTTTTTCCAGGTCCCAGTTGAGAAGGATCAAACCTCTTGGTTAGGGAAGGTTTATTAGGAAAAAGACTGAGAATCTCTATTCTAAGTACTAAGAGCCTTTTCACCTTCTTGTCTTTCTCAGAGCCATCAGTGAGCAGGATTCCCTTGGCTTGCATGTGACGGTACAGAATCTTCTGAAGTGCAGACATATCACACTTAATCACATATTCAACCTAGTGTGAAAAAACAAGCAAATAATAATAGAGTTCTCAAAATGTCACAGTAATAGAAATGCCGATTATAGGACTTAGCCCTAGATGACAAGAACTTTGGCAAAGATGGAATTTGGATATTGCCTCACTTTTACGCAGTCCCTAAATATTTGATTTCAGGGGACAATGATACAGAAAAGGGTCAAATTTAATCACCACACAGAAGATACCCTCTAAAGAATCTTAGCAATTGGAATTTTGGGGGCTTTGACAAAATCTGATGATGTCCCAATTAGGTGAATCACTCAATTTGTTGTTTTAATTATATACTGCTTTGGGTACATTCAATTGTCAGGTGATTGGTAAATGTTAAAAATAAAAACAATAATTGAGAATATTAGAATAACTACACAATAACTATAACTATGATTCAGATTATCACTCTCTAGGCAAAGGTGCAATGGTAATCCAAGGGTAGATCAGCAAAAGATGGACTGCCACATTGTAATGCAACAGCCATAGGGATGAAGAACAATTATTGTAAATGAGCTATTATGCAAATGAATTCCTGAAAACCGACAGAATGGAGAACTGGATCTTGTCGAAAACTTGGACCTAGACTTCTTTGTTCTATGCCAGTGATATTCTCTACTCCCAACACAGAATGGTATCATACAGCAAAATTCAGAGCCAAAGTTCAATCCTTTTGAAAGGTTTCAGGCAGTGACCTGGTTCGCACATAATGGTGGCAAATCATGAGCTAATTAACCTATGATTTACTGGGTTTCATGCCATGTGTGAGTTGTTTTCACTTTGCGTAATCAACTTCCTATCGGTTCGATCGTAGGTTGTTGCATGACATGCAAACCCAGACTCTTCGGGCTGTCCATGGGTTAAACAATCCAAAATTAATCCATGATTAATTAACCCAAAATTTGCTGCCATTTGGCCCAGAACAAGCCCAGAGAATCTTTCGGTTCAGTATTATGCTTTTGCTGGGCACTTTGCAGCACCATGTAACCTGGATTTAATATAGGTGGTTAGGAAACTTCAGCAATACCCTCCATTCACAAACCTTTTCTGGCAGCTGAGATTCAACCTCTTTCTTCAACCTCCTTAACAAGAAGGGCCGTAGAACTTTGTGGAGACGCCGAATTATCAGAATAGTCTCTTCCTCATTTAAATCCACCTGAAGGAATATCATGACAAAAGAAACGACATGTACTTTAAAAAGAATATGAAAATTCATTATTTTAGTATACACTTTATACAATTTAGAAGACCAATAATCTGAAGAGATATTTCTGTGAATTAATTTAAAGATGTAACATTATTATGTTAAGGTAGGAAGTATGCTTTCAGAATATACTACTATCCTAACCCTAACCCTATAAAAGAGATTTTATGTTGTTTAAAATGTAATCTTTGTGAGCTTAAATTTAAACAAATTAGGTCAGTACCCTTTCTCCAGTCATGGCAAAAGGGGCGTTGAACCACTGTTCAAAAGTGCTGCAACTCTTGAAAATCGTTGGAAGGAGGAAATTAAGTAGAGCCCAAAGTTCTGGCAATTTGTTCTGCAATGGAGTTCCAGTCAAGAGAATCCTTCTTGGGGCTACATAATGAGTATTCAACACCTGAGTCAGCTTGCAGTGATGATTCTTCATTCGATGGCCTTCATCTACAATCATATACTTCCACCGAATCTATGAAAATACAAAAATGAGTTTTAGACCGGCAGTAAAATCTGCACTGTTTGGCTGGTCCTTCGATAGATCTTAATATTGTTTTAAATAATATGTTGTTACTGCTTTTATTCTGTTATGGTTTTCTTGTACTATTATTTTATATGATACATAGCTTTGAGGGCCCAATGGACAGGAAAGTGATTTATAAATACTTTTAATAAATAATACAATCATAATTCCTCAGCTTTTTTTAAAAAAAGTATAAATATGACAAAAACATTTTTGAAAAACTTTGAAAAAGTTGGAATAATTTGTTTATCGTTCATATAATACTAGAAAATGAAATTAAAGAGGATCAGGTTAAAATATTTTTCCACACATAATGCACAGTTGATCTGTACAACTCTGTATAATAACAGTAATGGTATGTGTAAACAAATTGTTAGGTAGCAATTGGGTATGCATCCTATTATATAAGATGACTCTTAACATTCTGCACTACTGAAGTGTGAGATATTATGCCAAGTGGAATAGAGCACTGGTCTTCAACTGGAGGGTCACGGCCCAAGTCCAAATGGGCCACGGCAAACCTGTTGCCGTCATGTTGGGCAATTGTGAAATTGTGAAAGTGGGTCCCATGTTGGAAATTGGGAGTCCGAGGTGGGTCTCAGGTCTGGACAGTTGAAGATGACTAGAATAGAGCATCCTATGTGCTATATTCTGAGCTAGATGAGGCAATGATTTCTCCAACTGCCACTTTACCAATTCACATTACTATTTATAAATTAATACCCAATATTGAAAAAAAAAATTTGCTTGGCATCCTTTACCAGACATCCCATATGTAATTACAAATACAGGCTAGTTTCATGGCCTCAAAAGAAATTCCAGTTGGTCAACTGTATATTTGCTGGTACATTAAATCTTGTTTTTTGTTTTGTTTTTGCATGAGTGATGAAGATACAGACCTTGTTCACACACAACACTAACTCATGGTTTATTTAACCCATTTAACCCATGATTTGTTGCCCTACCCAAGATTTGAGAGGCAAGTGATTGGACAAACCCAGAATACAACAACCCATAAGCTAATATACCATGGGTTAGCATTAAGTAAGGTCACATGCTCAACCTATCAAATAAAGTGGCCCACAGTTCAAAATACACTTGATTGTAATTGAACACAAATCAGTTGAAAACAAACAATGTCTTGTTGTTCTTCTCCCGGATCTCTTTACTACATTCCCTGACTGGTGGGCTCCAATATTTGCATCATTATTTTCCTTAATTAACATCACCGGGATTTCACCTCCAAGTTGGTCATCAACTATTGTGGTCCCAATCTACAAAAAGGGGCCTAGCTTATTAGATGTTCCAGGGAAGATTTATGGAGGATTGGGTGGAAGATCACGCTTTGCTTGCTCCAGAACAGGCTGGTTGTCACCCGGGACTGTCAACTCTAGATAATTGCTTTATGCTGAAATGTATTATTGATAAATATTTGGCTGGAATTGTAAAGCATGTTTATGTGGCCTTTATTGATTTGAAAGCTGCTTTTGATTCTATTCCTTGGGAACGCCTTTAGAGCAAATTACAATCTATGAGCATTGACATGCAGCTTCTAAATTGTATAATCACTTTATATACTGGAACATCCTTATGAGTTAGAATTGATGGAGGACATCTATCTGACCCTGTACCAGTTACAAAAGGAGTAAGACAGGGCTGTTTACTAGCCCCCCCCTTCTCTTCAATTTATTTATAAATTATGTAGTTGAGTTCTTAAGAGGTGACCACTATTTTCCAGTTAAAATAGGAAACCAGAAATATTCAATCCTTCTTTATGCAGACAATGCAATTCTAATCTCTTACACTCAGTTGGGCCTGCGTAGATTGTTGAAGCGGTTCAGTTTATATTGCAAGAATGAGCTTCTCTCTATCAATTACCAAAAAACAAAAATTATGATATTTGGTAAATCTAAGAAAATCCATAACTGGTCACTTGATGGCAATAAACTGGAGCAAGTATTTTCTTTTAAGTATTTTGGTGTGGTGTTTCAGTGGACAGGTACATGGTCTTCGCAGGTTCAATCAAGCACCTTGTTAGCGGGTAGAACTTTAAATGGACTATTATGGTTCTATCATACAAAAGGGGGGGAACCTGGTTCAGCCCACTCTAGAATTGTACAAGACCAGGGTTCTGCCAAAATTGCTATATGGAGCACCACTGTGGGCTATGGCCAACCTGGATTGATTAGAAAGAGCTCAAAATATTGTTTTGCGTAGACTCCTTGTAGTTCCCATTTCTACAAAATTAGAATTGCTCCGTGCAGAACTGGGTGTAATGACAATCAAAGCTGAAACTCTCAGACTAGTCCTGCTTTTCTGGCTAAAATCATGTTCAAGCAGGTATCAGAATTTCTTCTGATGGTTTTGGAAGAGATGGGCCCAAGCTCATGGAAGCATAAAATGCAGCTAGTTGCCATGAATCTGGGATTCTCCTTCTCTTTTCTCTTAACTCAAGGTTATGACAGAGCTAAAGTATGACTGCCCCAAAGGCTTAAGGACACTGAGATGCAATCTCAGGTGGCTGAAATCAAGACTTGCCAGTCTAATAACTTCTATGCCTCCTTTACTCCTTTGTATCTATCTTTTCCAAAATACTTTGTAGAGTTACCAAATATTAAAATGAGGGTAGCCTTTACACGGGCAAGATTAAGTGTTCTCCCGTTGGCAGATTGGGTGGGTTGGCATAAGGGGGTTCCTAAGAAGGATACAGTATGCCGTTGCAATTCCGTATCAACTGAAGATACTATTCATGTACTGCTAGAATGCTCTATTTATAACGATCTCAGAACCAAATATATTCATTGGTTGTTAAGATCACTGAAGGGAAGGCCATCCCTTGTTAAGGTCTGTTTCCTATTGTCTGATGCTGAAAAGTATGTATCCTTTAGAACGTCTAAATTCCTTGTCAATGCTCTACAAATACGTGCCACAAAGTTTAAAGACTGTATGGAAAATGATCCAACTCTAAATGGTTTATTAGTAGAGTTTTAAATTGTATAGTTTTTTTTCTCCCTGTAATTGTGTATAATGGCAATTTGCTAACACACAATAAAGTGTGTGTATAGTTGAATGTCTTGTTGGTCTTACAATTTTTAATGTTTTGTTCTAATTTCACCAAATTTTTACTTTGATGAAGTACACAATGATGGCCATCTTTAGTCAGGGCAACCTAACAACAGGTATCATCCCAGGAAGCTTTAGTTCTCACAACAACAACAGCATCAGAGCAGCTGCTGAAACTCAAGCAATTTAACACATTGCAAATTAAAAGAGAAGTACCAGAAGGTGTGCTAAAAAAATTAAGTGAAAGGATGAAAATCTTTGAAAACAAAACTGTTAGCATATTAGAGGCTCCTTGTGTCCAAGAATGTGCACCATCTACTTAATTCTAGGCCAGGAAAAGAAAAAGTATTTAAAAACTTTTCAAAAGATGACTATAGCAAGCATATGAAATCTCATTAAGACATTTACATGCTCTGAAATCTGATGAGTGGGATTGGAGTTATATATAACCATTCAAAGCTAGCTCCATTACCTAAATACCTCCACTTCCACTGGTGTAATAGTTTCCAAAGATTAGTCCCTACATTACAGAGTCGATTAGCTATTCAGCTATTTAGATCAAAGCAGGTGATTTTGAGCTATTGAGTTGTAGTGAACAAATGAAAATGAACATAACAGGTTTCAGTCTGGTCTCCATTATCTTCCCACATGCGGAAAGAGACTACACAGCCTGGCTCCTTTTCTACCCATATTCACCTCTGCTCAGAAACAAAGAACTGGAGAAGAGCTGTGGATAAAAATGGAATAGCAGGGTTCCAGGATAAATGTTATTAGGCAGAATGATGTAGAGATAGCTGTGCTTCTCTTCAGTGAGATGGCTGTGCGGTATTGATGGGATCCACAGGTAGCAAAACCATTCTCTCATCTGCAAACCCGAAAGTGCCACGATAGAAAAGGAGACTGTGAATAGATTGGAAGAAAGGCCGAATGCCTCAATTCAGGCAAAGAAAAACACAGAACTCGCTTTTAAAAACAATAGTGATCATGGACATGGTACCAAGAATGTCTTCGCTCAGTACAATCCTAGCAATTTGGGAGGAAACTAGTCATTAAGTAGGGTCAGAAATATAGCATTACCTTAGCAAGAATGTGTTTGTCCTTTATTATGTACTCATAAGTCGTCAAAAGAACATTAAATTTTCCACTACGAAGCTGGGGAACAAGTGATCGTCGCATAGCAGGTGTACCCTGAAAGAGAACAGAACCATAACAATCTCTAATTATAGTTTATTAATTACAATTCAAATCCTTTTTATAGAAAAAGCTGAAGAGAAAATAAATTATAATGGGTTCTATCAGATTGGTGTCCCTCTGGTGGGGGAAGGCTCTTCAATCCATTGGTGATTTTCATCAGCAGAACATGGAAAGAGGCAATTTTCAGTGATTCCCCTCTCCCTCTGCAGCTCCTTGCCCCACCCCCATTTGCTCCAGAGGGTTGTAGGTCCCATCAGAACAGTGTTAAAGATGGCAGAGAGTGAGAATCACCAAAAATTACCTCCCTCCCTGTTCCATTGATAGAAGTCTCTGCTGGATCAAAGAGCCTTACAACAGTGGAGAGACACCAACTGGATACAATCTAATAACTTTAGCTTGAAAATTGCCACTGAAAAAGCACTCCTCAGATATATCTTAGGCAATCTCATGCCCATATCTCTTATCCTCAACTTCATAACAATAACTGTGACTGAATTAATTCAGTACTACCAAATCACCTTCAAATCTCTGATGAAAGTTGGGATCTAAATGTCTTAAATAAATAAAATGTGCATTATTTGTCATCTATATTACTCCCATCAGAACAGTTTGGAATATGAGAATTAGCAACTTCATCCTACATTTCAATACCTGAAACTGATTGTGGTCTATTACAAATAGGAATATTGATTAAGCATTTTTAGTGCATATCAAAACTTTAGAAGTAAATTGTTAATAGAGAACTATGGAAAGGGAAAAGAAATATGAATTGCTGGCTTTATATTCATATATACAGGACATCCAAACCTTGTAAGAAATTTTCACCCCAGAAGGAGCCCATTTGTCAAATTCGTAAGTCCAGTTGGATAAAGTCCTATATAAAAGATTTAAAATACAAAGCATATTAAAGTGAATGTTCCAATAAAGGTATTTAGAACTCAGCAAGAATGAAAAAGAAGACAAATTTCTCAGCCTGTTTTTTAATCTTCAAGATGAATAGCAAAATGAAACATGAGGATTGCATTAGCCTAGGCTGTTGTAAGAGAAGGGAGAGCTACAGGGGAAGCTTTTCTAATTATGAGAGAAAATAATGCCAGGGTTTCAGCTCAGGATTCCATCCTCATTCTCCGAAGCTGTTATACACATGCATGAATTTGCCCAATTTGAATCAAATGAACTATTGGAATATATTTTAGTATTTTGCTGAAGAGGGAATAATTTGGTGAATCTGAGCCTGGATTTAAATTAAAGCACCTGCTTATAAAATTTAAAGAAGAGTTAGTGTAGCAGGCATATAATTACAAACCTTGTGGTTTATTTTTACACCTAGCTCCTTGCTTCTTAGTACTCTTCTAAAGACAGAAAATGGAAATACTGTTGTGCATATATATCCCTTTTTCTTAAATAATGTGGCATTACAGCCAGAGGACCAAAGGCTATGGTACATATTCACAGGTTTCATTTTTATACTGAACTATGATCCTAGCTCTTATATTTATGAATAGAACACCTTGGAATGTGTTAGAAGTACATTTTGAATAGGGATGGACAAATCTGTCTGTTTTGCTTTCTATAATATTCACTTTTTTAAACACAAGTTCATTACATCTTGTTTCTGCATCAATTTGCACATTTTTGTAAAAAGTCTAGATAAAAAAACATTTACTGTACATTCCCTAATATAGGCATTCTTGGCAAGGAATTTCTCCTAGTATATTCTTTTTGTGTGCTATTTCCCTTAATGTACACATTTTTGTATGCAATTTCCCTTAATATACACATTTGTATATGTATTTTTTTATCGTAGAGCTGAATCACAGAATTTAGAGAAATATGAAAACCAAAGGAACTGTGTTCTAGTTTATGTATTAGGTTGGGGAATGCAAATTAGGTGAGTTTGTATTAAAATATAAAGTAAATGTATTTCTTCTCCATCCCTAGCTATAAATGTTAAACAAAAAACTAAATCAGGCTTGGGAGATGACATCTTCTTCATGCTCCTACTATTTTGCTTTCAAAGTCAACCTTGCTTTTTCACTGCTTTCCCTACACATATATTTTAACTGTCCAATAATCCAAATACTGCAGCCATAATAAAATATGATATGATCTACTGACAGTTAAAGCATTTATTCTGCTGCAGAATTTCATTCTATACTTTTGATGGTTGGGGGTGTACAGAATAGAGCCTGCAGAATACTTTATCACATGATCAACCACAGTCACATCTGTATAAATGCACATCTGAGCTACAAAGTAATAGCCTACTGGCTATAATTAAAATCATTAGCCTTAATAGAATTAATAAGAGTTTTTTCAAAGTTAACCGGTTCCAAGAATAACATTCCCTCTTGCAGATGCCAAGAGAGATATTCAGGCAACATGGTCTTACTGTGTTTATTTAAAATCCAATGTTCTATAAAGCTATGGAGCAATTGCAAAGGTAGCTGATGAATCAGCAACTAAAAATAATAAACAAGTCAACACTTAGACCAAAGAAAATGAGCAATATGAACAAACTGTGCCATAATGTTACATTGGATGCCTTTAGGAGCTGTGTTTTTAAAGATTTAGTAGCTGTAAGAAATTCTTTCAGAAATGGAAGGGAAATATTATCCATGCCAAATCGGACAGGAAATATATAAATTTTCTCTCTTGTGAATCACAGGGACAAGCCATAGTGACTAGGAAATACAGTAATTCGCGACTGCTTAAACGTTTTTATCAGCCATCTGGTCCCCAACTCCAGACAATCCATGTGAGAAGAAGGGAAGACAATCAAAGATTAAACTCAAGAGTACACAGTCAGCACAGCCCTACTGCATGCTTCATCTAGCCATTAAGTGTAAAAAAGAAAATAAAAAGAGGGAGGGGCATGTTGTTAATGAGCAAATCTGCATAGCGTAGAAAAATATCATTAGAAGGAGTTCATCTACTTACGAGAGGGGAACAATGATGAGATAGGGGCCATTGAGCCTTTTGTGCTCCATCAGATAAGTGATGAGTGCAATAGTCTGTATGGTCTTTCCTAGCCCCATTTCATCAGCTAAAATTCCATTCAAATTGTTATTATACAGAGAAACCATCCATTCCAGGCCCTGGATCTGAAATGCAGGAGAATCACCTCAGTTATCCAGTATCTGTGCACACGGTAATGTTTTGATTTTAACATTTCTGCTTTGGTGCTGGTTGCAGCCGATACAATGAAAAAGGAGCCACAAAAATTGCCTGCACAAGAATCGGTGCTGCTATGTAGGCCAAAGCTTATGCTGCTTATACCGTGGGCACACTTCAAGCTCTTAACAGTCCGTATGTGTCTTGAATTTATATTTTCAAGGTCCTATATTTGTCTTGCTTTACTTTCAGAACACCACACTACCTAACCTTCAATTCACATGTGGCGACAAAACTATCCTGAATATTCTTTGCGAACGAATTATAGATTACAGAATCAATTTAGTATTGCTGCAAGGCAATAAAAATTCACTAAACTGCTAATTTTTAAGAGAAACAGAAGACATTTAGAACGTACAAAATATTAGAGGTCCAGCACAAATTAACCATAGTTTGAAAATTGGAAGCCACCCATAGTAACATGAGCTCTTTCCCATTCCCTCTTCCCTTCTCCAGTTTGAATTCCCTGTTTGCCTACTATTTTAGCTTGGACTATAGTTTAGACTCAGTTTAGATGATATTTCAAAACCACAGTTTGTCGAACTGGAAACCTGAACACATTCTCCTCCATGTCTACTAAGGTTGCCTTAACCTTTCTGATCAAGTAGTTATGGTGACTGCTATCCATAAAACCATGGTTTGAAGGTTTGTGCTAATAGTATGCCTGATTCAGACCTCATACCAAGCTTAGATTACAGCAACCCAGTAATTCTGGAGACAGAATTCACACATGGGAGGGGAAAATGGTGGGGAAGTAAACAGCGTGCCACAGCTCAGGGTTTGAACACACGTTGCATGCATAAGGTCCTAGGTTTAATCCCTGGCATCTCCAGGTAGAATTGGGAAAGACCGCTGGCTGAAATCCTAGAAAGCCACTGCCAACCACTGTTGAGCTAGAATTGCCCCTGGGCTGACTTAGCTAAGGTAGCTCCCTATATTCTGATCCTCCTATTATAACATTTAAATATGCACCAATACTAAAGAGGGTTCCCATCTTAACCAGTTTGAAACATTATTTGAAGTGGGTTTGCTTAAGAGGAGAACATGATTAGCATTAACCATGATTAACATTGGTGCAGATGTAACACTAAACTGTGGTTAAGGCCGACAAGAGAAGGAGCGTTCACAGGAGAGGATAAGGCAATCAATGGCTGCTACTCATTATGGCTATATATTACCTCCAGTATCAGAGGCAGTATGACTCTGAACACCAGCTGCTAAGAACATGAGCGAGAAGGTGCTATAATTGTGCTCATCTCCTTCTTGTGGGCTTCCCATAGGCATCTGGTTGGCTACTGTGCAAAAATAATAATAATGCTGGACTAGATAGACCTTTGGTCTGATCCAGCATGGTCCTTATGCTGTTATGAGAGAAAGGGGCATGTGTGTTCCAAACTATTTGGAACCCATCATTTATAGGGAGCCAGCTTTATGCCTCAACCAGATCAAAGACTGTTATGGACATAATGTTGCCATCTGGTATTCAGGAGAGAACGTACTTTGGTAAGCGTCAACCTAGTTCATGGGATCCATCACCCAACCCAATAGTTGAGACTTAAATATACAACAATTACGCAATGTCAGGTCTTTAGAGTGACTTTGTGTAGCTTTATGGTATAAAGCCAATCAAGAATTATGAGCTCCTATCACAACAGTTATGACCAGAATGGACAATGAAATTGTTCCAGCTTTGCAGAGAACTCTGAATGACACTGGATTCTCAAACACTGTCATAACAAGTCTTGTTGAGTAAAGTAATAAATGATTTGTCTGCCTTTCAGCAGGCAGAACTCACTCTTTGTCCATGTGAGGAACCAGACAACACAGTGGAGAAAGAGAGGGAATATGGGATGTTTTTTTGAAGTATCCAAGAGAAGGATTTAAGAATCAAAACCACTTGGTTAAAGATAATCCTTTGGTGAGACTGGTATTTTTTATCTTGATTTTAGGGATACTCATTATGGCATAGTTCGAGAACCTCTACAGTAAAGTTCCACCAAAGAGAGGTATATTGTAAATGCAACCATGAAAGCAATCTCCATCTAGGATGCTTACCTGATAATGTTTTAGTGTGCCATTAATAAGAAGAGAAGATTGCTTATCCACTCTCTCAGCAATTGCATGAGCCACTGTATAGTAGGACTGAGACCCTCTGGCACTGTACTGCATACTGTATTCATCGTCCACATCTTGTTTCGCTGTCCTATGAAGCAAGTCAACAGAGGCACTTTTAACTGTAGATGGCTAACTACTTTGCAACCTTAGCACTTGCACAAGCATACAGCAATTGACTGCAGATATAACAATGTACAAAACAGGTTGCTTTCCACTGCCTTCACAAATTACTCACTCAATGATTTGTTTAGCATCTCTTTCGGACACATCTTCAGCATTTGGATCCAGGTGTATCTTCTCATCTGTTTCTTGTCTACTTGATTCCTCTTCATCTTCCTGCAAAAAACAGTATCCCAGGTGTTGAACCTACACAAGTACTATATTATCACGCAACTTTGTAAATGGGAGACAACATTCTCCTTTTGCTTAATTAAAACAAGGTCATCTTTATTACAGATTGTCTGACTAACATTTATCCCAACGCTAACAATGTCACAAGAAAAACAGTTTAGTTTGATTTTATGGACTTTTTGCCTTACGGTTTTGTAGTATTTCTAAATTTACAATATTTGTTGCCTTTTCTTGATTCCTTGTGCTTTTAAAATACCTAATGAGAAGAGAATTCTGTTTCACAAGATGAACATAGACCCATGTCATAGTGTATGACAGCAGGAGATTTTAAGAGTTACATAATACCAGGATAATCAGAATCCAAAAGGAAGAAATAAAGCATTAATCATACTACTAATCTCATATTAATGTTGAGAGTCAAAAAGTGTTCAGACTACTTTGCCACACAAGATTACAGGACATTTTTTTTTCATTTAAAATCAAAAACAAGAAAAGGCTCCAAGCACTGTAATTCTGAAACAATATTTCTTCTGATTTCTGCCATTTATACTAATTTTCTGAATATTCAAGCATCTTATTAGTAAGTGGTACAGATTAGTGACAGCTAATCATTTTCACCTTTGGTCCCCTCTACAAGGATTCGCTTTTGCGCCCGGTTAGGCGATTATGCGCATAATCGCTGAAGCGCATTTACACCTAATACCTCTGCACGAGAGGTGGCGAGAGGTGGAGAAGCGCATTAACGGATGACCAAAATGCTCTTTACAAGTAGTTAATGTGCATAAGCGCTTGTTCACATAGGTAAAATGCGCTTTAACGGCCGGAGCAAAATAAAACTTGCTGTTTAACGCGCATTCGATAATGCGCATAATCGGAGAGATAACGCGCCTCTACGCCCGATTTGCGCTCCGTTCTTGTAGAGGTAAAATTTTTAAAGCGCCTTGAAAGAGCATTAAACCTCTCTTGTAGAGGCAGCCTTTGACCATAGGCAGGATGAGACTAAGAACCTGCCTCTGAGCATAGTGATGTAAAAACATCCAGAGCTGGAACTCAGCTACGGAATGGCACTGTGAAAAGCCATTCCGGTGGGTCAAAGGCAGTAGGAAGCTGTAGTGAGAAGGGAGACCCAGCAGAAATCAGGTGGGCTCTTCATGAGGTCTGGATCCCAAGTGAAGACAGAAAACATAACCATGGCAAACAAGTCTTACTAAGTTAATGGAATCCTTTTTACCTTTTCTTTCCCCGAAGTCACAGCCTTTATAGAGGGCTATAAAGAAAGAATCAAAGCGTATCCCATTCCTAGCAATGTTCTCTAACTTTGCACATCTATTTTCCTAGCTCTTATTGACAATGCTCTTTAAATAGAATTTTGAATATTACTGAATCCATGCTTGATTGTTGAAGTGCCAAAATATACCAACAGCTGTTTTTCAGATTTATTTTCTTCCTCTTTAAAGCATTCATTGTATTTTAACAAGATATTGATCAGAACGATAGCATCTCTCAGAGGTATATAAATTGATGTAAAAAGATAAAATTGAACCAAGCAGACAGGTTGCTAACTAAATTAAGGACAACCTGTATATGCTTTAACAGACTCAATTTCTTAAAAAGTAAACCACATTGTTTATAGTGATTCATGATCATCAGTAATTGAAGTGAAACCTGTACTCTTTCATTACCTAAAGATTTATATCTAGTCCATCTTCCCTGTTAATTAATTGGATTATAATATTGCTATTTCCCTCCCATCACATTGAAGCTCCTTGTTTAGACAAGAAAAGCCAAACAAATTAGCATTATCTTGTGGCTCGTTATCAGTTACAGTACAGGGGAGATGATACATCTTGAATGCTATTCTAATAAGGCTACTTTTTTCCACTATTTATCTTGCAGTATTATAGCAGTAATTATTTTAATGGTCAGAGCTACCTTCCTGTATGCTTTTTCTCACTCTCTGGTCCCTGGAGTGAAAATTACATCTTAAAAAAAAATTATTTTAGATAAATATATGCATCAAGATGAGGCATTCAACTCACATCATCCTCATACTCAGAATCACTTTCATCTTCACTGTCTGACCTGGGTGCAACTTCATAGCTAGTAGGGAAGAAGCAGGTGAGAGAATATAAGAGGGATTCATAACAGCCCTCAAATTTAGCATTTTTTCAAATAATTTTATAAGAATCAGAATAAAAATACATTTTTAAAAAAAGTACAGAAACAAAGTAAGAATCTGCAATTAATTATTTCAAATGTATGATTGTAATGCAAAAAGCAACAGGTTGTGGGTTTAGGGGCATGCTTGATTACTCACCCCGGGTTCATTTCTAACCAAGCATCCAACTGACTTGCTTTAGGAGCTTCTGGTCCAAGGAGAACTTTGCCTGTTTCAGTGTGAGTTACCTTGACTGGCAGATCACTCATCTGACTGCTCTCATCTATGGGCTAAAAATTAAGGGGAAATGTACAGCTTAATTTATTTAGAGAACCTAAATTTATCTCCTTCTGAAGAGATAAATTCTCTAAAGATAGAGACTAAAAACAGCAGTAAATTATGGGTTAATTAACCCACAATTTGCCATGGAGCATGCCAGGTCTGTTTTATGGCCATTTCCAACAACCCACAGTTAACCTACAATAAGTAGTTATGTAGACTGTGGGTTGTTTGACCTATAGTGTCTGGGTTTGGATGTAACATAGCAATTCCTGAACAGCCCGATAGGGGACTGAATATTTTAAAAAGCTGCGAACATGCCCATCATGCATCATGACATATTGTGGGTTAATTAATATGTCCAAAAACCTCCTGTTCTATAATAAGTTCAAAGTTACGAACTTCATACCAGTTACTTGCTCAGAAATCCTTGCCAACACTAAGTTATGATGTTATAGTAAAATAATTGGAAAGGATTTAAAAGGACATAAACCCAAGGCATCCTTAGTCCCCTTCAAACCAATCCATACAATTTAGGCCACAATGTGACACAAGCTGTGAGCAGGTGTGTAGTAAAGACCTGGTTTGCATCTAACGCTAAATCATGGTTTATTTAATTTTTGGTTTGTTCTTGGGTTAACTTGGGGTTGTTTAACTCACAAAGAATCTAAAAGCTGCTGTCCAAGTGGGATAATAGTTGTTAGGTTGTGAACCTGGATTTTTTAAAACCGTAAATTATCATTAGGTATGAACTTAGAGCTGTGGGTTGTTTCTGGATTGTTTCACCATTTAGCAAGTTTGGTAAAAAAAAAAAAAAACAGCCTTTGAATTGCCAGTACTACAGCACCACAAAGGCATTTGATATACAGAAGGAGAGCAGGTAAAGGAGGAGGAAACAACCAACCAAAGGATTGAGAAAACAAACCACTCTTTGTTCAATTGTCTGCCATACAAACCCTGCATAGGGCAACAAACCTTGAGTTAACCATCGATTAAATAAACCATGGATTAATGTTACGTGCAAACTAGATCAGCTCTAGATGATTTATGAGAAGTGAGCTAAGCCACTTACTGAAAGGGAAGGTTTTAAAAATAAACAGTTTGACCTCAAGGAAAATTCTTTCCTGACTTCAAATGCAGTTGTCAGTTAGCATGAAAAAAACCATTCACATGTTTCTTTAAGTACATTAGAAATATAAACTCTATTAAATATATTAGAATAAGTATATTACAAAGCCAGGAGTATTTAGCAGCCTCTTCCAAAAGATGTAAAAACATACAATTTTATTTGTTTTGTTCTTACTATTTATATGTAAAGAAAATTATTATAAATATGATATACTGCAATCTTATATTGTAAATATTATAAATATGATATACTGCAATCTTACCTGTAAGTCTCATTGAATTCAACAGAACTTACTTCTGAGAAGACATATTTAAGATTACATTGTTAATCTTATTGTTTCTGACAGTGCAATCCAATAACATCTATTCAGAAGTAAGCCACGCTGATTTCAATGGGACTCAGTCCCAGAGAAGGATGTCTACGACTGCAGTCTTAATGACTTACAGAGAATAGCTCGGAAGGTTTCACCAATCCTGGAGAAAACATTTTTTAAAAATAATAACAACGTCTGTGCCATATTTTCAGCATAAGATTCTAATATACATGCACACAGAAACTTTCTGGAGTCATTTATAGGGCATTCTAGCATGCTCATTAGTGAGATAGCTCATTAACTGCAAGGGCACTCATTAAAATCTTCAATTAGATGTGTTGGACAAAGTGTCTTCCATTAAACCAATTTACCACACATCTTACTGCATGCCAGAAAGGACAGCAAACTGTAAATCTACTGAGGTATATTTGTTTGATTAGCTAGGGTGTAAGAGTCCAATTTTATTTGTGAAACTAAAAGCTAAACACGGTTTCTTCACATTCCAAAACAAAAATACAGCTGACTCTAGAACGTAATTCTTAAACAATGTCAGCTGCATAACGTTAACATTAAATACATTATTTCCTAGCTATATATAATGGAAACCTTCAAATTATGTAATTTTTAAAAATGCACAATTAGTTTTTTCACTACGATTCCTTATTTACATTGGGCATACATGAAATGGTAGTCTCACAGACAAATCTTACCTTTATAACCAATATGAGGTTGCAGCAAGTTTGGGAGACATTTCATGAAATTAAAGCTAATTTTAATTCACATCAACCTTCGTATCTTTTAAGTTCTAACCTTACATTTACATGTCATCTTTAAGAAGAAGAAATTCATCTTTAAGAAGAAGAAATGTGATCAAAAGACAAGGCATCAATTTTTAAAATAAATACATTGGCATAGATCCGGGGATCCTATGAGCCAAACTCCATTCGCAGGGTACTTCCTTCCAGTCATGGAAGCAGGGAAGTGATTTTTGTTGATTCCCCCTTTCCCCTATAAACCCTTAAAAATTTGCTCTGGAGGGTTGTGCAGGGGGCTGCAGGGGGAAGGGAGGATCAGTGGACATCAAATCCCTTCACCCCCTTTTTCACCAGCAGCAGCCTCCACTGGATCAAAGGCTTTTCAATGAATGGAAGGGCAATTCAGGATTCAAGCCATTAAAAAGCCCTCTTAAAAATCATTTTACTGCTACCACATTTCTTTATTTACATTGTTATGATAAACTGGATTATAGCAGTCTAGAAATATTCATGGACAAGCCATACTAAGGGAAATAGCCCTGTCTGTGTATTTTGGCCCAGTTCTGAACTCACTCTCCATGCTGGTGTACAGATTGTGGCATTTTGTTCATTATTAATTGGAGGCAGTATGTTGAAATGCCTTCTAAAGAGAATCTAGAATTCTTACCTCTCCATCAGGACCAAGCCCAGATCCTATTCCTTCTGTATTATCTTCTGCTTTCTGTAATGAAAACACACAGACAAAATGTTATATTCCAGCTAAAGTTTTGTTCAAGAGTGTATATGGAAATATAAAAAGCAAACCCTTGATAAGCAGCATAGTACTTATGTACATTCAGTTGCTTGTTCTTCAGGGACATGGGTGCAGGTCCCACTACTTGAGCATATTTTCCCTGTTCCACAAGGAGTGTAAAGAACTTTGGGGCAGGGGGAGGTTAGCCTCATAAATGCCTTGCTTCAAATTGAATAAGCCATCTTCAAACTGTATTCTGTCTATAGAGGCTCCATTATTTAAACCAGCAGAACAATGCAATGATATCTTAGGATCTGCCCCTCTTGCCTTTGTAATTGGAAACTGGTTCCTAGTCCTGAATTATTATTTAGATCAGATCAGTTTAAGACAAATGTGTAATTTTCCTGTGGCAGTTTCATCTGTGGAGTTTCTCTGGGACCTTCCTCCTGCTGCTCCCTCAACATGTCCTGTCTCATATTTTGACTTCATGGGTATACAAATTGTGCATTCCTTCTTACAAATATGCATTTTAAAAGGGAACACAGCACTTTTTACATATATGGGTTTTTCATTTGTGCTACCAGATTATGTCTTGAACTCAGGTACTGCATGCCAAGTATAAAATATTGTATAAGGAGCAGTTCTTATTTTCCCTCCTTTTCTCGTTTTCTATTTCTCTCACTCTGCTGCTTAGCAGGAACAAACATCCATATTATCCAGTACTGAAAAATGTGAACAATTTGCATTTCTCATTTCTAAAGAAAATATCTGAATCAATGAGAATGTATTGTGCCCCAAGGGAAAACCTTACACGCACTTGCTCACCCACAGACACATGTAGGCACACCCACCCACATGATCTCACCACCGCAGTGCATTTGACTGGCCTACATTATATTTATCTTATCCCCTCTTTTCCCTTTCCTGTTGGTGGCACTTGCTGGCAGTAAGAAGGCCTGAGATACAGGTAGACGGCAGGCAGGCAAACCTTGGCAGCAGACAGGTAGGCTTGCAGCGCCTAAGAGCAATTGGCTAAGGCTTTTAAGAATAAGAAGCAGCAACTATCAGATGGCCTTTTATATTTAAAAAGGCTACCACTATCACATCACACTTCCTGTTCTATATTAGCTGCTACTCTGAAATGTGGAGGGAAAGCTTGAACCCACAGCTCATAATGTGCTTGATCACATATTGAAGTTCTGTTTAGAACGGAGAGGTAAGACAAGACTTCAAATGCAGAGTGTACTGATAATGAACACAGCACACACACACACATTATGTTCCATGTGAGGAGTGCACAGGTCTATAAATCACATTCCTTTTAAATACACCCAAGCAGCAGGCAAAAAAAGAATTGAGCCCATGTCAGTTTTAAAGGAAAACAATTATACGACATAGACAAACACACCGTCCATTATATTTGCTGCAACATCTACCAATATCTGAAAATGCCAGGAATCTGTGGCCTTTTCATGCAGAAATTACAAAGAAAAGGTGAAGGCAGATCGTATAAGGAAATATTTGGAAAATGTAAAGCAGGGGGTTTAATTTTTAATTTTTGTAAACTGCCCAGAGAGCTTTGGCTATGGGGCGGTATATAAATGTAATAATAATAATAATAATAATAATAATAATCACTAACATGAGGGATTAAAAAACAACAACCATCAGTGACAAAAGCAAAAGGTAAGTCTGCCTCCCCGACCCTGGCCGGCATGAGCTGGCAGAGCTTTAAAAGTCGCGGACAATCCTCCACTTCATTCCCCTCCATGCAGACACTTAAGATTGCTCTATTACACAGCAGGCATCCACTTCTGTACATTTACAACATTTTCATCTATTTATCTATCTGGAAGATTTTAATCACACTTTTCTTCCAAAGTCTTCAGGGCGATTCACAATATTTAAAACAGTATAACAAACTAAAGAGCCACAACACTTTATTTATATCATCATAATCAAACACAATTTATTCTGACTACTATTATGCGTGAAGTAAAATGATACATTTATTGGTATTCTGTTTTTAAAAATAACATTTTAATATGGTATTCTATTTTTTATCTCTGTATATTTTATTGTTCCCTGCTCCAGAATCTGTTTAGATGTGGAGTGGTATATAAATGTTGTAAATAAATATAAATTCCAGCCATGTACACGTGGAGTTAAAACACCAGCACTCGTAGTTATCTTATTTGCTGGTTTTTTGATTGAATTCTTTAATGTCTGTCTGTTCTTGTTGTTAAATTGCATTTTCTTCTTGTTTTAAAAATGCTTTATGAGGATTTTTTAATTTTGTGAACTGCCTATAGCCCTGAAATATGGCATTAAAATGCTGGGGAGAACGATCTTATGAATCCTCAACAGCGTATAAATTCCTGGATCCGAGGCTGGAGACAATGCTCCCACCTTGGACCCAGGAATCCAAGTTCTGCGCACCTTCTCCTCACAGCCAACGTGGAGAGTAGTATGCCGGCGACCTCGGAGAGGAGGGAAAGGGGGCATGCTGCTGGGCAAGGAGCAGAGGAGAAAGCCTGCTTCCCTTCCCTGACTTCTCAGCTAGACAGGCGAAAACACCCATCTAGTTAAATTGCTCATTTTGGAACATTTCCCTTCATAAAAGAGGTGCAAATGTTAAACTTCCAATTAAAATGTTCTTTTTCCAGAAGGGAATATATTCTGATTTTTTTCCCCTATTTTGTCAAGTGCAGAATTAGTACAAGGAACAAAACACACATGTATTCAAAAGTGCACCATGGATTTTCCATAATTCTTTCACTTGGGTAAGGAGGACTCATTAGCAATATAGGAAGCTGCCTTATACTGAGTCAGACCATTGGTCCATCTAGCCTAGTATTGTCCACACTGACTGGCAGCGGCTCTCCAGGGTTTTGGACAGGATTCTTTCCTTGCCCTACCTGAAGAAGCCGGGGATCAAATCTGGGACCTTCTGCATGCAAAGCATGTGCTGTATCACAATGAGCTATGGCCCCTCCCTCAAATTTTTAAATTATATATACAGGAAGGCTAGAAAGGAGTCATATCACAGCGCCCGCCAATTCATCAATACTCTTCCCAAGGACATATCTCAAAGCTCCCGTTATGTAGCTGCTATTGAAGGGAGCATATAATTGCAGTTTCAAAATAGTGACAGTGTAATTAAAATAAATTAGAAAGATGATTTACTAGGAAGATCTGAGACATGGAGGTGAGAAAAGTGAATTGATATAGTTACAAATCATGTGTTAAGTCATGTGTGTTTGCACTTACAGCTCCTAGGATTGGTTAACAAAACTGACCTGATGACCAACTCACTAACTAGACATAGGTGACATTGACCACAATAAAGCAAAGGGTTTGTGTCTTGTTTTCCTAGCCTTGCAAAACATATGCCACCCGAAGATATATTGCAAAACAGTGTCAAGTGCATGTCACAGACATGTCTGTTGGGTAAAGAAAAATCTCAGCTTGTGGCATGAAAAGGGTCAGACTGTTTTGGGTAAAAGGGCTCTTTCTGCATATTAATCTATATAGCGAAAACACAGCAAGATGCTCCTTTTAAAACACACTCAAAACTAGGACATTTATGAAATGAGCCATGACCTAACTCCAGTGAGGAGTGAGACTATAAACAGAAATGCACAGGACACTTTATTTCCATTTAAATTTCTTTTCCCTAGAATTAGCACACAGTATATTGAGGTCCCTTTCCCCAAGATTCAGTGCTATAGGAAGCACCATTCAAAACAGATGGTGCTAAATATCCACTGACTGAGGAGATAAAAATAGCGTCTCTGATTGGGACCTGGCAAGCAATATCCATGCTTTTCTAACCTCAAGATTTAACCACTTTAAATGCCCTTTATTTATCACTATTTTCAGAAGGCTGTTTGGAAGGTGCAGAGTATATGTGTATGTAATGCTCTAATCCCCTAAAGCCTTCTGGTCAAAATACAGTTTGCTAATCATGACTTCAAAACCTCTAAATCAGGTGTGGGAAGGGGTGAGATGTTTTCTCTTCAGCTTGTATCATTCCTCACCATTGGCTGTGCTGTTAGGGCTGACGGGCATTACAGGCCAAAATATCTGGAGGGTGTTGCTCATTCCTGCTTTAAATGGATTGGACCCCAAGTGTCTTAGTGTCCTTTTTATGTGCCCTCACAATTCTTAAGACTGACCAAGAATACAATTTGTGCAGCAAGGGAGGGGATATTATCTTTAATACAGGGTACAGTGGCTGCAATCCTCAGTACACTTACTAGAAAGTCCTATGGGACTCAGTGGGACTTTTTCTTCCTAGTAAACATACTTAGGCTGAATTCGGACGACACAATAAGCAACTGGGAGGGGGGGAACAATCGTCAGTTGTATTGACTATCGTGTCATCCGAATGCTGCCATAGTCAACTCAGCGCTGATCCTAATCCATACCACAGTTGGTTATTTATTACTATGTTGTGTGGGGTGTACCCCCTAGATGAACAACTGTAAAGTTGATTATTACCCCACCATTGACTATTGTGTTGTCCGAATTCAGCCTTAGGATTGTGCTGTAAATGTAACTCAAACAACATATTGTTGCTTGGCCCAGGCTTCCAGAACAGGATGAAAGCCACAAATAGCACTCTTTGCATAATCCAAAAACCATAGCAAAAAGCAGGATCACATTAACAACATACACCCCCCCCCACACACACACAAACATTTATCTGCACATCTGAGATATGCCTAGACTTATACATGGCCAAAGACTGAGCTTTCAGCAAGGATTGGTTGCACATGCCTACACAGGGTTGTGCAGTGCAAATAAGTGCACATATGGCTGGATTTGCCACTATGCTGCCACTCCCACTTATATGCATTGACTGCATGTGCCTCGGATCATAGGAGGACTAATGTATTTATAATTATGATATTAATAATTTGTTCTGTTTGACATAAAAAAGCCATTCTTTCATTTGTTTTCTTTCTGTAAGCAACAAGAGCTGCGAGAAAGCGTATTTCCAATGGCAGGCTGAATTGACTAAGATTTTTCATGGCCTTTTCAGTGGTGGCACCCCAATTATGGAATGATCTCCCTGATGAGGCTCACCTGGCACCAACATTGTTATCTTTTCGGCGCCAGGTCAAGACTTTCCTCTTCTCCCAGGCATTTAACAGCATATGATGAGGGTTTTGTGTTGTTGCTGTGCTTTGACCCAAAATTGTTGTTTTAAAAGATTATTGTAATTATTACTTGTTTTTATGCTTTATGGTTTAAAATTTTGTACATCGGTGTTTTTAATGTTCAATGTTTTTAATTTTTGTAAACCGCCCAGAGAGCTTCGGCTATGGGGCGGTATATAAATGGAATAAAATAAATAAATAAACAAACAACCAGTGGCCTCCTTTCACTCTTAAGCGGCCCTAGGTAGTTTGGTAGAATGGTTACTACCATTCAAGAATTTGTATCTTCTTGTTCTCTCACATCTTTTTTCAATCCTTTTACTTTATACAGAACGTCCCTGGGATGGGAACACTCACATTCATTTTGTGTGTGTGTGTGTGTGTGTGTGTGTGTGTGTGTCTCCTATGCTGATAACTGAGGAAGATGCAGCCACTGATGCCTTGTGACCTTTGTAGTATGAGTGATCTACTTGCTAGCAGCCATGCCAGATCCCAGAACATAGGGTACCGTAACCAATCAGGTGTTAACATAGACAGCTCCAAGTAAAGTCAGGGGCAGGAAATAAAATTAACTGCTACAGAGAATTGTCTTAGTTTCCTTTTCTTTTCCACCTGAGCCTTTCTTCCAGCAGGCCTACCCAGTCTAATTTTAAGACTTTGTTGATATTTTAATAATGTATTCATTTTATATACTTTTAATCAGTTTTATGTATTTTATATTGTTTGTATTGATGTTGTTTCCCACCTCAATTCAGAGAGGCGGGAAATCAATCAATCAATCAATCAATCAATTATTATTATACTCCTCTGCCCTTTAATATTCTATAATAATAAAAAAGATCTATGTCTTGTGCCATAGTGTCAAGACTGTGAAAGTTAGACACTTGCAACTTGGCATGCATACTAAGGGGATCATAGGGTCTGCACCTCAAGAGTATTTGGGTTTTAAAATGCATTAATTGATTTTAATTAATATCAACACCTCTATGTTTGAAGCCTGCAGTACTAACTACAGTCACTAGGTGGCAGATGTCCCTAACCAGCACACAGCTTTGAATTTGTTTCTGTGTGACTCCAGTGGAGAGTAGTCCGAGGGACAGAGTTATACATCTGCCCCTTCCATCCTGCTGTGGGGTGGAGGAATGGAGAATGGAGAGACTCTACATCATGGCAGGGGCTGTGCCTAGAAGTGCCAGTGTACAGCACTTCACTCAGATGGCCACGATGTATCAGATTCTAACGTCTACAAATTTGCTTGAAAGCAGTGCCATATCAAAGTAAGGACTGCTCGAGCCTGTGTGATGCTGAGTTCATTTCCTAGTTTTCTTTAAAAAGCAAAATTTATGAAGGGGATTAATCTTCTTGCTGGCCTAGCCATATTGCCTTGGTGCCTAGCTCTACACTGTTAGAAGGATCTCAGGATTCTGTTCTGCCTGAGAAATAAACCAGGTAGAGATTATTGTTCTTTTTTTAAAAAAAAAATTTTTAACTGTTGTGATTTTTATGTTTTATATTGTTGTTGTTCCCCACCTCGATCCGGAGGGAGAGACGGGCTACAAATAAATATTATTATTATTATTATTATTATTATTATTATTATTATAGTAGCAACTCAACTACAAATGTAGAGTCAGGTTGAAACTCCCTTATTTTATGTCCTACCTACTGTAACATGACATACCTATATCTAAATCTGAGCTGAGGAGAGAAAACTCTGATGGATCAGCATGGCTCTGTGACAATGGGATATAATGCAAATCTTTAAAATAACTAATAGAAACCAATCAGAAACAGCTGAAAATAGAAAAGGCTCTTAACTGTGTAAACAACCATTCAAGGGTGATCCGGCTTTGTAAAAAAATAGAGTGCTCTTTACCTAGCATATTATATGACTAAGACGTTTTTAAGATCTGAGAGTCAGTTGCGTTAAGAGTGTGACTTACTTTTTAGAGTGAGGAAAGTAGATGGGAGATATTTTAAAAGTCTCTTAGTGACAGTTAAATTATCTACTTGCCTTCTTTCTTCTCCTCCTCTTCTTCTTTTCTTTGGCAGCTTGTGCTTGCTTGTGCTCCCACACCAGATTAGTCAGGTTAGCCACATATTCATCAGTTTGCTGTAGCAGGTATGCCAAACGTCTGTCTTTTTTCTGGTCAATCAGTTTACGGTAGCCTTCCTCATCTTCAGCCTAGCATTTCAAGGAAATGAAAATTCACGTAACATCACCACTCACTACATAGTCACCCATATTAGATCCAGACAAATGGCGAGCAGGGGAAATTTCAGTGCTAGATCCGAAATGACTTAACTGGGGTAAGGGAGGTGGTTTCAATCATTTCTATAGTTTGGAAGCCATTCCAGAAATCATCCATACCAATTAGCCACCTGACTTACTTAAACCATGCTTGTCACATCCTGCTTCCAAAACCATGATGTGTCAAGCTTAAAATGGTTAGAATACCCAAATAAAACGAATCTCTCTATTCTGTTTGTATTTTAAAAACACTGTAAAAATGTTGCAACAGGTGTACGATGGCGAGGAGAGGGAACTGTGTGATGAGGTCTTGTTTCCTAGGCACTGGAAGCAGCAGTGGAAAGAGTTGCAATTAAGAATCAGGGAAAAGTTCAGAGAAACATTAAAGGGGTGTGTTAAAAGGCAAGATGGACTGAGGTCAAAACATGGAAGAATAAACAAGAATGTTTACAGTGAACAATGTTGGAAAATGTGGGTACAAGACCATCATATTTAAGCACTTTTACATCCTGAAAATTGCATACTTAAACGTCTCCCATTACAATCATTGAGACGCCAAAGCTCTTAACTCTTGGTGGGATCCCAGAAAGTATGAATTCAGCCCTACCAAATTTAAGTACGTTTACATCCTATTGGTTCTAATGGAAGAGTTAAGTACATTCTTAAACATTTCCACAACGTGCTTAACTTTTCCCAAGATCCTGCCACTTGCCAGTGTCATTGTTAATCATTCTTAGAATATGATTGGCATGGTAAATAATTGAAAGGTGGAAGTGATACTGTAGCTTAAATATAATTGGAAGGTTAGAAAAATGCTATCATCTCTATGTTGTGAATACTAATAAGTGTTTGAAAGAAATTACTGTACTGTCTATTAAAAAATTATAAATCCTTTTAAAAAAAGATGATGATAAAAGAGTAGCTGGTGTCACTCAGAAGTTATGAGTAATGGGGTCAAACTCTAAAAGGGAGCAGCACAATTCAAACACCTGAAACCACACGAATGTGAAAGTGGTGCAATTAATCGTATTAAAAAGATTCAATTGACATCTTCACCACCACTTTAAAATTCATATAAAATACAAGAAAGGTTTATATGTGCATACTTGCATTGTATTTTCACCAGATGATCAAAACAAAGCTCAGCAAAAAGTGAGAAACCATGATCTTGGAAATGGCTTCCTCCCTCCGATCCTATACACAGGAGGAACCATTTGGGGAGGGGGAAAAGACACAAGTTCACAAGTGGTGAACTCGCTTGTGGAATGCGCTTCCCAAGGAGGCTCACCTGCAGCCTCCTTTGAGGTCTCTCTGGCACCAAAAGCTCACCTTTTTGTTTTCCCAAACCTTTGAATTTTTCATCTGTCTTCAAACTGGGTTAATTGCCGCTTTTATGTTTATTTTATTGCTCCTGTATATTTTTCGTTGTTCTTATTATTGTTTTTAGCCTGATGTCTACAAACAGCCAGGGACCATTTTTACATTGAAAGGCGCAATATAACTTCATCAAAAAAATAAACAATGTCACTTGCCCCCAAATCTCGTGGGATTAGAGTTAAAAAAAAGACCCATATGTGTGAATAATCCATTAGAAGAATATTAAAGGAATATTAAACCTGATTATTGAAAAAACTAATTGGGCAAATTCACAGGTACTTCATAGAACTGTCCTGTTTGTGGCAATCACCTTCCCTCCCCCACTTCCTTTTGTGCCATTGACATTTTCCTCTTTTAGTCAGGTAGTCAGGTGACCTGACCATGAGCAGAATCTGCAATTGAGCATCTGGATTTGCAATGATGCAGCACAAGACAGAAAAGACAGGTTGCTTACCTGTAACTGTAGTTCTTCGAGTGGTCATCTGTGCATTCACACATATAGGCCCATATGTGTGATGCACAGAAACCACGAAGAAGAACAAAACATGATTACCAAGAGCAGGGCAGTCTCCCATGTCAACCAACTTGCACTTAAAGCCCATGTCAATGATCACAGTTTGTAGGATGGCTCTATTAATTTTCTTATTGGGTATTTCAAGCAAACTAAAAACAACAGGCTACCCTCATACTTCTCCCCTCCCACACTACCAAAGTGCGTACATCCTGAAAGCCACAGTGACTGGTCTCTTACGAAATGCCACCCTTACCATGAGCCTTCTCATTCGTTCTCTCTCAATCTTCTCTGTTTCTTTCTTCTGTTCACGCTCAGTGTTAGCATGCCAAGTAGCCACAGCTTTGGAAAGTTTCTGAATTTTTCCAGCCACTGACCGATGGTATTCTTTAAAATCTTTAGCATGCTGCAAGATGCTGTTGAGATATTCCTGTTAAAAGAAAATAATCATCAATCGGGGGTAGGGAGAGACAACCCACAAAAACCTAGTATAGTCACAGATTTCAAGCACATCAAGCCAAAACTCTTCTTGTCATTCAGTGTAGAGAAGTTCGATATATTCCCTTTTACTAATTCAGTAAATATCCATCTTCTCTGGACTTTGCTTCCAGAAGATGATCTCAAAACTCCTACATAGAGAGCTTTGGCTACTGGTATACAAATGTAATAGATAAATAATAAAATAATATATCTTAAAAGTGGGAGAGGAAATCTCCATGTTGGACTCCTATTAATGGGCACAAGCGACACCATGATCTCTTCAACAAACCACTAGGCACTCATTGGGCCAACTGTAGGTTGATAACTTTGGGGAGAGACAAAGCTCAGTTGGACAGCATGTGCTTTGCATGCATAAGGTCCCAGGTTTAATCCTTGGCATCTTCAGGCGGGGCTAAAGGAGACTCCTGTCTGAAATTCCTGAGAGGCACTGCCAGTCGGTATCAACAATATTGAACTAGATGGAGATCTGACTCCACCTAGCAGCTTTCTGTGTATTAGCAACTAAGTATTAGCATGCTCTACCACTGAGATCCAAGGAAGGGAATTCTTCAATGGCATTGTCTCTTAAGGAGACTGCCAATGGCATTCTAACAAATTCTCTTGTGTGCTCTTAGAGTGGAAAGCCATTGAGCCACTTATCTCATTGGGGTCCTTCTGTTTGATGCTGATCCATAGGCGGTAAGGGAAGGAACCCTGTGTTCTACCAGGCCTGTCTGCATAAAATGGTATCCTTTTACCTACTGAGCAAGAAAAAGGGGAGTGGGGAGTAAGGGAGCCACGGTGCTATGGGCTGGTTGCTGGCTGTGCACTTGACAAGGTGGTCAATGTGTCTAAATGCTGGAATAGCAGCTTGCCTCCCAATGACAAGGCAAAACAGCGGGGGAATGAAATAAAAGGATAGGCGAACCAAACAAAATTCAGACGTGGCAGGGACTCTGAAATTGGAGGCCCACAATCTTGCCTCTTCTGCTCAGAACTGTAAATCAAGAAGTCTGAGGGGAGAGACAGGGTACAGACTCCAGTCAGGAAGGAGATATTCAAGCTGTTTTCAGAGTAGTACAAGGTGTTCACTGTAGCCTTTCCTGTCGGCTTTTCCATCACTGTGCAAGAAACCAGATAACGGTATCAATTTCCAGGTTAGCCATATGTGGCATGATAGGCAGCTTTCCATAAGAATGACTGCTGGATCCCTAGCAGATTACGACATACTAAATGCAACAAATTAAATGAATTAGACAAACCGACGAGTTGCTGAAAATAAAGTACCTGGTGCTTCTGTCTACGTTTTCTCTCCTGTTCTATCTTCTGTTGCTTCTCGAGTTTTTCAGTCATTCGGGCTTCTCTCAAGGTCTGGCGCTTGCTGCGTTTGTAGGCTTTAGAGTTCAAAGCAGTCTCCAAAGTTGTGTCACGACGCATGCAGGCCACCACCTCTTGTCTTAACTGTGAATCAGAAGAGGCAGACTTTAGAAGCAAATCATCTTCCACCAGAGGAATTTAATTGATAAAAGAACACACTGAGTTTTTCAAAGAGCTGTTTCCTTTCCCGTCCATTCTGTTCTAGGTATCCTAGATCTAAACATGACTGGATTTCTAGATTCTAGAACACAGTTTTGTTGATCACGTTACCCAAAATAGTTGAATCTGAGAAATCACCATAGTAATTAATCTGAAAGAAAACAAGCATGATTCATTCGGTTCTCGGATTTATATACAATATAAAAGTGTAATTCAAAAAATTTATTGGGTTTTTTTTGTTTCATAGACTTTGCATGTACGCTTTTTCTTTTATTTTCACTTGGTTTGTTGTTGTGATGTGGTTCTGCCACACACAAAAAAAGCCAATTAAAAATATTCTTAGAAAGAGAAGTTAACATCCAGATTTTACCAGGATGTCTATGCAGCAGGTAGAGTGCTGAGTTTAGAAATGGAAGATCCAGGTTTAAAATCCCTACTCAGTCATCACTCGTTAATATAAACTCTTTCTAAGCTACTGCATGGGGATATTTCAAATAGTAAAATGATAAATTTAGTATTATTTAATATTATTCTTAGCCGCATTTCAAGACTGTAGTCTTCCCAAGGCAGCTTGCAATATAAAATACTAAAATTCAATATCAACAAATTATAAGAGATGTGTAAAGTGTTACAGAAAGGATGATAATGGTGATGACCAGCACACACACACACACACACACACACTACATAGCCAGGATCCAAAGAATCATCTGTGCAAACAG
Organism: Anniella stebbinsi; assembly: GCA_029215795.1. Taxonomy (NCBI): domain Eukaryota; kingdom Metazoa; phylum Chordata; class Lepidosauria; order Squamata; family Anniellidae; genus Anniella; species Anniella stebbinsi. Next base: position 86,959,682 of record JARDYH010000002.1, on the reverse strand, counting down.
AATGAAACTCCTGTGCATACAAGAAGGTACATGTCCCATGAAGTCCATGACACAGATTCTTCTGAAATAGATAGAAGTTGGAAAAAACTAAGAAAACAAAGGGTAGTATCCAACGGTGTCATTGCGGAGAAGGCACAACTGCTTGTACAACAATAGCTTGTGCAGCCACACTTGTGCAAATGAAACTTTAGTTATATTCTCCTCTTGCACATAGTGCGGAACCTAGTTTCCACTAGCACAACATGATTTGTGCTAACGGAAAACAAAAAATGTTGCCTATTCTGCTTGTGTGAATGATGGCTCAGTCTAGCACCTTTGTGTTACAATGAAGATAGATTTTGATCACAGTCTGTAGCATTTTCGTATGAAGATACTGGGCTGCTTGGCACAAAACAGCCGCCCACCATGATTTACTTAACCCATCGGGAGGCTGCAGCGTGTGCAGGTGCCATTTTGCACATCCAACCCCCACGCATGAGTTGTCATGGCATGCAGACCCAGTGAGCATGGGTTATGTGATGGTTGTTTAACTCTCGCATAACACATACTTGACAGATTAGCACAACATGACAATCCCCAAGCAGGGATTTGATATGTGAAACGGTTCCTGTGAGTGCCACATCTCATTGTGGGTTAAATAACCCACAATGAGCCATGCTATGTCGTGTGAACCAGGTCACTGGGTTGGTTTCTATACACCATGAGCAAATTTCCAATCGTGAAATGGGCCTTTTCTGCCTCCTCCACCTTGCTGCAGCCAACTGTGCCACTCCAAAAGACTCTCCAGATGGTTGGGGACCCTTCCAGAATGATGCATGATGTGTCACGCAATGGGCTGCATGGAAATCAGCAAAAAATCAGAACACCCCCCTTTGTGCAAACAGAAGCGCCCTTCCACCAGTATAGGTCACTACTGCACCCAAATATGGGATTAAGGAATATATTTTAGGTAAGCAAAGAAGCACCTAAAGTATCAGTTATGCATATTCCGTTAACAAATATTTTTTCTTGTTTTCTTGTTATAATTTCATGTGCAAATAAATGTATTCCCCCCAAAAGTATAATAAAATAACGTTTCCGTAAGTACAACTTTTAGTGACGATCAGTTACTTTAAACTTATTGCTATGAGAACCACTTTGCCTTAAAGGCGAGATACACAAGCAGCTACACCAGCACACCACTAAAACATAAGGACCATGATCAAACCAAAGAATGGATGAAACACAGTAAAACTGTGAGTGGCATGAGCAGGAACATGCTTATGCCTAGCCAATCCCAGGCCACAGCCGTATCCCTAGTTTACACCTGTCCCAGACCTGGCACAAAGAATTTCTCTCCCACTGACTTCAATGGGAAAGGAAATCATTAAGAATAGCCACTCGTGAATTGATAATCACCTCACTCGCATCAACATGACAGAGTACAAGATACTGGCTCAATTCGGACGACACGATAGTCAATGGTGGGGTAATAATCAACTTTACAGTTGTTCAACTAGGGGGTACTCCTCACACAACATGGTAATAAATAATCAACTGTGGTGTGGATTAGGATCAGTGCTGAGTTGACTATGGCAACATTCAGATGACACAACAGTCAAAACAACTGACGATTGTTTCCCCCACACCAGTTGTTTATTGTGTCGTCCGAATTGAGCCACAGTGTAAACACCCAGTCACAGCACAGCACCACCAGTATATGAGCCCTATTCAAAGAGACCACAGAGAACATGGGGAGTGTGGCAGGGAGTGTGGCATGGAGCTATTTCCCTCTGGCTTCAGGTAACAAGTTCTTACGGTTTATTTAGTTTATTGATTATGACGCTCAAGGTGGCTAACAATAATAAAATAGAGATGAGAACAAAACCTTAATTAAAACATAACATTAAAAACATTGATTAAAAACAAAAAGTTCACAGGGAGGATCTTTGGTTATGAGGAACAGGGAGAAAAAGGACACTTTACATACAAAGGCAGAACTTTGGACAAAACTGCCTGTCTTCAGAACACTCATAGGAACTTGAGCGCATTGCTAACACAACTCTGCCTGGAACCCTAATATGCACTTTGCCTTGGGACTCCAAATACAAACACCTAAGAGTGATCCACCCCACCCCCTACTCCACTCCAAAAACCAGAACAGAGCATCCCAACTACAAATTAGGGAATTGTTGCAAAGCATGACTGCCACAACTGTCTCCCATGTCTGCCCCCGAGCCTTTTCCCATATGTGGACACTGTGCCTTGTTCCTGCACACATAGTTCCACAGCAACTCCCAAGGAAAGAGGAGTGAATATACTAGTTACTGCAGTTTCCCCTTCCCCCTTTGGGACTGACTGAGCACTCAGGGGCAGCATTCCTTCTTCCATCTCATTCCCTCACAACCACCTACTGTGCATCCAGGGCTAGGGACCATGTGATCCGGCCATTGCCTTTTGCTCATTACACACTCTCGTGCACATGCACACACACACACACACACACACACTACTTCTCTGTGTCTCCCATTAGTCTTCACTGGCTGCTCTCCAACAGGTTTAGGATCCATCCTGTGTACCCTGCTCCGTGCAGACCATGAGGGAGGCCCACTTCATGATCAACAGCAGAGACCAGCTGTTCCTCTTTGGAGCTTGCAACCTGCTTCTTCCAGTCATGCTCCTCTACCCTTGCAAGCTCTTTCAGACAGTTACGCAATAGGTGAAAGCATTCCTAACGTGAAAGTCATGCCATCAGAGATACTGTACCTGCTACCCTGGATTTTCTGTCTTGTATGTTCCCCCTCCACTCACAAGCTGAGCACAAATAGGATATAGAGACCACTCCACTGACATATCTCCTCCCCACAACCTCCCACACTTGGGCAGAATTGGTGTATAATATTGCTCTGCCCATCTCTCCCAGTGGCATCAATAGAACTTAGAAGTGCTTAACTTTGATGGGATCATGCCCATGGGATTACAAAGGCACTACAAAGATGGCATCACATGCAGATACAACAAGTATTTAGAATGAATGTGCTCCTTGAACTTTATGATACAATGACTCTGGATAACATCAGTTCGCTTAACAGAACTCATCTCATAACTAGAAAAAACCTTTTTTCAGTAGAATGCATTACCTGGCGCTGGAAATTCAGTAGCCTAAGTGCCTTCAGCTCCACTGTGGCTTTAGTTCGCAGATCTGGAGGCAAAGAGCCAGGCAAATTTTCTAATTCCTGGATTCTGTGAGCAATTCGAGCCTGAAGCCTAAACAGGTAAGGACACAAGACAGGGAATTAGAAAATAAATTAGATTAAATTACCAACTCCAGGTCTGTTTGACCGTGTCTTGAACTCTCTATGGTTGTGATCCTATTCCAGTTATTTGGGAGTGTTTCATTGAACTCAGGAAGACTTTCTTTTGAGAAAACATGCAAAGGACTGAACTGCACTCACATACACACTCGATGCAGAAACATGTGGAGTTTTCAAATCCTACTATTTACATCCAAAGTAACTTGACTATAAATTACTTGAGAATTAACAATCTATCTGAAAATACTTTGAACCATACAAGTACAACCACACAACACTTTGAACCATACAAAGCCTGTTTGTCAAATTGAAGGTAAAAATCAAATAGGGGAAATCCTCTAACTATCTCAAAATCATTTCCCTCCTTCACATTGCTGCAGAAAACACTTGGGGTGATGGGGGGGAGGGAGAGAAGGAAAGCAGATGATATAGTTTCTAATCAGTATGGTTTGATCTCAAATTAAACCAGTCTCAATTATATCCAGTGAAAAGAAGTGGGATGGTCCACCTGAAAAGAAGTGGCACAGCATCCCACCCCATTTCTCGCACTGGACATAAAATACATGTCTGGCACACATGTCTGGCAATAAATAAGGAAAATGTCATTGCCAATAATGGCAATTTATAGGTGCAGCATTCAAATATCAATAAATTAACACAATTGGGTGCTGTTCCTTGCATATCTTTGTTATCACAGTACAAAGAGGAAAGAATGAATGTTAATGATGTTAATGAAGTAGTTGGCAGGGTGGTATGAAAAGTTGTTAACTAAGCAAAATGCTAAGAGCTGTGGCAGTCTGGCACCAGAGAGATTGCTGAAACATATAACACGTCTAAAAGCCAACTGAATACTAACATGACATATACACTAGGAATCCTAATGCACCCCTTCTTCAATGGCAGAGCATGGGGCCAAGCCCCTCCAAACGCCAAGAATGCTTGGGAAGTGGGACATCACATGGCCCAACAGCTTTACTGCCAATTCTTGTTGGAGCAGTTGCAATAGCTCCCTCTAAGGTCCATGTGAAACGAAGAGAAAATTGGGGGGAAGAGTGGAGGACACAAGATCATGAGCTTCCAACTCCTGGATGGGAGCTGCTGCAAGTACTACAGCAGCAGTGGTCCCTCCAGGGCCATGCAGTACATAATAAGATGAATGCACAGCAATGCCCCCTCCATTGAAGTACATTGGGAGCATCTTTACACACAGGAGCTCCGTATGTGAAACAGTTCCCATAACTGCAATAAGCCACTGCATGGGTTTGCTTATTGACCTCCATTAGAAATTCTACTATTAAAGACTCTTCATTCGCTTTCATTTTCAGAGAGATTCTAAAGCTTGAAAGAGCTAACATATAAAACCAGGATTCTTTGTTTCCTTCAAAGCCAAATATATGTATTAATAGTTTAGATGTCTATTAACAGTCTGGACTAAATGAAAATGCACCAGCTTGGAACTTGGGAGGGCCCAAATGCCCAAGACAAATAACAGTTCAAAGCCCCGTGCCGTTATTTTTTCTATGTAGATCCCAGTGGAAACAGATTTGAATGTAAAGCGTTTAGCTACAAAATAAATCTGAACTTCTAACATTTAATTGGGAAATCTCTTTTCTATTTTTCTGGCATTACCTTTCAGACATTGTACCATCTTGCTAACCCAAAGAGTTCCAGTGAGCTCCCTGCTAAACATAGTAAACAAATGGGCAATAGACACCCCCCCAAAGGAAGACAAGCTACCTACCCACAGCTCCCCTATCTAGCTAAAATTATTTCTGGGGTGCCTTGAAACCCTCACGAGCTGGCAGACAAGATAAAAACTACACAAAGTGGATACATTTTTCTAAAATCTTAAAAGAACCCTCCCTCCCTTACCAATGGTGAAGCTTTTACTCAACATCAGCCTTAGCTGCAAGGAAGGCTTAACCCACAATTTGAAAACCATTTCAAATTGTGGCTTCAGTTCCTAGTTAAAATGCTCTCCCCTTAACTGTGATTTAGATTTGTGTCAACAAAGAGTGCTGGTGTTCAACCAGTTCTGGATGGGGTTGCACTCCCCCAGAAGGAGCAGGTTCGTAGCTTGAGGGTTCTCCTAGAACCATCTCTGGCACTTGAGGCTCAGGTGGCCTCGGTGGCACGGAGTGCCTTCTACCAACTTCAGCTGGTGGCCCAGCTACACCCCTATCTGCACAGGGATAACCTGGCTTCAGTTGTCTATGCTCTGGTAACCTCCAAGTTACATTACTGCAATGCGCTCTACATGGAGCTGCCTTTGAAGACGGTTCGGAAGCTGCAGCTTGTGCAAAATGCAGCGGCCAGATTGGTAACAGGGAACAGAAGGTTCGAACATATAAGACCGATTCTGGCCCGCTTGCATTGGCTGCCTGTATGTTTCCGAGCCCGATTTAAGGTGCTGGTTTTAACCTATAAAGCCTTACACGGTTTGGGACCACAATACCTGATGGAACGCCTTTCCCGACATGAACCTACCCGTATGCTATGCTCAACATCAAAGGTCCTCCTCCGGGTGCCTACTCCGAGGGAAGCTCGGAGAACGGCAACAAGAGAGATGGCCTTCTCTGTGGTGGCCCCCCAATTATGGAATGATCTCCCCAATTAGTCCCGCCTGGTGCCAACGCTGTTATTTTTTCGGCGCCAGATCAAAACTTTTCTTTTCTCCCAGGCATTTTAACAGCTTAAGATGAGGTTTTAACTGACTTTGTGGCCAGGCTTAAAAGTTTAAAATGTTTTAAATGTCAGCTGTTTTATGTTTATGTTTTTAAATTTTGTATATTGTCTTTTTAGTGTTCAATCTTTTAATTTTTGTAAACCGCCCAGAGAGCTTTGGCTATGGGGTGGTATATAAATGTAAATAATAATAATAATAATAATAACAACAACAACAACAACAACAGTGAGTTGATACTAAAGTTCCATTGGCCCACTAGTCTTGACTAGTAGCCACACAAACTAATGTGCAACAGAGAGGAAAGCAACATTTGTAAGCCAAGCGAAACATATGAACAGGTACAGTGATGAGAAGTAATGTACATTCATTGTCAGCTCAAGGCAACACTGACAAAAGAAAAATACCGCTTTTCAGACAAAACGGTGTATGGCCTTTGACAGAGTGCATCCCTAATCCATTTTTTCCTTAATGAGTATTTGATTCTGCATCTTGTGTGACTAAGTAAAGGAAACTCTATGATTGTTAAAAAAAATTAAAAGTGAGAGATGTTTCCTTACTGTAACAGAGCAATTTGACATGTTTACTACCACAGGCATTTCTGAAAGTAGGCTGTGGTCTACAAACAGATAACTGCCTTAGGTTTGTTGCTCAGACGTTTGTGGGATGCTGGAAGAAAACTGTAGTGGACTTGTTACATAGTGCTCTCATATGCTTCAGTAACTACTTCTGTTTGAAGTGCAGCAGAGCACTAAATGCAGTAAAATATCCTTTTTAAAATGCTCTTCCTGCAATTGAAATTAACATCTACTGCAACTGAGGAAGAATACAGGAGGATTTTAAATGTACAATCCAAGAAGTATCTGAGGGCCAGTTATTACATACAGCTTTTCCTGGAGGGTATCACTTCAGACCATAGGTGAGGAGATGGCATATTCTGAATACTTCCCATGGATAAAACTACTGCTCATACAACACTGGCCCATCAGGGAAAAATCTTCAGATTGGCGTATCTTCCCCCCATCCACATCCAGTGATTTTTCAAACATGCAACCCACCCCCTCCTTGATTCGCATGCATGTATTAATTGGGTCTGGTTCAACATGTCAGGCATAAGAAGGACGCACCAGAATTTTATAGGCATTGGAAATTATTATAAACAAGGGAGAGTTACATGCTTTTTGCCAGGGGTTGGGAGATATATTAACTATCCTTGTATTTAAAGTACTGTTCTCTCCAGACAATTCCTCCTAATTTCAATGGGAAACTGAGGGTAGATAGAGAATCCTTAACTTTCTCATACAACAACAAAAAAGATGTAATACTGAATAACTACAGAAGCCTCATTTGGTATCCTCAAGAGTACAGAAAATTGCAGCAGAATTAGGTCAGGCAGAGGTTTTTTTCATACAGATTGAAGAGTAAATCAGAGAAGGGTTACTGTTCTGGCAAGAAAGAATTCCATTAAAGGCAACCGATATTTGTTCAGGTCCAGAGGAGAAGTTTATGATTCCTAGTAGGAGAGTTATTTGTTCAGAAAATGATGCTGGTACGTATTGTTCCTTGAAATAAGTGTAACACTTTTTTTAAAAAAAACTACTATTTTTATATCCCTCTGTAATTGGACTGCTTGGTGATTGCAGAAATAAAAAAATAGAGCAGTAACAGGAGGAAAATTATTCTATAAAATTAACATGTTTGGTGTCTTCTCTACCTCCTGACTTCAAAGAAAATAAAAGCTACTCTGCATATCCAAAGAAAGATGTAATTGACAAATGCAGCTGCTGTTCAGAACCTCATATTGGGCCACTCGGAAAACCAGTCCTTAACTGTGATTAAGGTCTGTGATAACAAACAGCTTAATTCTGTTTAGGAAAAAGGGGGAATTTGCCCCAGGAGGAAATATATAGTTTGTTTGAATGCAGGGAAGGAACACATCTCCCAAAGGATGGTTCCTGACAGGTTAACTATGTTTAACAGAAAGCCCATCTTACAGCTACATTAGCCTATTCATCTTCATAAGGACCATCCATATAAACCAAAAGGTAAAAGTGAGGAAAACAACACTTGTAAACCAACTGAAACACATATATCTAAGAACAATAATAATGCTAAATTATCTACATAGCTATTAATTCCAAACAAACCTTATCTGGCTTTGCTTTAATAAAAACAACATTGCTTTTTTATATAAGACGATTAAGCAAAACAGCTTTCACATAAAATAAAAAAGGAAGGGACTGACAGGTTTTGTTTTTCTTTTAAAATTGCGACTGGTGATATCCTATACATGAAATTGTAATTAATGCCATATCTGAAAAAGATTTTATGACAGCCACTTTCACCTAAAATGCATATCTCAAATAAATACCTAAATCATGCTCACCACCTAATCCTTCAAGCAGATGAAAAAGGCTATTCTTATATTCAGGGGGAAATATTAAAGGCTATTAAGCCATTCAATCATAAGATAGGGCCAAAGTGGAAAGCAGTTTCTTGAAGCTGCCATTTGGAAGTGCTTTGGGGATTTAATCTAACCCTGCCCAAAATACGTTTAATTAATCTCCACAGTGCAGTTATTTGTCTTCATCCATGCAGAAAGTGAATTTTGAATTGGAACTGAAGATAAAGATCTTCTTGCAAAAGGGCATCCTCTTCAACCAACCGAGCACAACGACAAGTGTTACATGAAAGAGCTGCAGGATTTTTGGAGTAGGTACCATGCAGCAGGACTGATGATTCCAGGAGCCAGAAGAGCTTTCTACTTAGGGATACTTTTGTCAGATGATAAAAGAGATCCATTTGACATAATCCACTGTGCTCATAATTTCAAGACAATGGTGTGTGCATTTTTTTTATTAGCACTGAGAAGAAAAGGAGCTTTACACATAGTAGAATGACATTAAATTACATGGCATATTATTGGTTTTACAAGACTTATTCATTAAGATTAAAGCAGCACTTTTATTTTTATTTTTTTTAAGTGTTAGGAGAGCTTTATAAGAACTATGGCATAAATTTATCATTCTGGCCCAGTTTTAAATAGTAAAATAAACTGAGCTGTTCTTGACATATTAAAAAATATGAAGGTTTTCTAGAAAGATTTTTAGAGATGTATGTTTCACGATATTCTTAAAAAACTAACAATAGTTAACAATCCCATTATAGACCAATGTTAATTAAGCACAATTAGTGTCATACAGACATTACATTGGATCACATTGCAGTTGATATAATTAAATATATATTTTATGATGGACAGCAGCTTTTAAGACACTTTTAAGGTCACAATCCACATGCTACACTGTGCTGACACTTCCCAGCACAAACCAAGCATAGCTGGGCACTCAGACAACTGCCAGCATTGCTTGTCACAAATTAAGAGTGATAACAACAGTTCCAAGCCTAGAACAAGAAGCCTCATGGTCAACAGGACTTATCCTGAGTATTACCATGTGTAAAGTATCAAAATTCGGAACCGTCAACACCACATTTTCGCATTTACAGCACAATTCTATGAATTAGTTCAATAGGGCTTACTCACAAGTAAGTGTATGTAGGATCGTAGTTTAACATCTTAGTGGGACTATTATGCCAAACTGCAATCTTAATCGTGCAGCTTTTTCCAAATGTGATAAGGTTATTATAGTTTTAATACTTATAGGAAATGTGGAATTGCTTTCTACATAATATGTAAAGGGATTAATGAACCCTTGTGCAATGAAAAGATAGATGAATATAAGAATATCTGTGAGACATGCCAGACCTGCACAATATCTAAGCCACCAAGCCAAAAGCAGCCCAACGACTTGATAAAACTAGCTTTGGCCATATGTCTACCTTAGACTGGGCAGGGGGGGGGGGGGGGGGGACACAAATTAGAGAACATAAAGGATAGGCCTTCAGAACGTATTACCGGACATCTTGGATCATATTCAAATAAGGAAGGTGCATGAGGAGGGAGTAATGTGGATGTGTGATCACAGCTCCCCTTGCCATTGGACAGGCTACTTCTTAAACAAAACAGCAGCTTGACTTCTACATTAATTTACCAGGAAGCAAGCCTTGTTGAACTCAGTGGAACTTACTTCTGAGTGAACATGCTTAAGACTGCACTGCAGGTTTGTGTCCTATTGCTGACTATGGACAGTACAGCACTATATGTGAAGACAGCACAAGTTCCCTGGAGGGACTCTCAGGAAATTAACATAGTGAAGTGGTTGGAGCCTGGGCTGGCACTGTATTTCACACTGTACCCAGCTACCCTCAGATTTTTTTTAAAGTAAAAAAAACCTCCTGGTGCCTGGTAAGTTACCAGGGATGGGAGTGGGGGAGGCTGCAGGAGGGCAAGCAGGGTGCAATGCGGAAGCAATGGAAAGACATGGTGAAGAACAAGCTGAAATTCTGAAATTCTAAAGTGCACCCACAGGTCCAGAAAGGTTGGGGACCCCTGGCTTAACTGTACAGCCTGGTGACACTGCACTATTTTTGGCTGATTCACAATACTTTTTCAGATATTATGATTGTTGCAATGTTAAAAAATATAGATGAATTGTACAAAGCAAAATTGGAATGCTTAAGCATTCCAGTTTGATTATTACCTATATTCCCGTTCCTGGAGAATTTCAACAGGGTCCAACCCTTGGGGCTTTTGAATGGGGCTGATACGGTTCTGCTTTTGCTGTAGTTGAACAATAGGTGAAGGCTGACTGGCTGTGGGTTGTGGTACAGAAGGACCAGGCATTACTGCAGTAGGCTGGGTAGCTGCAGGGGCAGGTGAAGGTCTTCCACTAGGGGGTGGAACAGCAAGCTTTTGGGGTGCACTGGAAACATTCACATCTGGACTTTGCCCTGGAAAATTAAAGGTACGGAAGGTAAAAAAAAAATTAGACAAAAATACCTAAAACAAGTATCTCAATATTAAGAAGTACATGAAAACCATTAGTATCCATGGCTGTTAATGATGCAGTTTATGTAATCAGATGACGCAGATGTCGGGAAAAAACTAGGTCTGAAGAAAAATGTTAAATGTATCAATAAAGCAGTAAATTACCCTGTGCTGGATGTGCATCTGTTGCGATAAATATAAATGCTGCCGTTTACCAGTAAATTTCAACATATAAGGCCAGAGGTAAAGGTCAGAATGGAACACTGGACACTTACTGTGAAGGTTTCTTCAGGTTTTCTTTGACTGAGGCATCCAACAATACGTTAACTCCCCCCTATTGCCCAGGAAGGCAGGGATCATCTCACCTAGATTTTTGTCTCTAGGCTTGGTGATGCTATATTCTGCCTAGTTCCATCACATGAGTAGCTTGAGACAGAATACAACCTGAGGAATCCATAGGAGAGCGGAAGAAAATAAATTCCCTCCCTGATTGCATGTTCTAAACTGGAAAGTGGAGGACAAAGCGTCAGCATACCTATAGTTCCAGGCTATGCCAGATATGAGTCAACCACTGATTGTTTAGGGTATGGTTTGGATAACTCCATCAGAGCAAACACAGAGAAACCTTCACAGTAAGTGCTCAATATTCCATTCTTAGTTTAGTTGTGAGGAGACATCCTAAAATGGAATGTGCACCAGGTAATGTAATGTCTAGAGAGGATGACAGTGGCTGAAATCATATTTCTGTAAGGAATGCATTAGTGGAAAAGCCTGTGGATGTGGTCACCATCTCACTCGAGTGATGTGGAGAGGTTTAGACAGGTATTGGGCCTCATATCTTGTGGTAATACATGCCTTAAGCCAGCTGGCTAAAGTAGAGCTAGAATCCTTTTTCCCAGGAAAGAGGGGTGAAAGGAAACATATATTGTGTCAATATGCCTGAAGGATTTTGGGCAACAGATCTAATTCTTTCCTATGGAACACACATAGGAGAGTATACTCCATTCTGATATCCTTCTGGCTGATGTAATTGCCATGAGAAAGATCACCTTGAGGGAGCACAGCCTTAGAAATATGGACTTTAGTGGTTCAAATTGAGACCTTGTCAAAGCCTTACACGATGTGTGAAAGTTTCAGGAGGGAAGCTTGTGTACTGGAAGACGCTTGACAAGTGCAGTCTCTCTGAGGGACCTCTTCAGGTGCAAGTGCGAATCAAGCAGTCTTGGAAAAGACTTTGGAGAGAGTTGAGGCTTGACTGGTGCTGGGCTTAAGGCCTAGGTTGAGATCCACCTGTAGGAATCAGAGGAATTCTTTGATGCCCACCATCTTGTAGTTATTTGTCTTGTGTGTGCACGGACAGTGCACAGCATCCATGTTGTTTCGTGAATGTGTATTGTAAATAATTTCCAGAAGACATTAGGGTCCAGACTACCTCTTCTGGGTATCAAAGAACCCTTTCAGATTCCAAGTGGCTAGGCACAGCCATCCAAGATCTGGATGAAATTTGGCACCCTGGGATAGAAGATTTCTTACCATGCAGATGAACCACGGATCGGCCTCTGTCTTGTGGAAGATCCACAAGGATCATGGCCAACAGGGGACTATGAAGATGTCCATAGCATGTTCTAATCTCATCTTCTGGAGCACCCTGGATATTTGTGGGGTTGGGGGAGATGGAAGGAAAGGCCCTTCAGCCAGGAGGATTTTAAGGCATCTATGGACTTTGCATTGCTAGTCAGTACACTGGTAAAAAGGAGGTTGTGGTTCACCTGAGGTTCAAAAGGGTCAGGAGCAGAACTGAAATTAGGGGGCAAGGATATTAGGACAAACTTGGTTGCTCAGAGTTCCAGTCAATGATACTTTGGCTAGTCTCAAAAGTGGACCATGCACTACCTGGGCTTGATACTGAGTTCCTCAGTTGGACAGGCTAGCATCTGTGGCTGCTATGACACTAAAAGGACCCTGCAGAGATACCACACTGTGCAGGTTCTAAGGATTCAGCAGCCATTGGAATTATATTTTTACCTCTACGTTGAGAACTACATTTTAGTGTTTCCTGTGGGTGATCTCGTGTGGTGGAGGCAATAATGCAGGTGTGTTCATGGGAGTAATTCTATGAAGGAAAATATTGTGGCTAGGGTGTGGACAAGTCTATCAGATATGCTGATCTGTGAGCTCTGAGTAGATTAACTCATTTGCCAAAGCAGAATTCTGTCCTGGGTAAAGGCAGGGAAGAACTGAGCAGAGTCTAGCTGTACTAAGCAAAGAGAGAAAAGTCTAGGTCACATGATTCCTGACTTCCAAGAAATAGATGGAATTAACTCATTGTTGGATGGCTGATCACACCAAGCAGAAAATGGTATTTGCCAATAAATCTGAAAGCCAATCAAATGCCTTTGACCAATCATGAAATGTTATCCTCATTTCCATCCTTTACCACAAAAGATTACATTTACCAATGTATACTGAGAAATGCCCAAAACAAATCTCTTAAGATATTTTCTGACATTTAGCAGTACCATTCAAGAATATTTAGTTCCTTCAATTTATTACCCTCATTTTCATAAGTTATCAAGCAAAAAACAATGAAAAAGATTTTGGGTTAAATCCAATTTCATAGCCCAGCCCCCACCACAAATCTGCTCCAGTAGGTCCCCAACCTTCTAGAGCAGACAGCTGGCTTGGGGGGAGCAGAAATCTGTTTCACCCGTGGTTTTCTTACCACTGGTGGATGGTCAGTACTGGATTCAACACAATGCTCCTCAAACTTTTCCATGGATTTTCTATTAAAGTTGTTACAAAACTACTAATGAATGTACTAATCATTGTCAACTAAAATCATTGCAGTCATTGAGTATTTTTACTTCCTTACAAAAATTTCAGCTGGAAGAAAATTAGAAAGCTGCAGGGGTCAGAGTGTCTGCCTAAGGCATGATGCAACAAGAGAAGCAAGCTCTTTTACTTCAGCAATCATTTGGAAAAGCAGGAAACAGTTCTCCTAGCACTGGAAAATGTATTCACGCTCCCACCCCTTGACACTTTTCATTGTTTTCTTTTATTAATCTCTTGCTGTCAGTCATTGGTCCCAAGTAATGACTATTGTCCCTTCATTATCCCTATATTATTGTTTGTGCAACCAATAGTGCAGGAAAGAGGGACAAATCAGTGAAGCCATACAGACTTCAGACAGAATACAATAGAAATGAAGGAACAGTTCCTGTTCGATGTCATCCAATTAATTTATTTTTGAGTCAAGATCTTGAAATCCATCAAGAGAAGGTGGCTAGGCTTTAGAACTATCTATTTGCTATTCACACATCTGATGTACACTGTAAATAAAATTGCTTGGATTTCAGCACCTGAAAAAGCATGGTTTTCTAAATTTTATTCAAAGAAGACTGCATGATACTGGAAGAACTTTCTATCAGAGAATTAAAGGCACTTTTTCTTTCCAAAAAGAAAGGCATAAATAGAAGAGACAATGTGGAAGCTATCAAAACCAAACTGAGAGGAAAAACTATAACGAGACAGTATTTTTCACATAAGATTATCACCTTAGGATCTTTGCAAAAATCTTGGGTTGATTATCTCCAGAAGAATATTCTGGTGCACTCCCAGAGAAGTAAACTTGTTCTCTTGCACCAGCTCTGCCACTCAGTGTCATTCCCCATGTAGGTACAACAGACAGCTATTATCGCTGCACAAATGCTCACAGGAAACTCAATATGCCACAAAAGGGGCTTTGGCATGAAAGGTGGAGAAAAGGACTAAAAACGCTTCAGAACCACAGCTGGCCACTTGTACGTATTTTAGCCAGAGGAAGAACCCCAGTAACTACCTGCTACTGCAATGATATGCCATAAACATGATATAGAAAGCAGGAGTTTTTAGAAGGACCTTGCCCTGCTTTTTCTTTCTTTGTCGTCCTTCTCACAGACCACAGCTATACCAAGATTCGGTATAAAATCTTCTTTTCTTTTTTACCTTCTGGCCAAGTTTTTGGGGCCATTGCGGCTGTGTGTCCCGGCATTCCTGAAGCAACTCCTGGTCCAGTTAGGGGGACAACCACTGCAAGAAGCAAAAGAAATAGTATTTATTAGATGTGCCGCACAAAAAGAACATTTATGGTAAATTGCTTTAGCAATTCAGTTGTGGATTTTATTGAATACTGTTGTATGTGAAAGAATAAAATATACTTAAATTGTTTATTTAAAAATAAACGTTTGCATACTCCTCTCTTCTTGAGTGGGTAGGGGATGGGTATGTGCCTGCATATACAGAAGCAACTACACTTTGTCATAATTGTGAGGGTAGCTTGAAAGCTAAACTTCTTCCATCGGGACGAAAGTTGCAAGTCTGCTGTAACTACATATTGATTGAATAGGGTAACTGACGGAACGCCTCTCTCAACATGAATCTACCTGTACACTACACTCAACATCTAAAGTCCTCCTCCGGGTGCTTACTCCGAGGGAAGCTCAGAGGATGGCAACAAGGAAGAGGGCCTTCTAAGTGGTGCCCCCCCAATTATAGAATGATCTCCGTGACAAGACCCACCTGGCGCCAACATTGTTATCTTTTTGGTGCCAGGTCAGGACTTTTCTCTTCTCCCAGGCATTTAACAGCATATGCTGAGTTTTTAATTGACCTGAGAAGTATATTTAGGCCTGGCTGAGAATTCACAGTTGTTTTAAATGCATAATAATAACTGAAAATGTGGTTGTTAGAATATGCAAAACCATCAATACAACGCAATACTTGATGAGTTATTTTAAAAAATCCTTTAATGTGAAAGGACTAATGCAAAGAGTGTCAGGAATAAATGTTTGCAAGAAAAAACAATTATGGTGAGGAAGTATTGCAGGCCCTGAAGACATATGTTTAGCATAAGTCTCCATTTAATAACAACTATAAGTAATAATAATAAAGGTTCTATGGGGTTTTTTATCATATATGCTGTGTATCTATTTGAAGCTAAAAGCTAATCACAACCAAGGAAGGAGGCCACTATCATTAATTTAGGGGCAGAATCCTTACCTGTACGGATGGATCCCCACAGCCCTCAATAAAGCCCTATTTCTTCCATCACATTACTTTGGTGTGGACACACAGGGATGCATAAAAACAAAACACCAGCTCATTACAGGGAATGGGAGACCTATGTGCAACTCTCATACCCCTTCACAGCCTTTTCTTTCCATGCTATTCAAATTACTCAAGATCCAGATACTGAGTAGCTTGAGGTGCACAGTGAAGACAGGCTGGATGGGAATATGAGAGGAGGTGCAGATAAATCTCTCCATTATCCATAATGTCCTAGTGAACTGCCTCTGTGTGTGTTCATGTACATGTGCCAAGGTGGAAGAAGGGAAGAATCAGGGCTTTGTTGTGCCTTACAGATACCTCTACTGCAGGCGCTGCATCCTCACACCAGGAAGAATCACACTCGTATGGTTTAGTATTAATAAATAAAATAAAATAAATAAATAGGGGTCACAATTTCCCACTCATCATTGCACAGGTATAAATGGAGGTGACCAACAGTGTAGCACAGTGTACCAGATGGCTTGTAAAGAGTCTGTGGCTGTTGAATCCCAGGCAGAGTCCTCTTCCCTTGTACAGCAAGCTGAAGGTTTTCAGGCAAAGGCTGACCTCTCGCCAGCATTTTGTAAGCTAGAATCTGAGCTCGGAGTTGATGCAACTGAACCGGACTGAAGGGTGAAGGGCCCCTACTGGGTTGACTCATCACTTGTGGATCTCCTGACATCATGGGTCCTGGCTGGCTCGGTGGCATTTGGGGTGGAGTCGGACCTCCTCCAGACATTGGACTAGATACGTGCTCTGGTGCTCCCAATGGAGATGGATGAGGTGACATATAGCCTGCAGTAGAAAAGAAAAGAAAAATCAAGTTTATCATTTTTTGGGGTTCCAGCTGTTAAGCCCTACAAATCCAATTTTTGAATAAAATATCTGACATTGCCCCAACAGACATTCCTACTTCTGAACAAAATTAGTAGTCTTTCCTTGAGGCAGAGATCATTTTGGTTCTTAACTCAACTAATTTGGTTCTCTTTGTAAAACAACCATAAAATGACACTGGCACAAATACTAAGTAAAAGAATGAGTTGTTAATCAATGCCACATTCTTCCCTCCTATCATTTGAAATTCATCAGGTAGCTACTTGGAAATGTCATCCTTAGATTGGCAATTGAGCTTGATTTACTTATTTATAGGATTTACATCTCAGCTTTCCAGAGGTTACCTTTCTAAAGTAGCTTACAAAACAAATCCATATAAGAATGTAACATATTAAATAAATATACATATAAAGCTTGCCTGTTCTAAGACCTTTCTAAGGCATACAGTATATACTGTCCACTCTAGAGGGGGTCGGGAACTGAATTGGACCTAGGGGCCGGATTGCCGCCTGGATGCCTTCTGGGGTGCAGATGACATCAAAGGGTTGTCCCCCCCCCTCCAGAAGATCCACTCCCTGACATCATCCAGCCCCCTTTCCTTTTCTCAATGCACAGAGAGGCACTGAGTGATTGTTCTATGCCTCTCCCTGCATGGGGAAAAAGACTCAGCCAGCGCCTGAAGGAGCCATTCCTATCTGCTCAGGCAGACGCCCAAGCTGGCTTTGCTCTCCTCTCCCATTTCCCAATCAGGTAAGGCGATGGAAAAACAAAAGCCAACTAAGCTATAGCCTCAGGGAGCACTTCTCTGGAGGCTACAACATAGCTGTTCTCCCTCCCCCTCTTGGAGGGAAATGGGGCTACAGGGAGGGAGAGGGGCCTCACCAGGTGGGCAGCCTAACAAGCCTAATTCAGTTCACAGGCCAGAGGTTCCCCATTCCTGACATTCCTCTGCAATGCATTAAAATGATAACAATGTCCTGCTTAATACTGCCATGGCATTAGCATCTGGTAGTTTAATACTTGTACAAATGGAATGGGGAAAGGGAAATACACAAGTCCATGGAAAAGGTAATTGATTATACTGAATTGAAACAGCAGGTGGTTTAGTGAATGTCACTTCTAAGGGGGGGAGACTAAAGGAAAACAACTGCAACAAAAACCTTGACTCAAAGGGGACTGTTGAATGACAGAGATGGTCAAAACTACTGCAGACATGGGAATTGGGTTAAGTATGTTATCCAATAGATGCCCACAAAAACATGCATATATCAAAAACATGCATATATCTAGCTGGTCATGCTGCTAGGATCTAGTAAAATTTCTCCCAGATAATTCTTGAAGTGCTGCTTAAACATGGAAGTTGTCATTTATACCGGATATTACGATAAGGCACAAAACCTGAAAATATGTACTGTAGGCTATGATGACTCTATAGTGCAGTCTCTAAACTCTCTCAAAAGCAACTGCTCATATGCAGCCCAAGAGCCATTTGATGTAGCAATGTTTCCCACTTGTGCATGTAAAATGTGACAGGAAGCCACATGTTTTCAAACTTTTAGTTGTGCATGCCAGAGAGCTGCAGCCAACTGCAGCTACCCAGCACAGGTCCATCACATGTACCTGAGCATTTGGAAAGGAGCTTCACAATTTGCGATTAAGGATGGGCAAACACTATTGTACAGCCTGTAAACATGAATGCCACATAAAGAGTGAACCAATGCTCAACCCGTCTACATAATATGCAGTGGGGCCACTATCGCGCACTACCTCTCCCAGCTTTGCCCACCAGGATTCTCTGTCCAGCAGCAGGCAAGGCCTGCGGGACAGGGAGGTGGAATGGCAGTGGTCTATCGGGATTCCATCCCCCTGACCAGGTGCCTTGTCCCACAGTCTGCAGGATTCGAGTGTGTGTATCTGAAAGTGGGTGCCCGGAACAGAATAGGGATTCTATTGGTGTACCATCCACCCCACTGCTCAACAGTCTCCCTTTTCCTGAGCTAGATGGGGTAGTCTAGGGGTTGGTGTTGGAGTCCCCCCCCCCCGGCTTGTTGTGCTGGGGGATTTCAACATCCATGCTGAGGCTGCCCTGTCGGGACTACATGTCCGCCATGACAACCATGGATCTGTCCCAAATGGTACCTGGGCCCACTCATGCTGCTGAGCACACTCTGGACCTTGTTTTCTGTGTTGGGCGGGGTGGTGATCTGAGAGTGGAAGAACTTTGTATAGTTCCGTTGTCGTGGACAGATCACTACCAGGTGGGGTTTAGACTTGCTGGTACTCAGAACCTCTGCAGGGGTGGAAGACTGATTAAGATGGTCCGCCCCAGGAGGCTGATGGATCTGAATGGTTTCCTGATGGCTCTTGGGGATTTTCCTGTTGCCTCGGTAGGCGATTCTGTCGAAGCCCTGGTCGATCTCTGGAATGGAGAAATGACTAGGGCGGCGGACACAATCACTCCTGAGCATCCTCTCTCACGAAGTGGAGAAACACCAGGCCCCTGGTTTTCTGCAGAGCTGGTGGCAATGAAACAAGTGAGAGGGCGAGTAGAGCAACGTTGGCAGAAAACTTGGAGCGAATCCGATCAAACATGGGCTACAGCCTATTTGAAGGCCTACTCCGTGGCAATACGGGCAGCAAAAAACCTATTTTTTTCTGCCACTATTGCGTCTGTGAAAGCCGTCCAGTGGAGCTGTTTCGGGTGGTCAGGGGCCTTTTACATACTGGCCCACAAGAAGAGAATTCAGACCGTCAGCAGCCCACTGTGACCAATTTGCCCAGCACTTTGCAGACAAAATTGCTTGGATCTGCTCTGACTTGGATGCTATAGTTTATACAGACCCAGTGGATGAAACTTTGGCTCCTGCTTGTCCAGTGCTATTGGATACTTTTCAATTTGTACAGCCCGGTGATGTGGACAGGATCCTTGGAGAGGTAAGAGCCACCACATGTATGCTAGATCCTTGCCCTTCTTGGCTCATAAAAGCAGCCAGAGGGGGACTGGCCGAGTGGGTGAGTGGAGTGGTTAATGCCTTCCTCTGTCAAGGGAGGGTTCCACCCTGCCTGAAGGATGCAGTAGTATGACCTATTTGAAAAAGGCCTCCTTGAACCCCAATGTATTAGATAATTACCAGCCAGTCTCCAATATCCCATTTCTTGGCAAAGTATTGGAGCGTGTGGTGGTCTCCCAACTCTAGGGATTCCTCGATGAGACGGATTATCTAGATCCATTTCAATCTGGCTTCAGTCCTGGTTATGGGACAGAAAAAGCTTTGGTCACCTTGGTGGATGACCTACGCCAGGAACTGGAATGGAGGAGCGTGTCCCTGTTGGTTCTGCCCTACCTCTCAGCGGCGTTCAATACCATCTCCCATGGTATCCTCCTGGGCTGCCTCACTGGGATGGGACCTGGAGGCACTGTTTTACAATGCTTCCATTCCTTCCTGGAGGGGCGGACCCACAAGGTGGTGCAAGGGGACTTCTGTTCGACTCCTTGGCCGTTGGCCTGTGGAGTCCCTCAGGGTTCCGTTTTGTCCCCATGCTATTTAACATATAAATGAAACCATTGGGAGAGGTTGTCCGGAGTTTTGGAGTGCGGTGCCAGCAGTACGCTGATGACACCCAACTCTACTTCTCTTTTCCACCCAATTCCAAGGAAGCTGGTTTGGTCCTAAACCGGTGTCTGTTGGCAGCAATGGTCTGGATGAGGGCAAACAAATTGAGGCTTAATCCAGACAAGTCAGAGGTGCTCCTGGTCAGTCGAAATACAGATCAGGGAATAGGGATTCAGCTTGTGCTGGATGGGGTTACATTCCCCCTGAAGACACAGGCTCGTAGCTTGGGTGTATTCCTGGATTCAGCCCGGAGCCTGGATGCCCAGGTTTCAGCAGTGGCCAGGAGTGCATTTGCACAGTTAAAGCTTGTGTGCCAGCTGCGCCTGTTCCTTGCGATGCCAGACCTGCCTTTGAAGAATGTTCGGAAACTTCAGCTGGTTCAAAGAGCTGCAGCCAAACTATTGACTGGGGCTGGTTTCAGAGAGCATACAACTCCCCTGTTAAAACAGCTTCACTGGCTTCCGGTCTGTTTCTGGGCACAATTCAAAGTGCTGGTTATGACCTACAAAGCCCTATACAGTTCGGGTCCAGGTTATCTGAAAGACCGTATTCTCCCTTATGAGCCTGCCTGCCCCCTGAAGTCTTCAGGGGAGGCCCTTCTCTCCTTCCCACCACCATCACAGGCACGCCTGGTGGGAATGTGGGTGAGGACCTTCTCAGTGGTTGCCTCAGGGCTCTGGAACTCCCTTCCAAGGGAAGCTAGACTTGCTCCCTCCTTGGTGTGCTTTCGGAGGCAGGCTAAAACTTTTCTGTTTCAGCAGGCCTTTGGGGAGCAGTTGCGACCTCTGTGGACGTGCTGCTTATAGTTTGGATTTTTAAAAATTATTTGTATTTAAAATGTTTTTAAATGTTTAAAATATTTTAAAATTGTACTATGTTTAATTATATTTTTAATTTTTGTATATCTCTGTTTTATCTGTATATGTTTTAATTTGTAAGCCGCCTTGAGTCCCAGTATTGGGGAAAAGGTGGGATATAAATAAATATAATAATAATAATGCATGGAATCTGCAAAAGCAACAAATGCATCCTTGTCCTTTCTGAATTCATTCATCTTCCTGAGGCTAGTCATATACTATGAAGGCTTCCATGTAGGGCTGGAGGCCTAAATGCAGATTTCTCATTTCAGTAGCTTTCCATTGGTTAATTATCATCTTTTCTAAAGGAAAGCTTAGGAAGAAAGGATAGTTCGGCATGACAATCTTAGAGAAAATAATAATTTAGACTAAATATTGTATCAGCTACCAAGAGCTGCTTTTGAACAGTTTACATAGGATGCCTTCATTAGCTAAACTAAAGGGAAGAACCCCTATAAAATATCAAACTGGAATACAAGGCAGAAGTGATAGCCAGCTCCAGCATGATCATCTGCAAAAGGCATGGTGGAAAGCACTGAATCACTTCCGGCAATGTTCAAAATAAAGCCACTAAATAGCAGGTAGAACAGTGGGTTCAAAAGAGCAGGGAAAGCTGACTTCCCTGATCCCTCTTCTCCCTACCAGCCACCAAAAATGGGCTCACGAGTGTCAAGGGGACCTAGCAGAGCGGTGTGGGCTGTGACTCCTGGGGCTCAGGGGAAGCTTGCAGAAAACTGAGTGAAGACATCTCCTGTGAATTAGGCAGGAGGTGTCCTGCTTGATTTTCTGTAAACTCTCCCTCATCCCCCCCATCAGAACCCACTCCACTCACCAATTTTATAACCAAGCCTTGGAGTCTTGAATTAGTCAAATATTGCTCAGCATGTTTATCATCTCTCTTCTATAATAAGTAGCTACATCCTCCTGTCGCTCTTTTCTCTCCTAAGCAAACCAAGTCACTAAAATTCTCTGTATCTACCTATTCAGCAGTTTTAACATTTTGCAAGCACCATCCCAAATGGTATGTGCAGAAATTAATACTTTTTTCAGTGGTGTTTTAGTGCAAGAAGAGCATTGTTGCTAAAGCAGTATATATTTAGTTAAAGTAGCTTTTTATATAATAACTTTGGTTAATAGATAATAGTTTTATCTTTTCCACTAACTTTTTTAAAGTATGCAACCTATCTCAAGAAACACCATCAATTCAATCCTTCACTAGAAGTTATACAGTTTTAAATTTTAACCAGGTAAAATGTTAACTCAAATCTGGTAGAAGAGGAAGGAGAGAGAGAGAGCAGGAAAAAAAATTCATGGCAGTTCAAAACACTTCTCTCTACCCTGCAGCACTCACTATAATATCACATGTTCGCAAAAGTTCGCAAAAGCATCACCGTACACCTGTACTAAAAATGTGCCACAGTCTTAACTAATAGGGAGAAATGTTTTTGCATGATTAGCATTTATCTAAACTTATGAAGAAGCACACTGGAAACACTGAAGTAGCATATGTTATTTAAGTAATTATCTTTTGTTTTAAAAACAGAGAAGTGTAGGCTTTTGAAATTATACACAATTATCAGCAGATTCAGTGTAGATTTGCCGATTTCAAGTTTTCTTCTGGACACTATTAAGGACAGAAGAATGAAAGACTAGGCAAATGTGGGCCATGAGGTAAAATCCATTAGGAAATTCTCCTGCATATGCACCTTGGAATGAACATTATCTGTACAACAGCACAGACCCTTCATTTCAGTTAGTGATGTGTCTGAGTTTGTACTTCTGTGCAGAGAGCAGTTTCTGAATTCTTGAATATTAATTTCAGCCAGAGATGAATTACCTTCCAACCTCTCCCCCAACCCACTGTTCCCCAAACTTCCTCTTCAGTCACACTTACTGGGCTGGTCCAGCTGGCTGGGTGGAAGTGGAACAGGCCATATTTGGTCTCTCCTCTCTCTAAATAGCAGGACATCAGGCCACAAGTAAGCCCCCAGAAATGTAATTTTTCCAAGATATATTGCAATGTCAGTAACCCTTACTGTTCCATAAGATTATTTATGGTCGTCAGCCGTTTCTCTCCCTGAAACTTGCTGCTTTGAGAGAATTTCTGCTTACTGTGCCAGGCCAATATGTGAGGCTGAAGGGAAGGAGGGTTGGGAGTTGGGGTGACCTAAGAAATGGAGGGCTCAAGGGAGTGGGATTGTAGAAATCTGGATATCGTTGAAAATAAACAGAGCTATTTCCTGATTCTAGAGAAAGTAGCTCAGTTTATTTCTAACAGAATTCAATGTGCGGTGGTGGGGAGAAGCTAGCTCATCACTAATTACAGCGAGGTTTATGCAGGAAAACTTTTGGACAGATTGTGTCCCATGTTATTTGGTGGAAGGGGATAACTGGATCTTCCAATTCAGGAAATCCACTATGATCCACTACAATTATCGCTCCCATAATACTTTCCAGTGTGTACAGAAAATAATTGTAGACAATCAGTACAGAATCTGGGTAAATTCTTTGCAATATAGGTAATGCAACTGTACGTAAGTCCTAGATAATGTAATTACTACCAATTTTTTTTTTGTGTGCTATCATAGGACTTGCTTTTATGTTCCAACAGTCTAGGTACATAAAAGACTCTTGTTTGCTCGGGTAGTCTGGGGCTACATACGATACAGGGATGAATGCAACTAGCCCACTACATCTTAAGGTCACTCCCAAATTATTTTTTATATTGACAGAACAAAATAAAGCAGTATTGCATCACAGAATGAGAATACATAAACTAAACAATTACAGCTCGCAACTTTTACAGTTTTTAAAGGGAACACAGGGACATATAGTAATACCATCGTTGCTACAGAGTTTAAAAGCACGTTCTGAAATAAGTAGCACTCATTCTGCTCCGTGGAGCTTCTGGAATGTGAGACAACTGTTTAAATTATAGGACATTTGTAAGCCTTATATAGATACCTAAACCGTATTGTAACTGCTTGGCTTCAACTGTTAATTCCTTGGGGAAAGCACCATGAATATCATGCTTCTGATACTGATCTTTTTTTTTTAATTGCCAGAGATTAACAGTATTTTATACTTACCTTCTGTTCTTAGAGCTTAACCATACAGCATATGCTGCTGCAAGAACATTTGACCTTTCTGAGCCCTCCCCTGTCTTCCATAAGCATCTAAAAACAAACCACTGCAGATATGCTGGCCAAGGCAATGCAACACGAAGGTTCTAAGAAGGCAGTCAGTATTATTAACATGGGGACCAGAAATATAAATTGCTGAAGGAAAATGTATCTAGCACAGAATGTGTTCAAAATCCTTTAATCCACATAGGCTGCATTGTCCTTCGATATCATTTGGTCCTGGAAGCATCAGTCTGTCCCCAGTATTATTCATTTCAGACAAGGGTGCACAATGTACGGCCATCCAGATGTTTTGGCCTACAACTCCTATCATTCCTCACCATTGGCTATGCTGGCAAGGGCTGATGGGAGCGAAAACACCTAGAAGTTGCTCACCCCTGGTTTAAGGTTGCATTAAGGGATGCTACGGTCCTTCATGAGTTGCGTTAAGCTTGGTGGGCCAAACTTGTATAAATGTGATGCACCGAATTAAGTAATAATGAAGTTATTATGACACCACTAAACAAGATCTAGATGTAAAATAAGTCCGTAGTTACTTTCAGCTGAATTTGGAATAAATGTAAACACATTAACATGCTACATCCTTAACAGGGATCTAATGTTAATAGTCATAAGCAGATATTTGTTCTGAAAAATAAGCATTGTTTCCCATAAATGACAGAGCTGGGAAAACAAGAAATATCTGTCTTTAGTTAGCAAAGAGATGCATTATCACAACCAATACAGACTTATACCAGACTATACCACCATCGCAGTTACCTTCTCTAACACAAGTTTGGTTATCGTCATCAACATATCATCGGTAATAACAATTATCAATTTGTATACATGATCAAATAATATCAGTAGTATTCAATTACACCACTGTTATTTGGCTGCACAGATCAAGCCTGAGGAACTTAATTATGCATATTCTTCTCCCTACTGATTTAAGCAGAGATGTTTATTGCCCCTCACCCTTCCTCTAACACAATCTACACACCTTAGGGTCCTGTTAGGCTGCATTCCTAAGGGACACAGGGAAAGCTGTATGTTCCTTCTGCTAAGAATCTACACACTTGAGTATTAATATTTTATATCTATCTGAGAATGAACGTTACATATGGGAGCGTGTAGCCCTCTCAGCAGAAATGTATAAAAGCTGTGATTTATTCATCCTGATATCACAGAGATCCCCTCCCTTTACCCCATGTCCCACAGGAATGCAAAGGCCTGGTTTGCATGTCATGCTGCAATTCCTGGGGTGTATACAGAGGGCATTGTATATGAAGTCATGCTTGACAGACTGAGATGGCAAGTATGAAGACACATGGGTCAGACCCTGCTTCAATACATATCACCTCCAATTTAAAAGAATCCCAGAACTGCCTGATGTCTAGAAGAGCCCTGCCAGTCAAGACAGACAATACTAAGTTAGATAGACCAATGGTCTGACAGTACACAGAAACATATGAAACTGCCTTATACAGAGTCAGAAGATTGCTCTAACTCAGTACTGTCTACAATGAAAACTTAGAGAGGTGGTATCAGCCAAGCAGGGTTCTTTCCCAGTCCTCCTTGGAGATGCTGGATTTTAAGTCTATGACCTTCTGCATGCAAAGCACGTACTCTACCACTGACTATTTTCTCTAACCCTTAGGTTTGGCCCTCAACACATAGGATGATGGATCCTAAGAAAAACACAAAACAAATCCCTTAAATGTCCATTTTTTGTATTTGTTTTTAATCCAAAATTTCTAGAAATTAGTCACTTTCCAGGAGTTTATTCACAACTTTAAAGACTTTACAACACACACAAAATATTGTCACAAAAGACACAATTATCCTGTCAAAATTGGGAAATTGGCTTGTGACTTCACACATCTGAAAAGTGATCTAAAATATATCAAATATATCTGATATAAACCTTGGCTATGTTGATCCATTGGACTCTGAGGTGGTCCCATGCCAGGATGAGGTGGTCGCATACTTGCAGTCTTCATAGAGCTGTTGTGCAGGTCTTCGATCATTCCTTTTTCATGCAAACCATCAATGGGCTGTAAGAGTAAAGAAATAAATTCATATTGTTTCACTTATATACATTTCTACTCGGCTCGATCTCTATCAACACACACGTTCACACACACACACACACACACTATATAAAGTAGTAAAGTAGACCAAAATCTAAATGTGTGCAAAAACCCCAAAGAAAACAAAAGACCCAAGTGGCAATAATCATATCAAGTCAAATAGAAGAACAGAACTGAGTGTAATGTGACACGGCACCAGACTTTTCTGAAATCACATCC
The DNA here is from genome assembly GCA_029215795.1 of Anniella stebbinsi. NCBI lineage: Eukaryota > Metazoa > Chordata > Lepidosauria > Squamata > Anniellidae > Anniella > Anniella stebbinsi. The sequence goes on along the minus strand of JARDYH010000002.1, from coordinate 86,932,994 downwards.
TTTTATGCACAAAGTCAAACGTTTTACTTTTATCCTTTTTAACATAACCAGCTATTTAAAAGGCCATCATTCCTTGACACTCCTGTTTCGTCTTTAAATCACTCTTGTTATGTGTTTGGACAAGAGTGCTGCCTACAATAATCTTCTACATTTTGGCACCAACCAAGCAGAAGGAAGTGACCACAAAAGCCACTTACATAACCCGGAAGCAAACATTAGTGGCTCAGTATAAGGACAGAGTTTGTTATCCCAGGCCCAACCTTGACCTATAAGCAATAACTTCAACATCAGGACATCCAAATACTCTCTTGCCTTTGAATGTAGCAATTGACTCTTCCCAACGCTGCCCAACACCAGAAAAACTGTTATGCATTAAAAAAGTAAGGGCTGTGTTCAAGACTCACCTCACATGAGGCAAAGGAAAGAAGAGGAGGTATCTGAGCAATGAGAATAAATAAAACTATGGGTAGGCCACAGGATACAGGGGACAGCCTGCCCTAGGGAGATAAGATGCAATCCACACAGGAAGTAACAAGGAGCAGCGGGGAGGTAGAGAGCAAGCCCATGGAAAGGAAGCCTTAAAATTACAAACCTGGACTTTTTTAAAACAAAAACATCAGCACAGGGTGAAATAAAAAACGTACTTCACTTGCCAGCTGTGAGTGCAGAGAACTGCTATTTAAGGGAGAAGGAGCATTTGCTAGCTGCTCAGGGAGGGAGGGAGAAGAAAGAAAGTAAGTGTTAAAAGCCCAAGTGTATACACACACACACACACACACACACACACACGTACGTCTCGGTCCCTTCCACATATACACAGCTGAAGTTCTCACATTTCTCTCATAAAAACTTCTCTCAGGCCAGCCCACACCCACCAACAGCAGTTTTTAGATCTCAAAATGCACGTGTATGTACTGAATGCGTTGAGGGGTGGGGGGAGGCGGGAAAAATGAAGACAGATTAAAGGAGAAAAAACTGTGAGGAAAATTAGAAGTCTACTAAGAAAAAGAAGAAGAAGAAGTGATTCCAGATTTGGGGCACTGGCGGGGTGGGGGAGTACAGGACAAACAAAGCAATACATTTTTGCTTTGCCAGAGGTTTGTGTTATACATAACTGCATTTATAAACTAGTCTGCTCTCCTACCAGCAGGGAAACTCAATTCTTTCCTTGATTTTGAAGACAAAGTGTTCTCAAACAAAAAACAACGCGTAAATTACAGCTATAGAGCTAGCAATTCACAAATATTGAACACAAACTTGTTACTGCTTAAAACAGACTGAGGCAGCCATAGAGCTATCAAGAGCACAATAGAAGGAAGAAGCCCTTGAGGCAAACAGCAGTTCAGTTGGTTACAATGGAGATATACCAAAGGTGAGTCCAGGTCAATGTGTTTCCTGCTGAAAAATAGACTTGAGCTAGATGAAAAATGACCTCATCTGTAGGGCAGAAGGTATTTTCCGTTATATTAACTGATGCAAGGGAAAGGTTTCCCCTCCCATGTTTTAGTTGTCACTTAAAGGTTCAGATTGTTCCGTGGCAGTTAGTAGATCAGTTAGGAATTGAAAAGGAGGCAGATGGTGGGGGTGAGAAAGCTTTGCAGGGTTAAATAGAGGAGACAAAGTAATGCAGATTAGTTGCTCCTCAAGCAACCAGGTATAATCTCCATCAGAAAGCTTAAGGAGTTACAAAAAACAAGATTAATTCACTAAAAAGTAAGGAACAAGTGCTGTCCTGAAGCCTAATATCTCAGTGCAATAATGTGTACTATTAAGTTGATAAATAAAAATGCTGTGGTATCCTAAGCATTTGTTCAGGTGTGCACTGGTTTCTTAGAACTGGGACAAGAGGGACCTCAAGCCCACTTAAATTCAGGTTTAGGCTTCTCTTCAGTAATTATAGAACGATTGCTTTCAATAATTAAAGTTGCCCTCGATAAATCTTTTCAATTGCTTTTTCTGTTACAATAGGGCATCTGCTCTAGGTTGGGAATCTTAGTCACTTCCAAGATAATCTAGTTCAAAATTCATCTCAGAAAGCAGTTAAGGTGTTTGTTTGTTTGTTTGTTTTTACTAGAACTCTAATATCCACCAGCCACAGCCTGGGGACAAAAGACATACACTTAGAAATAAAACGTTTGGAGCCCAGGAATCTGACTGACCACCACAACTGAATGGAATTCACAGTCTTTCCTCACAAAAATCCACTCCTGGGTACCCCAGGCTTTCTTCAATTCAGCAGCATAATTTGTTGCTGCTATGGTTACACAATTGGGAGTTAGAAATCCTTGCGGATGTACTACAAATCACCAAGAGATCTACAAGTAGATCCAGATCTACCTTTTGCCAACCCCAATGTAAAGTGTTCAAATACATTATTACTAGTTCAGCAAGCCTAAAACTTAATTGACTTCCTATATAGGGTATAATCCAACAAAAAATAAGCAATTTTAAGTCCCACTGATTTCAGCATTTTTTTTTTTAAAAAAAAATAAGTTTCAATTCAGATGACATGCTATGATTTGTCATGGTTGTTTAACTCTTGCATAACCCATGCTCGTCAGGTTCATACAACACGACAACCCCCAAACAGGGGTTGCATGTTCAAAATGGTGGTTGTAGGCGCCATAACCTCACTGTGGGTTAAATAGCCCATGGTGGGCTGTCGTGTTGTGCGAACAGCCCCATTGACTTTGAAGTGCTTAGGTCTGGGTGAATAACTTACGTATATAAATTGTAAATTAATTGGCAAATACAGATAATGGAAGTGATAAGGAGAGGGGAAAACCCTGCCATTCCCAAGCAAATACATATTTTCTCCATACAGTGTTTATGGTGGACAGAAAAGTTAGCAAATCGTATCTTGTGAAAGCCATTCCATGAAGAACACCATGACAGGGTCTCGTCAAAGACATCAATGGAAATGGTATGTAAATTGCTTGCTAAATATAAATAATCAAGTTAGCAGAAATTACCAAGCAGAAGGCAAGACCTGGAACTACTTTTTTAAAACAACAACAGCTTGAATCCTATCTAGGCCTCTGAGAACTCCTTCTGTTCACAGACGAGACTAAGGATCAAGTAGAAATCCTGCCAGAAGAAGGGGGAGGCCATTTTTGTTGATTCCCCCTGCCTCCCCGTACTGTTCCAAAGGCTATCTGGAGTAGGTGAGGGAGGGACACAAGGGGCTGCAAGAGGAAGGGGAAAACTAGTGAAAGTCACCTCCGCCCATTCCACTGGTAAGATTGTTCTCTGAACAGAAAGAACTCGGTTCAGAAAACACACCTGCCAGCAGGAGCAAATTCAGGATCCCAGCCACTGGAATTTGTAATATCGCCAAACAGTTTCAGGATTGCAACCAACCCATGAGGTGTGTTTGGCTGGCACAGTGGTTGATGCAATTCAATCTGTCCCAACAGATTTTCTAGCAGGGATTTTCATAGTCATAATCTCAATGCTGTTTTGGATGCTTACAGATAAAGCAGAAAGGCATGGTAGAAGTAGTTAAAAGAAATAAAACATTGAGGACTCTAGTTGAAGACAAGCCTTTAATTGTACAGGACAGCATATAATGTTACTATGATCCACAGATGTTACTATGATCCACAGAAGCAATTCAATTGATTCTTTCTCCCCTGTGAAGGGAAGAAAAGGGCTCCTACCTAAAAGAAAAGGGTATGAGGTCCCAAAATGATACAGAGAACAAAATGTCCAGATAACTAATCTGCCTAGATAGCAAATGAAATATCATCTTTTGTCTTCTAGGGGTCAATAGATAGCTGCTAGCCCACTTTTCTCTGTAATCAAATTCTTCAACTTTTCAATCTCAAGAAGTTTAAAGGGTGAGCAATTTGATGTGTAAATCTCAAAAAGCAGGAGTCTACAATTTTTGTTTGGATTTGCTAGCCAAGCCAAAAATTGTGGTCACCAGGTTCCTTCCCTTTGCTCTCTTCTGCCAAGGAAATGCCACACTGACCACTCACTCTGAGCAACCAAGAAAGCCTCCAACCAACCTTCCTCACTCTGAAGTGGGATTGGCCGGTGGGGGCGGGGGAGTGGTTTGGCCATTCAGAGGTGAGGCACACTGGGTGCCTTGCCTCAGAGTGGCCAAACAAGAGCCCAAGTGGGGCGGATGACAGTTGGCTGTTCCAAGGCAAGGTACACTGGGCACCTCAGCAACAACATTCTTCTTTCCAAACTGGAGTTAGGGAAGGGGTGGGGATGGCTACCCAACTACCAGAATCATCCCCATCTCTATCTTTTTGGCTTCAAAGTTGGGAGGAAGGCTGGTTGCTCATAATGCTTGCCAGAGTAGCACAGCACATTTGCTGTGGCAAGCAAAAGTGACAGAGGCTGCCAATCAGTTCAATGGGGCTTAATTCCTATTAAATGTGTGTAGGATTACAGCTGTAAATTATTGAAAACAATAGGACCTACTACCAAATAGGTTTGTTTTTTTAGAACTTAACAAGTACTAAAATAACTGATCTCTACCTGCCTTCTATGTAGCACCACATTTCCTCTTCAAAAAGTTACACCAGGAGTAGGCAACATGATTTCCTCCAGATGTTTTTGAACTACAATTTCCATAATCCCCGAACATTAGCCCTGCTAGCAGGGACTTATGGGAGTTGTTGTCCAAAGCATCTGGAGGGTACCAGGATGCCATCCCGGGTTACACTGTAGTCCAATTATTATTGGGACACTTTCTGTTCCAAGGCTTTGACAAATTTATAAGAATCAGAGTACACTAATCAGATGCATAATTTCAAAACACACAAGTACCATTAAAGACACTTTAAATTAAATGCACACTCCAAATAACACGATAAACTGCAGTATAAGCAGATTAATTCAGAAACAAAACTTGCAATAAGCCAGTCCAGCCACGCACAACGTACAAATCCTCCACTTCTGAATGATTTGAACAAAAGAACAGAAAAACACTTACAGTCCATCATATACGCATTAGCCCAATCCAATATGGAGGAGCTTCAATGCACCAATGGAACTGCCATTCCACTTAGTGTGGGAAAGACCTCTGTGATGCCTCCTCACTGCATATGTAGAGCTGAACACAACAGCGGAATAAATGAGGAAGCCCTTGTTTGTGTGGAAGCAAATTGGGCACATCAGAGTTCCACTGGAGTTCTGCATGGGGAAATTTGCATGGAAGGAAGTCACCTGTGCGACTTGCTTACATTAAATTTAGGATTGCGATGCAAGAAACATTCAATGCCAGCTTTGCCAATTAGGTCCACAAAAATGAAAAGCCCAAAATTTATAATATTCCAGCTGACTATGTCAGTCATTTGTGGCACACTGAGAGAAAAAAGGAAAATCTTCAATTTACTAAAGCTATCCTCTCTAAGGGCACACTAAACACGTTTAGACAGAAAAGGGTCCTGCAATTCCCAGCATTCCCCAGCTAGCTTTTTCTGTCTAAATATATATAGGATTGTCTCCTTACTATCTAGAGGCGGTCTTATTCACTATAGACACCAAAACGAGCAGCAATTTACAAGGAACATAGCAGTGTTTCTAATGTCTGGGGCCTAATCACATTAACCACAGATTTCAGTAGAATTTAGTTCTCAGTAAGTATTTCTAAACCTTAGGATCACAACCTATTATTTTATTTTATTTCTAAAATATAGCCTTCTTTAAAAGGACATTTACGGTGCATCCTATATACATCTATTCAGAAGTAAGCCCCAATGAATTTAAGCAGGCATACTCCCAGGACCGCAGCCTAAATACCCTAATTACAGAATGTTTGCCAGAAAGTGCACTAAGGTTATTTAAATCTGTGCTCTATTAAGAAACATTGTTAAGTGTACAAAATATCCATATCTCTATGCATTTCCTTGGGTAATATAAAGCGGACAGTGATATTCAGGAGCACAAAATTATATCCCCTGCTTTTTAGTCTTGTCAGATGTGTGTAAAATCTGTGAATTCATAAGAAATACTAACTTTGTGCATTTGATGCATGCCATCTTGCGAGTAATCACTCGGTCCCATGGTTGGCATTGGATGTGGAACACTTGGAGGTCCAGGACTTGGTCCCATCATGCTATGTACTGAACTTGGTGAAGGGCCTGGTCCTGGGCTGGGACCTAGTATTGGACCTGGAGATGGTCCTGGCCCTGGGGAAGGGCCAGGATGAGGCATTGCACCAGGATCTGTTGGTGTAGACATCTATTCTCCGTCTCTCTTTCAATCAATGGTAGAGCTGTAATGAAAAGGAGAAAACACATTATTTATGCAATTTTAAAGGTAGTTCTTCACCGTCTGTAAAGAAAGATATACCAGAGATTATAAAAAAAATACGTAAGAAAGCTTCAAACAGTTCTGAATCAAAACAAGATAGCTGTTGTATGACATTTCTCATCTATAACAATAGTCCACTATGAATGGAAGCCTTTAGAGCAAAACTATAATGTATGGTTTATTTTTGTTTTAAATTGAATGTCACCCTGGGCGTCTTGCACTGTCTATTTATCTATAGAATTTATAAATGAGTAAAAAAAGATGAGATTATCAAAAGAAACCCATTACATTCCTTCTTGCTATTTAAGAAAACCGTTAAGGATAGACCAATTCTCTGATTTCCCCCCCCCCACACACACACAAACAGAGCCCTGGTACCAACACACTGTGGGCCTGTTTGGGCACTTGCAATGGGGAAACAAGCCATTGTGGCTTCTCCTCCCAGCCCCATGCGTGTGACCATCATTTGCATAATTCCTCACCTTACAACCTCTACTGCACATAATTGGGTTGTAGGCTGGGTACAAAGCCACCCATGCCATGCTGCATTTGGATGACACGCCAACCCACGGTGCAGCATGGGGAATTACGCAAATAGTCATTGTGCAGCCAACACGCACAGGGGCAGGGGGAGAAGCCACAATAGCTTCCCTGCCAGTCATACACTTTTTAACCATTTATAATGATGCAGAACAACAAATCTGAATTATCAGGGTGAAAAATACAAGTAAACAGATATTATATAAAAATGTAATAATGAAAGGATGTTGTAAACTTGGATGGTAACTGCAGGAAGGGCCATAGCTCAGTGATAGAGCACCTGCCTTGCATGCAGAAAGTCCCAGCTTCAATCTGCAGCTCCTCCAGGTAGGGCGAGGAAAAAATCTCGCTTGAAACTCGCTGCTGCTAGTCAATGTTAACAATACTGGGCAATTGTTTTAATTTTTCTGTGTTTAAAAATGTTAGACTGTTTTTATTATGATGTATTTTGTAATGCTGAGGTATTTTTATGAATTCCTATATACTACCCAAAGAGCTTCAGCTATGGGATTGTTTAGAAATAGATAAATAAATAAATAATTGTGGACCAATGGTCTGACTCAGTATAAGGCAGGCTCCTATGTTCAATCAAGCCACAAAGCATTAAACAGAAATCCAAGAACCTGTGTACCTTTTCTATTTGTACAGTGGTGCATGCACATGTGTGAAGGAGGTTTTCAGTCATATGAGAGGTGTTGTGAAATTAAACTGCCCTGAAGAAGGACAATATATTGTCCGAAACGCGTTGGTAGTATATTTCATTTTAATTTTAGTAAATCTTTCTCTCTGGTTCCACCCCTTTGCCTTTTTTTCTTTTTTTGGGGGGGGGGGGGGCTTCCAATTAAGGCACTGACTTCTTATATCAAACTAAGGTAACGGCTACTTCACATGTTACAATTTTTATAAGTTATTGATGCAATTCTATGTTGCATTGTCCCAAAGGCAGCAATCCAATATCCTGTGTGAACAGAGTAAGCTCCAAACTCTCATAAAATGCACATGCATCTCTCCTCTCTTACAGAAGCGCCTTCATGCTCAGTACTACTCTGTCCTACCAAACATGCTGGATCTTGGCAGGCCCATGCCTCTAAACTGAGGTCCCTTCACCCATTGCCTTGTCTAACAGACTGCTCCTACCCAAGATATATAAGAATGTGGGGTAGGGAGCTCTTTGATGCCCTAAAGTAAAGAGCAGAGGCCTGCTTATTTCGAATAAATAAATCGAGGAAAAGAACCTCTCTCAACCCAAGAGCCAAATTCCATTTTGGAGAAGTGCTCAAGGATCACATTCTAGTGGCGGGTGAGGCAAAAGGAGCAAGGCCAAAATACCAGCATTATTTTAGCTTAAAGCTCTTACTGCCAGTAACTAGGCTTTAGCAGAAGCATTTCAACCTTTTAGAATGGATAAAAACAGCACAAAAGCCCCCAAATCACCAAATGGTTCGTGTTTGGCAGAAAGGGGTGGGGCCAGTGGTAGGCTGACCAGATAAAATCCAGGTTAGGGCTCATGTAACTGTAACAGTTGTAGAGCAAAGGGAATTTCAGCCAGTGTCATTTGTATGCAATTAGTTCCTGGTGAAATTCCCTCTTCATCACAATAGTTAAAGGTGCATGCACTATACTAGAGTGACCATATACAAAAGAAGGCAGGACCCATGCAACTTTAACTGTCGTGATAAAGAGGGAATTTTACCAGGAACCAATTGCATACAAATGACACTTGCTGAAATTCCCTTTGCTCTACAACTGTTAAAGTTACATGAGCCCTGACCTGGATTTTATCTGGACAGTCTAGCCAGTGGAAACCCTGGAGGGCTGGATTCCCAGGCATGAGGTTTTGCACCCCTGGTTTACAGGGTTTAAGGTGTCGTGGGGCGGAGGTTAGGGGTTGAAAGTCTCAAGATGGAGCTGCCACCAATTGTCAGTCTCTGGAACCTCACCTCCTGCACCACCAGGGTTGTATTTCTGCCACAACAGTTGCAGGCTGAATTGTGTTTGTCAAGGATACCATCTAAGCTAAGATTGCAGCCCAACCACTTAACATTTCATCAGTTAACCTCAAAGAACAATCTAGCTTCACCAGGCCTTATAAAATCCCAACTTCACCCTGTCAGACCAAGCTTGTTCCCTTCCCCAAAACCCCAACACCCCTGGTGCTTTCCAAACTTAACCTCCTAACCTCACTTAAATTACATTATCTCCACTGGCACTCCACATGGCCAGGAGTTCTGACCATTTGACGCCCAAACCTCACCAGATCCAAAGGCACCTTGGTGAAGAAGGGATTGTGGCTCTACTGGATTCTTATAAAAAGCCACTTCACAAACTGCTATACTTGTGCAGGGTGCAGAATTGAAGCCATAAACCCTGCAATATTTGGAACGCAAACATGACTTCGTTCACTTTGGGTACTGTGAAAACATACCGCAGAGGACCTGGCACTGGACCTGGTTTTCATTGCATAAAGTGCCTGTAGTGCTCCAATACATTATCAATTTCATCCTATAAAAACAAAAACCACACAGATGCCTTAGGATCACAAGCTAAGATTGACCTATTTCCTTCCAGTTCTACCACATTAGACTGACACTGAATGCTCAACAATATACCTCCATTTTAATACTTTTTTTGTAAATGTTATAGTCTTGTGCTTTAGTATCCACTTTTGTCCTCTGATTAAGCCAGGCAATGAATTCGAACAAGAGCTGTGGAACTCACTTCAAATAAACTATCTTGGGAGCACATTCCTTGCAGGGCAAAACATGGAAATGCCTCAGTAGCTATACTGGCAAAAACCAACAACAACAACAGAACACCACAGGGGCTAATTAGTCCCCCACATTCCCAAACCACTGTTATAAAAGTGTTTTAAATGTGCAGAACTGTATCCACTGGGTCACTTATAGGGTGTTTACAAAGATGACTTGGGGGTAGGTTTTAACAGAGCTATTTAAGACTTTTGAAAGTGCCAAATTCACTGTTGCAAGACATATCACCATTAAAAACGATAATCTTGTATAATGACATTTCCCAGTACTGGAAAAAATCAAAGTGAGATGTAGCTCTGTTATCACAAAAAAGGCTAGATTTTGATAGAAACTGCTATGTAACCAGTGCAAAAAAGAAATAAATAGTATCTTCAATCCACTACCCTGAGATACAGTGTTGTGTTTTACATTTAGCTAAAGCTGCCCATTAGAAGCACCATTTTTTATATACAGAAGTTATTGAAAACTTAATTTATACTTTCTGTAAAGTAACTTTGACCACCATGCCATTAAGATTGAGACTACTTTGACTTAACATATAGAGGACTTGCAATGAACTTAGTAAAAAAAAATTAACAGATTTCCAATGATCTGTAAAAATGTTCACTGTCTGGGGCAACTCCTGTTACATCAAATAAGACCCATGAGTATTATTTCTTATTAAATTATATTAATATTTTGATCCTCCAATTTCATGGGATAACAATAAAGTACACTATTTTGTACTGTACAAAGTGTTTGCTTCTTTTACATGAAGAACTAGCAAATTAGCCACCATTACATGGGGAGGGAATTCCATGGGCTCCAGACCCATGGTAGAGGGGGAGGGGGGGCACAATACACCATTGTGCTCTACACACAAAGATACTTTCTTCCTGCCCCAAAAATTAAGTCAGGTGACCCAACAGCACGCTTAAGGGACAGTTCTGAGCCCTGTGCAAACCATATCCCTATGTGTAGCATTTACTCTGAATAGCTGTGTTCAGGGCACTAAGGATGCAAAACATGTCCGTAACTGCTCAAAACTGGACCAATTCTGTCTGAGTTGCAATGCTAGTTCTACAGAGAATTCAGCACTACATATTTATCAGATTAGTAAATACAAGAACATAGTGGAATGATAGAATTCTGAGTTTTAGCCTCTCCACACAAGTCTGCTCTACAGGTAATGTCACTTTTATACAGTGCCAGTTGGCAGTGCTACCAGAACTTTCATCTCATCATGTACTCCTTCCAGTGTTCCCATACAATGCACATTCTGTAACAACTTCTCTTAGATTATTCTTTGAAAAACTGCCCCCATCCCTCAGGGATGCCTAGGATTGGTGGATTCCATTATGCTCCCAGGTTCCCCCTATAGCATGGGATAGGGAAACTCTAGTGTGCTGGAATGCCCAGTACAACCTGTAAAGCTTCCCGGGATAGTCACGCCCCTATCCAATGTTACAACCACTTCCCTTTGTTTAGTGCACAGTGGGCAACTTCTGGTCTTCTTGGGTGTCTTTGCCTACAACTCAAATCATTCCTCACCATTGGTTACACTAGCTAGGATAGATTGGAGTTGAAGGCCAAAGTAACTGGATGGCCCTTGATATAGTGCTTCGATCCCCATTTCTTTGTCAATAGTTGTGCTTGCAAGGGAAACCCTGGTATTCTCTCCAATCAGCGATGAGGGAAAGTGCAGGCTCTCTCTTGCCAGCTAACAACGGAAAAGTACGCCAAACATGCAGTCACCAGTGGGTGTCCTGGCAGTCAATGCGGCCTCTGGGACGAGAACACTGCCCCACTCCTGCCCTAACATGCATATACTTATAAACACCATCAGTATGAATGTAATAATTAAATCCACTTGTATACATCATACACACACATTTTGTATCTGTTCCTGTTTGAGGAAATTACCAAGTTTCATCCAACAAATTTGTGAAGCATTAGCAAATACAATGAAAAAAGTAGATAGGAAAATGTAGTGTAAGAACTAATTTGTGAGATTTCCATCCACACATATTTTAAATCAGGTTTTTTTTCATTGCACAAGTTTTAAGCAAGGTGGCATGTCTTACTTTGATCTGTGTGGGGGGGGGGGGGGGAGCAGAACTGCCAGAATATAGTAATTGGCAGTGCCTAGCACAACTTTCCCTAATACGGTGCCATCCAGATGTGTTGAACTACAATTCACATCATCCCCAGCCAGCATGGCATGATGGGTTTATGGCTTGCTATGATACATTACTCTTACTAGCTATCCATAACATTCAGGTCCTAAATTCATAAATCACTACTTACCACTACTAGACTATTACAGCTTTTGATTAGGCAACGTTTAAATTGCATGGGAGAAGTGAAACAAATCTGTATTAGATTCAGCACCTTTTAATGAGGAAATATGTCCTGTGCAATCATTGTTGTCCATTATTAGTACTCACAATCCATACAACTGTAACAAAGGGAGCAACCTCAAGCACAGTTGAAGTCCATGAGACACTTTCAGATGGTTCTCAAAACTGAATTGCAAAGTTACAGCAGGAAAGGACTGACACAATGTCTGCCGTGGGAAAAGACAAAACACCACATTTCAAAGGAAAAGCAAACCCAAATCCACTTTGGAAACCAACAGTAGCCACACATCTAAGGGCAGCCAACTGTGCAGGGGGTGGACTTACTTGATTGACCTGCAAAAGAACTACTGTTGCCAGCAGGATAGCCTCTTATTCAGAGAGAGTAAACGTAAACCGAGCCTCTCAGAAATCTGTCTCACCCAGATTTGGAAAGCACAGAAAACGTCATTATTGGAACTCATGAGAAGTGATGTAAAGGTAGATGTGGCAAAAATGGTTGCCCTTTGGCCTGTTTAAAAGAGCCCACTGTTCTGTTGTTTGGCTTGAGTTCTAACCAACAGGCAATCCTAAATTTGCTTCACAGCTACATTATTTAAGATATGCACTCAAGAGCCATTTGCCCCTAATGAAAGAGATGATGACTGAAGCCACTATGCTGCAAAATCTGCAGCACAGAATATTTCATAGAAGATCTATTATAACCCTATACAAGAAAACACCTTTTTGCTGTTTTGTTTTGTTTTAAATGAAGGTCATGATCTTCAGGTAAGGCTGAGCTGAAATGAGGAAGAGGCAACTTTTTTGGAATACTTTTGTCTTCTGCAAAAAAAGACACCTCCTTTTGATGATTCTTTGTGAGAAAGGGCTTGAAACTGAGTGACCCAGAAGATGCACTGGCAATGACTATCAGGTGTTTGCATACTCGTCCCACTGGACAACTTTTTGGGGATGTCAGCCACCTCAATACTCAAGATCCATTCAGAGTAAAAGGCAGGCAATGAGCAGCAAGCATTGCCCTTTCTCAGAATTGGCTTTGTTCATCCACATTGATATTCACATAGCCAAATCAAACAAGATCAAATAGGATGATTACATAACCACAACTGACTGGGATCACTCTAAGAAATGGTACAAAAGCAGCAGAATCCCTGGGAAGCATTCCCTGTGGAGTGCAGAAAAAAAAAGGCAATCAGAGACTATTTCACACTTCAGCTCCTTGAAAGCACACTTTTCCACCACAAAACATTGGCATGCAAACATTGTGAAACACCACCTAAAAGTATTTGAAAAGATATAAAAGAAAATTCTTGAATTTTGTTACACAATAAAGCATGAAGCCATGAAGGTGCCCAAGCTATACCCTGTGCAATGTCAGAATATGATGTTGCACAGCTAGTGCAATGAATATATTTGGTAACTACAAAAGTTGAGGATTCGGGAGTTTAAAATGAATTACAAACACTTAAGAGTAAGCCCTAATTCTGAAGACTGCAATCTTGAGATAGGTTCGTGAGCAGTTTCAGAGGCATTCTGTATCACTAGTCATTAAGGTACAGATTTTAATTAATCTTTCAAAACTGTACTTAATAATTGCTTCAGAGTTTTCCTGTCAATTGTCCCTTTCAACTGATCCTCCAACAGCACCATGACACGGACCTCTAAATTTACGGGTCTGGCATCAGAAAGAGAAACCATTTCTGGTTTCCCCCATTTTCTTTGAATATAGGATTTCTTTTTCAGAAGAATAGAATGTTAGCAGTTAAACTAAAATGCCTGGCTTCCTATGAGTATTGCCTTGATAGCCTTCAATGTGCTAAGATCAAACAGCCTAATCAGCATGCATATCTTTAAATCTGCAGCCCTCGAAGATTGCATATGTGTACTCTGATACGGGAACTTTGAATCCTAGGGCTTGAGTCAAACTTTTAGGCAAGTGTGTGACTGCGCAGCATTCAAGTGGGTACTCCAAATACAATTCAGAGGACCATTATAGAAAATGGATTCAAACATTAATTCCTTCAGCTGCATAGAGGAAAGAGTACAACCAGGAAAGGATAGTTTTTGGGCGGCAAGTCAATGTTGCAAGAACATTGGGACCACTCATTTGGAGCAAGCAACAAATCATTCCAAGTGAGCAATGTGCCAAACCCACTTCACAATCTATGCTACGAGACATGGCTACATCTAGGCATACAGAGCTGGCAACTGCTTTCTTCCTTTTCTTCAAGGCTTTTGTCAGCAAGTTTGGTCTGGACATTATTAGAAAACTGCTTTACTATCCACTTTATATTACACAGCCCATGTAACACTAACCACTGACAATGCCATTTACACAAGGGGTAAAATAATGATTGTTTGTGAGTGCGATCAGTATTTTGCAAACTGGGGACAGGCCCCCTAGAGGGTGCATAAGACACCACCAAGGGAGACAAAGAATTTTGCACATGTTATTGGCAACAGGCTTATAAACAAGTCAGGACTCAGGTTTCCAAAAGGTGTGGGTCATGACCCCTTGTGGCGGTGGCGGAAAAGGAAGAGTGGGGTTATACGTCCTCCCTGACTGCTGTGAGCCCAGTTACTTCATTATGGTACTGTGACTCACGTAGAGGGTTTCTATAAGAGCGGAAGGGAGAAAGAGCATAAGGGGCACACCAAACAGCAGACAGATGGGGAAGGAGCAGCCCAAGAGAGCATGTGTAAGAGCAAAAGTACCAAGCGGGTATACTCAATGAGGCTTTTAGGTTGGGATGGGGTGCAGAGAAGATCAAGCAACTTTACAAAACAGGTGCCATCTCATAAAGTCTGACAATACTCTATTAGGGCACAGTCCTTTGCATCTTAAGACAGAAAAAAGCCAGATGAATTCCAGCATTCCCCAGGCAGCAGGGGAGTTGTAGGACTTTTTTCTGCCTAAGCATACATAGGATTACACCCTTAAAGTGGTAAATTTAAGAGGATATGATAACTTCAGCTTTTACAAGAATCCCTTCTGCCCTGGTAGAGGAGGAAACTTTATACAAAGCTCTCAATGCATTTATTTATTGCATTTCTATACCGCCCAATAGCCAAAGCTCTCTGGGCAGTTCACAAAACCAATGTAAATCTAATTTAAGCCCCATTCATGTAAATGGATCTACTCTAAGTAGGACTAACACTAGATATAAAGCAATGAACCAAAAGGCCATTACAAATGAAAAACCCAGATTAAAAATATAATCTAATAGTTGCCACCTTTATTATTATACTATATTTGAAAACTGTTAGATTGTACCCAACTGTGTCCACCCACCATCAGAATAGACGTCACTGGTGGAAGGGATTCCCCCTCATTTCTGCAGGTCCCCGCCCACACAACTCCCAAATCTGCTCAGAAGGATTGGGGGATATTCCGGAGAAGATTTGAGAGGTGCACAGGAAGTTGCAGAGGGGAAGGAAAGTCCCAGTGCACAAGCAGAAGTCTGCTCACGTGACATTAGACATAGCCCACAATTTTAAAAGGAGGGCTTGAAAACCGTTTTGTGTGTGTGTGCAGCCATGACCAATTGCTCCTTCTACCTTGGGACAACTTCAGATATACTCCTTAATATTTGTCTTCATGCAATACCTGCACTGAAGAAACGCAACTGAGCCAAACTCCAAGCAAGTAGAGGGCAAAGCACCCTGTTTCATACACAATTGTCTTCAAAAATAACACGAACGACAGGAATATAATAGAAATACTTTAATGGATTTATGTCAGTGTACCCATTTGCTTCCAACTGGGAACTATCCATGTATAGATCACAAAGGTTACAGCAATAAAAATCAGGAACTCAGCAGTTTAAGGGAGAAATAAAAAGTGCAGACAAAACGACACAAACACACACCTATCCACCTTCTGATCTTAACTTCAAAGTCAAGCAAAAGTGTGTGTGTGGATGTTAATTTCTGTTAAACTTTTGTAAAGAATATATTAAATAGAATGGCAACATTAACAATATAACAATGTGAGCTAAAAGACTTTTTTCTTGTCAGTCTCAAGCCTCAGGTGGTGGTCAAAGCACTCTTCAAATCTGACAAGGAATACTCACCATACACTTTAGAACTGAACAAAAGAAGAGATCTGAGGCTGCTTTGAACATGCTCTGGTGGTGCATACTTTCTATGAAATCCTACAGTATAGCTAGTCCTGAAGCACATACTTTAACTCTGGAGAAATACTTATTTAATGAAGCGTTACCTTCACCTCTGTCGAGCCCACATCTGTTACATGATACACTTAACTTTGAATTTGCTTTAAAATGCTCATAACTGATAGGATTTTTTTTGTTTTGTTTCATGCATTCTGATGAATTACAGATGGACATAAAAATCTGTCTCTAATTCTGGCCTTCTGCTACATCATTTTCCCCTGCAGTAACAAAGGGACTGTAGAGGAAGGGGGGAAGGGGGGATACAAAAATGAGAATAATAGGGCAATTAGGTTCACAAAGAGAAAGTGTGCCTAAATTTGCATAACAATACACTAACTCACACAGCAAAAGCTGCCCCACCTCCTAACATGTAGCTGTTGTAGTACTAAAGGAATGGAAGACTGGCTTTACATTCATTGTCTAGACCTCAGGAGTTAGTGGCTGGAACTAAAGAAAGCTGAAGCAAAGCAACTAAAGAACACACAAAAGAATGAAGGCCAGAGAACAATGCTGTAAATGTCAAATGCCATGTTACTACATAGCCCCCATGCTGTCCCCCTACACACATACTAAACACAGTAGTTAGCCATCTCACCAAAATATTCAATAAAGTTCTTGACTACAATTATTTATGCAAATTAATTAAATCTAAAATCTGCAAAACTTCCCAACTTTCACAAACCGATTTGTATTTAAATTAAAACTCCGTAGAAACACAATCGACACAATCACATTTAAGATGCAAGCACAGAAAGCAGCTAGTATGTCTCATTGGCTCAAAAGCACCGTAGCGAGAGTAGTTAATCAACCACTCTTGTCTGTTTTAAATTGCTACCCAACGCTCTCATAATTGTGCCTGAAACAAATGGAGGACTCGCGTCTCTTCCATAAGGCCTTGTAAGTTGCACAATATATACTGGAAGAAGAAACGAGGAGGCAAAGAACATGTGTTTCTTAACTTCACTTTAAAAATATATTTAAAGAGGGGGAAAGACCCCCCCTCCAAATTCACCACGTGTAAACATAACCATGCCTGATCGTGACACCACGCGCATTTCGCCGCTCTCGTTTGCCAACGTTAGGTTTCAAAACGCAGGAGACTCTTCCAGTAGTTTTGCAGACTACATAGGCCTCAACTTTCTGTTTGCAACAACACGCCCTACCGCTTCGACCCGCACACGCCCGAAAGCGAAGAAAGCAGCAGGAATGCACACATTAGCAGAGCCATTTTTTAAAGTTTTCGCCCCCCCCCAAAAAAAAAACATCGTTGGAAAAAACCCTAACCCCTCTTCGAAAAAGACCCCCCCCTCCGTTCCCTCGGCGGTTCCCAAAGCAACGACTGCACGCACACACACAGAGAGGCAAACCTTTACCTTACAGAAGTGACACCAGAGAAGATCTAGGCATCCACACGGCGGGTTAGGTGCCAGATGCGCGGGAGGAGCGCTTGCATGGCAAAACTAGGCCTATCTTTCCTCCGTCATCATGTCATACCGATCAAACATGTCTGTGAATGAGCGTGAGTCCTATTCGGCTGCTGTGACTTCCTGATTCTCTGCACTACTGAGCATGCAATGGGGGGGAGGGAAATCCACCCCAGCCAGCGCGAAACCTCGCCTCTTCCTCTCTCCCAGCAGCAGCAAGCTCAAGCAGCGAGAGGCTGGCTCCAGCTGTCCTCCTACTCCTCCGGTCTCACTCAAACGCTCAGCGACCAGTAGCAAACTGCAACATTCGCGTTGAATCCTCCTCCACCCTTCCCTCCCCTTCTCTTTCCACTTAATCATCAACCAAAAAAACTTTTCCCCCCCTCCACTTCGCCGGCCGAGCAACAACACAAATAATAATGGAGAGCGATCAGACTCGCTGCTCCAGTCAGGGGGGCACGACACAGCCCCAAATGGTTGTGTTTTGTGCCTGCGTTTCGAAATAAATAACTGCTCGGCTACAATTTCCCAGCCCTTTGCCGGAAATAATGTGTGTGTGATGGTGATGATAATCAAGGGGGGGGGGGGACGCGGTGTGCAATTTTGCTGCAAAGGAGGGGGCTGCTTTCGGCGGGGAGAGAAGACTGGGCAAGGCAAGCTATTTTGGGACACGCATCGCGACACCTTCGCAGCAGGAGAACGGAACGCCGACTGCGGACTGAAAACCAACACAGCCACGGTTCTACCTATATATATATATATATATATATATGAAAGAGGAAAGAAACAAGAACAGCGGTCTCTGGCGGATCCAAGTACCGGCTTCCCCGATCCTCCACCACCGCCTCCTCCTCCGGTGACCTCCCCTTTTCGTGTGTGACAGTCTGGGAGATTATCCGGATCATGGCCTGCTTGGCATGGCTGGTTAATGCAGCTTCTTCAAAGAGAGACACCCCCCTTTCCGTCTTGATTCACCCTTCCTCGACCGCAGCTCAAAAACTCAGTGTCTGGAGTGGCAGAAGGGGGGGGGATCCCATGCAGCAACCATTCGCAGCAACCATTCCTTTCCCCTCGCCAAACGCTCCTGAGCTTCCGTGTTCTCCTTCCTTGGGGCAGGACGCTATGTGCGAACTTCCAGCCACTCCAAGCAGCGGCTTCTGCTGCCCCGGCCACAGGCAGATCTATTCCCCCCCCCCTCCCCCCAGCAGCACCTCCCCGCAGTTTTCCAGCTCTGGGGGGGAGGGAAAGGAGCACGGAGGATGGTCTCCCTCCCAACACCACTCCTTATTTATAGCCGCCAAAACACAACTCAGTCAATCAAAGCGAAGGATAAAACAGGGAGACAGACCCAATCTACCGGCCCCATCGTAGCAGACAGCCTTCTCCTGGCGGGCTTGCAGCTTCTTGCAATCTATTTCTGGCTCTCTCCTTCTCCCTCTCTTTTGCCTGGTTGCCCCGAGTCGCACTCCCCCTCCCCACACTCTTTTTTTTTTTTAAAGCTCCATTTAGTAGCAAAACACCCGGAGCAGCTGATTATTTGCTGTCTGCCTGGCTTCTCCCCCTTCGCCTCCGTTTCCAAAGCCCTCTCCTTGCAACGTGCAGCCTCTCGACCTTCTCCCTAGGTTCAGCTGACTCACAAAGTCAGCGGCTACGCTGTAGCTCCTCTGTTATGAAATGTCACGATCCAGCATCTCTGTTTGCCCTATGGAAAAGGAACGATGATCGCGATCCGAAACTTTCTTCTGATTTTTGGGAGGCCTGGGAAGAAGACGGAATGCATATTAAGGCCGGGGCTATCGGGGAGACTTGGGTGTGGGTAAGTGGCGGCGAGGAAGGGGCTCTGCTTGAGGCATTTTCTTTTCTTTTGGGGGGAAAGAGGGTGAAACACAGGCAAAGGGGAACTAATTTATCCTCTCCCTCCCTCCCCCACCTCCCAAACAAGCAGAGTAGCGGAGAAGGCGAAGCAAAAGATGGATGATTAGGAGAGAGAGGCGGGAGGAAGGAGTTGTAAGCAATATTTACCTTGCTTGGGAAGAGTGGTGTGCTAGATCTCTCCCTCTCTATGAGTCACCCAGAGTAGAGATCCAGCGAGAGGAACTAGATTATGAATATGACTTCATTGATGACAGCCATTCCCTCCTCTTCCTAAACTCTTGCCCCGCCTCCTGGCTCGTCCCATTTGCTCCGCCCTCCTCAGCCTCCTCCCGCCCCCCTAGCCAAAAGCCACCGTGTTGGAGGGAAGAACCTCCGACGGGCCGAGCTGTGCCAGAGAGCCCGCCCGAGAGGCTGGATGGAAGGGCGGATTCGCTACTTTGAACGGCCACTCAAGCTACAGCCGGGAGAAGGTGGAGCTGTTGGTTGCTGCTGATCAAGAATGTGGCGAGCGAAAGAGAGATGGATAGACCGTGCTCTGCTTGTGTGTGTGTGTGCGCGCGCGCCGCCGTCGCTCACGCGCGCGCGCGCACGCCTCTCTCCGAATGTCTCTGCCTTCTTCTCTGTGTGTAACGTGTGCACACATTAGCTGACAGAGATATATAGATCCCTGTTTGTGTCTAGCAGATGTGTTTGGAGTCTCTCCCTTGGCGTGGGTCGGTGGGTGGGTGGCAGGAGACTGAGAGGAGAGATCATCACAGGAGTTGTGGGGGGAGGGGTCAGGTGAAGAAGGTGCTGGAATTTGAGCAGTGCCTGCCAGTGCAAGCCTGGAGGGGAGAAAGGAAGTGGGGGTGGGGGGAGCCGAGGACGACTGGGAGGAGCGACCTGGCTTAAGCCGACGGTTCGTTTTTCTATCTGGTGTTTATATGTTTGCCTGTAGGTAGGGGGAGGGTGGGGGTTAAACATGAAAGGTCATTGATATGCATCCTAAAAACTTCTCAGCCTCCCTCCTAAACCTGCGAGCCGGGGACTTCCTGTCGTGGAGGAATGCAAGGGAACATTCCAGCTCAATCTGTCTGCCCATCCGCCGCCCTTTCAACTTTCAAGTGCCCGTTAATGAAGTCTTGGCACCAGGAGCCATATACGGGTGTTTACTAAACATTACCTCCGAGAGAGAGAGAGAGAGAGAGAGAGATATTTGGAGGCAGCTCAGAAAGCTATCACAGGAATGCAATCTGTATGCTAAAAAGTAGGGATGTGCACTGGATCGGACCCGATCCACGATCCGAGTCCGGTCCAGTGGGAAATCGGATAAATTATCCGATTTCCGATCCCGCAGCTGGATCGGCCGATCCAATCCGAACCGGTCCGAAAAAGCTCCGAACCGGTTCGGCGGATCGGCGGATCGGCGGGCGCCCACTGGCGCCCACCGCCGCTTCCATTGGCGGGCGCCAGCGGGCGCCCGCCGATGAAAGTGGACAGCGGGGGGGGAGGAGGGGGGCACTTACCTTCTCGGCCCGGTGGCTCCCGTCCGGCGCCGGCGCCTACTACTACTAGCAGGCTCCGCGGCCTGCTCTAGGGTGGCGCGCCGGGTGATGTCATCACCCGGCGCGCTACTCTAGAGCAGGCCGCGGAGCCTGCTGGTAGTAGTAGGCGCCGGCGCCGGACGGGAGCCACCGGGCCGGGAAGGTAAGGAGGGGGTGCGTGGAGGGGAGGAGGGGGCGCGCGGAGGGGGGAGGGGGGCCCTTACCTTTCCGGCCCGGCGGCTCCCGTCCGGCGCCGGCGCCTACTATTCCCAGCAGGCTCCGCGGCCTGCTCTAGGATGGCGCGCCGGGTGATGTCATCACCCGGCGCGCTACTCTAGAGCAGGCCGCGGAGCCTGCTGGAAGTAGTAGGCGCCGGCGCCGGACGGGAGCCGCCGGGCCGGAAAGGTAAGGAGGGGGTGCGTGGAGGGGAGGAGGGGGCGCGCGGAGGGGGGAGGGGGGCCCTTACCTTTCCGGCCCGGCGGCTCCCGTCCGGCGCCGGCGCCTACTATTCCCAGCAGGCTCCGCGGCCTGCTCTAGGATGGCGCGCCGGGTGATGTCATCACCCGGCGCGCTACTCTAGAGCAGGCCGCGGAGCCTGCTGGAAGTAGTAGGCGCCGGCGCCGGACGGGAGCCGCCGGGCCGGAAAGGTAAGGAGGGGGTGCGTGGAGGGGAGGAGGGGGCGCGCGGAGGGGGGAGGGGGGCCCTTACCTTTCCGGCCCGGCGGCTCCCGTCCGGCGCCGGCGCCTACTATTCCCAGCAGGCTCCGCGGCCTGCTCTAGGATGGCGCGCCGGGTGATGTCATCACCCGGCGCACTACTCTAGAGCAGGCCGCGGAGCCTGCTGGAAGTAGTAGGCGCCGGCGCCGGACGGGAGCCGCCGGGCCGGAAAGGTAAGGAGGGGGTGCGTGGAGGGGAGGAGGGGGCGCGCGGAGGGGGGAGGGGGGCCCTTACCTGCCCGGCCCGGCGGCTCCCGTCCGGCGCCGGCGCCTACTACTACCAGCAGGCTCCGCGGCCTGCTCCAGGGTGGCGCGCCGGGTGATGTCATCACCCGGCGCGCTACTCGAGAGTAGGCCGCGGAGCCCGCTGGTAGTAGCCGCCGGCGCCGGACGTGCCGAGAAGGTAAGTGGCGGGGAAGGGGGCTTACCCCCCCCCCGGAGCCGTCCGCTTCTATCCGCTGGCGCCCGCGGGCGCCAGCGGATGGAAGCAGGCGGCCCCAGGGGGGGTAGGGAGCGCGGGGGAGGGGGTTTACCTGCCGGGGCCGTCCACAGCGGACGGCCCCGGGGGGGGGGAGGGAGTTAGGCCCCCCCTTACCCACCCGCCGCCATTTTTTCCTCATAGACTTGCATTGCAATGCAAGTCTATGGGGAAAAAAATGGCGGCCGATCCAAAAATTTCCGATTTTTGGATCGGGATCGGACTCGATCCGGTCCGGGGGGCCTCCGATTTTGTCCGAACCGGTCCGGGACAAAATTGGAGGTCCCGATCCGGGTCCCGATCCGATCCGGGGGGTCCGTGCACACCCCTACTAAAAAGGCTTCTGCAGTGTTAGGCGGGAAGTTGAAGGTAAATCGGGTGCTTAGGGCTAGCGAAAGTAAGTGGTGTAATTTTGTACATTTCTTTCTTCATTGCTCTCATCCTTAAAACTCACAATATGCTTTAGAACTGTCTGTACTCCTGAGCCAGTCTCACAACTGGGGAGCTGAGTCCCCCTTTGCCGTTTATTTCATTCATGCAAACCTGGAGTTTCCCTTTGCCAAGAGGATGGGAATACAATCCTTTATTTGTTCTCATTAAAGTCTAAGAAACTTACAGTGTTTGGCAGGAAATTCTACCCTTAATTGTATCGAGAAGGATGGTTCTACAAGACTTTTAAAATCAGCAGGCCTATTAGTGCAGATCCTGACTAATGTGCTTGCCTGACTCATAAAATTCTATCCCTGTCAATCACTTGTAGAAGCTGAGTATTCAGAGAGATTTCCCTCTGGCTAGATATGTATTCCATGACCATCTTAATAGAGCAATCCTCCTCTTTTGCTGTGCAGGGGGATTTGGTGCCAGTATTTTACAGCCAAGCGAGGGTGTACACAAGATCCAAAGAGTTTTTTTGAAAAGCCCAGGACACTGGGCTGCAGAGGGGAGAAAATATAATTGTAAGCTCGCATCCCATTTAGATTTTTTTTAAAAAAAGGATACAATGTCATATGCTGGTGGTGCAAGCTGACCTGAGCCCTATCACCTGTGCAACAGGCTGAAGAAATGCTGCTCTATTAACAACCACCATCACTGGAGTCAGTGTACAGGGTGTGACTGCTGATTTTATGTAAGGAAAAAATGGACAGTGAGAGGGGAAGGGTCGTGATAACTCTCCATAGGCCATCCTAGAGGCATTACAGCCTCCACTGGATAAGTGTCAACAGAGCAGCCACACAAAAAATTGGAAGCTGAGGCAGAAACTCCCAATGTTGCTTAGTGCAGATGCAACCTGCCACAACACTGGTGGTCCATATGTTCTTGCTGTTTTGACAAAACATAAACGTTGTGAGGGGTTTTGCTAAACATCTAAGAATGTAGGGACATATACAAAAGGCAATTGAAATTGGGAGTTTGATTTTATACTGCAGTAACTCTCCAGTTGACTGATCTTAATTTCTATACATAGCTGTACTTACCATGTCAGATTTCTCCACTGTTGCTCCCTCTTGCCAGAGGAAGTAATACCCAAGCCCATTCACCAGGTATAATTTAGAGTTAAATAACGGCTGCAATCCTTTCTTCTCAAATGCAAACTAATTGCCTGACTTGGTTACCTACAGAAATATGGGGGGAGTCAAGTGTAGTTTCCCATATAGCTGGGGAGATTGTATTCAGTGGACCATGAGTACACAAACACTCTGCAATATAAAGATAATGACACTAAGCTTTCTTATTAGGTTGTGGTAAGATTTATTGGGATAATATATGTGAAATGATTTGATCGTTCTAAGTGCTATATAAATGCTAAGGATTCTTATTAAAAAACTAATTTTACCTACAGCCAGGGCTGTTAAAGCAAGGTCCAATTCTGTGCATGTGCTGTTTGGATTCTATTCTGCAGTAACAGTTATAAATGTAACTCTGTGTGTGTGCATGTGTATGTGATACTTTGGACCTTTTACAGTTGACACACCGAAAAGTGGGCAACAAAATTGTTGCCAGTGTGGTGGTAGTGGTTTAGAGTGTTGGACTAGGCCTGGGGAGACATGAGCTCTAGTCCCCCCTCTGCCCAAAAGCTTACTTAACGATTGTGGGCCAGGTAGCGACTCTCAGCCTCAGAGAGTTGTTGTGAGGATAACATGGAGAACAGCATCATGTATTTCCTTGAAGGAAAGGCAGGATAGAAATATAACAAATAAATAACTTGCTAAATTATAACTAAATTGTAATGTCTTAAAACAAGAGTGTGATCAAACACAATACAGTGGAGAAGCCCCATGTGGAATGGGGTGGTGTGGGGAGAGAGCAATCTAAATCAGTGGTTATGACTCTGTCTTTGTTTTTCATTATCAGCCAGAATTTAGAAACCGAAGAGTTCAATTTGGAGCACAGTACAAATGCAAGAGATCCCCTCCCCTCTATTATTTCTCTTCAACATACACGCATATACAATTGCCCCTTTTTATATTCAAGGTGAATCTGCAGTCCCTCTGCCCTTTATCTCTGCTGTAGAGTAAACAGAACATAGCTAAGGGGTAAGCTTCCATGCAAGACAACTTGCCTGGACTGGCCTTGAACTCTGCAAAAATCAAACCAAATGACCACTCCTTTCGTCAGAAGATACAGGAAAGGGAACGTATAGGAAATTAATCTCTCAGGCAAAATAAAATATTCAACTGACGGAGAGTCAAAGCACTGATTACTTTTGTTAGCTATAAATCATGCTGGGAGGTGATTTTCTTTGAGGGTTGGAGGACAGAGTGGGATCTTGAGTGGTTGTGCTCAAGTCACAGCAAGGCTGCTACGGGGATTTCATTGGTGGACTCTGAAGTAGTATATGTCAATCTTTCCATCGGTTAGGGCCGTGGGATAGGGTCCATTGGTTTTGTGTCTGTACAGAGACATTCCTGTCTGCATAAAATACTGCAAGGAATGGGCAGAAGCAATAAGTATTCCATCCGCAAAATGACAGTGACAAGGCCGCAATCCTGCCGAAAAGATAAATTAAATATGTAAAATCATAAAATACAATTTAAGGGATACATTACTCCTATGCTAGATGATATTGGCATATCAAGATGAAAGTAAGGTTACATACCTAATTGAAGGAATAACTCAGGTTAGGAACACAGGAAGCTGCCTTATACTGAGTCTCCAGTGGTCTATCTAACCCAGTATTGTTGACACTGACAGCCAGCGGCTCTCCAGGGTTTCAGGCGATGGCTTTTCCTGTCCTACCCAGGCATGCTGGGGATTGAACTTGGAACCTTCTACATGCAAATAAGGTGCTCTGCCACTAAGCCACAACAGCCCCTCGACATATTGAAACTGTTTTTAGCTGTCTTAAGTTCTTTTAAATTTTGTATATGTCAAATTTTATGTTGTATTTTTATATTGTACTAGCTGATATGCCCGGCGTTGCTCAGGTCCATGAATAATGTTTATAACATTTATTTGATAAATAATAAATTTCTTTGCAACTTATTCATCTTTAGGTTGGTTGTGTTTTTTTTGTTTGAGTTAATAAATTGTCTTGTTGGAATCAATGGACCTGTATTTTAAATTAGAACTGTATGTTAAACTGTGTTAATGAGAACTGTATTTTAAATTAGAGCTTTGTGATAAACCACACTTTTTGTTTTAACTGAAATGCCTACACCTCCCATCATGCTTTGGCCAGAGCAGCAGTCTAAACTTCAAAAACAATCTGGACACACAACACCCTTTCGACCAGCTAAAAAAGATGCAAACCTAAAAATATGTTTTCAAAATATACCCAGCATTGCCCAGATATCCGAATAACATATAGTAGGGAAGCAGATCTCAGTGGACATGGGGAACTGTTGTATGCATGTGCTCTGAAATTATTATTATGTAAAAAGGAAAGCAGCCAGAACACAGGCCAGTGCTAGGCCTGTGAGTTAACTTTTAAACAAATTAAATTAATTTCTTTTTTTCCTCTCTCACCCTCACGACAGCCCTGCAACGTAGGACAGTCCTAGGCCTGGGAGGTAGCTTTAAAACAAATTAAATTAGTTTCTTCCCCGCCCCCCCAGCACCACCACCACTCTCAACGCATGGCCAGGGCCGCCTTGAAGCTGTCACCATGATTGTCCTGGTCCCCCACAGAAAACAAAAACTACAACTCCCGGCATGCCTTTTGTTGTGGTGCCCGACTTGCCCAATGGGAGTCCTGCTGCTGAAGCTCATGGGAAGTGAATTCTGGCTGAGCCAGTCCTACACTGAGGGAGCTGGCTGCCTGACTCACGGGTAGCTTGGCTGTTACCGTTGTTGCCAGGCCCAGAATGGTGACCTCCTGCCCTTCTGCTCTCGATGGTGCCTAGTAACCAAGGCAGGCAGCCCAGGCACTCTCCCTTCAGGCCCAGGATGGCAAGCTACTTCCAGATGATGACCGCCAAAGCCTGATAAGTCTTCCCTCCTGCCCAAGCATGTTGGGAGTAGTTTGCGCAAGCCTAGCTCTCTGAATAATGTTAATCTTTAAATACATCTGAGGTGTTGTGGGAGAGCAGGCCTTCTTAGTTGTGGCACCCTGCTTACGGATTTCTTTTTCCCAGGTGGGCTGGCCTGGTGACTGCATTAATGGCTTTTAAGTGCCAAGTGATTTTTATATTTTCCAGGGCCTTTTAACTTGATGAGATTTTTATACTGCGAGTTTTTCCCCCTATTATAACTAAACCACAACATTCCAGGACAGTTGCAAGAATCACTGAATAAAGTTTATGATTTTTATGTAAAAGCCTGATATTACTATTGAAACAGAAGAGTGAATGGCAGAATGACTGATAGCTGAGACTAGGCTGACCATATGAAAAGGAGGACAGGGTTCATATAATTTTAACAGTTGTAGAGAAAAGGGAATTTCAGCCAGTGTCATTTGTATGCATTTAGTTCCTGGTGATATTCCCTCTTCATCACAACAGTTAAAGGTGCAGGCACTATACCAGAGTGACCATATACAAAAGAAGGCAGGGCCCCTGCAACTTTAACAGTTGTGATGAAGAGGGAATTTCACCAGGAACTAGGGATGTGCACTGGATCGGACCCGATCCACGATCCGAGTCCGGTCCAGTGGGAAATCGGATAAATTATCCGATTTCCGATCCCGCAGCTGGATCAGCCGATCCGAACCGGTCCGAAAAGGCCCCGAACCGGATCGGCGGATCGGCGGGCGCCCACTGGCGCCCACCGCCGCTTCCATTGGCGGGCGCCAGCGGGCGACCGCCGATGAAAGTGGACAGCGGGGGGGGGAGGAGGGGGGCGCTTACCTTCTCGGCCCGTCCGCTCCCGTCCGGCACTAGCAGCTACTACCAGCGGGCTCCGTGGCCTGCTCCAGGGTGGCGCGCCGGGTGATGTCATCACCCGGCGCGCTACTCTAGAGCAGGCCGCGGAGCCTGCTGGTAGTAGCCGCCGGCCCCGGACGGGAGCGGACGGGCCGAGAAGGTAAGCAGGGGGTGCGTGGAGGGGAGGAGGGGGCGCGCGGAGGGGGGGAGGGGGGCCCTTACCTTCCCGGCCTGTCCGCTCCCGTCCGGCGCCGGCAACTACTACTACCAGCAGGCTCCGCGGCCTGCTCTAGGGTGGCGCGCCGGGTGATGTCATCACCCGGCGCGCTACTCTAGAGCAGGCCGCGGAGCCCGCTGGTAGTAGCCGCCGGCCCCGGACGGGAGCGGACGGGCCGAGAAGGTAAGCAGGGGGTGCGTGGAGGGGAGGAGGGGGCGCGCGGAGGGGGGGAGGGGGGCCCTTACCTTCCCGGCCTGTCCGCTCCCGTCCGGCGCCGGCAACTACTACTACCAGCAGGCTCCGCGGCCTGCTCTAGGGTGGCGCGCCGGGTGATGTCATCACCCGGCGCGCTACTCTAGAGCAGGCCGCGGAGCCCGCTGGTAGTAGCCGCCGGCCCCGGACGGGAGCGGACGGGCCGAGAAGGTAAGCAGGGGGTGCGTGGAGGGGAGGAGGGGGCGCGCGGAGGGGGGGAGGGGGGCCCTTACC
Organism: Anniella stebbinsi; assembly: GCA_029215795.1. Classification (NCBI taxonomy): domain Eukaryota; kingdom Metazoa; phylum Chordata; class Lepidosauria; order Squamata; family Anniellidae; genus Anniella; species Anniella stebbinsi. Next base: position 86,904,887 of record JARDYH010000002.1, on the reverse strand, counting down.
TTCCCGACCCGGCCGCTCCCGTGCGGCGCCAGCGACTACTACTACCAGCAGGCTCCGCGGCCTGCTCTAGGGTGGCGCGCCGGGTGATGTCATCACCCGGCGCGCTACTCGAGAGTAGGCCGCGGAGCCCGCTGGTAGTAGCCGCCAGCGCCGGACGGGAGCGGACGGGCCGAGAAGGTAAGCAGTGGCGGGGAAGGGGGCTTACCCCCCCCCCGGAGCCGTCCGCTTCTATCCGCTGGCGCCCACTGGCGCCAGCGGATGGAAGCGGACGGCCCCAAGGGGGGTAGGGAGCGCGGGGGAGGGGGCTTACCTGCCGGGGCCGTCCACAGCGGATGGCCCTGGGGGGGAGGGAGTTAGGCCCCCCCTCACCCACCCGCCGCCATTTTTTCCTCATAGACTTGCATTGCAATGCAAGTCTATGGGGGGAAAAATGGCGGCCGATCCAAAAATTTACGATTTTTGGGTCGGGATTGGACTCGATCCGGTCCGGGGGGCCTCCGATTTTGTCCAAACCGGTCCGTGACAAAATTGGAGGTCCCGATCCGGGTCCCGATCCGATCCGGGGGGTCCGTGCACACCCCTACCAGGAACTAATTGCATACAAACGACCCTGGCTGAAATCCCCTTTTCTCTACAACTGTTAAAGTTACATGAGCCCTGTCCTCCTTTTCATATGGTCAGCCTAGCTGAGACTAGAATAGAATGGTGTGTGGGGCAGGGGCGTGACAGTTGGGGAAAGTCAGTTAGAAGGAGAACAAAGACAGTGAGAGGTCAGGAAAGTTGGGGGCTGAGTTAGGACTGAGAGATAGTGACTTGGTTTGCTAACCTCTATTTAAAATCAGCCACTCTACATACAAGTACTACACCTCCCAGCATGCCTTTGGCAGCCTGCAGGTGCCCACATCCTCTGAGATATCCTCTTGTTGCCGATGTTGCTCCTCTGTAGAGTGTGAAGGAGTAGCATCACCAAGGAGGGGATGTAAGCAGCTGCCAGCGGATGTGCCCAGCATCAGCCAATCCTGCTGGGATTGCCTCGTCCTGCACTTCTTACCCATCAAGTGCTCCATCTGGAGCCTGTACTGAAGGGCCGGAGTTGGGCCGGGCACTTCCCCCCCCCCTTTGTTAGGTCTGTTTCTGGGCATGCCAGAGTGCCTCCCCTTCCTCACTCCCCCTTAAAGACAAAAATTGTGTGTTTGCTTCCCCCAGATTCTGAGAAAACAGTGATATTAGGATGAAGTGCCTTTGAGCATGTTTGGCCCCTCAAAGCCATGCTGTTGTATCTAGTCACGATTTTAAAACCACACAGAAGGCAGAGGAGGCATTTATGTGGGTTGTTTCCTTTTACGTGGAATTGGGTTGACTATTTGAGACCAACCTTAGGAGTCAGGTTGTGAAAGACCCGCAGCAGTGACCCGCCTATGCACTCACAGTGGCCACCAAAGGCCAGTAAGTCTGGCCTCCTGCCCAAGGCATGCTGGGAGTTCCACCTAAGGCATGCTGGGAGTTGTAGGCGTAAACCTAGGTTTTTATTAAATTCTTTAAAAATACTTAAACCCCCAAAATTCATGTTTTTAGATTTTTCTGGTACATTTTACAGCCAGACCTATCACTGTGTCAAGTTTCTAACTCATCTGGAAGTGGGTAAACATTTCCGGACATACGTGATGCACACATACTTTCCGCTTTATAGGTAGAGATTTTATTACTTTATGAATTGTTGTAAACCTCCCAGAGAGCTTTGAATAGAAATGAAAATAATGATGATGATGATCTATCAAGCTTAGAAAGGACTCCATTTTGACCAGCTGCTCCAAAGTGATCAAAGAGGTACTGTCCTGCTGATCTAGTAATGCAGAAATGCATAGCTCAAACAAGTGGGGGCTATTCATTCTTGGCACCCAGCATAAATGTGGAGTTCTCTGCCAGCAAAGGGACAGTGCCAGCATTTCTCCGCCTTTGCCAGCCTGTTACATGTTCATGCTGAGGAGTAGAAGGGCTGGGTTGGCTGCTGCCTGGGGGTGTCCTGTGTGAGTTACACAAAATGGTGGTGGGCGCATGTTGTCCATGGCCATATGTTATGCAGTCCAAGCTTTTGGGACCCCTTGGGCAATACTCTCAATGCCCCTCTGCATCAGTGAGTCTGTCTTCTCACCACCATTATCACTACCTGCCATAACTGCTCAACCTCTTTCCCATAATTGCCACTACTTGCTTGCTTGACAGGGAGAGAGTCAGTGAGCAAGTAGGCATGGCATCTGCTGCTCCTCCTTCACATCACTTCTTTATTTGGGCCAGATGAGAGGTGGATGAACAGGCAGGTTGCAATGGTGAAAAGGAGAATCAGTTCCAGGGGGCTCTTCTCAGTGTGCCCCTGCTGGGGCGTGGGTCCTTGACAGGTGCCCTGCCATGCCTACTCTTGAGGCCAGCCCTGCTGTACTAATGCAACACTGAAATCAGTGCCTTGACTATGGAAGGAAATTTGACTTACAGCAAAAGTTTGTTTAAGAACTAAACTGCTCTGCATGGCCATAGGTGGGCTGTTTAACTAAACAAATGGCTGGATGTAGTTCTGGCAAATATGTGCTCTGAATAGATTGCATGGGCCTGCATACCTATGATCAACCATGGTATTTTTAAAAAATCCAAGCCAAATTTGTGGTTTCTGAACTGCTGCAGTGTAACAAACACTCTCAGTTGCATTATTAGCTGCAAGGGACAGCCTATATTCACCCTTGATTTTTCCAGAGCAAACCCTGATTGCCCCATGCTTATTTCATTGCTATTTGTAGCCATCGAAAATCAGCATGAGAAATGCCAGCCTTGGGAGGGAGGGGACTGGGCATGATTTTCATTGTATTATTGAAAGCATGTGCTGCAAAAGTGGAAAAAATAATCAAATTGTGTTGGCACAAGTTCTTAATGTTGATCGAAAATGTAACCATTTTAACCATATAGCAAATGCATTATCCAAGTGCATTTGCTATTAGTTTGCAAAAGTACAAAACAAAATCCTTAAAGCATTTTTAAAAAAATCTCTGTGGGGAAAACAAAAACAGCCTAATGAGGACTGAACCCGCTCAGTAGTCACAGAATGGTTGTGTTGGACTGCAATTCCCATTACTCCCAGCCACCAGGAGGAGGGCTGGAATGGAGTAGCTTGGGAAAGGGCGTGACTGGCTGGAACTTGGACAGGAGCACTCTATACTGCAACATATTGCTGCAGGTCCCATTTCATATTTATTAGGTGTTGATGGTGAGTTTAGAACCTCATAGTGAAAATGTAAGGCTGCAGAACAAGTTTTAGTGGCATAATTAAAGAGAGAGTGATGCCCAAGGTAGAGAGCACATAACAGAAGAACGTAAAGACTGCCTTGCTTGGTCAGACCTAGTCCAGTGGTGCAACTAGGCAATTTTAGATCCTGAACTAGAGATGTTGAAGAATTCCACAATGGAATCAAATGAGTTCAGAGATTTCTATGAATCTGACCACAACTTCAGCAGTGGAATGGCTTTTCCCAAGTTGCACAAATTCCGAAGACTTGTGGACCAGTTTTTTTTTTAATTTTCCAGCAATTTAAGCAAATTTAGTTGTAGGAAAATACATACAAATTTTTTTTAAAAAACCACCAGCCGAAAATGTGCATTTCTCTCATAGGCTAAAGCATGAAAATGTACATTTGGGGAGGGATTTGCATATTTTCAATAGTGTAAATTTGAATTTGAACAAATTTAGAAAATTGGAAAATATCCAATTCCGTACAATGGAACAAAAGACACCTGATCATCTGCTAAATGCAGATGGAACACATTTTTTAAAAATCTGTGACGGGCATGGGTGTGGGGGAGACTTTAGATAGCCATGTGTATTGCTTCAGTTATGAAACATGTAACTAACATTTTTATTATCCCCCAACAACAACCATTCCATGCTTTACAACTAACAATTGTGCAATTGTGATATGTTAGAACAACAATATTACTGTTTGTCAGCCCTGATAAACAAAATACTCCGCACATTTGCAGTTTTGCATTTTAAACTCACTTAAATGATAGCATCATCATGCCTACATCACCTGCCACTCTCTGGGTGGACATTTGAGGGGCTCCATGGGCTGTGGTTCCTGGACTTTGGCCCTAAGGTTCAATCCTAGCTGTGCCACTGATCTAATCTGGCATTGTGCTCCCAAAATGACCTGCAAATGGAAGGTCACCATCAAGATAGGAATTTATTTGTCCTCAGCATGTGATATTCAAAGGTATTCAGCTTCTGTACTTGGAGGTTCCATCTAGCTATCATGACTAAGAGCTGTGAAACTGACCAAGATATTCATAAACACTAGGGGTGTGCACGGACCCCCCGGATCGGATCGGGACCCGGATTGGGACCTCCAATTTTATCATGGATCGGTTCGGACAAAATCGGAGGCCCCCCGGACCGGATCGAGTCCGATCCCGATCCAAAAATCGTAAATTTTTGGATCGGCCGCCATTTTTTTCCCCATAGACTTGCATTGCAATGCAAGTCTATGAGGAAAAAATGGCGGCGAGTGGGTGAGGGGGGGCCTAACTCCCTCCCCCCCGGGGCCGTCCGCTGTGGACGGCCCCGGCAGGTAAGCCCCCTCCCCCGCGCTCCCTACCCCCCCTGGGGCCGTCCGCTTCCATCTGCTGGCGCCCGCGGGCGCCCACGGATAGAAGCGGACGGCTCCGGGGGGGGTAAGCCCCCTTCCCCGCCACTGCTTACCTTTCCGGGCCGTTCCCTACCGTCCAGTGCCGGCAGCTACCGCCAGCCGGCTTTGCGGCTTGCTCTCGAGTAGTGCGCCGGGTGATCACCCGGCGCGCCACCCTGGAGCAGGCCGCGGAGCCCGCTGGTAGTAGCCGCCGGCGCCGGACGGGCGTCCCTAAAAGGTAAGCACCCCCCCCTCCCCTCCGCGCGCCCCCCCTCACCTTTCCGGGCCGTTCCCTACCGTCCGGCACCGGCGGCTACCGCCAGCCGGCTTTGCGGCTTGCTCTCGAGTAGCGCGCCGGGTGATCACCCAGCGCGCCACCCTGGAGCAGGCCGCTGAGCCCGCTGGTAGTAGCCGCCGGCGCTGGACGGGAGCGGACAGGCCGGAAAGGTAAGGGCCCCCCTCTTCCCCTCCGCGCGCCCCCTCCTCCCCTCCGCGCGCCCCCTGCTTACCTTCCCGGCCCGTCCGCTCCTGTCTGGCGCCAGCGGCTACTACCAGCGGGCTCCGCGGCCTGCTCTCGAGTAGCGCGCCGGGTGATGACATCACCCGGCGCGCCACCCTGGAGCAGGCCGCGGAGCCCGCTGGTAGTAGCCGCCGGTGCCGGACGGGAGTGGACGGGCCGGAAAGGTAAGCGCCCCCCTCCTCCCCCCCCGCTGTCCACTTTAATCAGCGGGCGCCCACTGGCGCCCACCAATGGAAGCGGCGGTGGGCGCCAGTGGGCGCCCGCCGATCTGCCGATCCGCCGAACCGGTTCGGAGCCTTTTCGGATTGGTTCGGACTGGATCGGCGGAGCCAGCTGTTGGATCAGAAATCGGATAATTTATCCGATTTCCCACTGGACCGGACTCGGATCGTGGATCGGGTCCGATCCAGTGCACATCCCTAATAAACACCTATATGAGTCTGAGAGCTTTTTCTACATGAGGCTATTAATCAGCTGTTAATCCTGTGTGTGTACTTTCAGTTTCATTACAGAATTGAGATCCAAGCATTACACAAAGAGCATTTCCATTCCTGCTTTCCTGCTACATAACCTCTAAGCTTTTCTACATGAGGCATTTATTGTGCACTCTTGGTTGTTTATGGATTCATTAGACGGCATGGTGATTCTCCAATTTTGCTTCAGGTTTTTTTAAGAGCACTTTCCCAGTAGTTTTTAAGGTAGTGGAGATGGGAGTATTATTTCTGAAATCAAAAGACAGGTTTTTTTTCTTACTTGTGTAACTGTGACATTCCACTATAGAACAGGCCCGCCTACAGGTTATGTAGCAGAAAAGCGGGAAAGGAAAACTCTTTGTGTAGAGCTTGGATCTCAATTCTGCAACAAAACAAAAAGTAGATATAGTGATTAACAGCCTCATGTAGAAAAGCTCTAGATGACTGTATGGTATAGCAGAGTAGCGCAAAACTGGAAGGGCATGACATTGTCTAAAGTAGACAGTGAGGGCAGTGAGGGCAGCAAAAAAACAATACTTTGCTGCCACTATTCAATCATCAACCTGCCGCCCAGCGGAGCTTTTCAGAGTTGTCCGGGGGCTTTTACATGCTGGCCCCAAGGACATGGTAGAACCATCTGAGGCTCGCTGAATACATTTGCTGGGCACTTCCAGAATAAAATCTCTGGCATCTGTCAGGACTTAGACTCCAGTGTTATAGCAGATGAATCTAGTGAGGTATCCAGAGCACAGGCTTGTCCTGTTTTCTTGGATGAGTTTCAGTTGGTGCAGCTCAAGGATGTTGACAAGGTGCTTGGACAGGTTCGTGCAACCACTTCCATATTGGATCCTTGCCCCTCTTGGCTAATAAAAGCTAGCAGGGATGGAACAACTGGCTGGGCCAGGGAAGTGATTAATGCCTCTTTGCAAGAGGGAGTGGTCCCAGGACTCCTGAAAGAGGCGGCAGTGAGACCACTCCTAAAGAAAACTTCCCTGGACCCTGAAAATCTTAATAACTACAGGCCAGTAGCTAATGTTCCATTCCTGGGCAAGGTCCTGGAGTGGGTGGTTGCGAGCCAGCTCCAGGCACTCTTGGATGAGACTGATTATCTGGATCCATTTCAGTCGGGTTTCAGGCCTGGTTTTGGTACGGAAACAGCCTTGGTCGCCCTGTACGATGACCTATGTCGGGAGAAAGACAGGGGGAGTGTGACTCTGTTGATTCTCCTTGATCTCTCAGCGGCTTTCGATACCATCGACCATGGTATCCTTCTGGGACGACTGGCTGAGTTGGGAGTGGGAGGCACTGCATTGCAGTGGTTCCGCTCCTACTTGGTGGGTCGGCTCCAGAAGGTGGTGCTTGGGGAACATTGCTCGGCCCCGTGGATTCTCCAGTATGGGGTTCCGCAGGGGTCAGTTTTGTCCCCCATGTGCTGTTCAATATCTACATGAAACCGTTGAGTGCAGTCATCCGGAGTTTTGGAGTGGGTTGTCATCAGTACGCTGATGACACGCAGCTCTATTTCTGGATGAGGGCTAATAAACTGAAACTCAATCCAGACAAGACTGAGACGCTGTTAGTGGGTGGTTCCGCTGACTGGATGGAGGGTGTTCAAACTGTTCTGGATGGGGTTGCACTCCCCTTGAAGGAGCGGGTTCGTAGCTTGGGGGTTCTCCTAGAACCATCTCTATCACTTGAGGCGCAGGTGGCCTCAGTGGCATTGAAGTGCCTTCTACCAACTTCGGTTGGTGGCCCAGCTACGTCCCTATCTGGACAGGGATAACCTGGCTTCAGTTGTCCATGCTCTGGTAACCTCCAAGTTAGATTACTGCAATGCACTCTACGTGGGGCTGCCTTTGAAGGTGGTTCGGAAGCTGCAGCTTGTGCAAAATGCAGCGGCCAGATTGATAACTGGAACCAGTAGGTTCGAACATATAAGATCTACTCTGGCCCGCTTGCATTGGCTGCCTGTATGTTTCCGAGCCCGGTTCAAGGTGCTGGTTTTAACCTATAAAGCCTTACACGGCTTGGGACCACAATACCTGATGGAACGCCTTTCCCGACATGAACCTACCCGAACACTACGTTCAACATCTAAGGTCCTCCTCCAAGTGCCTCCTCCGAGGGAAGCTCGGAGGTCAGCAACAAGAGAGAGGGCCTTCTCTGTGGTGGCTCCCCAATTGTGGAACGATCTCCCCGATGAGGCCCGCCTGGCGCCAACATTGTTATCTTTTCGGCTCCAGGTCAAGACTTTCCTCTTCTCTCAGGCATTTGGCAATATCTGAGGAGCCTGGGTTTGTTTTGTTTTTATAGTTTTTGAAGTGTTGATGTGGTTTTTAAATGTACAGATTGTGTGTATGTTGTATGTTTTTGCTGTTTTAATTTTTGTATATTGTTTTTAATTGTTTTTAATCCTATGTAAACCGCCCAGACAGCTTTGGCTATGGGGCGGTATACAAATGTAATAAATAAATAAATAAATAAATAAATGATGAGTGCATGAGAAATGCCTCATGTAAAAAAAAAAAAAGGCTGAATTTTCACCCTAGCCAAACAGATCCTGTGTCAAAAATGCAGGGCCTACTTCTATGATGTCATCATATTTCTGTGCAAGGATCTGGATATTATTTGTTATGGATTTTAAGGATTCCAGTTCCACTCTTTTTAGGTTTTAGTAAGAGAGTACTTCCAGACAGAGGGCTAAAATCCAGGTCAGGGCTCATGTAACTTTAACAGTTGTAGAAAAAAGGGAATTTCAGCCAGTGTCATTTGTATGCAATTAGTTCCTGGTGATATTCCCTCTTCATCACAACAGTTAAAGGTGCATGCACTACTAGAGCGACCATATACAAAAGAAGGCAGGGCCCCTGCAACTTTAAAGGTTGTGATGGAGAGGGAATTTCACCAGGAACTAATTGCATACAAATGACACTGGCTGAAATTCCCTTTGCTCTACAACTGTTAAAGTTACATGAGCCCTGACCTGGATTTTATCTGGTCACCCTTGACCTGGCAGAACCATAACCCAGATCTCACACACTTCCAGAGCACTGCAGTTAGTTCAGAGCAACAAACCGGTGTGCTGAAAAAAAGCAATCTGGTCAGAAGGCTAGATATGGAGCATTTAAGAGCTAAGTTGTAAACCAGGCAGCTCCTTATCTCCCTGGAATCAGGAACATCTGTGGTGGCCAGAGAGAATGTAATATATGAGACAACCCTCCCGCATTTTAGGGACTCTCTTACAAGTCTACGTGGTTCATATATGGAAAAATAATCTACATGTTTATCATGGTCTGCTGATACAATGAGAGCTTAGGCCTGGCTTCTACATCTTCAAAGTAAATTGCATTGATGGGTTTGAAGGAACTGAAGATTACTGGTGGTCTGACAAAACCAATAGCACACCTCTTTGCTCTGTGTTGCTTGAGGGCGGACTCCTTGAAAAGGCACACACGCTGCTGAGTTTCTGCCTGCAAGTGAAGTGGCACCAGTGGACATGAAATGATGACAACGATAGTGGGTGCTGAGGTTAACGAAAGGAAAGCATGAGTTTGCAGGCTGTTTCTACTACCTGGGCTTCCTGTTCATATGCACATCACCATTCACGGCTTTGAGCATCCCAGTGGGCCTAACTACATTAGGGTGACCAGATGGCTCGGGGCTTCCCGGTCCTAACCGGGAAACCTGGGGCGAACTGGCCCAACCGGGGGGCGGTGGGGGCAAACCGGGGTGGCGGGGGGTCACGCGGTGGTAGCAGCAAGCGAGGAGCGGCAGTAGACCCGGCGGCGGTGGCGGCAGAGGAGCCCGGGAAGCGGCCGCCCCAGCAGGTAAGTGCCCTCCCTCGCGCCTCACGCTCCTTACCCGCGATGAGCCCCGACGAGGCCAGAGGCCGCGCGGAAGAGGCTGGGAGGGCCAATTACGTCACTTCCGGATTCAGCCCTCCCCTGCCTCTTCTGCGCGGCCGCTGGCCTTACGAGCCCAGTGGCGGGGGACCTGCCATAGGCGTCGGAAGACATGGTGACGGGGGACCCGGCGGCGGAGGAAGACCCGGCGGCAGCGGGGGACCTGGGGGGGGCGGCGGACTCGGCGGGGGCGGCAGCGGAAGAGAACCCGGTAGGTTCGGGCTGATGTTTTTTGGGGGTGGGTGGCTTGGTGGGGGGGTTGTTTTGGGTGGTGGGGGGGACCGGGATTTTGGGTTCCAAAAGCTGGTCACCCTAAACTACATGTCATTCACCAGAGATGGACAGAAGGTAGATCTCCAGATTTTTGGGGGGGACTTCAATTCCTAGAAGCCCCTGCCAGCATGGCCAATGGTCAGGAATGCTGGGAGTTGAAGTCCAAAACATGTGAAAAACTATTTTCTGGCCATCCCTGCTTTGTAACGTTCTTGCAACTTTTTGTTTGAATAAAAGCCAGCCTTACCTAATGCTGGGCTGCAATGTTCTAAGCAGCACTAAGCTTTTGGGACTAGGCACCATTTTAAATTCCCACAGTGTACCTGATGTAGCATCATATCAGGCACTGTGAGAAATTGAAAAAGCACCTAGACCTAGTTGCCAAGCACTGATCAGAGAAAGTTTAATCAGAGGGGGAAGGGCAAGGTAGGCGCTAGTGTTGGGCCCTGCCGAGGAAATGGAATCTAAGATGCTGCCCAAGGATGGTAGTGTATATACCGATCCTGGATGAGAAACGCTCATATTATTGTTGGAAATATTGGGTTGGATCCAGATTTAGTCATAGAGTAAAGCCATTGCAAGCAATGGGACTGAAGCTAGTCATGACTCACATGGATTTCATGAGCCTACTCTAAATATGTCTAAGTCTGAATCCAGCCCAATGATTTATTAGAGTAAAGAAAATAGATTCCAGTCCCTGCCAGCCCCAAGATATTTGCTGCCTTAAAAAAATGGCATCCTGCCCACCCTACTAGGGCTGACATTTTGAAAATTCTTGCTGCACCATTTAGATCCCAATTCCTGCCTTTATTTCTCTCTGCCCCTCCCGCAACTCCTTCAAGGTGCCACCAGAAACAGGTTATTTTGTCCTGATTCTAGTTCCATCTGAATAAAGGTAGGCTGACCATATGAAAAGGAGGACAGGGCTCATGTAGCTTTAACAGTTGTAGAGAAAAGGGAATTTCAGCTGGTGCCATTTGTATGCAATTAGTTCCTGGTGAAATTCCCTCTTCATCACAACAGTTAAAGTTGCAGGTGCCCTGCCTTCTTTTGTATATGGCCAGTCTAGTATAGTGCCTGCACCTTTAATTGTTGTGATGAAGAGAGAATTTTGCCAGGTACTAATTGCATACAAATGACGCCAGCTGAAATTCCCTTTTCTGTGCAACTGTTAAAGTTATATGAGCCCTGTCCTCCTTTTCATATGGTCAGCCTAAATAAAGGGAAAGGAGCAAACTGCAGCTACATTTGTGTGCCCATAGTAAGGGGGTTCAGGGCTGGAAGTGGGAGGATTGCGGACTTGCCTACTTCCGTGATCCTACCTGCTCCCGGGAGGAAAGGGATGTCGTGGCTGCCATTTTTTTAAAGGAAGAAGAGCCCCTGTCGCAATGCGAAAACAGTAAGGAACTCCCCGTCAAACTCTGCGCCTGCCCACCCCCACCATCCTGGAGATGGCAGAATTGCTGTCCACCCCCACCCCCATGGGCACAGAGCCACCCTGCGCAGCTCCATGCCTGTTTCAGGTCCTGGGACTGGGGGAAAACTGGGATATCCCCGTGTTCCATTATCCCGGGGGTCATCCCTAGGTCATCCCCAGTTGACCCCAGGATCCCCTGTGCATCACGTGGACACACAGGGACGACCTAGGGATAAATCCCTGGTGTAGACATGGCCAGTATTAGTGTGGGATCCCCTCGCATAACATGGCAATAGAAACTATGAAGTGTGCTTTACCTTTCAGGTGGTGAAGAATGCAACATTGGCCTCTTTCTCAAGCATTTCTCAAGCCACAGAAAAGACATCCTTATTGCCATTCTCTGTGTTTTCTAGCCTAGATATCACACTAAACCAAAAGGAGGCTAAACAAAGACTATTTCAAAGATTTATCTGGCCTCTTTTCTTTAAGCTGGTTCAGTAGAAATGTTTTATATTAAGCAGCTCCTTTTATTTACTGTGCCATCCTCCCACAATGACCACAGACATTTTGTGCTAAACCTGATGAAGGTGAGCTCATGGTATTTCCTGTGCAAGCTTCTGTGTGATGCTTGGATTCATTTTTTCCCCGAAAAGAAAAAACAAAAATTAGGCCCAAATCCTATTCCTATCAAATTCCTAAACTGAGCAAAATTGAGAACACATAATAGTTATGTGAATTACTGCTACCTGCAAAGTCTGCCAGTTCTCATGCCAACTTACAATAATAATAATAATAACAATTTATTTCTTACCCGCCTCTCCGTCTGGATCGAGGCGGGGAACAACAACATGATAAAATACATAAAACTGAATAAAACATGACACATATTATTAAAACTGCATTAAAACATCCTAAAACATCCTAAAAACATCCTTAAAACATTCTAAAATTCCACTGGATATGCCTGCCGGAAGAGAACAGTCTTTCTAGCTTTCTTAAATTCTAAAAGACTGTTAAGTTGATGAGTCTCCTCCGGCAGGTCATTTCACAATCTGGGAGCGGCAGAAGAGAAGGTCCTCTGGGTAACGGTTGTCAGCCTAGTCTTGGCTGACTGCAGTAAGTTCTTCCCAGAGGACCTGAGCGTGCGGGGCGGATTGTATGGGAGAAGGCGATCCCGCAGGTAACCTGGATCCAAACCATGTAGGGCTTTAAAGGTAATAACCAACACTTTATACTTCGCCCGGAAACTAATTGGCAGCCAGTGGAGCGATTTTAAAGCTGGTGTAATATGGTCACTCCTAGATGTACCGGTGACCAACCTGGCTGTCATATTTTGAACTAGTTGAAGTTTCCGGACTAGGCACAGAGGTAGCCCTATGTACAGCGCATTGCAGAAGTCGAGCCTCGAAGTTACCAGCGCGTGCACCACCATCTTTAGGTCTTCCAACGCTAGGAAGGGGCGCAGCTGGCGTATCAGCCGAAGCTGATAGTAGGCACTTCTGGCCGTCGCATCTATCTGGGCTGTCATTTGGAGCGACGGATCCAGGAGCACCCCCAAGCTGTGAACACAGTCTTTCAGGGGGAGTATAACCCCATCCAGAACCGGTTGACACACCTCCAAACCCAGGTTGCGGCCTTTGACAACAAGCACCTCCGTCTTGTCTGGATTCAGCTTCAGTTTGTTTTTCCTCATCCAGCCCATTACCGCCTCCAAGCATTCATTCAGAGGAGACACACTATCCTAAGCTGGCGCTGTTATCGAAGGCATAGAGAAATATATTTGGGTGTCATCAGCATACTGATAGCACCCTGCCCCATGCCTCCAGATGATCTCTCCCAACGGTTTCATATAAATGTTAAACAGCATTGGGGAAAGGATGGCACCTTGCGGTATGCCACACAGCAGCTCCTTCTTTGCAGAGCAGCTATGCCCAAGCATCACCATCTGGAACCTGCCCGAGACGTAGGACCGGAACAACTGAAGCACAGTGCCCCCGATTCCCAATCCCCTCAGGCGTTCCAGAAGGATACCATGGTCTATGGTATTGAATGCCGCTGAGAGGTCCAGAAGTACCAACAGGGACACACTCCCCCTGTCAATACTCAGGTGTAGATCATCCACTAAGGCGACCATAGCAGTCTCAACTCCATATCCTGCCCTGAAGCCAGTTTGAAATGGGTCTAGAAAATCAGTGTCATCCAAGACTACTTGGAGTTGAAAGGCAACCGCCCTCTCGATCACCTTGCCCAAGAATGGAAGGTTTGATACCGGTCTGTAGTTATTAAAGTCCAGGGGATCCAGGGAGGGCTTCTTTAGAAGTGGCCATACCACCGCTTCTTTTAAACATGATGGAAAACTCCCCTTCCTGAGAGATGCATTAATAATATATTGTAATTGCGATCTAACTGCATCTCCTCCCTGGACGACCAGCCATGAAGGACAGGGATCGAGAGGGCAAGTCATCCCCCTCACTCGTCCAAGCCGCTTGTCCACGTCCTCGGTACTCATCAACTGAAACTGATCCAGTGTAATTCTACTCGCGGAGTCACTGGACACTCCATCGTCAGCCTCGGCTATAACTATGGCATCTAAGTTGGCTCTCATCTGAGAGATTTTATCTGTGAAATGATCGTTAAAGGCATTGCAGCGAACAGCCGAAGGCTCTAAAATCGGATTCAGTGGGGAAGGTGCCCGGGTTAGACCCCTCACCACCCTGAACAGTTCTGCTGGATGCGAATTCGCAGACGCAATGCGCGCAGAGAAGAAAGCTTTCTTCGCTGCACGTATTGCCACCCCATAGGAACGAAAATGTTCTCTATGCCGTGTCTTCTCGGATAGAAGTCGAGTTTTCCGCCATCGGCGCTCCAGTCGTCGTCCTTTCCGCTTCAACTCCCTGAGGTCTTCCGTATACCAGGGCGCCCTGTTAGAAGCGGGTCGGAGAGGACGTTTGGGGGCGATCGTGTCGATAGCCCTAGTTAGGTCCCGATTCCATCTATCGACCAGGGCTTCTACAGGATCGTCGACGACACCAGCCATAAAACCCTCCAAGGCTTTCTGGAATCCAGAAGGATCCATCAGCCTTCGAGGGCGGACCATCTTAATAGGTCCACCACCCCTGCAGGGACGGGTGGTAGCTGTGATACTAACCCTAACCAGAAAATGGTCTGTCCATGACAACACGGAGGTATTCATTACCTCCGCCCACAGATCCGACTGTTTGGAACTGAAAACAGCATCGAGGGTATGACCTGCTGAATGTGTGGGTCCAGAGACCAATTGGGATAGGCCCATGGTTGTCATGGATGCCATGAACTCCCGAGCTCCACCTGACAAACCAGTCTCGAATGGGATGTTGAAGTCGTCCAGGACCAAGAACCTGGGTGAATCCAACACCAGCTCCGAGACCAGTTCCGTGAGGTCGGCCAGGGAGTCTGATAGGGGTGTTGCAGGCCATTTTGAACTTCCAATGTGCTATTATAATTTATCGTGACACTAAAAGTGTTCAATTATTTGTTATTCTAATAAGTAAATATCTCTGGAGAGAGAAAGCATTGTCCTATATTTAAGACATACATCTTGAAGAACTGAGAAGTTTTCCAAACACATCTGTAGTTTTTTTCTCTTCTTTAGTATAATGGAATAATAACAATTTCTGACAATAACTATTTGTATCTGACATTCCTAAATATTTGTACACTCAGATTAAAGAAACTGACACAATCATTACATTTTGAAATGTATCAGGAAATTTCTGCTTGCCTGGAGTTTATTAATATTCTCTCTCTCTCTCTCTCTCTCTCTCTGTGTGTGTGTGTGTGTACTGTAGAGCTTTATATTATTAGTCTTAATTTGTTCGATTTTCTGAATTTGCATAAGATCCATGAACTTATGGCCGATCTATATGTTCTGAAAAAGCACCTGACACAGCCCCCTTGAGATTGCACCACTTGAGTTTGTACCACCTGTACTATGCAGGTGTGGGTCTCATGACTGAATAACAACATAATTTTTTTTGAAAAAACTCCACACTATGGAAAGCTAACACATTAGGGAAAAGAGTTCTACCCTACCTTTCTTTTGGCCATATTAGCTTTCTGTTTGCACGGAAGTGTTGACATGGGGGATGGGGGGAGGCATTTAAACATTGAATCCTCCATTTGCATTCTGACATGCAATAATCCTAGGAAGGTCATAGCACATGTAAATCAGCTCTTAATCAAACCCCACCAAATGAGAAGGCTACTGATTTCTGAAAAACCTTTTATAAAACCATTGTCTCAGTAATTACATACATTACTAGCATTCTCCAGCACAGTACTTGGATTAATATCTGATTACATAGAAGTAATTTGTGTTCACACTAAAGTACAATAGCAAACATCAAAGCAAACCAACTGCTAGACCACTTTCCTTTTTAACAGCATGACTGTTGCTGCAAACCGCTACTGCTGTATTCATTTTTATTTTTATTTATTTATTGTATTTAAAAGTTCTAGTGGGCCCGCCTCCAAGTTAGCTGTGACTGCATTATCAGCTCCAGCCCATTTGGCACTAAAAAGTATTGCTGAGAAGATAAATCTGGTATCTGCTTTTCACTGTGTTTGTCATTCTATCCCTTTAACTATCCTCCAGGCTTCCACTATCTGCAACCAATCACAGCAACTCCGGGCATAGTATAAGCCCCAGTTAGGTGGCCCAAAGAGTGCCTGTACGATCTCAGATGGGCCAGCGTTTCAACGTTGATGACGACTGGTCACTCCCTTTCATTTTCAACATGGTATCACGGTAGGAACCGATCCAGCTGGCCAGCCATTGGCGAATCTGCTTGAGATGGAGTCAAGGATACCTGGAAAGTATACCTGTGGGAGCTACAATGAAGACAGTTCAAAAAAGAGAGACAAATCAGGAAGCGGAGGAGAGAAAAGTGGAGGCACCTAGCCAGCTTCTTATCTTAGTGACAGCATGATGCTGAGATCATAATCTGGCCCAAAGAGTGCTGAGGAGGGGAGAAAAGAGAATAGGCAGGTCAGAGGAGAAGGTGAAAATAACTTTGAGCAGAAATGTCAGAGATGAGAGAAGACAAATAATTAATCATGTTCCAACTACAGTCTTGATGACTGTTCAGAGGAAAAATGCAAAATTAATAGTCTCCCAATGAAGGACTAAAGCCGCTGGGCTTATAATATCTATGACATATTCAATATTCAGGCACACACAGAGTACAAGGCATCCTGAAGATCGTGTACTGTAGTTAGTTGTGTAAAAATAAAGGCCCTCGTGTTGGTGGTCTGAATCTATCTAGATCCTCTGAGCTGAAAGCTCTGCCCTCTAATTCTAAATGTGTCAGGCCTAGGAGTTATGACTAGGTGGTGAGAAAGAGGAGCTGTGCATACACTCAGAGGTACTGTCATTATTCCTTTTAATAGCAATTCAAGTTTCACTGCAGTAGTGCAAATGTAGCCAAAACCACACAAAAGAGGGAGGTATCAGTAGACACTGGATGGGGTTGTACGTAATGAGAAGCCTCTGTGGGTGAATTTCCCTGCTGGACTTTTTGTTGCATATTTTGAATATTCGCGCTGCAGTGGGAGGGGAACCTTAGCTTGTTGTCACATATGAACCTGGCAAGGATGGGTCACTGGAGTGTTTAATAAGCCTCCCACAAACCTAAAACATGCCATGGGTTCTGAGTGGTTTGTCAACCACCCCAACAACCTGCCCTTGCCAGGTTCGCACATAACAGTGAGCTACAGCACTGCTCCCCCCCACATCTCAAATATTTAAAATGGCATCCACTGCAATGAAAAGCCCTGTGAGGAAATTCACCCACGGTGGCCTCTGTGTGCATGTGAACCAGTCTCAGGGTAACTCCAAGGTTTTCAGAGATATGAAAAAATCTTAAGGGAAAAAAAACCCTATGAGTAACACCTCCAACAAAACAGCCCAATGATGAGTAGCACAAAATGTTGATAGATTTATTCATGTTTTGACAGAAACAAGTTCAACAATTCCCAGCGTGCCCCAGACAACATGGCTGACTGGGGCGTGCTGGGAGCTGTAGGGTTTTTTTCTAACAACATGTATAGGATTGTGCGATCAGGAAAAAAAAATCCTGATGGTGGGAGGGGGAGTGGAAAGCAGAGGCTAGGGTAGGGGGAGAGGAGGGAATGGAATGGACAAGGGGGAGGGTTGAAGAGAAAGAGAGATTTTTAAAAATAGGTAGAAAGAACCATCTCAAAGTATGGGTAGATCATTTCCTGGTTCACACCGAGAAGCTATTTTGAAATGTCCCCAGGGATGGAAGTTAGAGTTGTTGATAGACATCACTGGAGAAACCCAAGATTCTAATATACCTGGGATTGGTCACATATTTGTCTACCCTCCCTCCAGAAACCCATCCTCCAAATGGAGAAAAAGAAACAATGAAGGGGGAGAGAACTAGAGTGGCTAGAACTCTGAACAGAAGTTTTGTCTTCACTGCAACATTTTGTTACAGGGCCCCACTTGTTTGTTTTATTTATTTTGTAAGTTACGTTTTGAGCTCCAGCATTACAAGTTAACCATGCACTGATTTATTTTGATACCTAACCCATCGTGACCCAGATGTCTCAGAGCAGAGAGTAACATTTGTACATTCATTAAGAGATATATAGTAAACTATATAACTAAACCATCAGCTACAGATGCCAGCACAAAGCTTCTGGAGGGAGGGAATTTCAGGACTAGCTAGGGTGACCAACTGTCAGGATTTCCCTGGATTTGTCCTGGTTTTTGTTCTATCCTGGGAGTCACGCGGGATTTTCTGTCATTTTCTATAATGTCTGGGAATTACATGCTTTCCCCTTTAAGGCATCATCCCCCACCCCCACTGCTCCAATCAGGACCTTAAAGAGGAAAGCATGTAATTCCAGGATGTTAAAGAAAAGGCCCCAATTGGAGCAGTGGAGGGGGGGGGAATGACACACTTTCCCCTCCTTTGCTCCAACCAGGGCCTTTAAGGCCCCAATTGGAGTGGAGAAAGGGAAAGAGCGCTTTCCAGGGCCTCCAGAAAGTGCATCATTCCCCCCTGCCACTGGTTGTCCTCTTCTTTGGTTTCCCAAGTACGGTCCCCCTAGCTAGGGATAGCCACAAAAAATGTCTTGCGGTGTGGATTGTGATGGGACATATAACGGTAAACAGTCTCTAAAATATGTCAAGCCCAAGTCATTTATTTGATCAAATTCTATATTTAAAAGGTAAATATGTAAAATAGGCAGTATCCTATTTTCGTCTTTCCAGTCCTCTCTTGTAAAGATTCACAGAAGACATACATTCTTTTGAAACCTTTCACTTTCCTGAAAGTGAAGCGAAATAAAAGTATTTATTAATACACTGGGCAATATCCAGTCCCTATCACTGTGCTGTCAAATTTTGGTGGCAACATCACTTCTTTTTCTCCATTGCCTAGCAAGCACTAATGACATTGCACTAGCGTTGGTTTACACTCACACTGGATACTACTCAATGTGACAGCATTGGATACCACTCATTGTTACTCAAAACTGTTGTCCCAAACTTTAGATATTTTACATGTAAACATTTTAGATCAAAGGTTGGCGACTTGTAGGCCAAATCATCTGGAGGGCCACAACTCGCATCAGTCCTCACCATTGGCTATGTTGGCTAGGGCTCATGGAAACTGCAGGCCAAAACATCTGGAAGGCCACAAGTAGCCTACATCTGCTTTAGAATCATAGACCAATGTCATATTGAGGTTTTCCCAGCATCCTGTGTTCTATAGATGCCTAACAATTTGAGTTTGAGGAACTCAGAAAATGAAGGGAAGTTCCAGTAATGATAATTAGTATGCGTGAGGTGCTTTTTTATACTCCACCAGGTAATCACACTTACTTGGAACTAACTCCCACTAAAGTCACATCTGAGTAGGTTTATTTATTACATTTGTATCACCCCCTTCTAACAAGGGGTTAAGGATGTCACACATGGGGTTATCCCATTACAACAGTAGTGCAAAGTTAGGGTAGGACTTTGAGGGGGAAGTCTTGATTTCCACTCAGCAGAATGAGTGGGAGGTCCCCCAAATGCATTGCAATCTAAAGACACTCTACATAGAACAATTACGTCAAAGTCTAAAATCACCTAACTGCAACACAGCATTACACAGCCCTGTGAAGTAGCTTAGACTGAGAAACAGGGACTGGCCCAGGCTGACCCAGTGAGCTTCATAGCTGAACAGGAACTTGCACCCGTCTCTCTCTGGTCCTAGTCTAATACTCTCTATACTACACCACAATACAGCTGGTTAGGTTTGGGGTGTAAGATGGGCCACTGACTTGCCTTGAAGTAATGTACATTGGCAGGGTTCACACAATCATCCCAATAGAGGTTGTTTGAGGGTTAAACAGCCCTCAAATAACTATGGTCTGTTGTAGGGATTTTGAGGGTTGTTTAACCCTCAAGCAACCCTGCTGCCCAGGTTCAAATGACACAACAAATCATGACAAACTTTCACCAGAATTGAACATTCAAAATGCCCACTATTACTCACCACAACTGCTGTGGTGATTGTGCAAACTGGCCCATTCTATAACAACATGTGTCATTGCTTAATTTAAATTGGGCTTCACAGGCTAGAACCCAGAACCTGAAATGTCCGAGTTGCACTAATGTTCATGCCTCTGAGTTTGTTTGAAGGCTTATTCTCCATTATCCCAACGTTACAGCCTCATGTGATTTTAAACACCTTAACTCAGCAAGAGACTAGAATGCAAGCAGCTTAAAACTTTTTAGTTGTCTACATGTCGGCTTCTGAAAAATGAGAGAAGCATATAACATTTTAATGTTTTGCCTAAGGTGCCAAAATGCCTAAAGCTGTTACTTGATTTTTCCCGGAGCAAAGGTGCTTAGAGAAACATATAGAAATGTGTGAAGATACTAAAAACAGGTGCAAATTTCATGTGCTAAAGAGGATTGATGGGCTCCCCACTGGCCTTGTTGGGATTTGTATCAAGCCCACCCCATTAATAGATATTTACTTAAGTGCAGTATTATGTGCATGAAGTGACTAATTGCTGCAGTTTTCTTTTCCCTTTAAGCATATTCTATAAGGGCAGTTGGCTTTGTTTTGGCTAGAAAATACAAATTAGCTCCCCAGCTAATTTGTTGTCTGAAATTATAAAGTTCATTCTTCTAACTTGCAGCAGTAATAGCTCATTCACATTTTATGTCTCTGCTGAAGATCATGGTCTCTGAGGAGTGCTTGAAAATAAAATATTTGTCTTTGTTTAAATATTTAAAAAGCATTCGCCTACAAAAAAGGAATTCTGAGCTAACTATTATAAAAATAGATTTGTTTTATTTCTGAAGCAAAATCATCTTTTTCTAGGGCAAATAACTGCATTTCCTTTTTTTTCTTATTTTTTAAAGTGCAAAGCCCAGAGGAAGAATTTTACTGTACCACAGATCTTCCTTTTAAATTTTTTGTAGTGTTAAAGGGAGAGCATTCTGCAAAGTCACTCTTAATTATTACTTCATGTCTTCCAGAACTGATCTCTCACACTGGAAGCAGATTCCTCACCTGAGTTTGAGGGACCTGGCTCAAATTTACCCCTGGATGCCACCAGTCTATCTAGCTATTTTGAAAGCAATAGTCTCTCTTTTATAGATGACATCAATGTAAACATGTTTTAATGTTTAAGACAGAGATAATATAACATTTGTGTCCCAATGGTCTGATAGTGGTTCAGAATATTCAGACCATGCATAGAGTCACCAACTCTGTAAGAAAAAAAAAGAGGGGGGGAATAAAAATAATAATCAAGGCAATGTACTTGCTGCAAGTTTTATACATTATTATAGTAGGAAGGGAAACACCTTCATAAAACAGTATTCTCTTTTAAACTCATCATACTTCTCATAACATTTTTAATACCAATATCTTCCAAATGGTTCAGAGCCTACCTAATGGAGTGCCTCCAGCTATTCCTGGATGCTCATCAGCAAAATTACCTCAGGAAGGCTTGTGGAATATTCTCTGACCTGTCTTCTAAGGGCTAAAACTTTAAATCCATATCTAGCAGCTACATCTTTTTTTATTTTTATTCTAGAGCAGGCATAGGACTTCCAATCTGGACCTTTAAAAAAACCCAAGCCCCTCCACTAGGGTCCTTACCAGATCACCTCCCCTGCCCCTACTCTGAAGTAAAAATAAATAAAAAGGCATAGTTACTAGATAGGGATTTAAAGTAATGTCTGTTTTGGTCCAGATGATTATTCTTTCTAAGCACATACACCCACACTACCCACTCTTTCCCCCTTTTATATAGTTCTTGAAGGGACACCATCCTTCTTTTTCAAAGTACTACATAAATGTACTGCGGCCCATTTTATGATGAGCCATTCCAATATTAAGATATGCTGCCTACAAGTTGTGTATCCAAGATAGAGTTCAAATATTTCTTGAAACGGTCCAGTGCCAATCAGTTGCTAGGTCTCTGATAGATTAATGGCCCTAACCACTGAGCCCCATCAGTGACATCTTCTCATTCAGAGTAGGGCAGCCTTCCCCAACCTAGGGCCCTCCAGATATATTTGACTGCAATTCCCATCATTCCTAGCCTTTGGCCATTTGGCTGGGAATGATGGTAGTTGCAGTCCATCACATCTGAAGGGCCCCAAGTTGGGGGAGGCTGGTGTAGGGCTTCACCAAGCTTAAGGCTGTCCACAAAAGGCCTAGTGCCAAGTAAGATGATGCCATAATGTCCCTGGTGTAGGGACACAGTTCTGGCACTACCCTGCTAGGTTTGAAAGTTTTCTGTAGGATCATACAGGCCTACTTCTTAGTTTGCATGTCCCATTGGCCACCCTAACTGCAAAATAGCTATGGAGTGTCAGCCCTCCTAGTCCCAAGTTGCTTGAGGACCTAAAAACCTTGAACTGGCCTTGTTTCTGGAGCAACACGAGCCACAGCCTTTGGGACAAACGCATAGTTTTAGAGCATTTCTACATGAGACTTTTATTCCGCATCTCTACCATGCATTCTGCTTCTGGATACTTTGTGGGATTAAGATTGGTTCTTTACACAGCCTGTTTTTCTTTAAATGCATAACGCTTCTTGCCATTTACACAGGTAGGTGGAGCCTGGTGGGATGCTATTGGATGTCAGCAGTGTTGTACACTTTCTCTCCACCCACTCTGGGGCAGCCCCTCCCCCCTCTCAAAATGAACTTTTCCATTTCATCTTCCTTCCGTCCTCTTTTCACTTCTGCTGCCTCCGAGCTTTATCTTGGCCACCTTTAGCAACGTCAGAAGTCTGCACTTCCCCCACCCAACCCTGCCAAAGCACACAGTTGCACTTTTCTCACTGGTGTGGACTTGGCGAGATTGAGTGGAAAGGGGTTCAACTTTTCTGGACAATAATTGCAGAGCCGAGGTATCCCCCAATCCCAGTGTGAAGCATTAAAAGGTGAAGGAGGAAGCAGCTGAAGGGGGTTGCAAGTAGAGCTGAGCGCCAGCGGCCTCTCAAAATTCTCTATTGTGGCTAGAGAAATTGGGGGGACAATTTCACAGAGTAGAAATTGTCTACCTGTGAAAAATTGTTGGACATCACAATTGGCAAGTGTTGTTGAACAGCTTCTTTATTTTTTTCCTAAGGATTTTGGGTGTTGTTGTTGCTTTGCACTGACAATGGCCTCATCAACACCTTGAGGCCTTCCAGGACTTGGGGCGGGGGAAGGTCTCGGGCTTTACCACTTCCAGGATCGTCCCCCTGGGTCCATATATAATGGGGGGGGGGGTTTGGAGAGGAGCTGGTTGCGCAATTGCACAGCCCCAATCCCATGCAAAAAGTAAGTTTAAAAAAATAAACCTGAAAATTCTGTGCCGAAAAGTGCCGGCAGCCATCCCAGTGATGGCGAAATTGCTTCCCCCCTCCACCGAAGGGCACAGAGACACCCTGTACAGCTCCGTGCCCGTTTGAAGAGCCCTGCTACTTGCGGGAAGGTGGGAAGACCGGGAGCCTGCACCACACTGCCCACAGTCCCAGGACCGCAGGAAAAATTGAGAAAACCGCAGTTTTATCCGCAGTCTTATCCTGAGACAACTGAGAGGTCATCCCCAGTTGACCCTGGGATCCCCTGTGTGTCATTTGGAGGCACGGGGAGGGTGACCTCGAGTTGACCCCGGGATAAATAGCTGGTGTGGATTAGGCCAATGTAAGTGGCAGCAGCATCAAGTATGTTGGCAGCTTGGACCTCATTTTGCATTCTCCACAATGCCCCATATACCTAGCATCACTCCAGAGCATTGAGGGGAGGGATTGCAGCCACTTCAAAAAACAATGGTGAAGAATCCAAAATTCTGAAAACTGTCCTTTTATTTCTAGGAGGTAAGAAAAGAAAAATCCCAGGAATTTCCTATAAGTTTTCTTTCCCCATTAAAGGGATTTCCATTTTTCTGCCTCATTCTTAGGGCAGTTTATAATTTATTTTGAATGTGTGTTTGTGGTGTTTTTGACCTCAACCAATCACTGTGAAGTGGCCGAGAATATTGTCTATATTTTTTCTTTCTATTACATATCTCACCATTACTCTACAGCCTCCCTGGTTGCCTGCACTTCCTGATCTGAAAAGGCCCAATGGGAGGAATAAATTCATGAAATCTTCCCCTGGGCAGGAAGTGCAGGAAGCCAAGGAGGCCACAGGCTGTCAGAGAGATGAATGTACAATGAAAGACACACACACACACACACCTTGGCCATCTCATAAGTTAGGCCAGCACAAGAACCCTGGACCAAACCCATGAGAATTGCTCCGAAATTTCTCGTCCTTTGCATTTCTTTTTGACAGCAATTTCTTTTCTGTCAGATTGAATGAGAATGGTTGAAATTTTCATAGGAGAAATTTTTGGCACAGCACTAGTTGTAAGTGAATGCACAGTATTTTCGCAACTTTGGATGTCTGATCTACACCACCACCCACCCACCCATACACACAAAGCAAGCAGTTATACTTTACTCATTTGTATATATGTGGGAATTCAATGGAACGGAGTTAAACTTTTCTGGGCAGTAACTGTAGAGTGGAGTGAAGCACCAGCTATGATTCCCCCCTCCAACCCATTATATATATATATATATATATATATATATATGTCTCAGCCATGCCATATTACGGCTCTGCCACTTTACTGCACTTGCGGAGTCCCCTGTGTTGTGTTCTGCAGGCCAAACAGTAGCGAAATGGTGAAGAGGCAAAATGGCACAGGTGCCAAGGGGCTACACTCCCACCCCATCGTTGTCACTGGCAACATCATCGTAACAGCACCTCCAAGAATCACCCACATGAAGCATCTTATTGAGCAATAGCAGAAGACCACAATGTTCTGTAAAGCTCCCAAAAAGTACTGTTCGTGGGGAATGGCGATAACGCAACAACCCCTTGGTGTAAATATCCCCTTAGTAACTTACTGTAACTAACCTTCGGTATGTACAGCTGAAATCACATATTTTTCTCCAGTTTACCTTCCCCATCAGTACTAGAGCACCTGCTTTGCATGCAGAAGGTCCCAGGTTCAATCCCCAGTATCTCTAGGTAGGGCTGGAAAAACTCCTGCCTGGAAACCATGGAGAGCTATTGCCAGTCGGTGACCTGGTTTGAACGATCAAAATAAGCCACCGTGGGGAAACAACACTCCAGTAAGTCTCCCTCTCCAACAAGCCATACCACCTGCGTTCAGATGACACGATAAGCCACCCTTAGGCAGTGATTATGGAAATTGTGCCCTGCATGCACCTGGCTTGTGGCTTCATTTAAATAAGCCACCATGGCTTGTTTTGATCGTGCACACTGACCCAGTGTCAACAATACCGCGCTAGATGGACCCATGGTTGGATTCAGTATAAGGGAGCTTCCTGTGTTCCTGTTTCCTTCTCCATCTGTTTTTTTCTTTTGTGTCTCTTATTAAATTGCAAACACCTTGCCCCGACATTGTTTTGTAAAGCACCAACTACATAGATGGCTACACAAATAGATAATTCCATAAATGTCAATAGCAATCCTAGGCAGCTGGCACACTAGAGTGCTGTTTCAAATCTGTTAACTCTGATGAAGGCAATATTAATATAACAGTTTATTCAGATAACCAAAAGATTTTGCTTAGTAACATTAACATTGAAAACAATTAGGAATGGGATTACATACAGGACCGAAACCTTTAGCTCTCTTTCCTATTATATTCAGATTTTCAGATAATAGCCAAGTGATATATATTTTTTTAAAAATGCATAAAATAGAGTACAGTAATTTCAAATACATTCAAATTGAGATAATCTATAGTGACAACACATTGTGAAGGAATAATAGGAATTCAAATAGAATACTAAGTAATATAGAGATATAGCTACATCATAGCAAGTCTTTCAGTAAACAAATTTGAAAAGGGAATGTTTGAGGAAAATTTTATGCCAACAGAAATCAGTACTTGTTCAACTATCAAAAAAACCCTTTTCTGCTCAACTGGCCAGAAGTAAGAACTCCATCACGCCAGCGATTTAGTGCACTCTCACCATGCCTGGTGTGTGGATTTGCAGCATGGTACTCACATGACACCGTGCCTGTCCTGCTGACACCCTTCCTCTTCCCCAGCCTTTCCTTGAATGCTAAAAGTCTGGATTATTTTCCCTAAACGCATTTAACGCACCCTAAATCTCCGTGTAGTTTTAAAGGAACTGGGGACTTGAATGGATTGCATCAGGTCCTGGCAGGGAAAAGCAATCTTTCCCAGCAGCCGGCTCCAAGCCTCAATATAAAACCCAAACCTTGCATCCCAGGCTCAAAAGCATTTTTTAAAATCTCCTGCAGACAGGATTGTACTCCCTCAATGCCCCCAAAGAGCCAGACTAAAGAGTTGTTCCATTTTTGCCCAGAAGAAAGGCAGTCTGGTTAAAGTACTCATCTGCTAGGAAGAGAAGCAGAAGAGCTTAGGAGCCTAGGAGCAAAAGAGCAACTATTCTGGTGAACGGGATCATAAGCTTGACGTGCTTATGCATCAGTGGTAAAAAAAAACCCGCAAGGCAAACCAGGTGGGGGGATTAGGTGTGATGGAGGTCTAAGATTCTAATAAAACACATGAGATTTTTAGTTAACTAAGTTCAGGACATGTCATCACAATTTCATCACAAAACTAGTTTGTCATGACATTCATCTTAAATTCTGTTTGCCCTTTCTTTAACTTGAACTACATTATCCATGGCATATCCCATCTCAAGCTACAGAAACCTAGGGCCAAAAGGAAAATAATATGGGGAAACGCTAAAAGCTTTTTTCCAAATTCAGCACTGCCAAGTGTTGAATTAGATTTACTCCTTCTTCACTCTAGTGCAGCTCATCAAATCAATACTGAGTAGCAGCATCTTTCTTTACCAACAACTGTCTAAGTGACATGAAATATGTATATATCTTTAACTCAGAAGGCTCCCAGAGATGATCCAGATACTGCTCCGAAACCAGTTTCTCGTTACCCCTATTCATTAATCACCACGTCATCACTCCTCTAAATTCAACTTAAATAAATAAATAAATAGGGTGCTCATTGTGGTTCCCTTTGGGTGGTTGGGGGGTTTACTATGAAACAAAGTGACCAGTGTGTGATGATGGTCTTTTCTTTCATTTTTAAAAACTTATTTAAGCCAGAGGTGAGCTGGCAGATGAGCTGTTTCTGTGCCCCACATGCTAAGGACTGAAACTGCAAATGCCCCTGAGAAGGTGTCCTGCTCAGACAGTAGCAAACTCTGAGTGTCACCAGATGAGCTTTTTATAGCATACTCGTTACTGGCCACTCACAGATGTTTGCATGTCCTTTTGACGACAACATCCACCTCCTGTGCACCTCCTGTGCACCTCCTGCTCCTTTTCTCAGTTTTAGAGTCACAAAATAAACCTCTTTTAATCTGACTCTTCTGAAGTTACAAGATAAAATGCCCACTAGAGGGCACTATCTCCATTGAAATCTGCAGGCCACATGGTCGCTGGTCTCTTCTCCATGAAATGTGCTAGTTTCAAACATAGAAGAAAACCAGAAAGAAAGCCCCCAGTCAGGAAACACGATCCCCACCCCTCCACCCCTTCTGATGATCCTCTCAAACCACAGAGAAGTCTGGAAAACTTCAAGCCTACTGTTGGTAATTCAGTGGGGTTCAGGCTATATCAGAGGTGGTCTCAGTCCAGGCAGAAGTCAGAACTCAGACAGTCAGTCAGTCAGACAAGAGGAACAGGCAGCAGGAGTAGTCAGGATAACAAGCAAGAGGTCAAACATGATAAATCAGTCAGATACTTAGGCTGACCATATGAAAAGGAGGACAGGGCTCATGTAACTTTAACTGTTGTAGAGAAAAGGGAATTTCAGCCAGTGACATTTGTATGCAGTTAGTTCCTGGTGAAATTCCCTCTTCATCACAACTGTTAAAGTTGCAGGCACTATACTAGAGTGATCATATACAAAAGAAGGCAGGGTCCCTGCAACTTTAACTGTTGTGATGAAGAGGGAATTTCACCAGGAACTAATTGCATACAAATGACACCTGGTGAAATTCCCTTTTCTCTACAACTGTTAAAGTTACATGAGCCCTGTCCTCCTTTTCATATGGTCAGCCTACACAAGAGCCCTGCTAGCCTGTCAGTTGAGGTAACAATGGTCTTGGGGAATCAGGGGGTTGCTCACACTCTTGTCTCAGTGGCAGAATTCCTTTCTCCTGAAAGGGATGGCCCAGCAACTATCTCCCCTGAGGTCTCAGGCTCCTGTGGGTCTGGTGACAATCCTTGGTCTGTGGTGCCTGGGGCTTCTGTGAACTCCACCTCTTCCTCGGAGTAGGACTCCAGGTGGGGCATGACAGAAGGGAAACCATGTCAGTTTCACTTCCTTTTCCAGGATGATTGTAAAGAGAAAAAATGGCTGCCCTAACATAGGTTTCAGTGCATGGAGCACAACAGCAGCGCCTCAGTTGCCAACTTGTCGTTCCATAATTGTTGTTTTTTAAGGGGTCGGGGAAGGTGCTTTCACCACATAGTTGATAAGTGGTGTTAATGTCTGACTCTCTCCACCACAGCAGCTGCCAGCAGTTCCAGAGCCTGGCCCAAAAGACCAAGGGGTCTGCCCCCTTCACCCTCCCCCCTCTCACAACAATGTTTCTGGTCTTCTAAGATGGAGTTCAAATAGGATCTGAAAAATTAGGACTAGTAAGCTTAGTAACTAGACCAGCAGCCTGCCCCCATGCACAGGTCAATGAAGTTTTGCTGTTTAAATAACCCCACCTGTGCACTACCTGCTTCAAAATGGCAAAGTAGACAGCAGATAAAACCTATTTCTCTGCCGTTAATAACCTTAATTGATAGTTCTGCTTGCAGTTGCAAAGGAAGTTACTTTATTTAATCATATTGTTTTGGATTGCTTATATAATATGAAGTTGGCCAGTTCTTATTGAAGGCCTCTCAGAAGGACACTTGCATCTATATTCTGGTTGATTAGAATCATAATTACAATGTCTGCTGAATTCATCCATGACAGAGTTTCAGACATATGTGATATATAGTATATGCTGATACAAATACTGGCCCTCTCCGTGTGGTGGATTTATAGATTAATGTTCATAACTAAACTGACCATGAGTTTCAGCTTCTAAATTGTAACTTCTTTTTTTCCTTTTCCTGTGTTTGCTTTGACAACTGCTGTAGACAGATTCAATGAAATTATGTTGCTACTGTATGATGGCAAGCACTGTTTCTGTGCTTTAAGCACAGAATATGGCCATTTGGAGGGGGTGCGCCTTTGGAGGGGGAAGAAGGCTATTGTTACTTATGTCTTTGGAAACGAAGAAGCATGTAGCTTTAGGAATACATCTTTTTATAATACTCCTAAGAAGAAAAATAGCAAAGCAGACCCAAGGTCATATTTTCTATAAGAGCAATTCAACATTTTTCCTGTTATAATTGTAGTATAAGTCTGTTTAAAATGTGAATACCAAGATCTCTGGGGGATTTTGATTAGAGGATTGCTTTTCAGGTCTGAGATAATAATTACCTCTTTCATTGGGGTTTGACACTCAAAAAAAGTATATGAGCAAACACAGAGGCTAATAGACTTTATTCTTGTAGTGTCCTCCAAATACATCTGATAAAATACAAAACATAATAATACCAGACCATAACCACGAGACCAAACTTCACTATTCCATTTACCAGCCCATCTCTCTGCACGATGTAGTTCAAGTTATCAACACTGTGAATGGATGTGAAATCTTTCATATTATAAAGCATTGTGGGTGGTGAGGTGCATCTCTCTGAGTTTAAGGTTTCCAGAAATCAGGCTTCAGCACCTCTCCTCTTATACCATCAGTGGTTTAAGTTGCAATCCTATGCATGTTTAGACAGAAAAAAATCTTTCAGCTCCCAGCATTCCCCAGAATGGAGGTCAGCAAGTTGGGGAAAGCAGATCTAGAGCCTGACATGGCTGAGGCCTGATACCTATATGTGAATTGGTAACACTTTGGTTCTCTGCCTACTAATCTTGCAGTCCTAAAAAAGAACAGAAAAAGCAAGCTGTATGTTCCATTGTATCACTCCCTGTGCCCAGCAAGTTAGTGGATAAAATGGCAATGCCCTCCAGAATTCATATCCAACACACGTTATTCTCTTTCCGGCACCAGGTGGAAACCTTTTTATTTTCCCAGGCATTTTAATATATTATTATCTTAGCCTTTTGGCTCTGTTGTTTTAAATCTGCTGTTGCACCTTGAATCCTTGCATTGCTGCTAGGTTTATTCTGGTTGTACTTTTATCTTGTAGATTTAAGCTTTTATATTATATGCTGTATTTTGTGGTCTTTGTGAACCACCCAGAGAGCTTCAGCTATTGAGTGGTATAGAAATGTAATAACGGAAATGTAATAACGATCCAGACGGAGAGGCGGGTAAGAAATAAATTGTTATTATTATTATTATTATTATTATTATTATTAATGAATAAAATTGTGGGTTTTTCTTGAATTGTGGACTGTCGTTATGTGTAAACCGTTCACTATGGTTTAACTACAGTTAATCATGAACAACCCAGAGTTCACAACCCAATCACTAACAATGAGTTCTACTCCTGGGTTTGTGGTTCACAACCCATAGTTAAACCATAGCGCAGGGTTTGCAGATAATGGCAATCCATGATTCAACAACAATCCACCATCCAATGACAATCCATACTCTGGGTTGTTATTTTGTGCGAACCAGGCCCCTTGGCCCTCATCTTCACGGCACCTGTTCCGCCATGCAGCAGTAGTGGCAGGCGGTGTGCCCCGCATTGTCACTCATTCCGCCCATTTACAGCAGAAGGAGCGCCATGGCGGGTTTTCTTGCCACCGCCGCTGCCGCACCCATGCCTGCTCAGCAGCAACTGTAGGGGCAGCTGGGAGCATCGTCCCACCTCTTCCATGGTAAGCTTTTTTAAAAATGTATTTTTTAAAATGGGGGGAGGACTGCGGAGGCGGTACAGCAAGCTTATGGCTCGCTGGTTCACTCCCTTCCCTTCCCAGCCCGCTCCAAGCTTAAAAAGTTGGGGTAAATGCCCGACTTTTTTAGAGCGGAGCTTTGGGGCTTTTCCCCGCAGTAGCTTTGGAGTGGCGGCAGTGCCGCTACTTCGAAGCTACTGCGGGGAAAAGCACCTGTCTAGAGTTACCCTGAGAGAGGAAAGAGGGTTGTGAGTTGGCTGAAGGTGAAGCAACTAGGGGTACATGAGCTTTTCTGGGAATCTAAGGTAGATAAGTTGATTTGCTGCAAGAAAGGTTACTACACACTTGAAACTAATCATTTGGATAAGTAGAAGGTAGAGTCCTTTTCTACTTTGTGTACAACTTCCAAGTTAGACAATCACCTGCACAAGTGGAACATTCACATTATAGTAATGGCTGGTGGAAGGAGAGTTTAGTTTTCAGGTAGCAATTTCTCAAGGATAACTATTAGATTTGGTCTCCCTTTTTTCATGTTTTTGATTTTTTAAAAAAAATATTACTGAATTGGAGAAACCCACATCAATTTTCTTCTTCAGAGAATACACCGTGTCAACAAGCATTTTGAGAGAATGGCATATTCTTTAGCAAGGGAAATATTTATTCAAATTTACTTTCGTGGTGTGTCATGAAACCTTATCTCAAAGGAAGAGGTTCCTGAGTTAACGGTTCAGGGAGAAGACTCGGCTATTGAAAGGTGTCATGAAGGTGTGGGTCAGTGAAGCCTATGTGTGTAGATCCACATAGCTTTCCCAGCTTTAGCATCCACATGGACATAGGGGAAGCTACATGACATTTAGGGTGGGGCCAGGAAGGCTGTCCCTTTCCGCGCAAGAGCTCCCTTCACATCAGTAACACATGAAAATGGCTATTGTCACTAGCCAATAACTGCTTGCAACATATCTGTATTTTCAGCCATCAGCTTAGGGAAGGAACGAAATTGGGTTTCCCATGTACAAGTAGAATTGCATGGAAAATATTCAAAACTCGTAGATCAGATTTCATAACAGGCAGGAAACATGTATGTGTATATCCTGGGCAATGAGGGCTCCATGATATCATCCTTACCTCTTAGAAAATGTTAGAGCTGAACACAGCCTCAAATTCACAAATGAACTGGCCAGTTTTCCTTTGAGGAGGACATTTACAGCTCTCCTCTATCAGTTAATGCCATCTGCTTATCTGGAAGAATGCAACGCCTTTGGTATATGTGGCCTTCAGGAGGTTGAAGATTTTGTTCATTATCTATTGTAGTGTCTATAATGTCCTTTGCTTAGCCAAATATTTTGGCAGAATTTCTAAACAGAATGCCTAACCCAGGGAAGGCTGGAGAAAATATGTTGTTTTCTTGATGATAAGGACAAATACATGACTCACAAAGTAAGCCCGAACAATCAGAAATATGTTTGCTGCTCAAATTGTAGTTAGGTGTTATAGGAAGGAACCTTCCTATCCAGTGCTGGATAGCCAATCATCTGATGCTGTTCTTATTAGGGGCTAGCTTAATTTTGTAAACTTCAAATATTTTGATTGGGATATTGCACATTGTTTGCTATGTTGCAAGCCTAAAATTTGTTTCTGTTTTTGCAGTGACTAATGATCCCAAGCAAATAAATGATACCAACAGACTAGTGATAATTAATTAGAAGGCTGTGAGATTGCAGTTTCCCAGGATTTCCAGGGCTATTACTTGCATTTACACTTCAAAATTTCCAGGAGAAGAAAGGAGTAGCAGTGCCATGAAAGTAGCTTTCCTAACAATCTTTCTTTCTTTTTCTTTTTCTACTGCCACATTTTGGGGAGGTTGCGCCTACACACTTTATTTCTCCCTAACACTCCATCTTCAAATATTCTAACATCTGAGGGAGGCAAATGAATGAAAACCTTACTATATTGCTTTTATCCTCTTTAAAATATATTATTTCCTGTTCATTGCTTTTTTGAAAACAGCTTCCATGTTGATGACACAATAATGGCTGACTTCAACATGTTTTGACTCGCTATCTCTTACCCCAAGAATTTATTTATACATCAAAGGGTTCACCGACGTATCGTTTCAGGTGCTCTACACAAGTATTGGGGCTCCGATTCGCTCTCATGGAGCCACATATGGAAGCATTTGTACACAGCAGTGTTTCCTTGGTTCTACAGGGAAACAAAGACAGCTAGTTTATCATCTTAACAACTTTTTGTTAGATATCCAAGTGTAGACAAATTTTTTTTATCAAAATGGTCAAAGCTGCAGAGGATGGCGATTCACAGCTCGGAGTCTGAGAAGAGTCTACAAAACCATTGGCAAACTTCTAGAATCCAGTGGGATGAGTAGTGAAGTGCTATGGAGCGAAGCCCGTGTTCAATAATTCCAGCATGCATCCACTTTATAAAATTACTCATACCCATAAAAATCGAGGAAATGGAAAGGACCTCAAAGACCATCTAGTTTAACTCCCTGCTCAATGCCAGCTCTGCAGTGCAAGATGCAGCTACAGAATCCTTTACAGGTGCCATCCAGACTCTTACTTAAATAGCTCCAGTGAAGAAGAACCCTCACCTCTCACTGTTCAGAGGTTTCTCCTACTGTTTAGCTGAAATCTGCTTCCCTGCAACTTCCACCCATTGGTTGTAGTCCTGCCCTCTCCTTCAATCTTCTCTTTTCCATGTTAAAGATACTCAGCTCTTTTAACTGTTCCTCATAGACCTTGATTCCAGACCAAGTTTCCTTGTGTTAGCTTTGTGAGAATGCAGCAAGGGATGCAACAGACAATTATATAACAGTTTCGCCTCCTGCTGAAGCCAGACCTCCTCAACCTCAAACAATTGGGTCTTCTGGATTGGCCCAGGATGTAGGATCTACAGATCCCTGTTGTGTAACTCAGTGGCTGAATTTGGATGACACAATAATCAACTGGGGAGGTGGAAACAATAGTCAGTTGTATTGACTATCGTGTCATCTGAATGCTGCCATAGTCAACTCAGCACTGATCCTAATCCACACCACAGTTGATTATTTATTACCATGTTGTGTGGGGAGTACCCCCTAGATGAATAACTGTAAAGTTGATTATTACCCCACCACTGACTATCGTGTTGTCCGAATTCAGCCAGTGGCTGCATTTGGACAACACATTAGTCAATGGTGGGTTGAGTAGCCAACTCACAGTTGGTTATTTTGTGGGTACTCTCCACACAACATATTCCTACACAACTGTGGGTGGCTGCATTTGGCGTTGAGTGGACTAATAGTCAACCCAGCATTTGACTGACACAGCCCCCGCCGCTCTCCCCACCCTCCCTCCTCCCTCAGTCCCCCCAGTTCTATCCCAGCAGCCTCTGCAAGTTGCACCAGTTGTAGCAGAGTGGCAGCCACCGCTTTGGTTGCTCTTGCCGCCTGCCTCTATGGCCTTGTGTTTTAACTCACTCACCACACGCCATTAACACACTCACCCCTCCACATAACACTTTAAGCAACTGGCTTTGAGCTAAACAACTTGCAATCCAGTTGCTTCTCTCAGTTGCTTATTTGAGTGGAATAGCATACCGTCAGTAGTTTGTGAGCGGCATGTTACCCTCCACACAACACAATAAGCAACATAACTGACAATTGTCCCCCCCCCCCCCCAGTTGCGTAATGTGTTGTCCGAATGCAGCCAGTATTTCCATGAGAACTCATCACACTAACGTTTCTGGAAAATCTGCTCTCATGCCATAGAAATATATTCAAAGGAAAGATGGTTGTAGGCCACTGAACCTCATCTGGGCCTGCCTCCACTCTTAGCATTAGAAATGTTTCAACATGAGCATGGTGAGGGACTTTGTTAGAACTTTGCTGTTGTCTGTATCCATACAGTTGGCACATCATACCTTTTCAATACATGTGACACACAGGTCTATTCATGATCATTCCTCTTGCCAACAGGGCTATCTTTCAAGCTCTTACCTTCAAAATGAAGACACTGTTATTGTTCTTTTTTCTACACTTCTCATTAGGAAAGACTCAGAATATAGATGCAATTTAAGATTTCAAGTTCACAACAGCATAAAGATGACGACAAAAATCTATTCAGGCATTGGAAAGTCAAGGCTTTTTTGGCACTGTATGCACAACACAATGATACAGTGGTATTTATAAAGCACACTTCTAATATTGTAGAACTGTGAAGGTCAGAGCACTTAAAACCATGCAGTGCTAAAAGAAAACAGCGACATTATACAGGGAACCTAACAGAGTCCATTCTATGTCAGATGAGTGAATAACCAATTGCCAAACAATAGAAAATAGTACTTTGGGAGAGCGACTTTTGCTATCAGCTTTCTACTTGTTCAGCTGGTAAAAGCAAATTTTACTTCGCTAGACCACTGATAATGAAAATGTCCCTTGCAGTACAGTCTCATAAGTAACCCCATCGTTTGAAGGGGTTACAATCCTGAAAGATATAGATGTGTTTAAATCCTACAGAAATCAATTTATTTCAGTGGGGCTGACGTGCACCCAACTGTCTTTCACTCAATTGCACCCAGAGTGATTCACAAAGGAAATAATGTGCTGCACACGAAACTTTTGCATGGAGGGGACCATCGGTAGAATATGTCACACATGGAGGGGGAGGGGAAAGATACCAAGCTGTTGACAAAAGAGGGACTGGGTATTGCTTGAATTGGTGAAAAGTTTTTAAAAGGGGCGGGGAGTAGGGTTTAAAATTACCTTTAAAAGAGGGCTGTACTTTATCAATGCTTTCAGTTCAGCAATGTTGCATTATAAAGATGAGATGCAGTGAATGAGGCTGCTCTATATTATTTTCACACCTAAAATGATACTCCCAGAGACGTAAACAGTACATTGAGGGGTTTTGCTTCTCTTGTCTTAGCATCTGTTCTCAATGACGGGTGAAAGATCCTTCTTTATGCTGTAGCAGCAGTGTCTTCTGTGTTTGTGTCATATTGGCAAAAGATTCTCCAAAAGGGGAAGGGAGGACTCTGTTGGCCTAAAAAGCTGAAACATCTGCTGGAGTTATTAACAGCCTTTTGGCTGAGTTCAGCAGCAGGGCACCTTGCGGTTGATAGATTCTTCCCTCAGCAATTCAAAACAATGCCATTAAAGCAAATTTCTCATTTGCAGAGACTGAGGCAGCCTAATGAGGCACAAACCATTTCTAAAACAGTTACACTTCAAAAAGATGGCTAAGCACACTGAGGGCAATCAGTGGATACCTTTTTCGCCATATATTGTCATTAGTCTGTCAGTATTAGCCTAGCCTCCCTACCAAGTAGTTAACCAATCCTATCCCATTGCTGGAATGGGCTTTGCTTACACCTCCCTTCCCTGACCTGGCTGGGGGATACTAGGGGTTGTAGTCCAACACCTCTGGAGGGAAGGGGGAGGCTGGTTTACACAGAAAAAGACAATCCAAGTCTGTAGCCATGTTAGATACTTCCCCCCTCTCCAGTCATAGCCTTGACTGGCTTCTTTCCTGTGTCGTTTAGTACTAGAGGACTCTCTTCCTAAGAGGCAATTTAAATAGACCTTGAAAACCGTCTGAAGATCTGTCATCTGTAGTTCTTTCAACTAGCTTCCCAATTTTCATAGCAGTTTGAAGAGAACACTCACACCCATGCTGCGGAGGAGAGTGGTATGAAAGTGAATAGCAGGAAGAGGTTGTACTGAATGCATGCCAATATATTTATTACTATTGCATATGCATAATACCAGCAGAAGTTGGCTTTTTTGTAGGTGGGGAATGGGGGTTAGAAAAAAGCCCCCAAACCTCCTTGGTTTAGAAGGTGCAGAAGAATTTCTTAGCTTTCAAAAATCAACAACAATGTGAACAATTGTGGAAGTCCAACAAAAGTCATCAGGTGATTCCCAAACTCTCGATCTGCATCTCTTGTAGGGGCTTACAGCATTGTGAGATGTTAAAAGTCAATAGGGTACAAAATCATAGCCAAATGGATTTACCAAGTTATCACATAACCACAGTCATGTAACCCTTGGATAAGTACACAACATTTTCTCATTTACTGACATAAGGGAAATGATTTATTTATTTGTATTTTAACAGTTATATACCACATATCAGGTATGCAACCTCCAAAAGCAGTTTACAAACTGTTGGAAATGATATAGTATCCATAAAACTATGCAGAATGCAGTAGGAACATATTGCAGCATTTAAAAGCCAGATGAACCTACTACTCAAAACTAAACTAAAAGCTTGAATTTTAAAAAAAGTCTTCACATGGCACTGAAAAGATAGCAGAAATAGCATGGTAGGGGCAGGTGAGCTTCCATGGGGAGTGAGATCCACAGGCTGGGGCCACTACAGAAAAGGCCTATCCCAGCTCACTCACTTTGGAGTTGTTCACACGCTAACCCACATTCAGTGGTTGAGTGTGAGTAGTTGTTAAACCATGGGTTGTTTGCTGAACCATGGGGTTGCGTGTTGTCTTCCCTTCCTTTTGGTTTCATTTTGTTATATTATTTGAATGTGCACCTTGTGTCAGGGACTTGCTGTTTTATTTTTTATTTTGTACAGTGCCATGTGAATTGATGGTGCTATATATAATTGTCTGAACCCAGGACATTTTCTGCAGGGTGGCTTGTTAACCACACAAAGCATGGGTTCTTAAAGTGGGCTGTTCAAGAAAAATAAGCCACACTGTATGGTTAACAAGCAACGCTGCAGAAAATGTCCTGGGTTCAGACAACATACTAACCTACCGTTCAACAAACAACCCACGGTTCAACAACCACCCACGCTCAACCACTGAGTATGGGTTAGCATGTTGTGCGAACCCAGTCTCAGATGGCACAGGTACCCAAAGAACTCCCTCTGGATGAGGTTCTTAATACCTGGGCAGGCTCATGTGGAAAGAGGAGCTCCTTGAGTATCCTGATTTTTCACCTGAATAATATCAGAACATTGTTTTATATTCCTTTTAATTTGTTGTTTAAACTAAAAAATATTAAGACATAGTCAGAATATATTTTATTCACTCAAAGATAAACCAGTGATGGAATTGCTTCATTTGAAATATATATTCATAGAATAAAATTCAAACCAATATGGTATAGTGGTTAGCATATTGAATGTGGACTAGGAAGACCTGGGCTTGAATCCCCACACTGCCATGAAACTTGCTAGGTGATCTTAGTCCAGTCACTGGGTTAGACCCTCTAAAGAGCGTGGATCGGACAGAACTTGGCAGAGACTGACACGTTTGGAGACCCAAAACATGCCAGATAAGCAGCCTAGCAAGAAAACGTCGCCGGTTAAAGGAGCTGCGTCACAACCAGCAGAGCCGGCTGTAATTCCAAAGATCACCAGAGGAGGTCAGCCAGACCCAATGTATGAACTAAAGGAAGATATTAAAAAAATGTTCAGGCTTGAGTTGGTGGATCTTGAAGAAAGGTTAGCAAAACGTATTAATGATACACAAACTGAGTTAATGGCGGGTTTAAAGCAAGTGGTGAAGGATGTTGAGGTGCTGCAGACAGAGACTAAAGCTTTGACAGGAGTTTGCAAGAAGCAGGAAGAGCAGCTGTCTCAACATGACTTACGCTTAATAGCCATTGAGGATTGAGATCGACGTGCAAACATTCGCATAAGAGATTATGGGGAACAAGAAGGAGACACTCCAAAAGATTTAAGAGATACAATTTTGACATGGATAAGACTTCAGGTTCCAGACGAGACTTGGGAGATGTTGGATGTTGAGAGGGCTCATAGAGTTGGATTTAAGCGGAAAGGTATGCTTCCAAGGGACATAATTGTCAAATTTGCTAATTATTATAAAAAAGAAAAACTTATGCAAGCAATTAGACGACAAGGTCAACCAATGATTCAAGCAACAGCAGTCCAAATATACCAGGATTTATCGCCTCAGACCGTGCAGTGGAGGAAGAGTGTCAAAATGTGTACAGCAGCATTGAGGATGAAATCGATAATTTACAGCTGGGGATATCCAGTGTTTTTGAGATTTATGTGGAAAGGGAAGTAAGAAAGAATAACATCGTGGGAACAAGGAATGGAGCTGTTGGAGAAGCTGGGCATAATCGATGCCAAGGATGGTGGAGAAACAGAGCAAGAAGAAGGCGCGGTTGGAGGATCCAGTCAAGGATAAGGGATTAGAAGGAAAAAATAAATAAAAAGGAGGGGAGGATTGGACTTTGCTCTGGAGGTTGGGCCGGGTTCCCCCCCCTGAAGAGTTCTAAATAGGACCAGTGCCCAGATGTCTGGTGAGGAGGGGGGTAAAAATGGGGGTGTATGTGGGGGGAGGGAAGGGAGGGGGGGTATGTGTTTCACTGAGCGAGACCAATTTAAAGATATGTGTGAAAGTAAGAAATGGAAAATAAATTAAGAATGGCAACTCTAAATGTTAAAGGGCTAGGAACACTTATTAAAAGGCGAAGAATAGAAACGTTGTTAAAAAGAAAAAAAAATAGATATAATTTTTTTGCAGGAAACTCATCAAATAAAGGAGGGGGTTAATGAGTTACGAATGAGGGATGTAGCAGTGTATGAAAAGTCATTTGGTACTTCTAAAGCGAGAGGTGTGGCAATAATAATATCGAAGAAATGTGGTATTAATATTCAAAGTGTAAAGAAAGATAAGAATGGAAGGATCCTTATAATCTACTGCACGATGGAAGAGGAGGAATTTGTGTTGATCAATGTCTATGCTCCAAATGGGAAACAAATTGAATTCTTTGAAGAAGTATTTGATATGGTGGGAGATGTCGGGAAAAAGAATATTGTGATGGCAGGAGATTTTAATATGGTACTCGATAAAGGGAAAGATAGGGATAACATTATAAGAGATGTTAGAGGGGAGGGGAAGACAGAGTTAGCTAAATTAATGGAGCGGAAAGAATTAATGGATGTATGGAGAGCTTTAAAAGGGGAAGAAAGAAAATATACTTTCTACTCACCTAGATTTAAGAGTTATTCAAGGATTGATTATATTTTTATATCAAAGAATATGGTACCTAAACTAATAGATTGCGATATTGGAGTAATTAAGGTCACTGACCATGCATTAATGATGATGGATATTAAAATGAAGAAGGATTATAAACAAGCAAAGAGATGGAGACTGGATGGAAGAATTTTTAAAAATAAAAATACAGTGGATAAATTAAAAAAGGAAATGCAGGAAATATGGCAGATAAATGAAAAAGAAGTTAAATCGCAGGGGTTATTATGGGATACAATGAAAGCGGTAATAAGAGGGATTTGTATTAGGGAAATGTCCACACTTAAAAAGCAACAGGAAGTACTTTATAAAAAGGCTGAAGAAGAGATAAAGAGTTTAGAGGAGAGATTAAGAGAGACAAAAGATAAGCGGTTATATGCCCAAATTCAAGCAAAAAAAAGGAATTGGAGAAAGAAGATATAGAACAAGTTCAAAAGAATTTGTTATATTTAAAGAGAGATTTTTTTGAATATAATAATAGAAATTCAAAGATGCTGGCCAGATCCACGCAGTCAGAGAAGGCTAAGAATATGATAGGGACAATAAGAGATAAGTTAGGGAATAGATGTAATTTAATGAAAGATAAATTAATTACTTTTCAGGAATTTTACAAAGAATTATATACATCAGACGCGGTATCACAAGACAAGATTCAGGAATATGTAGAAAGAAATTGGAAAATAAGACTGGATGAGCAAGATAGAGATTGTATGGAAGGCTTGGTCACTGAGAAAGAAATTGAGGGAATTGTTGATAAATTAAAAGGAGGTAAATCTCCGGGGATTGATGGTTTGGGGCCGGAATTTTATAAAATATTTAAGGATATTTTAATACCAAGATTAAAAAATTTATATAATAATATAATAGAAGGAGGAATGACTCCGCCATCGTGGGATCAGTCCTTGGTTATTTTAATACAGAAGCCAGGCAAGGATTTGACGGATCCAGCATCATATAGACCAATATCTTTAATAAACCAGGATGCAAAAATATTTACAGCAATAATGGCTAAAAGAATGGGTACATTTATTTTTAAATATATCAAAAAAGATCAATGCGGATTTATCTTTGGTAGGAAAATGCCGAATTTAATTGGGAGAGTTATAAATATAATAAATATTATTAAAAAAAGGAATTTAAAAGCAGGATTATTAGCATTGGATATATTCAAAGCCTTTGATTGCGTGGAATGGCCAGCGTTAAAAATTGTATTAAAAACATTTGGGTTTGGACATAAATTTATGGGAGTGATTAACCAGCTGTACAAAAATAATAAAGCGGAAATAATGGTTAATGATGGGTTAACGCAACAAATTACACTAGCTCGAGGAACTAGGCAAGGATGTCCACTTTCACCGATCTTATTTGCAATAGTTATAGAAATTTTAGCAAACGTAATAAGGGAAGATGGAAGATTAAAGGGGATAGGAAGAAACCACAAGATTAAAGTGAATATGTTTGCGGATGATACATTATTGACACTAGAAGATCCCCTAGAAAGTGGGGAAACGATTCAGAAGCATTTGAGAAAATTTGGGGAAATTACGGGATTACAAGTTAACTGGGGGAAGTCAGAAATGATGTTGTATAATTATAATAAGGAAGAGATGGAGAATGGTAAAGCTAAGTTAGGATTAAGGCATAAAAATATAATACGATATTTAGGAGATAATATAGATAAAGAATTAGAAAGAATAGAGGAACTTAATTTTGTAAGGTTAAGAAAAGAGGTAGGGGAGAAATTACAGATATATAGAAAATTAAAACATTCCTGGTTTGGTAGAATAGCGGTTATTAAAATGAAGATTTTACCTAAGGTTAATTTTTTGTTTAGAATGTTACCGATTAGAATCTCAATAGCGGAGATTAAAAGTTGGCAAAATATGATTAATGCTTATTGTAATGGGGATAAAAGAGCTAGGATAAATAAAGGGTTATGGTATAAGGCTCAAAAGAAAGGAGGTTTAGGACTTCCGAATATTAAGAATTATTATATTGCTAATCAGTTAAGATATATTATTCATGGTATTTTAGGGGAGGAATATTTGGAATGGTTGGAACCGCAAACAGCAGAGATAGATTGTAAATTGGGAAATATATTCTTTACTACAATGCAAAAGAAAGAATTGAAGGTACTGGACAACCCATTGTTGGAAAATATATT
Source organism: Anniella stebbinsi (assembly GCA_029215795.1). NCBI lineage: Eukaryota > Metazoa > Chordata > Lepidosauria > Squamata > Anniellidae > Anniella > Anniella stebbinsi. Next base: position 86,862,955 of record JARDYH010000002.1, on the reverse strand, counting down.
AGTGATCTGGGAGAAGTATAGAGGGAAGTTGATACCAGGGGACTCTCCACTCGCCCCAGCTGTAGTAGTGGGAAACTTCCCAGGAGTATTAAAAGCAGAGATAGAAGCGAGACTGAAAGATCAAGATATAATTAAGCTAAGGAATTGGATGGAAAAGATGAACGATAGTGAGCATATTAAAGAGTTGTTTAAAGGACAAAAGATAGCATGGTTCAAATGTTTACAATTGGGAAAATGGACACAGGAATGGAGGTTGAAAAATAAGAAATGTAGAAACAATACTAGATTTGAAGATTTAATTGAACTAAAAGGAAAAAAAGACGAAGTTGGAGTTAAGAAAGGACTGACTAGTGAGATATATAAAATATTGATAGAGGAGGAATTTCAGGACTCACTTAAAGTTATAAAAGAGGTTTGGGAAGAAGATGTAAAGGGAAAAATTAATGATGATAACTGGGGGAGGATATGGAATGTAAGAATGTTAAAGTTACTGTCGATTAGAATCAAGGAGAATTACTATAAGACAGTTTGGAGATGGTATCTAACACCTGTAAGATTTCACCAGATTGATAAAAAAGTGTCTAAGAATTGTTGGAGGGGATGTCAGGAGGTTGGGACGTATTTTCATATGTGGTGGAGCTGTGAACATGTACAAAAATTTTGGGAAAGGGTTTTTAAAGAAATAAGTGACATAATTGGAAGTAAATTGGAACTAAACCCAAAGTTAGCTCTACTAGCAATATGGGATAGTGAGAATGAGCATATAACTAATAGAGAATTGGTAAACAACCTCCTGGCACCGGTTAGAATAATCATTGCTAAAAATTGGAAAGGGCAAGGAAGCTACACAATAGAAGTTTGGTATAAAGAAATTTGGGATATGGCCTTGAATGATATGTTGTCATGTAAAATGAAAATAAAGAGGGGAATGTCCTGTAAGAGTGATTTTGGAGAAATATGGAGTCCCTTTTTGGAATATGTTTTAAGATTGGGAAAGGGACAAACACCTTCAAAAGAATCGTTAAAATTCTGGAAGGAGGAAGAATGATCATGAGAAGGTCTCGGGGGGGTGCATGGGGGGATTGTTGAGGGTTGTAGTTTGGTTTATATTGTGTATGTTTTATATTGTGTATGTTTATAGTGTTGAAATTAATAAAAACTATTTTAAAAAAAACACTACCTCTCAGCTGAACCTACTTCACAGGGTTGTAGGGAGGATAAAATGAGCTAACCTTGTATGCTGCCCTGATCACCTTGGAGGTAGGATGGAATATAAATGTGAGTAATAAATGTCAGTTCAACACATCCAGAGGGCTCCAGGTTGGGGAAGGTTGCCTTATGACAACCCTGAAGAGAAGTCAATATTATTTATTTTTCAGATGTGGGGGAGTGAGGCTGAGAGAGAGTAGCTTGCCTAAGGCCACCTAGTGCATTCATGGCAGAGGCAATATTTGAACCAAAGATGTCCTGATTCATAGATCAGTCTTTTAGCCACTAAGCTACATCAGGTTTTCTAATTTGATATAATTAACAACAACAACTTTATTCGCAGCCAATAGGCCAAACATCAGCAAATAGCATTTAAACATTGATACAATGTTCATTTACACTCATTAAAATTAATAATAAAAATAAAATATATAACTATCATAAAAGGGGAAGAAGTACCTAAAATCTATAAAGGCTGGCTGTTAAATATTTGAGTTCTACAGACTATTCTGCAATGAACAAATTTTGCCACTTGCAAAGTAAGCGTCTTGTCCTTACCCTGTAATAAAGTGCTTATCAGAGTTTGCTGCCCATTCATATCTAGTTTTTGAATTATTGGGCCTAACATGGAATTTCTTATTTCTTTGTAAAAACTGCAATCTAACAGCATATGTTCAACTGTTTCCACATCCAGATCGTTACAGGGGCATCGTCTGGCTTCTAATGGAATTTTCTTGTATCTCCCTTCCGTCAGTTTAGAGGGGAGAACATTGAGTCTGGCTAGTGTAAAAGCTCTCCTATATTTAGGTACAAATAGCCAGCTCAAGTATAGCATTTATATTTATATTTTTACATATTTATAGCCTCCTTGTAAACTGTATGGTAGAAAGGTAGGATACAATATTTGAATACTAACTAAGGGTGTAATCTTAGATGTGTTTAGACAGAAAAAAAGTCCTACAACTCCCAGCGTGCTCCAGTCAGCATGGTTGACTGGAGGGATGCTGGGAATTGTAGTGTTTTTTTTCTGACTAAACGTGCATAAGGTTGGATCCTAACTAATGAATCTCATTCCAAAGTATTGCATAGGGATAGGCGATGCCCTTGTTTCACAGGGATTGAAAGTGGGTAGCCTCTGCACTACTTTAAACATTCTTTTTTGAATGACTGAGTGTTTCTATGTTTGAGGGAGAGACTGCACAATTTTTTTAAAAATGTTTGTTTGTTTGTTTGTTTGTTTGTTTAAAAAATGAGATGGAGAAGAAACAAATATTCTGCTATGGTGAGACTACAGAATGAAGAAGGCAGTAACCACGTTGTATGTTCAGCTTCAACATCATCTTGAAATAATTTAATGAGCTCTCCTCCACTACTGTAGTAGAGCAATGAATCACTCAGTCTCTAAAGAACTAAATTTAAAAAGAAAGTAAGAAACAGCACCAATATGGCGTGGGAAGTTGTAGTATAATCAGGTTCCATGAGGTGCTTTTAATACCGGGGCAAACAGTTTAAATTTCACAACCTGTTGCCCTGTAAGGTGTTTTGTGGAGAGAGTACAGGGGGAGGAAAAGAGGTGTCACATTTTTTCAGCAACAAAATGCTGTATTTACCGCAAAGCATGATTTCCCTGGGACATAAGAACTGCTTATTTTGTGGGTATGCATCTGAATTTTCCATAACAACTGAGAAACAATTGTGTCTTTATTGCACAGCATTCATACCCAATTGGGCTATAGGTTTGAAATTTATGATTTATGATTTATGATTTTATTTTTATTAATTACATTTATATACCGCCCCATAGCCAAAGCTCTCTGGGCAATTTACAAAAATTAAAAATATGGAAACGAAGGTATTTGAGAAGCACTTTAAGAGAACAAACGTGTTAATGCAGGGGGGAAATGTAATGTTGGTTGGCATCAAGGGTAAGCATGTTTGGGCACCTGCTAAGGGCCCACACCCTGGAAGGGGCCCACTGACATGAGCCCCCTGGAGTTGCTTGTCCCCTTCACCACTGCAGCCTGCTTATTCGCCTGCCTCTCGCTCTGGCCTAGATAAGGGTAGTGGTGAGAAGGAGGAGCAGGAGATGCCACTGCCCACTTGTTCACTGGCTACCTCACTGTCAGGCAAGCAAGTGGTAGCAGTGATAAGAAAGAGGAGGAGGAGCAATAGCAGTTGGCAAAAATGGCAGTGAGCGAGTCTAGAAGCTGAGGCAGGTGGCCCATTGAGGGTGTCTTGCCCAAAGGCTCCCAAAATCTGACACTGATTCCAACCCCAACTTTGCCCACTCAAGGTGTTTCACAGTGAACCTCAGAAGTTCTATGGCATGGCATGCATCTCCCACTCTGCCTTTTTTAAAGCCACTACAATCATATTTGCATTTTTCAGCTTGGGAATGATCACCTGGGAATTGTGCCTGATTTTAATATCATCACGCCCACTCCAGTTAATGCAGAAGGTGACAAGCCCCCTGCAGTACCTCCCCAGATTCTGCCCTGTGACTACATTTGGACGCGGTCCCATCATGATGTGGTTGATCACAATTGGTGAGTGTGAAAAACCCATTCTGTATCACTGTTCAGGCGCCCGCGCCCAGCGCCATTTCCTACACCAGCCCCTTCACCCACCCACTCAATAGTGAAGCTGACATGGCCAGAGAAAGGCCGTGTCAATTTCTGAGCCACCCCCACTCAAACATCAGACCAGCAAGACTATGGCTGAATTCGGACATGATAGTCAATGGTGGGGTAATAATCAACTTTACAGTTGTTCATCTAGGGGGTACTCCCCACACAACATGGTAATAATCAACTGTGGTGTGGATTAGGATCAGCGCTGAGTTGACTATGGCAGCATTCGGACAACACGATAGTCAATGCAACTGACGATTGTTTCCTCCCCTCCCCCCCAGTTGCTTATTGTGTCATCCGAATTCAGCCTATTTGTAACACTACTGCCCCAGCTATATGCCCACAACTGTTTCATGAACCATCTTTGTGATTTTTCAGGCTCTTAAGAACACTTTTACGTTATTGATAGCTGTGTGCCACTATACTCTGCCAATTGAACGCTGCAGTGCTCAGCCACCACTGTGCATATAAAACCTACAAAGCACCGGCCAACACAAACAGTGGGCACAGCATCAAGACTGTCTTCCCTTAGCTACCTGATACCCGGCCAGAGTGATGTTGAGGAAGCATTAAAAAAACCCACCTTTCTACTTTTGTGGAATTCTTTCCATATTTATTCATCTACCAAGAAATTCCGCCCTGACAAACTTCCGTGAAACATCAATGCAATGTAGAACAGGGGTCCCCGACCTCTTTGGGTCAGTGGGCACGGAATTTTGAGTGTGTCATGGGCGTTCTTACAAAATGTCTGCTGTGGTGGGCACGGCCGGTCTCAGAACACTCCTCTCCAGAAGACAAACTGGAGAGATTAAAAGAAAAGTGGTTTGCTCAAGAACCTACGTATAAGGCAGAGGTGATGTCTGAGCTCCAAAATGCAAAACCATTGTACAAAAATAAAGATGGTGCTGGAGGACAGCACTTTGCTTTGCAGCAAGCCAACCTTCCAGTTAAAAAAAAAGGAGTTTCAAAAATCCCTTCAAATAAAAATCAGGAGGGACAAAGAGAGGCATCTGTGGCACATTGGTGCTCATCAGCACCATATTGGAGATGCCAGCTGTAGAAGATTCTGAGGTATATTCTAGGGCAGCCTTCCCCAACCGCCCTGGCTGATCATAATGTGAATTATAGTCCAACACATCTGGAGCAGACAAGTTGGGGAAGACTGTTCTAGGCAAACATAACATTTTTAGAGCAGTATGGCTGATTTGGAAATGGCCTCTAGAAAATTACATAGAGAGCGGTGGGACTTGATGCAAGGTGTCTTTGGATAGTTAGGATATTCCACAGAGCTTGATGAGATATCGGGTGGAAGGCCCCTGTGAATTTCAGGTATTTTGCAATAAAGAGAGCTACTTTAAGGTAAATTACCTGACTGTAAATCGGCCGTGTGTTTAAGCATTACCTTGGTAGCCATAAGCAACCAGGACTTGTATGCAGGTGAGGCGTGAACTGGAGAAGATGTTCCTCCTCTGCGCCAAGTCTAGAAATGCAGTTTTCTGCCAGCCCCTAGCTGGCAATTTTTTAATTTTTTAAATAACTTTTCATTACAAAGTGAAAAGCCTGTTATAAATGCATATCTGGGGCAACCTCAAGAGCATCCGGATAGGGGACATCTTCTGAAAGCATGTAGGTCTTTGAGTAAATAGATGCAAAGGAAGGCTCTTGACCTTGTCACAGCTGCATTGGAAAGACAATTTCGTCAAGTGCATCCTGAGAAACGCAGCAGCTTCCAACATTCCTCCTTCTACACAACTATTCAAGGTATAGGGGCCTGGTTCTCTTTCATCCTACTCCTGGCCAGCTTGTTTATGCAGCATCCATTTTCTCCAGTGGCACATGCATTTCCCTAGAGGGGATATCCCACACTCCTTCTCTCGATTTGAGAGGGGAAAGATAAAGCAAAGACAACTTGGCATGCATGACAGTGGCCTCTAGCGACCAAAAGGCATAGATACAGGGAAATCCAGCAACACCAGGACTTGCTGGGCAGATCCCACAACTCACTTGTCTATTCCAGGTTAATTTATCCAGAATATCTACTAGACCCTGTGGTTCTATGCTCACAATAATAAATGCCTTTCTAGGGAGGTTGGAACAAGCCCAGCCTGGCACGAGGTGCCCTTTTACAAATGCCGGAGGAGGAAATGTGGTTTAATAGACAAGCAATTTCAATAATATCTGTACTTTGATATTGCTGGACTGCAGGACTTTTGACCTCTTCTCACATGACATTTCCCCAAGAAAACCTAATAAATTGGGGTTAGAAGAGATTGCCAATCACTGGGTACTGAACTGGCTAAAACGAAAATTGCACAGAAAGAAAGAAAGATGGTTGATGGAGAACTTATCAGTTTCACGGATTTCCAACACTACCTTTTTGTTTGAAGATAAATTGACACTATCTCCAAAGAGATCCAAGAGACTGGGATGCCTGTGTATGCCCAGCAATTTGCTTATTATTTACTTGTAATTAAGACCCTATCCCCCAATTGGCCATGAAGCTCACTGGGTGACTTTGGCTAGTCACTGACTCTCAGCCTAACTTGCCTTACAAGGTTATTATGAGGATAAAATGGAGAGGTACTACATCATGTCCATCATCTTGGGCTCCTTGGAGGAAAGGTAGGATATAAATGTCACAAATAAATAAAGACCGATTTCCAGAACGCTTTAAGCCTAGGCAGGCAGATTCTCTCCACACTAAAGGGCAGTGAGAAAAATGTAGGGATGAAAGTCCAATGGGCTCACTGCAGAACCTGGTGATATCTCTTGTCATTTGTTTGGAAAGAGAAGAGTTAGAATTGAGGGTAGTGGTCTAGTGGTAATTTTTTTAAGTGCAGGCACTCATCATGACCATCCCAATAGCCACACAAAAGTTCAAGCAGCTATCTTTATCCATATCAAAAAACCAGTTGTAGCCATTTCCTTCTCCACTAGGGGCAGGTCTTTTGTAAAGCAAATGGGTCTTAATTGCCAAGTCAAGGCTAAGTCACTCCAAAATACTCTGCATGACAGGAGGGAACAATATATTGTTGCTGACAACATTCATTTCCCCTCCCCAGCTACTGTGATGATCATTGCAGCTAAGCTCAAAGGGAAGGGAGTCTGAGGGGGAAGTGGCAGAGGGGGAAAGTTGTCAGCATCCCTCCTCATCAAAAAGTACCAGCGTTGTGCGCCTGTGAGAACTGGCTCCACTACAACACTGGTTGAGGATCTGAAAAAGCTACTCTGGTGCTAAGGATGGGATTTGGACAATTTCATTTATTTGATTTCACTTCATTCATTACATTTTTATACTACCCCATAGCCGAAGCTCTCTGGACGGTTTACAAAGATTAAAAAACCATTATTAACCCATTATATAAAATACCAAAAGAAAAGCATTTACATTAAACTACAGACAACATATATCTAAAACCATTTCAATTGTTCTTGTTAGCAGTGAATGGAAATCTGAATTGTGCCATATTAGCCCCAATTGGAATATTATTCCATAGTCCCTTTCAGGTGGTCTGATTCCCCCCATGCGAGTAGATTCGCATGAGGGAGAGTGGGAATGAGCACTCCCCCCATTGTTGTCCTGGGGACGGTCTAAATTCTCAGAAAGCCCCGGGGTGGGTGTGCGGTGGGGCGACATCGATTATACGACCCAGCTGCAATCACACACCCACCCCGGGGCTTTCCGCCAAAGCTTCAGGGGGGGAAAAAGTCAGGGACTTACCCTGACTTTTTTCACCGGAGTGAAGTGAGGACGCGCAAGATGACATCAAGACAACCCCAAACCCTCACTCTGGTGTCGCAGCAGAGGAGTGGCTGGGCAGTGCATGGTGGAAGGCAATTGCAATTGTTCTCCTTCCTCCAGGAAGAGAGTAGAGGCAGCTCTGATCCCCAGATGGCTGCCCAAAAACCTCATGCTCCTTCCTCAGCGTTGGGATTACTTGACGCCACCCAGGGGATGTCTGATGAATGTCATGAAGACACCCCCCTGGTCATCCTTCCCTAGGCTCCTCATGGGATTTAGAACCTAGGTGTTCCAGGTTTCCCAATCATTCAGGGATCCTACATAACTAGAATAAGTTCCCGGCTGCAGACATTTACCCTCCAACTGGTGGAGGGTAATGACAAACGGGGGCGCACCTAGCCTGCTCATCCCCACTCTGTGCCAAGCAGTGCTATAGGGAGGGGGGTATAAGGTCACCTGAAGGGGACTCCTAACACTGTTTTCAGGCATTGTTCATACGTTTACCTCCCACCCGCTTTACAGAGCAACTCTTTGCACATTTACCCTGAGGAAAGCCCCCCCCAGTTCGATGGGACTTCCTTCCCAGTGCTTAGGGATGTAGTTGCGGTAAACAAAGCCCAATTTATTTTAGCTCTAATTTATTGTTGGACACAAGTGCTAATTGAGCAATTTCTGAAATTCAGCCATGTTCTACTCTTTCTGGAGGGAAGCCAAGGGTATTTACTTTGCACAAGTACAATCTTACCATAATAAAGTACTATATAAGAAACATTTCCCAGTAACTGCTTACATTAGTGTTGCAAGTTGTTAGCCATTAATGCACTACCCGGGGTGCACTATATCCGAAAGAACATTTAACTATTTCCGCCCTTGGGGGTGGGGGAAGGGAAAACTCTGAAATCACAGTACCTTTATGCTGGATTGATTAATTTACTGTAGTCAAATAGCCACCGGAATGAAGATATTATTGGGAAAGAAGAACAGTAAACATATATTTCCACGCTCTTGAGGAAAAAGGGGGAATAGGTTAATAGGTTAGTATTGCCTACAAAGTGCAGGAAATACCTCTTCAAAGCAGCAGTCATTGTCTTGCTAATGTTTGTGATTACTTTCATATGGTGAGCTAGAATTGTTGGGGGGGGAGGGGGGAAGAACAGCTGTCACACATCAGAAAGTTCCAGAAATAGACAGGGAACTTCAGAACAGTATAATGGCTGCAAACCAAACTGTGGTACTATGCGCAAGATGCTGCATGGCTTTCATTATACAATCTGGGACCAACGTGTGTGCAAAAGAAAGCAGGAAAAGGATGGCTAATGATTTAATAGTCACAGGGGGCTCATTTACTAGAAAACCACACATCCACCATCCCTCAGTCATCCATTCCCTTTATGGTGCCAACATCCAAAGATGGCAAGTTATACGTGGCTAATATAATATAATAAGGGGAAAGAATGGCAGGAGTCGTGGGCTGCCATTCCATGGGAGTGCCTCAGGTCCCAGGAATCCTCCATTTTCAGAACATGACTGTCCTCTCCCATTGCACAAAAAAGTGTGCTGTGTAAGTTATGTTTAGCCAGGCAGAAGCGAAGCTACCAGGTCTGTAGAGTGAAAGCACCATAGAGCTGGAAAAGGTCCAAAACTTTGCTGAAAAGCAGGAATAGCTACTTACCATTATGTCTTCCCTATTCCTTCCCTTCCCTCTACAGAAACTAAAGCGCACAATCCACGTCACAGCATACCACACTGTAAGGAAGGGTACAAAACCTCTTTCAGCTCACGGGCCAAATTCCGTCTTGGAAAAACACTTGGGAGCCTTATTCCAGTGGTGGGTGGAGCCAAAATTTAAAAGACACGATATTTTAGCATAAAGCTTTAGGAGAGGTATTTCAAGTTCTTAGAAATGGAGAGGGGAAGAACGTGCAAAAGCCAGGAAACCATCAAATGACAGGTGGAGAGGGGAGAGGTAGGCGGGCAGGAGAAGGGGCGTGGCCACCTGGGGGAACCCTAGAGGGTTGGACTGGGAGCCCAGGCCTGAGGTTCAGCAGCCCTGCCGTAAGGGTTTTGTGGACCCAATAATGCCATGTGATCAAAGCAAATGCAGCAAACCACATACCTACAAGACAGAGGACAGAAAAGAAAAACAGTGCAAAGCTCTACTGGGCTCAAACCAGCACCCCACCCCCACCAGATCATGTGCCATCAGGTCATGTGCTGGTTTCCCGCTTCCTCAGCAGAAGGAACTGCAGGGAGTTCAACCCACAGAGATAAGAAAAGGGTAGAGTAACCCATCTCATTGTCTGGATTGAGAACTTCCAGGTTCCTATTGGAAGCCATTTTTAAATCTCTCCTGATCAGAAGTGAAAGAAACACCCATAGAAATCAATGGAAGAATCCAGTATTTTAACATAGCCATGAATGGGCACGAACTCCAAATAAAAATGAACAACAAGGACAGACGTCCATGCTCTTTCTAACACGGATTGCATTTTTTTGAGATTTTTTTCGGTTCCGAAGCAGTTAAAAATTTGGAAGCAGAAGCCTTGGTAAAATGACAAATTAAAAGTCTTGTGTAGAAAAGCCCTTTGGAACAGAAACACTTTCAAGCAAGTGATCCCCATGTGCGTTCAGATATGTTACAGTCACATAAGAAGACCATATGGTGTCGGAACACTATAGTGTCAGAATGGCACATCCGAGGCTGCCTCTATAAGAGGCATTTAAAGCTCTTTCAAGGCGCATTAAAAAATTTACCTCTACAAGAACGGAGCACAAATCGGGCTTAGAGGCGCGTTTTCTCTCCGATTATGCGCATTATCGAATGCGCGTTAAATAGCGAGTTTTATTTTGCTCCTGCCGTTAAAGCGCATTTTGACTATGTGAACAAGCGATTCTCCACATTAACTACTTGTAAAGCGCATTTGAAACAACTGGTAAGGTCACCTGTTGAGTGCTCAATTACCTCCTGAATACAAGCATTTACGATAAAGTGCTTCCGAGAAGATGCGCATAATCGGAGGAACGGGCGTCAAATGGAATCCATCTAGAGGGGGCCCGACTGAATTGTACAAGATCAGGTGGCTTTGGAGCTTGAAATGGCCTATGCAAGTACCACAGCATTCAGAAACACATAATCTTTGTGGAAAATAATGGACCATTAAGTCTGCATTGTTGATTATGCGAGAGATGACACACACAGCAAATGCATCAGGGCCATTGCATGCCCATAATTGAGAGAATGCCAGATCCATGTCAGTGGCCCTTTTAGAGTGCAGTAAAAAGACTTCGTTGTTGTTGTTATTATTATTATTATAATATTTATATACTGCCTTTTTCCCAATAATGGGACTCAAGGCGGCTTACAAATTAAAACATGTACAGTTAAAACAAATAGTGATATACAAAAATTAAAAATATAAATAAACATAGTACAATTTTAAAATATTTAAACATTTAAAAACATTTTAAATACACATAATGAAAAATCTGAACTATAAGCAGTACATCCACAAAGGTCTGAATTACTCCCCAAAGGCCTGCTGAAACAGAAAAGTTTTAGCCTGCCTCTGAAAGCACACCAAGGAGGGAGGCAGTTTTACCAGACATCTGAGTCTTGAGGTTTTAAAGCTGTTTTAAATCAATCGTGTCATCTGTTGCTGTTTGCAGTGTCACAAAGGTAGCTTTGAATTGTATTACTGTTTTAGTGACGTTGTGGCTGAGCTTGAAATTATTGCTAGTTGTTTTGAGGACTGTTGGTCAAAAAGTGGAGCATAATAATAAAAAGTGGGGTTGTAATGCGATGTAATCTGGCAGGCCTACCCAGTTGAATTTTAAGATGTTTTTAATAATGTATTTGTTTTTATCTGTTTATATGGTATATCTATTTTATGATTTTTATATTTATATTTATTGTTGTTCCCCGCCTCGATCTGGATGGAGAGGCGGGTTAGAAATTAAATAAATAAATAAATAAAAATAGAACACCTGCTATGCATGCAGAAGGTCCCAGCTTCAATCCCCAGCATCTCTAGGTACGGTTAGGAAAGAATCTTGCCTGAGACCCTGGAGAGCTGCAGCCAGGCAGTGTCAACAATACTGGGCTAGATGGATGAATGGTTTGAGTCAGGATAATGCAGCTTCCTCTTTCCTAACAACAGTAATAAATATTGGGTTCCCCTAAACAAGCAATTTATTGCACACTCGTAATTGGCCACTCATGGAAGTTTGCGGGTTCATTACACCACATTGTCAACAACCAGGACTTCTCCTGTGCTATTCCCTGGAAATCCCACTATTAAAAAAAACACTTTTAATGTGGTAATATTTGTCGGGGGGAGCGGGATGCTTTACCACTACATGGTGCTGTCTCAATTGAAGTGAACAGAGGGGAAGTATTCAATTCAAATCTTATGGTCATCCCTCTCCACCCCTGTAATCCAGCCCATAACAATTGCGCCAAAGATGCAGAAGCTCAAAGCTAAGAGCAATGTGATTTCCCCTTAATGTAGAGATGCTCTTTGTCAACACAGCTGAATTGGAATTGAGTTGTCAGCTGAGTCAGTTTCTTTTATAAAAATAAGGCCAGAGGTTGAGAATACCCCCGTGCATAAAAAAAAAGGAAATTGGTAATTCTATAGGGGTTACTCAAGAGAAAACACCTCAGTTGTTCTATACAGTTTATGGACTCTTAATGTGCAGCCAATGCCATACCTTTTTAAGGAGAAGTCAAGAGCTGCCTACCTATGTACGCTTCCCTTGCGTTCAATTAAGCCATGCTATTCTCATCTTTCTCAATACAAGAGTGTTGAGAGTCCTACTCCAGTAACATCAGGAGCAAGAATTTCTGAAGAAGTGGTGTCTGCTTCTCTAAAAAGAGAAGTACCTATCTACTGCTGCCCCCCTCACTTTATAACCTCTCTTTCACTGTGAGGAAAGAAGAGGAAACCTATTAACTGGTTGTTAAACTGGAGGAATGTTTTGTGTGAACATTCCTGGAGTCCATTTGTACAATATTCGCTCCTGGTACTGTTGGCTTTGGTTTTGTAAAATGCATCCCATCTGCTTAATGCCTTCCTTCCTCTCACTTCAGTTATGACGCACTGTATTTTATCTGAAACGACTTGAGCTAAATGGCTACGCTGAACAGCATCTTTCAGGGTTTTACTCCTCTGGTAAAAATGGATGCAATGTATCCTGAAGATGGTCTTTCTTACATTAACAAAGGATTCTACAGGGCAGTCTGCATTTCCAAACACACCTGCACCTATGCTTCTATCCGCAGCCCTGAGGAAACTTCACTTCAGTATGAGAAGAGCTAGTAACCAAATGCAGAATCAGTTGCATCCTTTCTACTCACAGCCTCTTAGTCAGTGGTGCAGTGGTAGGGTAACCAGATAAAATCCAGGTCAGGGCTCATGCAACTTAAACAGTTGTAGAGAAAAGGGAATTTCAGCCAGTGTCATTTGTATGCAATTAGTTCCTGGTGAAATTCCCTTTTCTCTACAACTGTTAAAGTTGCAGGGGCTCTGACCTGGATTTTATCTGGTCAGCCTATGCAGTGGTGAATTTGAAATGCAAGTGCTCATCATGACAGTCCTCATAGCTACACTCCCAAGGAGAGTCCAAAACAACAAGCAGTTCTGTTGACCCACATCAACAAACCAATTCAAGCAGTTTTCATCTCCATCAGGAGCAGGCCTTTAGTAAAATCAATAGGACTAAATTGCTCAGTTCAGACTAGAGCTGAGTAAACACCTATAGAACTGACTTTTAATAGTGTGGTTACTCCGAAGCTTTTTTGAAAAAAGTCTAAAGCAGCAAACTGGAAATATGTGCTCTACAACCCTATGCTTACTTCTGAAATCTTACTTCTCTCTCTGTTCAATGGGGTTTGCTGAAAGTAAGCACACATCAGATTTTAGTATGACTTGGATGTAAATGCAGTTGAAATCAATGGGATTTACTCTTGAGTAAGGGAATCAAGCCCTGGCAATAAATGAGCTCCGTTGAACACACACACACACAGAACTCCGATTCTGCCTTAACCCTAACCCCTGTGCAGAATCAGAGAGGTGTGTGTGTTTTAATAGTACGGAATGATTTGAAGGAGGTGGAATTAAAAATTCCTACAAAATCAAGGGATGAACCTATCTGATTCAAACTTGGCATTCCTAAAGCCCTACTTAAGAGCTCTCACGGTCCCAAGTTTCATCTCTTTATCTTTCAAAATGAAGGAGTTGTAAGCATTTTGATTAATTCCCATAGGAGCTGCAATGAGTGAGGGGGGAAGGCTGCCACGTCCATCACAATGTCCCTCAACAACAAGAGCCAATGAATTGGAGGGGGAAGGAGAAGGGGCAGGGTGGGGCAGGTGCAATGGCAGTGGGAGAGCAAACAAGTGAAAAGAGAGTTCACCAGTATAGCGACGATGGTGAAAGGGAGGAGCGCTTGCTAAGCTTATGAAATGGAGGTAAAAAACACAGTAACAAACTGGGGGGGGGGGAGGAATAGGTGTGATGGAGCTCTGTGTAACACGACATGTAACAGCAGTGGAACCAGGAAATTGCAGGGCAAGTATTGCAGGAAGTCCAGGCATCACTAGTCCCATCCACAAGGGCCTAATGGATCATTCCTCCCATCAGTTGCCTCCATGGGGCTTTGCCAGCCCATGCTGGGTAGGGTGGTACTACAATCGTGTTCAAAGTCACAAGAACCACCACAAACTAGCTCTTTAAAAAGATGAGAGGGACAAATGGAAAATGCTGAAATATAACAATTTGGTAGCAGCAATGTCATCTGGATTCCCGATGCTGACTGAATGAAGGAAGTGTGGCAATTTTAGAGAAAATGTCTAATGTGGAAGCAACCCGTGTGGTACAGTGGTTAGAGTGCTGGACTAAGACTGGAGAGATCCAGGTTCTAGTCCCCACTCAGCCATGAAGCTCACTGGGGCCCTTTCCACACCAGGCGAAACGCCTGGGATGGACTCCGCCTGCTCCCTGTGAGTCTGCATGATGCGCAGGGAGTACCAGGGGTGGAGGGGGCGGGCACGGAATTTTTCCTGGTTTCCTGAAAAATCCCGAATTGTTCCGTGGTCAGTTCCCAGGACCATGGAAGAATGTGCCCACCTGCCCCTGTTCTGCTGTGCTTACTCGCAAGGAAGCATGGCAGAACCGATGGCCACATCGGCTCTGGCCATCAGAAGAGAGGGGGCCATCACATTTGCCATCCCCAGGATGGTGGGGGGAGGGGACGCGATTGCACGTGGCTTTTTTCCCTTCAATACTTACAGTTGCACTGGAGTGCAGGAGCGCTCTTCCTCTTTGAAAAAAAAAAAACGGCGGGCGCGACATCCGAGGACCCAGGACGTCGCGCCCTGATGTGTATTGAACGGGACAAACATGGAAGTGGCTACTTCCGGGTTTGCCCACTCCCAGCCCTCTATACCCCTCTGGTGTAGAAAGGGCCTAAGTGTCTTCGCATCAATCACTGACTCTCAGCCTGATCTACCTCACAGGGTTGTTGTGAGGATAAAATGGAGAGGAGGAGGATCATGTATGTGCCTCCTTGGGCTCCCTTGGAGGACAGGTGGGATCTACATGTAATAAATAAATAAATAAATAAATAAACGTTGCCAACAGCCTGGAACTGCCCCAATTAATTCAATAAGATCTCATAGAGGCAACAATGATGTTGTTTGCTATAAAAAAAGAGCAAGAATCATCTCAAAAATCTATTTCCAGTCTAGTTAGGGTAAGTAACTGGGGAGACATTTACAATCACTAGTTAAATGTAAAAGGGACAAGGGGAAGAGAGGTGGAAACATGATTAGTTTCAAGGCAGGGCTCATCTCAGTTCATCATTCCTGCTATTGCAGCATTCACATGGCATTTGCCAAATGCTTGCTTGCAATAAGCTGTCTAGGTGTTTTTTTTCAAAGCGATAAAGATTGATTTTTAGCATCCTCTTTTTTCATTAAGCATTTCACAGGATTAAGCAGATCAAAATGGTGCCTTGTGTTTCTTTGCATTCCTATAGTTTCAAAATCCCAAATACCCCATAAGGCAGACTTTTTGATAGTAGGGACAATTGCCTCTCTCTCTTTCACACACACACACACACACACACACACACACACAGAGAACATGAAGTGATATATTCCTATATAAATGAACTTTGCAACACTGGATTCTATATCAGAACATCCCTTCTTGATAATGTACTACTTTGGGTATTATAACAGTTCATGCACCAAGTACTGAATTAACTCCATCATATCCATAGTGAATACAAATGTGCCCGGAATATTATTATTAGAAATTATCAAGGTATATACAGTATATGTTCCCTATGTTATTCCCATAGAGCAAGTTTTAAGCAATAAATTGTGTGAAAAAGATCTTACATGAACTACAGTTAACAGTAGCTTAAGGTTGCATTCCTGTACTCATTTAACTGGGAGTAAATCCCATGGAATTCAGTGGAGCTTATTTCTAGACTTGTATAGGATTGCACACCACATCTGAGTTAAACAGACTGATTTCTTGAGATCATTATCACACTGGTTTTCTATTTCCTATTTTCTTATTTCCAATTAAACTTCATTCTATTCCTGAGATCGACGCCACCATCTTCCCCTGTATTATATTTTCTCCCTATTGTGCTTTTGGCCTGATTAATCTATACTTTTATGTGTGCCTGCTTTTCAAATGCTAGGTGTGAGTGCTGATATTTGTCTTAGCTTTCAAAATAGATAGGTTCCAAAGATTCACTTCGAATATGTTATGCGTGAATTTGCCTAACTTTTCAAGAGTGGGCCAGTAGAGTCACTGGCCATTTGATTTCATTATTCCTGTAATTTTCCCATTGGCCTATGGCTCTCCATGAAATATTCCGAGAGCTGATTAATTATTTCTGTATTTGTAGAGACTGGACATATTGCTGGGTGTGTAGTGAAAAATGGTCAATTAAATATCAGACACAAGCTGGGTCTGCATCAGCATGGGCATTGCGCAGGCAAAAAGTATATATGCCAGTTTCGTCCATCAGATTACACTGGTGAACTCTAGAGAAACACTATTTAAAAGTAGAGTTGTGCACAGTTCCCGATTTGCCTTGGAGGCCATTTCGGAGCCCCTGAAATGGCCCCGATTCAACTCAGGGTGCTTCGGGGGTTGTCCACCTCACCTTGGCACTGAAGCCAAGGCAGGATTTGGGGACCCCAAGGTGACTCGGCCTGGCGGATCCCTGGGCGCCGGCCACGCAGCCAGCACCCAGGAAAGCCAGGAGCAAAGCTGGGCAGGTCCATTAGACTGCCAACTCCCTCCCTCACTGCCCTCTTGCCCTCCCAACACAGACCTGCTGCTGCCAGGACTTATCTGCTCACCTGCCACCACAGCACTGCTGCTGCATCACCCCCACCTCCGCCACATCACCCCTGCCATCACACCACCGCCATCACTCCATCACCACATCGCCATTGCTGCCGCTGCATCACCGCCGCCACGCCACAGCGTCCTCCTGAGAGTCAGGCCACAATTTCAAGATATCGCCGGGGTTCTGTTTTAGTATATCTATGGCCGCAAACTATGGCAACTGCAAAAGGCCATTTTCCCTTTATGGCCTGGCTCTCAGGAGGAGGACACGTTTCCTGGTCGTGGCAGCGATGCAGCAGGCAGTGATGGTGGTGTGGTGGCAGGTGAGCGGGGAGAGGAGGTGAGTCCAATGGACTCACGGCTGACCTTTCACCAGCTTTTCTGGATGGCAGGAAGGAGGGCTCAGCACCACTCTGAAGTGGCCCAAGGCACCCCGAAGCTTCGGTACCAATCTGCTTCAGCCCATCTCGGGGTGCCCATCTCGCCTCAGTCTCAGTGATTCGGCCTGAGGCGGTCCACAGCCCTATTAAAAGGTCATCCCTGGCTATGTAGCTATGTAATGCAGGTTCCATCTTGTGAAATAGGGGAGGAAGAGCCCCAGTATTTCAACCATGAAGGCCCCAATACTAAAACTCCTATGGAATCAACTGATTAAAAAAAAAAGGTCTATTCCACACCCATCCATTTACAAGATGGCAACTGAGTTGTAAGCATGCTGCTTTCCACTCTCTAGAAAGAAGTCCTTTCAGAGTTGGCAAAATGAAGTTTGCTGCATTTTCAGCTGGATTAGAAAGAAGAAAGCTTGTCTCTCTACCAGATGTTAAGGGGAAGGACTGTAGCTCAGTGTTTTGCATGCAGAAGTTCCAGGATTTGATCCCTAGCATCTCCAGGGGGGTGTCTAGACGATGCCTTGGAAGGGCGTCAGATCAAAAGTCCTCAGAATTATTGCTAAACCAAGAAATTTAGATGGGGGCAGGAGGGAGTGCGGGCTATCCATCTGGAAAAGCCCACCCCCTGACCCCCGCCCTGTGTTCCCACGCTTTCCCATACCAACAAAGGACAGCTTCTCTCTCTCTCCAGATTGGAGCTTTTTCACAATGCTCACGGATAACTCGGAGTAACTGAAAAAAATTGCAATAAGTCAGCAACTTTTTAAATTGCTTAGTTTCGGGAGGAAAGCCCGTGATGGGTGCGAGCTAGTAGCTGCATTATATAAACTATGCAGTGCCACTGCGCAGCCACCACAGGGTATATAGGGTGTATAGACTGCCTCCAGGTAGGGCTGGAAAAGCTCCTGCCTGAAATTCTGAAGGGTGGTTTCTAGTCAGTGTTGATGACACTAAATTGATTGATGGTCTGACTCACTATGAGGCAACTTCCTACATTCCTAATTTTTTTGTTTAGAGCCATTGTCAAATAATTTGGGTGTCACAAGTCCTTTGGGCTTCAAATAACACTCAGCAAAGGCACCAGCAAATCATCTCCACAACTGTAATGCGAAGAGATAACATACATTATTTTTTTACAGGAAGACCCAGATAAACACCCAGCTAACTTTTAAAAATATACCTCAACGGCAACACAAAATTTCTCCACCCCCTGCCACCCTGGCATACCATGCAAAAGGTCCTGCTTACACATTCCATCTTTTTGAAAGTGGCAACTTCTGTCAAGCAGCTCAAGCAGCACTGGATCATTAAATCAACATGAAACTACGTGACTGGTTAGAACTTGCCGTCTTCTCTTATTCTCCAATAGGGGTGTGCAGAGAGGGTTTGCTCCTCCACGACATTTGTGGCGGAGCCCTGATGAGGCAATTCTCTCCAATTTTTTTTGGGGGGGGGATCCCTTTCCCTGAACCGTCCATTTACCTGTCAGAAAACTGCTCCATTTTAGGTCACTGCACTATTATCGTCAATGGCAATGAACAAAAATGCTTACATCTCCATCATTTTTAAAGCTAAAGAGATTAAACTTAGCACCCTAGTAGCTCTTGAGTAGGGGGGCTTCAGCCATGCCAAGTTTGAAGCAGATCCCTTCATCCCTTGATTTTTAGGAACGTTTTAAAATTTCCCCCCTCAAACCATTTCCCCTCAAATCCCCTCCCCCCACTTCAGATGCAGTTCATCTTCTTTCAAGAGAGCTTGCAGAAGTTTCAGAAACTACAAAAATCAAAGTCCCCAATCGCCATGTGTGGAACAAGAACACACACACACACACACTCAATAACACACAAAGGTGAGTGTGGACAAACACACAGATAGAAAAGAAAACCCAGCAAAGAAAGCTGGCTCTGGCCATATTAGGTGAGGGAGAGGTGTTTCTTGTAGTCCCCACCCACCCAAAATTAGGCGCACCCTTTTCTCTGCTGCTGCTGGTGGTCCTTCTGAAGTGCAGGAGAAGAAGTCGGGTGTGGGTGGTCTTGAGGCTTCACCCACACCCTCGCCTGCAAAATGCAAGTCTAGTGCCTGGGATCATTTTTCTTTGGTGGCAGAGGATCCCAGGTATGCTGGATCTTAAGAGGCTGCACCCTCTTCAAGCCAGCAGTCAGTGTCAAGCTGGCAGCAGCAGCAGGGGCAGTGCGGTGGGCAAGGCTCCTGCCCCCTGCGCCCAGAGGCAGGCCATGTTTAGGGTTGCCATATGCCCCGGAAAACCGGGAATGTCACAGATTCCAAGACATTCTGAAATGTCCCTGCCGGTCAGTCACAAATCCCGGATTCCTGGTCCGGCTGGGCAAGACAGAGAGAGAGAGAGAGAGAGAGAGGAAAGCAGAAAGCATTTGTGCACTAGGACCCAGACAAAGAGAAGCGCCTGAGTTATTCCTCCTCCTCCTCCCCCCTATGGAGGCGGGGATGGTGCACGGCTTCCTCAGCCACCCCATTCATGAGGAGGAGCCATGGCCGCAACCAGCCCGCCTTCTTCCACAGCCCGCCTTTTCCCAAAGCTCTAGGTGCACGCTGGGTTCCCGCACACCTTGTCCAGAGGTTTGGCACGAGATTCCCGCCTCCTCCTCCCTCGGTTCAGCCAAGGACTTAAGGTTTGTTGAGTTTTTCCCTTCCTTCGCTCTGGGACAACGTGCGCCTCCTTTTTTAACCCACCAAGCTAACATGTTTAAAAGGCATTTCCCTCCTCCCTTTCCCCCCTCCCAGATGGATAGCCCTCCCGTAGTTTGTCGTAGCTAAATAACAACAAAAATAAACCTGTTAATCTTCACAATAACAAGACTCTTGTGGCATCTTAGGCTACACATACTTGGGAGTAAAACCCATTAAACTCAAAGGCACTTTTTTATGAGTAGGTGTGCATAGGGTTGTACTTCTAAAAACAAAAGGTGCAATCCTGTGCATATTTAGATTTTAAAAAGTCCTACATCTCCTAGCTTCCACCAGCCAGCATGACTGGCTAGGGTATACTGGGAGTTGTAGGACTTTTTTCTGTCTAAACATGCATAGGATTGCGCCCTAATAGATTTATGTTGGTATAAGCTTTTGGGAACTTAAGCATTCTAGTGTGCACAAAAGCATATGCCACAATACCATTCAGGTAGCCGGATTTTATGCAGGTTTGCTTGTAAATTCAGTGGGGCTTACACCCAAGTTAGGGGTGCCAAGGGCCTGTATGGTAACTGTTTTGAGTTAATAGGTAGATGGATTTTATATTTTCAAAAACGGAGAGACAACAATTGTCTATTTTCGTGTTCTCTGTAGTCCTGTGGGTACTGAAGCCATCACATCACCAGGCAGAGGCCAAGCTGAATGTCTGAACACCCTCCTCTTCCATGCACTGAGCAGGGGGTTGGCCTTGTAGGCCCCTTCCAACTCTACTGTTTTATGATTCTATATCATTTTATGATTAACAACACATACATCCTGACTATAACATCCAGTTAGCTCCCCCACTTCCATTCATATTACCACCACCACCCTGCTTTTTGTCACATCTTGCCTGATGAAGAGATCTGAAGATCTCAAAAACGTGTACATTATTGTGATTTTTGAGTTGGCCTAATGAAAGTATTATGTTATATGGATTTTGAACTTTTCCCCTTATGGTCAACATGGCTGCCTTTGTTTTGTTCTTTAGGGCACAATCCTATGCATGTTTAGATAGAAAAAACATGTATTTTAAATGCAAATATAAATAAATAAAAATTGTCCTGGTTTTGTGAATGTAGAATATAGCAAACCTAATGTGCAGGAAAAAGCAGGCATTTAACATTCTCCCATTGAAACCAATGAGATCGTAGAACCCTATGCATGTTTGCTCAGACATAAGTCCCATTGTGTTCAGTGAGGCTTACTCCCAAGTAGGTATGCATGGCATTGCAGCCTTAAAAGTACTTAACTTTGGTTGGATCATGCCTTAAGTTTAATTTGGGCTGTGTGTGGGGGGGGGGGTGTTGCCTTTTAAATATGTCTAAGAAAATCAACATTATTATTATTATTGTTGTTGTTATTTACAATTCATTTTGATCTTGTCAGCTAGTGGCACAGAACAGTCCATATTCTGCTAGAGATGGCTGCTTTGGGGTTAAACAATATCTTTTAATATTAATATTGGGCAGTTAGGGTGGGGGTAAGTCTACATACTGAATTCTCCTCTAGCTTTTGAGAACTAGTGGAGAAATGAAATTTAGTGTAATTTTTCTGTTTGATTGCTTAAATCGTTCTTTGCCTATTATTTATTTACAGATGCTTAAGTACTTTAGGCTGCAATCCTATACATACTTACCTGGGAATAAGTCCTATTTAACTCAATAGAATTTATTTCTGAGTAGACACGCATAGGATTGTGCTGTTAGATAACTAAAGCTTAGATAGCTTTCTTCCTTTCCCTAGACCTTTACATATTGCTCAGTTTTTAAAAAATCCTAGCCCCCCCCCCCCCAAAAAAAAATTGTCCCGGTTTTGTGGTTCCAGAATATGGCAACCCTAGCCATGTTGGACCAGTGGGGCAAGGGCAGAGGGGGCTTCAAAGTGCCCTCAGGTAGGAGAAAGTGCTAGAGAAAGCTGATGGAACTTTCCCATTTCCGAGACGTTCAGTCAGCCTCAGCCACATTGTGAAAGAACAGTGCTACAAGCTCTTTCTTTTTAAATAATTGCAATCCTTCCCCCTAAGCAATGTGATTGGAGAGGGAACAGGGAGGAGACTGTGGCTATTGGCTAGCCACAGATGTCAGTCGCAAAACTACCCCTCCCTCATCCATCAGCGACAGCGTCTTCCTAATATGGAAGTGTTCAGTTAGATGTCCATCAACATAAAACGAGACCTCACGTCTCCTAAAACACCTTTGGATCCATTCGAGGCTCCGAACGATCTTCTAGCCACATCGTGGGTTTCCAACGGTCCTGAAACCGCCTCCTAACCATCCAGATCTGAGTAGGAGCTGAAGATGATCTCCAGAATTTAGTCCAATGCAATGGTGCTTATTTTAATGGTCCCTAGTGAGCAGATTCCCATCACACCTAGCCAGCACAGCCAAGGTTGAGGGATCCTGGGAGATGGAAGCCAAAACATCTGGAGGGCTACAAATTGCTCATCCCTGAATGACAGCAATGGCCATTAATTAATATTTCTTCATGTAAACAAATCACAGCACATGGCAGGAGGATGGGTTCTAGATGAAGGGAGAAGGCTTCTCCCCTCACTTTCTTTGTGTAATGCTAGCTTTCTCATGAATGCTCTTCTCAGTGGAGGCTCGTGACTCCAATGTCAGTGGGGCAGTGAATCCACTCCGGGTTTCAGTTTGAATCGGACAGAGCTATCCAACACACCTTGGAAAGTTCCTTTACAGTTCTGACTGAAACCCAGAGCGGGTTCACCACCCTACTGACATTGGAGCCACCAGCCTCCATTTTGTGTGCGTGCGTGTGTGGTTAAAAACAGGGAAGCTTTTTATCATGTGATCCCCCATCTATAGTCTAAAGTTGCACAGCCCAGACACAGCTCAATGAGAACTAGGTGACATACATTTAATTTCCATTGAGTAGAAGTCGGTCTCTGAGTTAAATTGTAGCTCAGGAGTAATTCAGTTAAACTGTAGCTCAGATTTGGGGGATTTACTCATCTGGTGCAGGGGCTCAAGACACACCAGATGTTGCAGCAACTTGCTCTGTCAAGGTCTGAACCTAGACTGAACTCTTTTATCCTTCAGTCCAGAAATCCCTTCTCAAACTCCACTCCTTCCTGCACACTGGAAAGTCTTAAAGGGACTGGCCTGCAACCTAGTACTCCTTTCTCTCTAAAAGCTCATGCTGAGCACACTGCCAGCGTTGGCACCCTGGCTCCAGGGATTGTAGAACTGGAGTGTTAGTCCAATGCTGGAGTTATCCTCAGGGGCTGCAGTAGTTGGTCCAGGCTCAAGGAACTAAGGTTCAGGGGGAGGGTCTCTAATTCCAGAGTGGCTCTCTGGTCCAGAGTGCCTCTCCTGCTGGCACTGCTGGCTGCTCGGGCCCTGAGTTTGTGTCCAGCCCCTTGCTAGAATCTGGGGTCATGGCATTTACTTTGCTTTTTCCTAGAACCTTGAGATCTGCCAACTAGAGCCTGGTGTGAAAGACATACACTTTGAACGAAGGAATTCTAAGCCCGGGGATTCATTTTGAGTACTGGAACTGAATGGAACTCAGAACCCTTCCATACAAAAAAAATAATACAATAAAAATCCACACCTGGTTACCCCAAGCTTTTTTAATTTCTGTAGTATGATATGTGTATGTGTGTGTGTGTGTGTGTGTGTGTGAGAGAGAGAGAGAGAGAGAGAGAGAGAAAGAGAGAGAGTTATTTTGTTGCTGCTGTTGCTAAACAACTGGGAGATGGAAATCCTTGCTGATCTACTGAAAATCACCCAGATAACTACCATTATATTCAGACCTTCCTTCTGTCCACCCCTGCTGTACTTTAGTTGAAACAGGTGTAAAGTATTTCCATTTACTAAGTGGTCTGAATTGCACTGTATTTAAAACACCCAAACACCTAAACAAGAGCCTGTAATGACTGTATCTAACTATACGATTAAATGATTCATTTGTATTGCTCACTGCAAGGCCAGGAGTGAAAATAATAGTGCTGTCTGATTTACAGTACTGAGAAATTGTAACACCAGCATGCAACTTTCTACTTCGCCTGATGAAAAATAGAATTGAAGCAATATAAGCAAGTAATTTTCACGAGGCAGAAGAATCAGCATATTCTACTGGGTGAACTTGCTAGTGAGACATGGAGGAGGGGGGATGAATTCCTATCAGAGAAAGGCAGCTAAAATAACCAATCAAATATAATGATAGACCCAGGAAAGAAGCTGGAAGTCTGGGCCAAAGCCCATGTTAGGAACCTGGTATCTCAAATGAACTGTAGACTCATAAATGAACTAACAACATTTTGGGAGATTCAGAGTAGACGGGAAAATAAAATATAGGGTGATGAAATATTCATAGTCTTATATTTTTATGGACCTCCCAGACTACTCCCATGATTTACACTTTTGGAGGGGGGGCATGCAATATAGGGGGATGTGCAACAAAATAATGAATGCTATATTAGAATGCCACCGTTTTGGTACGACATAGAAAAGAGAGGATTAATCAGGGCTGTACAATAGCTGTAAACAACGGAAAATACCAGTAAATACAAGCAAGCAGTAATGCATTGGCCTTCTGTAAGAGACATAATAAAATGGCAAAGTTGAGGAATAATTACGAAAGTGACAATGACCGCCATGTTTCAGCAGGGCAGCAATTATTCCAGTGGCTCTCGTCTGTCAGCGATATCTGCCAGAGAGAAATCTGGGGAAGTGGGGGAAGCTGTTACATACAAAGCAGTGACTGTGACAGATAAAGAAGGGTCCTGGGTCCACGTCTGGAGTGGCAACTGCTTATTTTTAATGGCCTTAACGCAGCATCCAACGAGCTGCTCCTACACTGGGCCTGCTTCCCAGAATCAATTCACATTACGATCATTTTAAGAATGCCGTTAGGTAGGATTCATCTTTGCGTCAATGCCTGTGCATTAATTGCTCAGCTGCCCGTTCACCTTAAACAGGGTGGCTTGCCAGAAGAAAAGAGGTGACAGGAAATAATGCACGCTGGCCTTGCCACTCGACTCTCGGAGCGACAAAAAGAGAGCACCAAATAAGACCACGTGCTTCTGCTTTTGACTGTCAATATTCTCCCACCTGGTGCTTTCCAAATGTGCTGTACTGCAACCAGTGGAGGCTGGTGGCTCTGATTTTGGTGGCTCTGATTTTTTGTGAATCCACTTTTGAAAGTGCTGTTCAGCACCGTAGAAAGCTCCTTTAGGGTTCTGGCTGGTTCTGACTGAAACCCAGAATGAATTCAGCATCTTGGAAAGCTCTTTTGGAGTTCTGGCTGGTTCTGACTAAAACCCAGAATGGAGTCACAGTCCCACCGAACTTGGAGCCATCAGACTCCACTGACTGCAACTCCCAGCACTCCTAGGAATGATGGGAGTTGCAGTGCAACACATCTGGAAGGGGCCAGGTTGGGAAAAGCTACTGTCTAATGTCACAGCCCCCAAAAGGAACTCAGGCATGTATAAGGAGTTCACAAATCTGTCTAGAAGGGAGAAACTGAAATCCCCTCCCCTTCTGAAAGGCTTCATTTGAAATTGAACTTTTGTGGAGAATATTTGGAAAAAGCACATCCGTATTTTGAGCTTCCTCCTCTGGCTCTTAACATGTACATGAGGGTGTTGCACAAATCCACGGAGTCCTATTTTCCCTTGGGTTTTTAGTTTGGTTTCACCGGCCCTGCACCAAGCTCATAGCACTGGTCATAGTGGAGAGCTGCATGGAATTTCAACCAACCCAATCAACACATGCAATGCCACGTTCTCTGGTTCTGAGATTCATGGATTCAGATGGGTCACAAATCAGCCCACTTCAGGGGGAAAGCTCAGCACCCGCTTCTATCCCTTCCTGGCCAAAGGATGTAGCTTTCCGATCATCTTACTCAGCAAGAATCCTCTGCAATTTCTCCTGTCCCTCAGCCATGCAGGAACATAAGACTGAACAAACAGACACAAGCCCTTTCAGAATTACAGTCAATGGGACCCACTGTAAGCCCAAGGTCTGCCAGCCTTCTCAAGGCCTCAGTTGACTGGAGTCTTTGGCTGGGACAACAGCTCCCTATGGGAGAATACGTCAGCCAAGACTTCATGCAATGTGCCTTCCACCATCCTGCCTCGCTTAATGTGACCCAGAACAGTGAGCACTATGATGCAATCTGTTTCTCCTGGGGCCATGTGCTTATCCAGAGCCAGATCTGCATCTCATGTCAGATTGTTACAATCCCATCATGGTGACACTATATCACTCTTGCACTTTTATACCTCGTAGTGCACACAATGGCATCTGTTGTGGTATTCTGGATAATATGGAATAAAAAGGGGGAAATAATGCTAGAAAAGCAGTAAACGGAATACGTCATGTGTCCCAACACTTCTAAGTGTGCTTCCAGAGCAATAAAAAGCATTAGTGTAGATTTAGCACTAGACACTCAGGAACAAGAGTTTGTAGATCTGAATGGGTGACAGATCTGTGTGGGTGACAACAACCATAGGAATGTGACCAAGAAAAACATTTGAGAGCATTGCTTGAAATAGAGGAAATGATAAGCAAATAAAAGAACTCTTGGTGTGTAACCAGTGCTGGATTTAGGAACAAACCAAGTAAGACAGGGCTTAGGGCCTCATATTATGAGGGGCCTCTAAATATGTTGGAAATAATTAAGATTTAAGATAGCGAAGATGAAATCATTTTGACTTCAATACGTTGGAAAGTCTGGTGTGACTTACAGCAGAGTAGCCTTATATAGAGAAAGTGTGGCAATACAGCATTCAGTACTGGAGGCAATAAGCACAAAGTACAGCCAGTTTAGAAGAAGTTCAAATCAACTTATTTTATTAGTGCTTTTATACCTATCTTCAGAGAAGGCTATCTAACATTGTTTGACTACAAGCACCTCTTAACGCTGGTGCTACCCTTTCATTACCCTTCCTATTATACTGTAATACACTTTTTTCTCTTTAATCCAGGCCTGTGCGTGGCCATGTAGTTACACAGATATCAATTAGCAATTCATGAAAAGCAATGAGTTAACGCTAAAGAATTTCTGTGCACGTGCCTACAAAGCCACTACCTTTGTAGTTCACATGTTTGCACAGCAATCAACCAGAGTTTCCTTGAGAGTAAGGGGCTAACATGAAAGCATTTTTCTGTACACACCTACAAAGCATCTGGTTTTAGGCATCTGGTTTGCTAAATGCTGGTGGCACATGTACAGAATCTCGTTTTACATTCCAAACTGGAAAAGAACTGATGCTTATTGGAATACATCTGAGCATTACAAGCTAAACAAATTAATTTTCTAAACCTGGCAATGATGAACTCTGGCAACAACCATAATGGGAAGCAGAAGTGCAAGTGCAATGGTATGATCTCACTAACTAGAATATTGTGTACATTTAAAGGTGCCGGTGTTTCTGAAGAGGGTTGACAAAATAGGAAAATGTCAGAAAAGAATGACGAGGGTTGAGAAAGGTTTTACAAAGCAGGCAATATGAAGAAATTGTGAATGGGACTAGGATGAAGTGAGATGGAAAAAAGAAGAAAGGGAATCGAAGCAGATATTTTGGCAAAATGTAAATACTGAAGAAGATATTAGAACTATTTCCCCTTCATTCAATTGCATGGAAAGAAGCAACTGATTTTAGTGATACGAACACACATTTAGGTGTAAAATTAGGGGAAATGTTCCAACAATGTATGAAAAGGGGATGCTTTCAAGGGAAAATTGGACAAACAGTAGTGAAGGATGCTTCAGGCATAAGGGAATTCTGTCCTACTGCAGAAGATTGTACAAGAACAGCCCAAAATACTCATTTTCCACTTCTGTCTTTCTGTTCCTTTCCATATTTATTAACTATATTTTTACTCTGCTTTTATCTACAAGAGCTCAAACTGGCTTACCAAAATGTTTGAGCTAAGACAAGTTTACTTTTTTTCATCTATTTTGTCAGCCAATGAGTTGACACTCTTTGTAATGCCCTCAAAGTAAATGAAATTATTAGTCATCTCTAGTCATCAGGAGGCATCTGTCATGCACAATAACTTGCTTTCACAATGCTTTAGTTTCTTCAGTGCTTTCTGACTGAGGATGCCAGTGTTCTTTAAAAAGCAGCAAACAAATTAAGTGTGTGGGTGGTGTTAGAAAGAAAGGGGAAAAGAGGGAGTGTGATTTACGAAAAGTGATATAAACTGAGATTGTGGCGCAGCCTCTGGAATTGTGGCTGTTCCTACTGTATTGTGAACTACAGAACTATTCTTATTATTTGGATTCAAGTTGATAAAAATCCACAAGCTGTGTTTGTTCATGAGGACTACACCTTGTTACATTGCAGCCATAAAATGGAAGCCAGGACTTTGGGTTGGAAATGGATTGAAATATATTTGCATTTCAGTTTCAAAATAGTAGCATCTGAATAACCTAAAGACATATTTTATGTGTAGTGGATAGAATGTTGGCCTTGGAGAAGGAAGACCCCTGCTAGATCAGACCAAAGTTATATTTAGGCCATCGTCCTTTTTTCACAGTGGCCAGCCAGATGCCTCTTTGGGAAGCCCACAAGCAGGACCTGAGGGCAATAGCCCTTTACTGATGTTCCCCAGCAACTGGTATTCAGAGGCGGGCTCCATCTGATCCCAGAGGTAGAATAGAGCCACCCTGGCCTATTGAAGTACAGTTGAGATAATACTCAGTGGATTGCCCTGGGTCAGTGAACCTTTCTTAGCTTTACCTACCCCACAGGATTATTGTGAGGGTAACATAGGACAACCTCCAGATATGCTGATTTGAGCCTCTTGGAGGAAGGGTAGGGACAAGAACAAGAACAAGAACAACTTTTGAAACCCCTCTCCTAGGAACATTGGAAGCTGTCTTATGTCGAGTCAGACCATTTGTCCATCTAGCCCAGTATTGTCAACACTGACTGGCGGCTGCTTTCCAGGGTTTCAGGAAGGCATTTTTCCAGCCCTACTCGGAGATTCTGAGGATCGGACTCGGGACCTTCTGCAGGTGCTCTACCAATGAGCTACAGACCTCTTCTCTCAAAAGAGTTTCCAGAGGATCATGACGTGGCAGAAAGACTGTAGCTTGGGAAACAGGTCCAAAGCCCTCTTGGGTACACAGAACGAGTGGCACCGTCCCTTGGACCATCTAGGTTTAAGATTTCCAGAATGGAGAAATATTGCATTCTGGCAGCTTGGATATTTTATTTTATGAAAAGTTACATTGGTTTTTATACTATTGTCCTGTCTTAACTGAGATGTTGTTGTTGTTGTTGTTGTTGTAATTGTCGTTAACAACAAGATTCATCTACTGCTCTACATCTAATAAAATATCTGAGCAGTGAACAATAAAAAGAAAAATCATCACCACCACAGCCACCAAAATTCAGAATTAAAACCTTTAAAAACAAATTATGCCAATAAAACCGTGTCTGGTTAGTCAGCAAAGGCATCTTTAAATAAAAATATTAAATAGTTAATTTAAAAGTCCACATATGTGTCTCTCCTATCATGGTTGCATACGTACTGATGCTGTGATCCCTGCAAAAGTTCAGGCCATCCTATATTCAAAACCAGATGTGTTATTAAAGAGAGCATCACAGAATGCCTTACAAAGATAAATATTCAGTATCGCATCACAGTTCTCCAATTGTCCTACAGCCATGCAACATTAATAATGCAATCACCTGCAGAAATCCATTTTCATAATCCTCTTAGGAAAAATCCAGAAACCCTTCTCCAAGTGAGTATTCCTTTAACAATCTGCTAGCAATGATACGCTATGCAGGTAGTTGTAATGGAGGCAAGCCCCCATTGTGATACAAACTGTGTCGCATCATGCTCAGCTCAACTTCAAACTTCAAGTCCACATGAATCTCAGCTCCAGGCTCAGCTTGTACATTAGCTGCAATGACATTGGAGTTACTGTGGTGGTGGCTGCTCCCATGTTGCTGGCTGCTGGAAATGCTTGAATGCTGGTGTAGTGTAGTAGCTAAGAGGCTGAACTCTGAATTAGGAATCTCGCCTTTGCCATGAACTGCCTAGGTGGTCCTAGGCAAGCCACTCTATCTCAGGCTCAGCCCCCTCACCCAATATGTAATATCGGGAATAATAACACTGATTTACTTTACTTAGGTGTTGTAAAGATAACAATTAGATAATGCATGTGAAGAACTTTGAATTGTTCAAAGCACCATACCAGGGGACCCCAAACTTTTTTGGGTCAGTGGGCACATTTGGAAGGTTGAGACAGTGTCATGTGTGCTCTCACAAAATGGCTGCCATGGAGGGGCTTGCCCATTCACAAAATGGCAAAAGTGCAATCCAAAACATAAAACCACTCTTTTGAACTTACATTTTATCTGTTCCAGCACTCATTTCACAGACGGCAAACCACTGAGGCTGTGAGCTGTGGGACCTACAGGGATTTTTGGATATAAAAACATAGAACAGAAGAAAAACTGTGCTGAATCAGGCCAATCACACAGTGGCCAATCAGCTGCCCACAGGAAACCCACAAGCAGGACATGGGTGCAACAGAACCCTCCTGCTCATGTTCCCCAGCAAATGATGAACGTAGGCATACTGCCTCTGATACTGGAGGTAGCATAGAGCCATCAGGACTAGTAGCCAGTGATAACCTTCTTCTCCAGGAATTTCTCTAACCCCCTTTTAAAGCCATCCAAATTGGTGGCCATCACTACATCTTGCGGTAGCAAATTCCATAGTTTAATTATGTACTCTGTGAAGAAGTACTTCCTTTTATCTATCTTGAACTTCCCAAATAAAGATGGTCCTGTAGGCTGATATTTTGTTTTGCAGCATGCCAGCTTCCCAGTTGCTTTTTTAATAATAATAATAATAATAATAATAATAATAATAATTTAAAAATATAGTACAAAGAGGGGCAGAGAGCCTCATGGGTGTCAAGAAAGGTGCCCTTGGCCACCACATTGGAGATTCTAAAGTTTTACAAATGTTAAGTCTCATTAAGTTTTATCATGTGAGCAGAGCTAGCAACATGGTTACTTACATGTGAATGGCCTTGGCTGGTTGTCACAACTGCAGATGGGATTCCCTGACACTCTTCCATGATCTCTAGCATATATTTATATCAGCCTTTTGCACTGACATATATTTCACCTTTGGGTTCCTTCCAGCCCTATGACTCCATATTGCAGCTGAACAATTTCAGTGCATCAGAATCTGAATATGAATTTAGCTGTGGAAGGCTCAGAATTAAGGAAGCTAGGAATTGTTAATAGCCTACTACATACATTTGTTTCATTTTGTTTCACACCCCACAATTATGCCATAGAGAGATGACTTAATTTGAAGCACCTGATAGAACCTGGCTAAGATGATGGAAAAGTTTTAATCTAAACAAAGCTTTCTGCAATATTCCCATCCGGGAGGAAAATATAACAAGATTGCATTTCATGTGTTAAATATGCTGGCCTAGCACAAGCAATAAATAAACTAATTCTTACAAGTGAATCTTCTTTAGCATTGCCTGCTCTGCATCGAAAAAATTGTTCATCTCAAAGAAATAATCACTATCTGGGCTACAGAGTGCCCTTGCAGTAAGCACCTTGCTGGATCGTGGTCAATACACTTCCATTAGTGAGTTTGCCTTTTCAAGATTTCAGCATGCAGTGCTTTCATTTTTCAGGATTTCTTCTATGTATGGACTGACATAATATGGCCCTGTTCAGACAACACGCTAAGCCATGGTTAGGCCGCTAACCCTTTTGCAGCAAATGGTTAGTGAACATGTTTAAACTATGGTTATGTACAACCATGGTTAGGAATGGTTCACATGACATGCTAAGCCATAATGTTTAGCTCAAAATGCTTAACCACCATGGCTTAACGTGTCGTCTGAACAGGGTCAATGACTCAGAGAGACCATTGCTCCATCAAGACCAGTGCTGCCGACTACTCTGCTACTTACTTTCTTATTAATCCTTCATTGTGATGTCTATTGCTTATCGCAGAATAGTTTTAATAGCAAGAAACAAAATGTGCCATGTTGCTGCTACACTAGCCGCTTGCTCTGGAATTACCATCCTTCGTACACTCCCCATTTTCAGGGATAAAACCAGGG
Organism: Anniella stebbinsi; assembly: GCA_029215795.1. NCBI lineage: Eukaryota > Metazoa > Chordata > Lepidosauria > Squamata > Anniellidae > Anniella > Anniella stebbinsi. The sequence continues at coordinate 86,830,812 of JARDYH010000002.1, read as the reverse complement.
ACATTTTACAGGGACGTTGTTATTAAATTGTTGCATTCCTGTGTTATCTATGTTGTCTCCCATGTTGTTTTTTAGACCTGAGTTTGAGCAGGGTGTGACTGTCACAATTGTGGCCAGTAGGTTCAGACTATATGTGACATTAATCATGTCTAATTCCTCTCCCAAATGTTCTCTTTCTCCCCCTAAAGCTGGGGTGTTGACCCTGTGGGCCAAATCTGGACTACCTGGGGTCCCAATCTGCCCTTCTGGAGGTCTCCAAAATTTAGTACTGTGGGGGAAAGATATAGATGTCTGGTCCTTGTTCCCACACAGTGCTAAAGTCAGCATAGGTGCAGGGACTGCATATCGTTACTATCATACATCGTTCTAGCCTTTCTATCTAGGATTGTTAGTTAGTTTGTTGATATCCTGCCCACTGTAGAATCAGTGCTGCTCAGAGTCATAGATAATGAATGTCTGCCCTTTGGCATGAAAAGCATGGACTCTAGCACTGAACTAGCCCTTTCGTAGCATTAAGACTGCAATCCTATGCATACTGCCTTGGGAGTAAGCCCCAATGAATAATGTGGTATTTACATCTTATTGAGCTGCCTGCTGGATGAGTAATTTTACACTGAGCTGGAGCATTAAACACAAGAACCTAACACAAGATAGTAATGTCCTAATGAAAACTGACAAAGGAATATTTATCTCTAAAAGTTAAAGCAGCCATCCCCAACCTGGTGCCTTTCAGATGTGTTGGATTACAACCTCGAGAATCCCCCAGCCAGCCAGCACAATCCCCTAGCACAGGCCCACAGTGCTCTTTCTCACCTCTTCCTCTTTCAATTTCCCTTCCAGCACCTGCACAGTCCACCACTGCACCTAGCCTATCATGTTGCTCTTTGCTTCTTTGCTGCTCCCCCATCGCAGCTAATTGGCTGATTTCGCCTGCATTCCCCACACACCCACACCCAGGTCTCTTGACTCTCCACCCCTGAAACCTCCTGCCCTAGGCCAAAATAAAAGTCTTGCACAAATGAGGAGGAAAAAAAGGAACACAAAATTGTACAAAGGAAATGCAAGCAGACAGTAAGAGATGCAAAAATATTTTGAGGACCAAATTGCTGTCATCCAACAGTTCAACTGGTTCCCTAGCTAGTTTCCTGCTTCTAGTGTACTAGAATCATTCTTTATTTAAATACACCAGAAGGCCATCATGTTATTAGCAATATGTCCTCAAAATAATTTTGCACCCCATCTTGTCTGTTTGCATTTCCTTTGTGCAAGTTCGTGTTCCTTTTTCTTCTCATTTGAGCAAGAATTCTGTTTTCTGAGGGAAGCCTCCTTTTTTTCTAATAGCTTCCTTGACAGTGCTCATTAACCATGCTGCTGACTTCATGGAAGTGGTGTTACCTTTCCTGACCTGCACTATACATTCTAGCTGGGTTTCAGTCAGAACCACTCAGAACTTTGAAGGAGCTATCCAAGTTACTGAACCCGTTTTGGAGATTGGGATCAGCACTTTGGATAGCTCCTTTAGAGTTCTGACTGGTTCTGACTGAAACCTGGAGCAGATTCACTGCTCCACTGAAATAGGAGCCCCCAGCCCCCATTGATACAGGCTGTAGTATGCTCAGGGCAAATCTACACCTCAGAGCAAATCTACACGTCACCTTTATAATGGTTTTGTACCATGGTTTTCTCCAAAGAATCTTGGGGATTTTTGAGGCTCCTGAAAATTCTATTAGAAATTTCAACTCTCCTCATAAAATTATAGTTCCAGGGTGCCTTGGGGGAGAGAATATACTTATTAAACTAGTTTAAGCCTGCAGTTTAAACAGTAAAAATGAAGGATAAAGATGTCACCCTGTAGGTGTGATGTTCTACTGTTTGAAGTTGTAATTAGGTTGCAAAGTTTATTGTTGTAATTTGCATTTGTTTATATATCTTTAAAAAGGAATAAGGATTATAACAAGTAAAGTAAATGATTAGGCCAAAATGTACTTACTGATTGTAGTTACAAATCTGGGTAAGCATAGAATGATTGGCTGGCTGTGTGCCTGGATGGAAAGTGAGTGCTGATTGTCTAGTTGTTTAGAGTGCCTGGATTGGTGAGTTGTGTAGGAGTGGGAAGAGCTGGAGAGCGAGTGGAGTGTATATATGTATCTGACAGAGAGAGATGACAGGGTTGATTGAGGGAGGATTAGGGGGGAGGATTGGAGAGATTATCAGATGAGAGAGAGTATTTGAGAGTTAAGGGAAGTGTTTGATTTAATATCATAAGACTGAGATACAGCTTTAAGAACAGTTGGTTAAAGAAGAAACAGTTTGAAACCATTTAAGTGTATTGACAGAAACCACTAAGCTTTGTACTTGAAACCAACACGCAATTGTACTGAGGAAACCAATAACCTTGTTCACGCAATTTCCTATTAATAAATACTGGTTAATTTCAACCAACTGGTGTGGTCATTGAAGTGTACCTGAGGAAGGTACTGGTGGCAGCGGGAACAAAGAGGTTGTCTAGAGACCAGGTTGCTGGGCTGTAGAGAGAGTTGTGGAGCCTAAATAGTAAAGGCGGGACAGGGGCAACAGCAGCAAGTGGTCAAGGATAATGTCACAGTAGGCAACTCATGAACAGCAAAAGTGTGTTTCGGGTACAGGTGGAAGGACCAAGGTTTATCGTACTAGACGTACTGGATGGAATAAATTCATTTATACTGCAAAGCTTTTCGTTCACCCAAAATGTATTGCGCTGGAAAGGCAGACCTTTCACCCATTAATATGCAACTCAGAAAGAGCTGAATGTTTTCCCCAAATTTTCCCTCTCTTTTGCATCATAGAGTTCACTTAGTGGATTCCCCACCCCCATGTTTTTAAATGTTTAAATATGCTCTGTGAATAAAAGCATCAAGAATTCAAGAAGTTACTCATTCCCCTTGCTTTGCCTCAGTTGCGAAAAACCAAGTCGAGCTTTTTCCCCTTTCCTCCAGTCCTGAGGGAATATGGCACGGGGCCCTCAAAGACCAAAAAACAAACATGTAATTCTGCACAGCGTGGCATGATTAAAATGATCTCCATCTTGTCTTGCCACCCTGGAGGAGCTGACTTCTTGTTCAGGGGCAAGAGATAATTCACTCTCCTGGCTGGTTTGCTCCTGGGCCTTTGTGGAGGAGAAGCTGTAAACTGTGTCAACCTGAAGTGAATTATTTATGATGGGTTTCGTTTTTTTGTGGACTGCCATTCAGCAGGGACTGAGACCGGGAAACTCATTTTCACTTAGGAGGGACCATATTCATCGCAGCGTCTGAAGATTATCTGCTGAGATACCAAGTCCTCCTTTCCCCCCTGCCTCCTCCCTACTTTGCACAAGGCATCCCTACCTGCATCAAGCCACTTGAATACAAACTACGCCACATACACATTCATATATATTTTTCTCTCTTCCTCCCTGGCTACAAAAAACTAGTTCCATTGCACTGGAAAGCCACAACATTTATTACATCCCTGTCTAAAATGGACCTCAAAGCAAGCATTTCATCCTCTCTCATGTAATCATCATAAGGTAGAAAATGAAATTTCCCAAACCTAAAAGCATGCAGGAGAGTGCTTCAGGCCAGCGTATGTCAGTTTTTTACTTTGATGTATTCTATTTTTTTGGGAAACGGGGGGGGGGGGGGGTGAGGAAGAGAAAAGATGCAGCGAGTCTTTTGTGATTTCGGTGCTGACGCTTAACTCTTTAGTGACAAGCAGGCAGGGGGAAGGAAGAAAATATCAGTTGGTTCTAAAGGGGCATGATACACATTCCTTTTGCAATGCCTCCTGTTTTGAAGAGTCACGTGATGCCATAATGCAGGGCTATGGCTTCGAATTGTCAGGAAGAAGCAGTAAAAGAAGGTGCCTTGTTAACGCTGTGCAGTCCTCAGCCTAACTCAGCACCCTGCTCTGACCTAGCTAAAGGAAGAGTGACATATAATCAGGAAGAAAGAAAGCCCCCAAGATCAGTCATGGAGCTTTTTTCTAGCTTTAATTTAATCCCCAAACCCAGTATAAGGGATTTTAATTGGGAAGGGGGATGTTTATGTTTCCATGGTCTGAAAAATTCAGGCTTACCTTTGTCCTAGGCCAGACTTTGAGGTGTCCAATACAGTTTACCATATCACGATTCTTTTTCTCCTGGCTCTGTTTAACACGCTGATGTTTAATGTTATTTTTTCCCCAGGGAAGAAAACCTGAACATTGGACTTGCACTGATTTGGGGGTAGTGTCAAAGCCTTCCTTCTCGTCTTGTATCATTCTGCTGTTCTTTGAAAATCAAACCGGCTCCTTACTGGCTTGGTGGCACTTTTCTTTGCCCAAATTCCTCTGTTATCTCCACTGTTCCTGCCTATTTAGACTTACTGCTACTGTCACCGTCAGCTGGGTTTGCCATCTGCTTCCAGCACTGAGATTAGATCACATTTTGTGATTTATTCATGCAAGCCAGAATTATTATTTTTTTTAATGTCAATTAGTGTTATCTGTGAATTTAGGGTTGGGGGGAAAATGAGCGTCTCCAAGCATATTCTTTGGAAATTGTGCATGATGCAGCTCCAGGCCAGTTTTCCATATTTTACTCATTACTCACAAAGGACATCACCCTGTTCCAATGCTTTTTAAATTATGATGTTGCAAGTCTTCTTTTTGACACACACACACACCCAAGTTGGATCTGCCTTCAGAATTCCTGTACACCCTGCCATTTAATGAGTGTTTTACTATTCTGCAGCACAAACTTGTAAACATTGGGTAGCATACAATGGGGCACAGTTGCTTATGTAAATTACATTGCATAAACTACCCTAGTGCAACGCCAGTAGCGTTAGCTGGGATGCTGAACTTCCAAGAAAATTAGCACACCCAGCTAACACTATTGGCATTGTGCTAGAGTAATTTCTGCCACCATAATGTAATTTATATTAGCTGTTGCACCCTGTTGGATACTGCAAATAAATAAGGTGACCAACTGTCAGGATTTCCCCGGATTTGTCCTGGTTTTTGTACCATCCTGGGTGTTGGGGGATTTTGTGTACTTTTTATAATGTCCTGGAATGACATGCTTTCCCCTTTAAGGCCGCCATTAGCTTGGTGGAGGGGGGGGTTTGACGTGTTTTCTGGAGGTGCTTCATTCCCCCCCTGCTCCAATCAGAGCCTTAAAGGGGAAAGCGTTTCATTCCCAGACATTATAGAAAAGAACCCGATTGGAGCATTGGGGGTGGGGCAGAAATGACATGCTTTCTGGAGGCCCCAGAAAGTCGCTCCCCCCCGGGTGTCCTCTTTTTTGGTTTCCCAAATATGGTCACCCTACCCATAAATTAACATAGGCAAATTTTATGCAGTTCTGTATCCCCCTTTGATTTTTTTTTGGGGTGATGTGTTTCCTCTTTGTTGGTAACGGCAAGTAGCCACCCTAGGGAGGCAATGGGCAGGCAACAATGACATATGGGATGGGTCAACATGGATGGCTATTTTAGAGGAAGAAGAGTCAGGAAGCAACTGGAGGATCAATGCATGCTGGGTTATGTGGCTGCTTCCTTTTCCTCTTCCCACCCAGTTCCTTTTTTCCTTGCGTGTCCTGTCTTTTTGAAAACCTGCAGTTAGGAAGTGTCTTGCTTCAATGATTATGTGTAAGTCACTCCTGGACTTTTTTGGCTGAGGAGCAGGATAAAAATACTTTAAATAAATCAATAAAGCAATAGCAACTCCACTTTTGAGAGAAGGAATAAGAAGGGTAGTGGCTCAGAGAGCTGCAGATAATCAGTTAAGAGAATGAGCTGGTACAGTTTAAGAAACAAACCACCCACTGGGTGGTAACCCTGTCCTCCACCATCTGTCTGTTTGTCTGTCTATCTTTCTCATCTGCAGCATTCAAAAGCAGGAGGGACACTGGTTCTTCCAGAAGGATGGGAGATAGAATTGAAAATAATTGATCTATAGAAAGTGATCTTTCCTCTGTGATCCATCATGATGTTTAGGGCAATCATTCAAGTATACGTATTAACGATGGGGGAGTATCCCTAAGAAATGTCATCCATTTTATCAAAATTGTTTTAACTTCCCCCAAAACTTTATAGAAGTTTCACCTTAGGAAAAACTTAGCGGTGGTGAGATATGAACAGACAGTGTGGTGTAATGAGAAGAGCATTGGACTGGGATTCAGGAGATGTGGGTTCTAGTCCCCATTTGGTCACAAAGCTTGCTGGCTGACTTTGGGCCACTCACTTAGCCTAACAGACCTCACAAGATTGTTGTGAGGATATTCTGGAGAGGAGGAGGAGGACTATGTAAGCCACCTTGGGTTCCTTACAAGAGGAAAAAAGGTAGGATATAAACATAATAAAAAATAAATATGTGGTGAGATATACCGCATTTCTATTTAAATTATATTATTTCTAAATGTGCACCTGTACATATACATTTTCATATAGAAATGTTATGTTACTCTTTCTTGGGTGATGCCTTCCCCCCCCCCCCCCCCCCCAGTGATAAGGCGTAAGTGGCCACTCTGGAAATGGTATAGGAAATATGGGTTGAGTTGTGAGCAAGGCACATGCTGAAGCGGATAGTCCCATGAGCACTTCATCCTGTATGTTTGTGGAATTATGAGCAATGTTTGCTGCACCCTAAAAGCTTAGGAGCACAAAGGCACCCTGAATTCTGTGGGGAAGAGGGACATAAAGATGAAAACAACTCACTCCTTTTGCCTGCATGACAGCTGGGATGGGACTGGAAGCTGCTGTCAGGCAAGCAGAGCCAGCATGACTGACATACACAACCACATCATTTCAGCAGGAATCTCTGCTAACACCTCTTACTTGTGCATTCATTTTGTGCAATGTGTTCATCTGAACAGCATATCCATTGAGCATCATCAGACACCAGAGCTTCTGATTTTGGACTATAGTTCTGATAAAGTGTCTTTTTAAATAAACATATTTCATAATTTAGCACATCTCACATTAATTATGAGCATCCTTCTCTCTCCCTCTCCTTTCTCCTTCTCACCTTAGAAATAAAATGGGCGATGAAAGATTTGGCTCTATTGGTAGTGGTGGGGTATTAGGGGTGGGGAAAAGAAATATTGCTGTACTTCTTGAAATGCATCAAGCTTCTGACATTTTCTCCAGGTCAGAGATGGACATGATGTGCAAATAACTATCTGACTACTCCCTGCTTTGCCATTCCATCAGGGAGGTGGAAAAAAGCCAGAATTAAGCCCGCTTTAGGATAATTACTCAGAAAACAGGAATGCACACAATTCATTTTCATTATTAATACTTCAATTAGGCATCGGGGACCGTGTTTCACTCCAGATAATGAGCAATCTGTTTAGAACACTCCTAGATTCTACTGCTATCCCTGACAGATGCAGAGTTTTTCTTCTTTTGCCAAACCTGAATTAAACATACAATTCTATATGGAACAAAATACTGAAACATGGATGCACAGCTGCAATTGATAACTCTCCCTGGCGGTATGTACAAACTTGGATATACAAATGCCAGTTTTCAGAGTAACTAGCTCCATTATCATTACCATTATTGTGTTCTAGATGCAGACCGAATCATGTACGCCTCTGTATGTCTGTGTATGTGAATATATTTGTTTGTGGGTCTAGATCAACAGTTACATGCTCCCATGTTCCTTTTAAGCCTTACATCACTGGTGGTTAGAGTGTTGGACTGGGTTTTGGGAGATCCATGTTCTCGCCCCATTTAGCCATGAGGTTCAATGGGCGCCTTTGGGTCAATCACTGACTCTCAGCCTAACCTACCGAACAGGGTTGTTGTAGGATAAAATTGAGAGGAAGAGGAGCATGCAAGCCACTTTGGGTTCCCTGAAGGAACAAGGTTGGTTATAAATGACGTAAAATAAATGGTGAAAATGGCTGTGCTAATGTCATAGGATCCTATTGGATGTTGTGACATCACTGTACAAATTCTCCCCTCCACACCATTTCATATCCCACCATTTCCCCTCTGTTCTACATGTTTGCGAGGGAGACAGTGTACTTCTATCCAATCATGGGCATCTCTCCTCTCTCTCTCTCTCTCTCTCTCACACACACACACACATTATATTGACTCAGCATACTAGACGCTGTATTTATTTGTTTATTCCTTTCTACTACTCCAACTTCAAAGTGGCTCCCAAGATAAATAAAAAAAAATTATAATAAAAAATACAATTCAAACTATAAAACTGTAAAACCAAAAACACAAAAATATGATGACAATGGCAGATAAAACAGACAAAATTAGGGGTGGGGTATTTTTCTGAAAAGAACCCACCCCAGCTAAACCATTAAAATCAGGCTTGCAAATTAAATATCATGTCATATGTATAACAATTTGCATGCTCATCATTGTTAGTTCAAAAGTACTCCCAGATCACCATGGGGGAACAGCAAGTATTGTATTTCCTCATGATTGATCACTCCGAATCTCCATGATAACAGATTCCTTTTCAATGCAAAACTTGTTGCTCCACTTTCTGGTTTGGATCTAGAATTATGGAGGAAGACAACTTCTGGAAGTGGACTTAAAGGTGCAATCCTATGACCTCCATCACACCTACCTCCCCTCCCCCCGTTTGCCTTGGGAGTTTTTTTAAACTCTGAAGCAGAAGCGCTTCAAGCTTATGAGCCCTTTCACCCGAATAGCTGCTCTCTCACTCCTAAGGCCCTTCCACTCCACTCCACTCCTCCCCTTTTCTTTCTCCCTCCAGTCAGGTCCTGTCAGATGAGTACTTCAACCAGACCGCCTTTCTGCCCGAAAAAAATGGAACCACCCTTTAGCCTGGCTCTTTGGGGGCATCGAGGGAGTACAATCCTGTCTCTGCAGAGATTCAGGCATTGTATGATTTAAAAAAAAAAATGTTTTGGAGCCTGGGATGAAAGGTTTGGGTTTTATACTGAGGCTTGGCGCCGGCTGTTGGGAGAGATTGCTTTTCCCTGCCAGGACCTGATACAATCCATTCAAGCCCCTGTTCCTTTAACACTACATAGAGGCTTAACGTGCATTTAATGCACTTAAGGAAAATAATCCAGACTTTTAGCATTCTAGGAAAGGCTAGGGAAGAGGCAGGGTGTCAGCAGATCAGGCACGGTGTCATGTGAGTACCGTGCTGCAAATCCGCACACCAGGCATGGTGAGAATGCAGTAAATCGCTGGTGTGATGGAGCCCTATGTCTGTTTAGAAAGAAAAAAAAGGCCTACAACTCCCAGCATGCTCTAGCCAGCATGGCTAGCTGGAGCTTGCTGGGAGTTGTAGGCCTTTTTGTCCTGTCTAAACAGGCATAGGATCGGGTCCTAAAACCTATAAATCCCATTAGGTCTGCCATCTCCCAATCTGTTATCCTCCAGATGTGTTGACTAAAACTCCCATCATTCCCAGCTTCCATGGGCTGGCAGGGGATGGTGGAAATTATAGTTGAAGTTGAACACATCTAGAGGGCAATAGATTGGGAAATGACTGACATGTAGTACTCTGTATTTGATTTTTTAAAGGTATTTTATTGGTTACTAGTATAGAGAGCACCAATTCAGACATGCATACAGGCATCCAGATATCCTGGCATTGCATTTTGAAGCTTTTAATTTTTCAGCCATTGGCAATTGGCCAACTTCCTGCTTTGCGATTCAACAATGTCCAACATATGTTATGGTGAGAGGGGGAAAATCTGTGGTAGGGAATATCTGGTGCCTGAATATCTCAACCCTTCCACTTACACTGTCATAGCTCTTTGCCCTTAAGCATTCACCTGTCTATAATCATGTGTGGAATGACAGATTACCATGAATTTGCTGCCATTACCTTTAGGGGTAATTTGCTACCATTTATCACTCACCCTTTATTTACATATTCTACAAGTGCTTGTAAAATAAGAGCCAGAAAACTGGAATGCACGGTTATGTAGTAACTACACATTCCTGGGTTCTGTTCAGGGATAACAGGGTTGCTAAATCTGGTAAGATATGGCTTCTGTTGTTCTTATATTTGTACAAACCTTCAAAGTATCCATCTAGTTGACCTGGATGACATGTGATTATCTAACACATGTCATAAAAACTGTCTCTAATGGCCAATGTCTTTCTGAGAAGACACACTAGGGGTTAAATAGATGTGGAGCATAGTTATTGCCCAAATTAGGGTCCTTCCCCTTAGAGGGTTGACAATTTCGCTCTGAGAGACACAAAGCCAAAAATCTAGTCCAGCGCCTCTCACTTTTTTTCTATTACAGTCAGCTGAGTGGGTGAACTTTCTGGACTAGTGCCACCAAAAGCCACACCACACATACACAAGCGATTCTTTTTATATAGTACAGTAAAATATCTACATCGCTACTTCATACAGCGCAAGCGCAAGCAAAACCCAATGCATTCCAATGAAAGTCAGTGCCCTTTGACACACTGTTGAAAGCCACTGCGCATGTTTCAGTTGTTGCTGGGTTAAATTCTGCAGCTTCAGATAAGGTGCACTGATGGCCTTGCATTAGGAGGCTCTTCAGACAAATGTTATAACCAGCTGAATCCAGACTTGTGGCAAGGCCTTATCTGCCATGTACGCACTTTAAAATTCTCTTTCAGCCTGGAACCAGCGTTCCCAGCATTCTATACTTGTAAGCAAAAGATGGCTACATTTTGGCTACCATAGTGGTGTTGTTAAAGATACAAGAGCCCTGTCCTCCTTTTCATATGGTCACCCTACATACTTTGCCAGCATCAGGCAGTTACAGGAGCAGGGAAAGCCTGTCTAGCCGCTGGTCTAGCTCCAGCGCAATGCTGTACCAGAAGTGTTAGCGAAAGTCACAATTGGTGTGTTCTTAAAGAACAATGCTAGAGACAATTATTTAATATTAAAGAACAAAACATGATTGTTTTTTCTTAGAACATAACAGAAACATTAATATATATAATAAGGGTGGAGAGAAACTAATATCATCTAGTCTTCTTGAAGACTTCTTATCAACTGTCATTAACAACCATAACTGTCACAGAGAGTGCATAACTGTCATCGAGAGCAGTTAGAACCAGGAAGCAAACCTGAGAACTGCATCATGGGACACACATACACTCTTCAGAGATGCTAACCAGTCAAAATAAAATACACAGTACAAACATATTTCTAACTGCTTAACTATCTGATTCTCTTGCACACTCGATGTTGATTACATCTAACAAGAAGCCCCAATGATCCCACTGCAGCATTGTGCGACAACTACAATGAAACATGCCAGCCACAGCTGCCCAGGCTTCAGTGATGGGCAGAGGTGTGCTGAGAGGTCCAGCAGGCCTGGGTAGCGGTAGCTGGCATCTGAAGTCAACAGCAGGCTCAGTGGGGGTGGGGGTGGGGGTGGAGAGGAAGGCTCTCTTGAAGATACAGACTATTGACTACTGACCAACAGTGCCAAATGCTGATGTGGACCCTGATACAGAATCAAGCAAACAAACAAACCAGAAATGCCAATTCTCAAGCTGAACATATTCCCAGTATCTGTTGGAAGGCTTTGAGCAATGTTTGGTTGAGGGCTGCCAAGACAAGAAGCATCTAAAATCCCCAATCCTTGCATTGATCCTGTGGGACTCATTGAACATGTTTCTCTGGTTTAGTCTGATCTACTTTCAATTGCATGGAAATAAGGGAGGGCTGATGTTTAAGGCCTCATCTGTACACACACTCAGGCAGGTGGGATGGGAGAGGTCTCTAGGAAAGGGCAGGCGCCTTTTCTCTGGAGGCATGACTGTGGTCCACCACTCCATTGGCCGTGTGGAGCTCATACTGGTCCTGCTCCAGTCACTGTCAGTTCCCAAGAACAGGTTAAAGACCCTCAAAGGGATCTGAGAAATCAGTGGCTTAGTTCGGACGACACTTTAGGCAACGGAGGGGTTAATAACACACTCACCGTGGGTTACGTTTCCGGTGCTTGCCACACGACATGTTGCCCCTCCCCCGTTGAGCTGCTGAAAGTGCTGGCGTCCTTCTGGGCTGCTCCCCCCTCCTCCCTCCCCCCTCCCTCAGTCCCCCGGCCATATCCCATGATGCACTGCAAGTTCTGCCAGCTGTGTAGAAGCGTCCTGGGTTTTTTTCCCCGTTGCTCCTGCCGGGGAACTCTACGACTGACTAGAATTGTACACGGAGAGAGGGGTGTTCCCGACACACAACTAGGGTTGCCATATTCTGAATCCACAAAATCAGGACACATTTTTTTTTTGGCTAGAATTTTTCAAAAAACTGAGCAATATATAAAGGTCTAGGGAAAGACAGCAAGCTATCTAACAGCAGCAATTGTGTTAAATAGGACTTATTCCCAGATAAGTATGTATTGAATTGCAGCCTAAAGTATTTAAGAATCTGCAAATAAATAATCAGCAAAGAACAGTTTAAGCAATAAAAAAAAAATACACTAAATTACATTTCTCCACTAGTTCTCAAAAGCTAGGGGAGAATTCAATACGGAGACTTACTCCCACCCCAGTCACCCAAGTAGTTACAATAGGATATTAAAGATATTAATATTAAAATATATATTTTAACTCCAAAGTAGCCATCTACTTTGTGTTCAAGTAGTGGCTCTAGCAGAATATGTACTGTTTGGTGCCACTAACTGAAGAGATCAAAATGAATTGTAAATAACAACAACAATGTTGGTTTTCCTATACATATTTAAAAGGCCACCCCCCCCCCCAAATTAAACTTAAGGCATGATCCAACCAAAGTTAAGCACTTTTACGGCTGCAATTCCATGCATGCTTACCTGGGAGTAAGACCCATTGAACAACAGTGGGACTTATGTCTGAGCAACCCAGCACATTCACCTGTCCTGAAAGCAAGCCCCTCTGCAGACAATGGGACTTACTGTGTGTCTACTCAGAAGTAAATCACAGTGAGTTCTGTGGAAATTACTTCTAACTAAGCATGCATAAGTTTGGGTAGCTAAAAGTGTTTAATAGTAGCTGGATTGTACCGTTATGTGTATATTTTTTGTTTTTAAAATCCAGATGAAAATCTCCTTTATTGTATTTTATTCAGTTTAAATGAAAGTTTGCTTTTGTGCTTTGTTGCAAAGTAATGTTTTTGTTTTCCTTCTTTTTAATTGAGAAATATTTTTTCTACACACATAACAGGAAAGCTACTTCACGTTTTTGCAAAGCACAATTTTGAATTAAAACATCAACAATTGTAAAACCAGACATCTTACATTCACTGCAACTTACTTCCAAATAACAGATTTGAGGCTTGCACCCCAAATCTAAGGAGGTGGATTTTTGAAGGGAGTTTTTTTTGGGAGGGACTTTTATTTTCTTTCTCCCCTCCCTCCTTTCCTCTCCTTCCCCAATCCCTCCCCACAAAACTCTCTTTCTTCCCCCACAAACCCAGCGTCTCTGCTGGCGCTTACTCCAAAGCTCTGACCTCAAACAGGTAAACTCACCAAACTCAGGCAGCCTGAAGAGAGCATGTGCGTCTTTCCTTGCTGTTCTTTTTTTTCTATGCAGCCACAGGCACAATAAGATGAGACACAGTGGCTGAATTCGGATGACACAATAGGCAACTGAGGAGTAAATAGCATACTGACCAGGAGTTAAGCAGGTGGTGCTCCCCACACAACACCTTGCAGCCTGCGTTGCACGGCACCGGCAAACGCACCGGTAGTTAACAACGAACGCGGCCATGACTGACAGCCCGTCCACCATGTTGCCCGCCCACCAACCACTGCTAGTCCTCCCAGAGGTATCCCAGCACACACCATGGCCAGAAATCCATGGGCACCGTTATTGAAGCTGCAGGAGCACACGCCTCTCAAACACCATTGGACGCTCACAGGCACTGGGCAGGACACACCAGCCCTGAGTGAAGAAGCAGCCAGGAGGAGCAGCCACACTGACGGAGTGGCTGCCCCATGTCCCCGGCACAGCACCCCAACCATGGCACCCACGCCCCGTCACACCCGGTGATCTGATGGGACAGGGCACGGGCCGGTCGGACAGCTAGCCATCAGACGGGCACAAAGCACGCCCACCCGCCCGATCCATCCCCCACAGCAGCCCACACACCCATTCAGAGCAGAGGAAGGCCGAGCACGGCCAATGCACGGACAAGCTGTAGCTGAAGTGCACACCTGGGTGCCAGAACCGGACGCCAGGCAGCCCTGCCCCGGGAGCAGCCCATGGCCACCCTACACGGGACAATCCCTCCCCTGAGTGCAATAACCGCAAACACTGGAAAGAAGGCAAGAGAGGGGGAAAGTGGGAAACTTTATTCAGCGTGGTGTATAAAAATAGTTACATGGGCACAGGGCCACTGCAAAGCATGGGCGGAGTCATCGGAAAGGCCAGTCGCCCCCAGGCTGAGAGAAGGCGACTAGGAAGGGACAGCGGTAAGGGGATAGCAGAGCAGGGCACCTCAAAGCAGCAAGCGACGGAAAGGGATGATGGGGAGGTGGCTAGGGGTGCACTGCCATGAAGCAACATCAGTCCACAGAAGGAACCCCTCAGCCGCCGATCACACGGAGGGGGGGGTAGTGCAGCCACATTCAGTCACTGATACTCTCGCGCACCCGTACCACTTCCGCATGGGCACTGCGCTCCCCAACGGGATTCACAGGCCCGGACAACAGCGCAACATCACATCCATCCACCCAGGTGGCGCAGCCGGGCACGTAGCACATCCTCCTCGTCGCCGTCACCATGGTTCTGCATGGCTGCCTGGATCGCCGCCTGCAAGCCAGCCATAGCGAGCTCTCGGTGGGACATAGCCACCAGTGCTGCAGAGGCCAGAGGGGAGGCAGGCTCAACAGGAGGGCCAGTGGGCATGATGGAGTGGGAGGGCGGAGGGAGGGGCGCCTCCGCACCCAGCATGGGACAGCCCAATATGGGAGTGTGGGAACGGGAGGCCAAGGCGGCTTTGTTATGGCTTCTGCACACAAGAGAGGGGAGTGAAAGGAAGTGGCCGGGGTGGAGTGTGTGTGTGTGATGGGGCAGCACTGCTTCATGACAAGGTGAAGGTACTACAGAGGGGTGGGTGGGCGCAGCTCGCTCATGCCGGCAGAAGGGCCTACAGCCAGCCGGGGATCGGACGGCAGCAACAATGGACGCTCCGCTCCGCTCCAGACGTCAAATGCGACACAGGACTTCTCCCAGGGCTAGCTCCAGAGCTTGGAGGCGCCATGCCATATGGGCCCTCCGCCTTCTGTGGATGGCACGGCGGAGGGAGCGCAGCTTCCCTGGGATGGGGGAAGAGAAGGGGAGGGGACAGGAGGGAGGACAGCCATCAGTGACACAGAGGCCCTAGCGGTTCCCCTGCACCCAGGCCAACCAACCCGCACACCAACCTCCACACTACATGGCCCTGCGGCGTTGACTGGGGCAGTTCGCGGGGAGCCCAGCGGACCTGTAGGGTGCTGCCATCTCGATGGGAGTGGGCTGCAATGAGGGACAGTGGGGCTGGGAACGCATGGAATTCAGGATGTGCAACACTGTAACATGCAGACGCTGCATCTACTTGGCCTTGAGCGGGCTGAGCGGGCCGAGGGAGGTGGCTGCCAGAGCAACGGGAGGCAACGGGGCCAATCGCGGCATGGGGAGGGGGTTCTACCGCTAAGGCCCTCAGCGTACAGGCCAAGGGGGCCGTTACATGCCCGTGGCTCAGGACATGTCATGCGGGAAGGGCCCCTCCTCCTCCTCCTCCTCCTCCTCCTCCTCCTCCTCCTCCTCCCCATCCTCCTCTCCCTCTTCATCGGAATCGGTTGTGACGTCCCGGGCCCGCTTGGCCCGGCTGCCTAAGCATCGGCGCTCCTGCCCTCTGGCCTCCCCCCTGCCATCCCTGAGGCCCCTGCTGCAGCTGGCACTGTCCGTGGGGCCTGGTATGGTGGGGCCGCTGGCGGAGGCAGGTACTGCTGTGGCAGCAGGTATCTGTACTGCGGCATGTAGGGGGTGGGCTGCGGGGGGGCCATGGTACACTCCCTGGAATGCCTGGGCAAGCTCCCTGAGGACCTCGGTTTGGCGGTCAATGGCAGCTGTGCGCTCACGTATGCCTTGGTCGATGATGGTGTCAGTGGCCGCCATGGCCTTGGTCATCCCGGTGACATGATCCTCCAGACCATGGCGCACGACCCGCCCCGCATCCCGTATGGCTTGGGAGCATCCCTCCACAGCTTGAGTGGCTGTGCGCGTCACCCACATGGTGAAGATGCACTCCTTGGTGCGCCTAATCTCCTCCTCGCCTGCCATGCTTGTGAATAGCTTGTGGATGCGTCCCCCTGTTGCCTCCGTGGCCATGACCAGGTCCCTTGCCATCTGCAGCCGGTATGCCTTGCACCTGTTGCGCATACGGGCACACCTCTGTGTGTTGATCAGGGGACGGGCTTGAGCGGCCGGTCCCGCGATGTCCTCGCCGGCGGGTGGGGGCGGTGGCTCCTCCTCTAGGGGGGCTGCGCCTTCCATCTCCGCACCCTCCAGCTGCGGGGGGCCCTCGATTTCCTCCGCGAGCACAGCCTCGCCAACTTGGAGCTCGGCTTCCAGAGGCGCATCCTCCTCCATCTCATCCACTTCCACGAAGGTCTTGTCAGTGGCCTGCGTATCGATGGCCCACAGCTCTTCCTGGAAAGGCGACAGTTCTGGCTCCAGAACGTCAGCCACCTGTAGCTCCACGAGCTGCTCCATTTCATCCTGTTCCTCCTGTGACATTGGCCCTGTCCCCATCACGGCATCCATGATGCTGCAGCCGAACCCCTCCACCATGGTGCTGTGGCTCGCCGACCCCGGCCGCATACACGGTGTGGCCTGTGCCTGCCCTGCTCCCCCTGTGGCGCTGGCTAGGTATGCCCTTGCGGGCGGCACCCATGGCCACGGTGGCCCTGCATGATCGTCCTCCTCCTGCTATGTCTCTAGCACTAGCGGCACGGGTCTGGCGTCCTCTACCTGCAACTCCACACAGACCAGACGTAGGAACGCCGTAGGGCTGTTGGTGCTGGAGGAGGCTGTCACAGGGGAGGCGCAACTTAAGAAGCAGGCTGTCCTGGGCAGCACGGGTGGCGGCCACGGCAGCAGTGTTTGGCTTTAGGATCCTGTGGGCCAGCTCCTCAGCTTTGGTGCCCTCGCCGCCGGCATGCTGGTCGGTGGCGGGCCTGGGGTGTCCCTCCATGGTGGCGGTTGGGGTGCCCTGATAGCGCTGTCCTCGTGGCTTTGCCCTTGGGCCTGTCGGGCTCATTGTCAAGTGCACGGCGCCTCGTCGGTTGCGACCCCGCTGCCTGCCATGTGGCCTAGCACGACATTGTGGCACTCCTCCAACAGGCATGCCAGCTCATCATAGAAGGGCATGGTGCATGGCTCGACCCCAGTTCTATTATTGTGCATGACGGTCTCCTTGAACTTTCTCTTGAGTCTGTGCAGCTTGTCCTTGCATTGCTTGCTGATGCGGTTATGTCCCTGTTCCAGCATTTGCCTGGAGAGCCAGGGGTAGAGCTGGTCATGCCAGGCTGTGGCCATGATCCTCATTGCTTCCCGGCTGCCCTACAGCTCTATGAAGTCCCTGATTTCTGCCTCGGACCAGTGCTGCACTCTTTGTCTTCCCGGGTGGGTCCTGGCTGCTTCCCTCTCCTGGGGCTTGCAAGCCGGTGTCCTTGGGCTGACTGCCACGGCTATCCTCTCCCTCCGGGTCCATTGTGCCGGTGGGGGGTGCCTTACGGTGTTGCCGGGTGCCTCTGCCCTCGCCTGGTGTTCCCCGTCCTGTGTGCTTGTGGGATGGTGGGTGCTGGTGGGCTGTTGTGTTTGGTGGGAATGTGCCCTGTTTGGCTGCAGAGGTGTTGTTGCTGGCTGCGGGCGCTTCACGACCTTGGGATTATTGTGCATACCTTCGCCCGTTTTCCACAACATCCGCAGCTGGCCAACTGATGTGTTGTGGAGGTGGGGCACCCACAGGTACCCTTTGCCTTGGCATTCTCCGTGTCTTGGGGATGTTCATGGCCAGTGCGTGCTGTCTGGCCATGTTGGGTGGCTGAAGGGGGGGGCTTGGTGAGCGCCGCTTCCCCAGGCCGCCTGCTTCCGGGTGAGGTGATGGGCGAGGATGCACGGCCGTGGGGGTCTTGTTCGCCTGGGTTGCTATGCTCCCTGCTGGATGGGCGGGTGGTGCCCCTTGTTCCTGGGCAACTGGGGCCACCTGGGGGTGGCACGTGTCCCGTGGCCTCCCCCGTCCTTTGCCCTGATTTCCTTCTGGCAGCATTCCTTTTCCATTCAGGTGCCGAACGGGTGCACAGCGCGCATGCTTGTAGGAGCTGGTGCCTTGTTGGGCTTCGTGCCGGCTGCTGGGGGGGAGGCAGGCGTCGTTGGTTGCTATGGCAGCATCGGCAGCAAGCTGTAGGGGGTGTGCCTGAGAGGCCAGCTGCGTTCGTCTGCTCCTGCCGCTTGCCTCTATGGGCTTTTGTGCTAACATACTCAACGCACGGGATTACCGCACGCACCCCTCCACACAATATTTTAGTCAACTGACTATGTTCTAAACAACGTGCAAGCGTGTTGTTTCCCTCCGTTGTTTAATTCTCCTGATTAGCATACTGTGGGTTGTGTGTGCATTGTGTGTTACTCCCCACACGAGATGATAAGCAACTCTACTAATGGTTGTTTCCCTACCCCTCTGTTGCTTAATGTGTCGTCCGAATTCAGCCAGTGAATGACTTAGCTGAGCCTGTGGAGGAGCAGTGGTGCTCTGGAAAAGGCAGCAAATTGACACATCTTTTTCTCTGCTGCTGCCGCTCCGCTGAACAAGCTCAAGGCACCGTTTTGGAGGTCAAAATTTCTCCAGCTGGCTGGACTGGAAATCCAGGATTCTTGCCCAGCCAGTCGGGACGTTTCAGAATCACCTGGAAATCGGGACATTCCCGGTTTTCCGGGATGTATGGCAACCCTACACATGACACTTTAAACAACGGATTTTGGGATAAACAACTGTGTAGCCAGTTGTTTTTCCCCATTGTTTAATTCACCAAAATAGCATACTGTTAGTTGTGTGCGCATTATGTGTTGCCTGCCACACGACACAATAAGCAACACAACTGATGATTGATCCCCCCCCCTCCATTGATTATCGTGTCCGAACTGAGCCAGTGAGTTTAATTTTAGGAACCAGAGCCACTGGGGTGTGTGCCCTAACTATTTCTCTTAGCTCAACTCCTGACAAGTAGGCTACTTCCAGACAAGGCTTTCATTGTGCAGCTGCCCTGCCTCTTTCACGCCATTTTCCAGGGCAATGATATTTCTTCAATTTGTAGCCCTCCCATGTTTTCCCACTGCTTCTTCTGTCTTTTTTCTTACCACAGAAAATCCGTTAAGGAGGGAAAGATGGATCAGCTGCACAATGTCTTTTGATTGGTAGCATCAGGAAGCCTCATCTGGAAGCATTCCTCAAGGAAAGGCCGCCAAGACAACAGAGAACGGTTTCCTCGAAATTGCTGCTAGGCTTCCATACCATAGTAAGAAAGTTACTGTGGTGCTACATTATTCTTCCTATGTCTGGCTACAAAGGCAACTAACAAACCAACCAACCAACCAACCCAGAGTGCTCTCAGTAGAAATTTTAGTTTTTAATTTTGGTAGTGCTGGTTCTTGTTAATGTTTTCATGTGCTAAAGTTTATTGTTATTTGTATCTCCCCCCCCAGCACATTTGGAAGTTGGCTTGAGAGAGTTTTTATCCTTAAAGATGTCATCTAAAATGTTTCAATAAAATATAATAAATAAATGTATTTTTTTTTACATCAAAAGCCACCCTCTCAGTTAGTTTATTACTGGCGATTAGTTGCCAGCCTTTGGGTTGATTTGTTGTTGTTGTTGCTGCTACAAGAAGAAGAAGAAGAAGAAGAAGAAGAAGAAGAAGAAGAAGAAATTCTGTACGAGCAAGTAATTGTTAAGCTCAGTCCACTAAGAGCACCAGGATGAGAGATAGTTATAAAGAAGGAAAGAATGCTTTCTCAGGCCCTTTCTACACCATAGGAGTATAGAGGGAGGGAGGGCGATCCCGGACGTACCTAATACACACCATCGGCACACAGGGAGGGAGGGAGGATGATCCTGGAAGTACCTAATATGCACCATTGGTGCACAGGGAGCAGCCAGGGGCCATCCCAGGCAAAAAGTTTTAATAGTTCATTATCTCCTATCTTTAAAAACATGGGATGAAGGTCAGAAGACTTGGGATTGGCCCTGGAGGCTGACAATGTCATGTAAAGGACCTGCAAACTGCTGTGAATAACCAATCTCACTCAGGATAAATGCACTGTGTGGAGAAGGCTTAGTTTGCCCATGAGTCTCAAGCTTTGGGATGCTAGAGGCCTAGTAACCTAGTGGGTGGGTGGGGCGGCGCAGGGCGGGGGGGCGGCGGCACAGGGCGGGTGGCGGCGCGGGGCAGGCGGCAGCGCGAGGCATGCGGGCGGGGGGGCGGCACGGCGCAGGCGCGCGGTGGGGGGGTTGTTTTGGGTGGGTGGGGTGGCGGGGGGGGGGTCCGGGATTTTGATCCTCAAAATCTGGTCACCCTATTTTAACCACAGATAATAACAGATATAAAATCTAGCTAGTTTCAAATTCAGTGGGTACAAAAAGAAAACAAGGTGACCTTGACATCACTGTTCCTTTACTGTAGAGAACTTGGCTTGTTCTCTTTTTCAGTGGTCTATTTTTGATTTTTAGAAAGGAGATAAATAACCTAATCTCAGCACTATACAGTAGTAGTGACATTAGAGGTGATGAAAACAAAATGTTTACTGAACAAAGGTTTGGAAGAGACAGTTGTGTATATAGGCTGACCATGTGAAAAGGAGGACAGGGCTCATGTAACTTTAACAGTTGCAGAGAAAAGGGAATATCAGCCAGTGTCATCTGTATGCCATTAGTTCCTGGTGAAATTCCCTCTTCAGCACAACAGTTAAAGGTGCAGGGGCCCTGCCTTCTTTTGTATATGGTCACTCTAGTATAGTGCTTGCAACTTTAACTGTTGTGATGAAGAGGGAATTTCACCAGGAACTAATTGCATACAAATGACACTGGCTGAAATTCCCTTTTCTCTACAACTGTTAAAGTTACATGAGCCCTGTCCTCCTTTTCACATGGTCAGCCTAGTATATGTAGATGCTTTTGCTAATGCTGTGTGGACACCATTTTGTCATAGCTTGGAATATCAACTGAAAACATGCAAAGGTAGCTCTCCTACAGGGTTTAATTATCACCCAAGAGGCATTAAAAAGTGCACATTCTTTTTATTCTAAATTAATTAATCTGGGTTAAATGTCACCCCTCTTTCCGTATTTAGAAGCGATAGTGCTCACTAAACTCACCAACTCCACTCCTTAGGATGTGTTCTCAACATCACCAAATCTGAATTAAGGAGCCACCATTAATATATTTTTCCTGCTCCTTCACTTACGCTTTTAGGGGGAATCTAATCAAGATAAAAGGGATGGGAGATTTTTCACTCCTCAGTACATGTTTATGTGAACATTCTCACAGTCCTCAGTTTATCTTTGGTTTTCATTTTGCTTTAGTTATACTTGCTTATTTGCTCAATAATAGGTTAGTGGAACTGAGTAAATAATGTCATTTACTAGTAGCATGGGAAAAGCTGCCCTTTAACTGTGCTGTTGTTGGCTTGAATAGAAGGGAATATTAAGATATAGAACCAGCCTTTCTGTGGCTCTGTGGACCTCTTTTTAAAAGATTGTTTAAGGCTGCTTGCTGTATGCATTATGTAGTGGTAAATGTTTACATGTGGCAGGGAGCCATCGCTTGTCTCAGCTCCCTAACACATGCACCTGTGTGACCGACACAGTGGCAACCATGGATTTCTTGTATGCACATGTACGCCTAAAACACATATATGTTAAGAATGTAATTGCTGAAGCAACCGTCAGTATGCATGTAGCATGCATGCAGTATGTATGCTAATAAGTCCAGCTAAAGTAGATGCAATTTGCAAATAGTCTTGTCCATGGTGGTGGTAGGGAAACACATTAAAACAACTTTTCTGCAGTGCTCTGGTGTGCTGGCTTTTTCTCCTCTGATGGTCTATTATTTCTCTCCACAGAAATCCTGTCAAGGCTGAGACAGCAAAAGGATAGCAGCATGGTGCTTGCTGAGACAATTTTAATTCACGGTACCATTCACAGTGGTTACCGCTCAGTGCAGTGCACATTGTACTTTGCATTCAAGGACGAGGAAAGGCGTAATATGTGGTGAGGAAGGGAAGAGAGTGCAATTACCTCTTTCCTGCTCTCTCTTTCCCATCCCAACCTTAGTTTAGAAGACCTGGGCCATGAGACTGACTCAGGGCTTGTCTGTGCTTCTGCTTTGCCAAATATCCTCAATTTGTTGTGCAGATTTAATGCACACTTTACTGGTTATGTCTACATGAAGCCCAGCTGGAATCAGCGCACCAGCCATTGAGTTACTGTGTTTCAAATCCTTCTAGATTTAAGATGGGGGGAATTATATCACTTCCATTTACAGGCTATTGTCCTACCAAGCAGTGCTTCCTATTTGAAAGCATTTTAATGTGCAAGACTATTAAATTGTGAATGCTAAAGTATCAAAAACGTGCATCGGTGTGGTGTAGTGGCTAAAGTATTGCATTGGGAGTTGGGAGAGCCGGGTTCTAGTCCCCACTCAGTCATGGAAACCCACTGGATGACTTTGAGCCAGTCACAGACTCTCAGCCCAACCTACCTCACACAGGGGGGTTGTTGTGAAGACAAAATGGAGAGGAGGAGGATTACGTATATATGCTGCCTTGGAGGAAAAAGGGTGGGATATAAATGCAATAATAAAGAAATAAAAATGGGTCCATTTATCCTGCCATACGATAGAGCAGCCTTCCCTAATATGGTGCCCTCTAGTTGTGTTGGGCTATAATTCCATGCTTGTTGGGGGATGCTGGGAGCTGTAGTCCAACACAACTGGAGGTCAGCAGGTTGAGGGAAGCTACCATAGGTCCAGTACTTCCTAGTAACTGGAAACAGCTTCTGTGGCTTTCTGAGAATGCTCTGCTTAATTGCCCCTTTCTCTAGGCCTAACACAGCCAGCCTTTTCTCACAGCATTTGTCTAATCTGGACCCTTTCCAATGTGATGTCCACAAGTGAACAAAGTACTCCAGATATTGTATTTTGCTCAGTTGAGTGTTGTAGATAATTCCTGATTCTTGGAAACAATGTTCATACAACCTAAAATGAGTAGACCATCTGTTCCACAGCATTCATTTCTCAGCTTCAATTTTCTTTTGCTACAACACTTAAAGTTTTCTTGGAAGAGCTGCTGCTTGACTGCGTATTTGGATATTGTTTCCTGTGTTACATTGTATGTATATTTATTCCACTACTAAAATTATTGCCCGTTCCTGAATGAAGGCCACATAACATGCAACACAGTTCTGCTCACCCATTGAAATGATCAGTGGAGACTCTGCTCCACATCCCGGTATGGTTGCTTGGTACATGGGAGAGGGTTTTCTCAGCTATGGCACCAGAATCTCAAACTCTCTCTTTGAAAAGATCTATCTAGCCCCATCTCTGCCAACTTTTCATAGGCTGCACTGTTTTGTCCCTGTGTGATTATTTCCTCCCAAAAGATTGTTGTTACTATTGGTGCTAACCGCTTTCTGACTTTCCATTTTATACTGCTCACTTTTCATGGTTTCTTTTTAAAAATGTGATTGTATATTTTAATAGTTGTACACTGCTTTGCAGGCACAGCATCAACACCTGGCATGATGGGGCAAATGCTATGGCCCAAGGGCCCCAGAGAGCTTTCTGGAATGGATGCTGGTCACTGACAACCATTTTTTTTCTGTTTTGCATTTCTTTTCTTTTCTGTTTTACATTTTTACTAGGGCAGCAGATCTACTACAAAGAGAAGCATCGACCAAGGTGGCAGCTTCCCACAGTCTTCTTTCCCCTCAAATTTTGCTGGAAAAAGAAGATGGCGGGTGACTGCAACATTGGCTGCTATTTTGCTTGCCAGCGTAACCAGTGGCCTACTAAAAATGCAAAGAAAGATAAGAAAAAGAGACCTCTGCTTAGGCTGACCATATGAAAAGGAGGACAGGGCTCATGTAACTTTAACAGTTGTAGAGAAAATGAATTTCAGCCAGTGTCATTTGTATGCAATTAGTTTCTGGTGAAATTCTCTCTTCATCACAACCGTTAAAGTTGCAGGGGCCCTGCCTTCTTTTGTATATGGTCACTCTACTATAGTGCCTGCAACTTTAACCTCATGGAACTACATGGGGAGATGCTGTGGGAACACAGTAAATTATTTATTTATTTATTTTTAGTATTGATGAATCACAATTGCAATAGCAGCTGATGATTAAAGCAATCAAACATTAACAATACTCAATGCTTTTTTTTAAAAAAAGAAAACAATAAAAATTAAAATCAAAACCCACAACACAAAGAAAACACACCCAGAACAGCAGCTTAAAATCAGGAAGACCGTGAATAATAATAATAATAATAATAACAATATGTTTATTTATTTATAACCCACCTTTCCCTCCGGATCAAGGCGGGGAACAACAATAAATATAAACACAAGAACCACAAAATAGATAAAATATTAAAAACAAATAAAAACTAATACATCATTAAAAACATCTTAATAGATCTTGTAATAGTTCCCAGACACCCCATAGAAGAAGTGTTGAATTGCAGGGCAAACTACATGTTAAATTGATTGCATAGCATGTAGCTGAGGATACTTTTTAAAATTCTAGATTAAGTGTGTGTGGTCCCAATTTGGACTGACACCACAGTGCACCAGGAGGGGAGGATTAAATCCCTCCCTGCCATTTTTCCTGCAATCCCCTCCCCCATGGGAGGGTTAAAAAAAAGAAAAGAAATGCCTCCATATACTCCAATGTGCGAGTGTTGTCTTAGGCAGTGGGGAGTGGGGATTCACTTGGACGGTGATTCACAGAATAGTGAATAAATATTGCAGCCTAGTAAACTTGGAAATACCCCAGAAGAAGAAACCATGGTAAGCATGAAGGTTTTTTCCCTTAGCATAGAGACATCCTAAGAGAGTGAAAAAAGAAAAGAGTGGTGATGGTGTGGAAAGAGCACCAGCTTAGAAGAAGTGAAAAATTCCTCTTCTAAACATCTATGCAAAATGGTTCTTTTCTCCCCAATTTGGGAGAGAAACCAGGCAAAAACATTCTAGAGAAAGCAGCAAGCAAAATATTTATTATTTATTTATTGCATTTTTATACAGCCCTATAGCCGAAGCTAGGTTTCCCTCTTCACCACAACAGTTAAAGTTGCAGGCACTATACTAGAGTGACCAGATACAAAAGAAGGCAGGGCCCCTGCAACTTTAACAGTTGTGATGAAGAGGGAATTTCACCAGGAACTAATTGCATACAAATGACACTGGCTGAAATTCCCTTTTCTCTACAACTGTTAAAGTTACATGAGCCCTGTCCTCCTTTTCAGATGGTCAGCCTACAATACAGGTATCTTGGACTAGTGCATGCGGGCATCTTGGAAGTCATTTGCCAATTCATGGGATTGAAGGATCATATCTGCAACGGCAAGATTGATTGTACACTGAAGTAGAATGAGCAATCTCTTGCATAGGAACAAATCATGCACCATGAGTCCACAAAGCTCACATGAGCTGCAAGATATCTAAGGACATTGCTATACCTAATGTTTAAATGAGTGCCTGATGATGTCTTGTCTTTGTAGCATTATCTAGGAAACCCTCTCTCAAAGAATTGTATGTGACCTATTCTGGGAACATAAGTGGTTGCAATAGTATACATTTTGAATCCAAGTGATCTTACTGTAGGTCAGGAATTCTTACTACAGTTGGACACAGACAAAAGCGCTTAAGCCAGCAAGAGTTTCAGTTCTCCCTGACACTTCAGTTGTTTCTGCTGCCATAAAATAGCTGAAATTTTGTTGCCCTGCCATAGCATTCCTTTTCATATTCTCAGTTATTTCCTTTTCCAGCTTTCTTGCTCTGTGACATGAAGACACTCTATGAAAATTAAGATGCATCTTGGCAGTTTGGGATTTCTTGCTTCTGTTTACACATTGGAAGAACATAATTGTTAAGGGCATTGCAGGATTTAATTTCCATGTTCTCATACAGTGCAGAGAAGGACATCCTTTCCATGAGACTATAGCTTCTCGGTTTTCCTTTTTTCTTTTTTATAATAATGGAAATAATATGCAAAAGCACTTAGTCCCATTGTACTGGACCTTAAGACTCATCCATACCTAGTAGCTTACATACTAAATAGACAATTCAGACTATTCACAGATGTCATGTTGTTTGGAAAATTAAGATGCTCAAGTAAAGCATTGTACTACTGGCCAATAGGCTGTAATAAAAAAAATATTTAAGTAAAGCATTGGTTGCTGGAAATACAGACAACTTTCTTATTGATCCCCTGGGAATATATATTTTTTTTTAACCAACACTCAACCAGAAGTTGTAATTTCCCTCTTGTTAGTGATATTGTTGAAGCATGAATGATTGTCACAGGTGATGCATAGGTGTGACAAATGAGAGGTTGCACTTCCAACCCTGTGAGTCAGGACAAGTTGCAAGATTATTTTTTTGTTTATTTAGGGACATTTAATGCCTCTACTCACGTGATTAAAATAATTCTTAGCCTGAACATGTGATAATCCAGGCTTATGGCTTATGGAGAAGAATAGACCCCCTTTTCCAGGGTTTCCTTTAATCACCTTCAAACTGTGGTAAAATGCACCAAGTAGTCTAGGCAGACTGGGTAAGGCCAATTTCTGGCTTGGCAAAAGAAATACATTGACTCCAGTTTCCGGTTGAATATATGCATTCAAGAACTAAGCAGACAGAACTTAAGAAATAGGCAGTGGCTTTTTAAAAATAAAATATAATATAGAATGAATTAATTAAGGCTTGACTTAGCCTTTGAATAACTCACCAAAACAGCTTGTAGGTGGGAGAGGGAAGACACCTGCCTAGCACTCCACAGTGTGAAAGACTTTAGCCTGGATGCTTAGCAGCTTGAAACCAAAGCAAGTTTTCATAGTCAAAGGTATTCCTATGGAGGGTGGGAACTCACATAGAGAGGTTGGAAAGTCAAAATGGCCTGAGATGACCTGATCATACCTCCTCTGTGATTCTTGCACATATCCTCTAAAGCAAGGGTTCACGATCTTTTCAGCCCCGAGGGCCACATTGGGCATCTGCTGGGGTGCCAGGGCC
The DNA here is from genome assembly GCA_029215795.1 of Anniella stebbinsi. Lineage (NCBI taxonomy): Eukaryota > Metazoa > Chordata > Lepidosauria > Squamata > Anniellidae > Anniella > Anniella stebbinsi. The sequence goes on along the minus strand of JARDYH010000002.1, from coordinate 86,803,556 downwards.
CACACTTGTGCACACACAGCTGCACTTACACACTCATTCACACTCACACACTCACACTCATGCACAGACACTCAAGAGTGGCTCTACATTAAGAAAAAAACCAGCACCCTTACAATTCCTTCTTCTTCTTGGGTCTTTCCACGTTGATTATGGCTCCTTTAGATGGAGACAAACTGCAACCAAGTGATTTGTAATTGAAAACTTCCCCTCTCCTAAAAGTTTAATGAAACATCACCATCTAGTGGCTGTATTATATCCCAAGATAATTTGAAATAAGGCATTATCTCTGATCCTTTTTAAAGCAAGGTTACTGGGGGAAGGTGCGGGAAATGTCCCGGAGATTGACAGCATCATGTAAAGGACTCGCAAACTTCCATGAGTGGCCAATCATGAGTGTGCAATAAATCGCTCATGTAGAAAAGCCCTCAAACACTCTTCCCCACTCACCCACCCCACCCACCCACCAGTCATGGCTTTCCCTCGCTAGTACTAGTTGGGGAAACAATTCAAGAGAGAAAAGAGATAAAGGAAGGGCTTCCCTCACTAGTGCTAGTGCTGGCAATGGAAAGCCCAGAATTTCCCAAGCTATCACTAGCGCGCACTCAGATCCTTTATCCCTGGTCTGGAGAGATCAGAATGTGGGTGTCCACAAAAATAATGTAGTGTGGGTGGGAGAGGACAAGATCTGTGACTTGTAACCATAGATTGTTCTTGACTATTTGCAGTCTGAATATGAATGAACCCGCTGCACCATTACATGGTGATGCAGAGAAGCAATGAGAAACAAGGGTGGGTTGCGCCTGTTGGTGATTTACTGTATTGTGTGGGATTCTACATTTCAGAGCTAACTTCTAACAAATTGCTTTATTTGTCCATTTAACAGGTCGGACCTTTTCAGCCAACCTGTTAGGCCATGGTTAGGCCACTAACCCGTTTGCAGCAAAGGGCTAGTGAGGATGTTTAAACCATGGTTATATAGCCACCATTGCTAGGGATGGTACACAGGACACGCTAAGTCATGTTTCACATGATACCCTAAGCCATAATATTTAGCTCAAAATGCTTAAATACTGTGGCTTAAGGTCTGAACAGGGTCAATAACACAGTAAGACTCTAGACAGACAGTTTCAATTTGTCCATTGAACAACACTACCATAGGACTCTAAACCAAATTTTAAAATCCTAAGGCTGAATTTCACATCATTTTCACAGAATCTGCCCTGATTGTGGTGAATGCCAGATAGAAGGTCAGACTTTTTTTTGTTAATGCTTGTCTGCCCATAACATAAAGGAAAATATAATACATTCTGCAGTCTTTGGGGGTCTTGACCGAAACCATCAATAGCCTCTTTTACAAAATTTTTCCTTGGGATGGGTTTTCAGCTTTTCTTTATGGACGCTCAACACACAGAAGCAAGACAATTGACCTTTACTCCTTGTCAAATGTAACCATAGTCTTCACCCTGCACTAAGTGCTAAAGGATTGTTCAATTGTGCAGCTTGTAACTGGGAGGGAACGTGCTGTAAGGATGGCCATTTTAATAGCAGGGAACAGCCTGGTGTGCTCCAAAAGTTCAGTAAGGGTCATGTTACATATGACACTTAATGATGGGCATATTTCTTTGGTATGTCTTTTTGCCCACAGTTCATACCAGGTAAGACATTCATCCCCAAAGTTTTCAAAGTTCCTGAATGGAATTGACATGGGATTGAAAGTCTTTTTTTCTTCACTTCTACATCTGAGATGGATATCGTTTCAGCAAACTGTAAGCAGGCTGGTTTTCATAACTGAGATGAGTTCTCAGTGAGGTAATAAGTGTATCCAGGTAGGGAATGTTGTTGGAACACTGGTAAAACTCTTCTGTGGATTGGTTGGGATGACTGCCATAGCTTTTCTGTTCTTTGGTTTGTCTGAGATTGGTTTGTTCTACAACCACTTCATCTGCCAGTTTCTTGCACTTCTCTATTATTGTGATCCTTACTTGCTTCCCTGTGTTGCACGTGTGGTTTCATTTCCATTACATCTGACTTCACAGACTGCAGAGGTAGAGTATCTGGCTCTGGCATCAAAGAATATTCGCTTAAGATCACTAGACAAAAAAATAAAGTTGATGTTTGTGATGCACACAACAGCTGGTACAAAAGTTGACATGGCTTGGTGTTACTTGATCCTGCTAATTGCTTGAGTTGTGAGGCAATACTTAGGAAGTTTTCTGCAAACACATGGAAACTCTTTTATTTTTGAGCCCACTATGTTTCACATAGCATATTACATGTTGTCTTTGGATGCTCTCACAGAATATTTTTATGATGGCTTAATTGTGCCAACTTTACTAAACACATTATTACACTGTTCAGGGCATTTACAGCTAAATTAATTCTATGGGATGAGCAGTGGACAAAGGTTGCCTGAAGATAGATTGCCCTGATTTGTACTTGAATCCCACCTTCTTTTCCTACCATGGTTGAACAAACATTGTATCCTTGTCCAACTACCTGAGATTTCATCCAAAATCAGAACAAGCGGATAAGATTATATTAGCTATGCCTACTGCAGTTTGGACTGAGATTGAAATGAACCCAAGGAATGCCTTACACACTGATTCATTCCCATTACTTTCTTCCACAAATCTTACACCTAGAGACAATTGTTCTGTGCCAGAAATACCTGCTGTTCCATTTGCTAAAACAGAAAATCTCAAGAAAGCATTGGCCTTCACAAGACCTTTCCTCAAAATTTGACCATGCAACTTTATTAACTCATTCTGCATTCTTGCAAATGTGTACTTAAACATTGCCTGCCCCAGTTTCTAATTTTTTTTAAATATATCATCCCCTGGCTCAATACAAAACTATAATAGGTCTATCTTGTTATATGTGGTATAGGTTTTACCACAAAAAGCAAGGTCATGTGAGCCACAATACACAATAGTTGATATTATAGAATTCAGCTTCTGTTTATTTTCCCTATAACTCTTGCAGATGAGTATTTCTACATGAGGCTTTTATTGCATGCTCATGACTGGTCACTCATGGAAGTTTGCAGGTCATTTTCATGACTTCATCAGCCTCTGGAGTGTTTCCTGCTCTTTTTGAGCCTTATCCCACTTTTAAAAAGATTGGAGATAAGCTGATACAAATGGTAAAATGAGATATTGCACAATAATATAGCCACTAGATGGTGCTATATAATGAAAAATATAGAACAATAAAGGAAGTTTTCAATTCAAATCATCTGTTCACCATGTTAAGGGGCCCAGCATAGTCCCACAAAGAAACTGGTAGCAGAAAGCCCTAGTAAGGCTGCGAGATTTCCGCCTGGTATGGTAAAGCCCCAAGACTTATTAAGTTGCTGTTCAATTGACACCTTTTTCCTGTTCATAACACAAAGGAAGTTAGAAGCATGTTCATGTGAACCACTATTCCATCCACTTTTTGAATGCTCTATGGAAGTGTCATTGAAGTCTTCGTACTTGGCGCAAACTTTGGTAATGAATATGCCCTGCATCCCTCATACCACTGGCTGGGGAAATAAAATGCAATAACAACATACAGGTCCTTTCAAAACAGCAGAGTATGCTAACCAAGGAGAATATTTAGAAAGCCATACATATGAAATGCTCTTGGACCCATACTATCATGCCTGAAGCCATAACTTTCTGTAGGGGTCCAGCATTGAGTAAGCAGCTCAGATTTTAACACATCTGAGAGAGAATTTGCTTTCAATATGTATTTCTCTATATTTGGCTTTTCCAGTCATTCAATTTGAGCAGTAGTGGTAGCTGCCTCAGTATTTTCAGTTGGGATGTTCTCATGCCCTGCCTGTACTTGGATATTTCTTGTCTCTTTTGAGGCAGACACATTGGATGCTACTTGCACAATATCTGATGAAGTAGTATTTTCAGCATGTGTCTGGGGCTCACTAGCTATCTTCTGCTTTTTGAAGTAGTTGTGGATACCCATACCTAACAAATAGAAAAAGCTCTGCTTCTTTGCTTTCTGTCTCTAGCAACCTTATACAGAAAACCCTTGTGCCTTTCTTTCAACCTTCAACCAATCAAAACAGTGGCACTAAGTTTCTGTTTCCCAAGGAAAGGATTTTCGCTATCCATTTCCTGAGAACCTTGTCAGCACTTTTGGTTTCTATCCTGCTAGGTTACTTTTGGTTTCTATTCTTGGTTCCCCACCTGCCTGTCAAAAAGCAGGGCCGGGTCTAGGGCTCTTCATTTTAGATATTCAGTCATCTCCCGTTTACAAAATAGAGAATTATGTCTAGTTAACTAAGACCATGGTGATTTGAGAACTTGCTGAATCAGACATACATGGACCCTGTTCAGATGACACGCTAATGCTTAACCATGCTGTTTAAGCATTTTGAGCTAAACAATATGGATTAGTGTGTCATGTGAACCATGACATCGCGGGTTGTGTGAACTATTCCTATCCATGGTGACTACATAACCATTGTTTAAGCTCGCTCACAAACCATTTGCTGCAGAAGAGTTAGTGGCCTAATCATGGTGTCCTCCCTCATAATTCCTTAAACTCTTATTTCAGTCAAAGTTGCTTTATAAATGTGAAATGCAAATGGGTTTCTTAGCCAAGTGGAGTGGTGAGCCTGTACAGGACTCCCAAGAAGCCCATGTTTACCCTAGTAAGTTACATGGGATTGTATTATGTTCAGACCTGGGAGGCCTTCCCAGGCACAGAATGGAACTACCAAAGCTCTGCCCCATGACAATCCTGCCTTGCTAATGTTCTGGCTTCTGAGATATCACCAGACATTGCTCACATACATTTTCAAGATCAAGGGGAGAGTGTAGCTCAGTGGTTGAGCACATGCTTTGCACACAGAAGGTCCCAAGTTCAAGCCCAAGCATGTGAATTCTTTTTAAAATTATTTTTATGGATCAGTTGATGGGAAAGAACTCTGCCTGAGAGACCCTGAATAGCTGCTGCTAGTCAGAATAAATAATGCTGGGCTAGGTAAACCAATAGTTTGTCCTGGGACTGTCTTCCCAGCACTGAGTTGGCACCATGTTCCCACTCAACTCCACAGTTTCACTTACCCAGGGTGGCATTGGGTAATTCCCACACCAAGGAAGGAGCACAGGGTTTCCGGCAGTTATCTGGGTACTGGAGCCACCACCACCTCGCCTTCTTCCTGGCTTCCAGTGACCGATCGCTGGCTGCCATCCGCCAAGCCTGCCCCCCTGGCTCAGCCATGGAGCAAGGCCAGATGGCAGAAGAGCCATGGTGACCTTGTTCCCTCCAAAAAAATTGGGGTAAATCCCTGACATTTTTACTGCACAGCTTCATGGAAAAGCCCTGTGGTGGCTGCAAATATATGGCTGCACCATATAACCGATGCAGCCACTGCGGAGCTTTGAGAACGTATAGACAGCCACCGGTATAATGCCACTTGTTACACTCCTAAGCCTATCTTGGTAATCATGATGGTTAGAAACATCCTTTCTTAAACAGAAAGTTAAGGTTCTCAGGTTGTTGAGTTCAGCACCCAACACTAAAATCAACACCAAATGGCAGAATATAGTACACAGCTTTAACAACTGGAATTTATTTGCTTTCTCTTGCATTTGGCATGGGTAGCTTGCTTAAGTCATCAGTATATTTTACATTATATGTTTGCTTTATCTATCTTCACCTCAGTTGTGGTGCACTCTGTTAAATGCTTCCCATAGCAGTGCACTATACAATCTATACATGATTATCCATTATAGATGTTCGATTTGTAGGATCCCCCTAGGCATAGAACTACATTATCTCAAGTTCCCTTTTAACTCTAGAAAGTACTTGTGGCAATGTGGTTCATATAATTCATTTTGTATATTTTTAACACTTTGTTTGCTTCTTATGGTACCTTTTAGTAGCAATACACTTGGGGGATAAGGAAGGAAGGAAGGAAGGAAGGAAGGAAGGAAGGAAGGCTATTTTTAATTATCAATTTTAGTAGAACAACCTCTCCTGGGGAAAACCAGCAAGGTGCCAACTTTACATCCACTTTCATTGATATGTTTGCTCTCTTCTGCTTCTGTGTTCTGCTCTGTGAAGCAGAAAGCTGAACTGTTGTGTATTACATTACATAAATCACAGATAACAGGTGGAGGGTAGGGGGCTTTCAACATGCATGGACAATTTTCTGAAACAACTTTTCAGAGAATACTTTGCTCAGTCACTCAAAGGCTTCAATCACGTAAGTGCTCAGTTATCCTTTGGAGTGAGGGACAATGACAACTCCCATGCAGAACTTTAACCACTAGAGGGCATTTGAAGGACACAAGATCAATGGGTAGGAGGCCTCCCATGGACAACTAAAGGCATCACATTTTGTGTGACCTGCTGTGCTAAACTATGGCATACAGGAAACTGTTTCATTTCATCCTTCTGGTTCTTTTTTCTTCCCTTTGTGCCACTCCGTCTCCACTTTCCTGGTTAATGATTCATAGCAGGCAACATAGATATTGTTCTTCATACACCATTACTGGAATGGCTAATGTGAATAATGGATTGGATATATTATATACCAGAGCGGGCCATAACATTATGGAACAAACTATTGCAGAATAAGATACGTTACTCTTGCAAGCTGTTTTAAAGAACCAGTGTTGGGAATCCTAAAGATAAAAGATGCTCCCCATCTCCTCTAGCATCCCACATTTGGCCCTCGCCATCTCCTCAGCATACACTTCACATATGTAGAGAAGTCACATGAATGACCGCTGCAGAGTTTGTTGTGTAGACCCTTTGCCATAGCTAATGTCCTTCATCTCAACCACATTATGTTATATGTATCTGTGTGTTTAAGAGAAGATTGCAACAGCCCCAAATCTCCATTGGTACAAGGAAATTCCGACACAAAAAAGGGGAGCATTTTTTATTTAAAAAGCCAGGAATCCCTGAGGAAATAGCATGCATATAATAATTTAACTTCCCCCTCCCCCATTTCAAGACATTGGCATTGCTTGTTTCTGTATCTATACAGAATTGAATTCTGAGTGAATCCTACTTTACTCTCTAGGCAGTCCTCTACCCCTAAGATTGAGAGATACTTCTACTAGAAGAGTGAGCAGGTGTGTATACTTCTTGAGTTCTGGTGGGGGTTGCAACGACCATTGTTTGTGCCTATTTTGCAATTTTTGTGCATAAAGTGAGTTCCCATGCCAGTAATATACACCTGGAGGGGAATTTTCCTCTGGAAAGGCAATCTTATGTGAAGGAAAATATTACAAAGATAATCTACAGTCATTGCAACAATGCCACTTAGGACAGAACTGCATGTTGTGTGCAGTTCCATGAGATTCACTTTGCTTTGTTTCATCCGGTGTCGCTGCTGAGGCTGCAACTTGAAGCAGAACACTGGCAAGAAGAAGAGGTGCTTCTTCCTCAATCTCCTTTGAATCCTGAGGAGGGAAAGATACAGATACATGTAGTTTTTCCCCAGAAAGGGTAAAAGCAGGCAGGAGAGCAATTTTAAGAGGGAAAGGGCACTAAGGGAAAGAGGTAAGATGCCCCTCTCCTTCCTGGTCTTCTCCTCCAAACTGCAGCTTTAACAGCTACGTTGGATAAAAGAAACAAACATGGGGCCTCTTTATTTGTAGTTATTCCAGTAACCAGTAATAACATCCAATGGAGGCTGGTGGCTCTGATTTTGGTGGGGCTGTGAATCCATTCTGGGATTTGGTCAGAACTAGGAAAAACTCTAATGGAGCTATCCAACCTATTTTGGGGATGGGGTCAGCACCTTGGATAGCTCCTTTAAAGTTCTGGCTGGTTCACACTGAAACCCAGAATGGATTCACAGCCCCATCAAAATTGAAGCCACCAGCCTCCACTGTTAATGTCTAACTGTCTTTCTAAGGTCCCCTCTACAAGGATTCGCTTTTGCGCCCAGTTAGGCGATTATGCGCATAATCGCTGAAGCACATTTACACCTAATACCTCTGCACGAGAGGCGGCGAGAGGCGGCGAAGCGCATTAACGGATGACCAAAATGCGCTTTACAAGTAGTTAATGCGCATAAGCGCTTGTTCATATAGTCAAAATGCGCTTTAACGGCCAGAGCAAAATAAAACTCGCTGTTTAACGCGCATTCGATAATGCGCATAATCGGAGAGATAACGCGCCTCTACTCCCGATTTGCGCTCCGTTCTTGTAGAGGTAAATTTATTAAAGCGCCTTGAAAGAGCTTTAAACCTCTCTTGTAGAGGCAGCCTAAAGCCATTTTATTTACCTCAGAGATTCTGGTTTCAGTCATAACCAGCAAAAACTGTAATGGAGCTATCCAAGGTGCTGAACCTAATTTGTGGCTGGGTTCAGCACCCTGGATAGCTCCTTTTACAGTTCTGGCTGGTTCTCACAGAAACCCAAAATGGATTCACAGCTGCATCGAAATTGAAGCCACCAGCCTCCACTGATAACGTCTAATCGTCTTTTTAAAGCCATTCTGTTTACCTCACAGATTCTGCCTCAAGTAGAACTTTCCCCAACCTGGTGGCCCCCAGATGTTTTGGAATACAACCCACAGCATTCTGGATCATTGGCCATGTTGGCTAGGGAAAATGGGAGTTGACATCCAAAGCATCTGGAGGCCACTTGGCTGGAGAAAACTGTAGTACAAGAAGGCGTTACTTCAGGACCAAACTACATATTACGCTGAATACACAGCATAGAGCTGCCCCTTTATTTTTCTTTTATTCATACGTAAGTACATGGGTTCTTGATCTGGTTTGGGATCACTTTACATAGGGAGGGGAGTTTTGAACTTTCCCCTAATATTCGCCCTACACACACACACACACACACACACACACACAACGTACCTCAATTTGCGCCAATGGAGGGTTGTTCCTTTTCTTTCTTTCTTTTAGGGCCCTGCGCAGAGGGGTAGATAAGAATATATGGAGTGGAGGGGAAGTTTAAACCCCACTTTCTCCATGTGCAGTAGTCCTGTATACTTGATTGTGAGCAAAAAGAAGAAGTAAAGGAGCTGCAAGCTATGTATTTCATGTAACATGTAGTTTGGCCATCAGAAAAGAGGAGACTGCAAGGGGCAGTTCCTCAGCCACCTTGGACCAGTATACCAAGCAGACCACCTTCCTTTGTATTTAAGATAGTCAGGCAATATTTAAGATCAGCAGAGGAGGCCTTGCTGATCATTCCAAAACAAATGGAGGGTCACCATGAAGAACCCCGACAGCGGGCTCTTCTCGATAGCGTCACCCACCCTCTAGAAAACCCTCGTACAGTTTGGGAAGCAGAAAATATGACATGTCTTCAATGCCTCCTGAAAACACACCTTTTCATCCAGGCTTTCTCTGGCTGTAACTGCTGCTGGGTTTTACTTTGGTTTTACATGATACTTTTAAATTTTAAAAGTTTTATATTATGTTTTACCTTGTTGTATTTTATGGTTTTAAAATACAACATGACAAAATACGTCAAAATATGACATGATTAAAGTGTTGTGAACTGTCCAGAGAGCCTTGGCTATTGGGTAGTATAGAAATATAATAAATAAATATAATAAATAAATAAAATTAAAAGTGTATGGAATTATACAGTTCTCAGAGAGAATGAGCTCCTGAAGCTTTCCACTCATTGCTCTTCCACTGTAAACTACATATGGAACTGCAATTGACCTGCCACATTTCAGGGGTGTATTGGCTAAAGTGTTGGACTGGGACTTGGGAGATCCGGGTTCTAGTTCCCACTCGGCCATGGAAACCCATTGGGTGACTTTGGGCCAGTCACACACTCTCAGCCCAACCTACCTCACATGGTTGTTGTTGTGAGGATAAAATGGAGAGGAGGAGGATTATGTATGCTGCCTTGGATTCCTTGGAGGAAAAAAGGCAGGATATAAATGCAATAATAACAAAAAATTAAAAAGTATATGTGTGCATCCCCTCTGTTCAACCAACACTAGTGAGTGTGACATACATGAGTGGGTGGGTAAAGGGACAATTCTAAGCATGCCATTTTTTAACCTGAACATTTTCCAATTGTTTTTAAATCAGTTCTTCAATTTGCACTAAAGTGTTGTTATTGTTTCAGTTTAGGCATTATTACAGAATTCCTTTAATAGGGAAAATGCAGGAGAACAACAGTTTAGTGATGATGTCATGTAGAAGCCCTGTAAAAAGTGAGTGAACAAAGCAGTTATACTACACTAAATGCCAAGCGTGCAGGCACCTATCAACTCTTTTGCTGTTCCCAGCTGTGATTTTACTCTGATTTTTCCCCTCCAGGGAAGCTTTATTCCAGTTGTTAAAACAATAAGTAGGAAAAAAATACTTTGAGGGGCTTTTAGAAAACAGCAAAAAATGGCAACTTCATTCTGGATTCAGCACATTTTCATTCATTGCAATAGGAAAACAATAAGAAGATTTCCCTTTTATTTTCATGTTGTTTGCACTGTTGAAATCCAGGGATACCAAACATATGAAAGAGGAGCAGGATCACACACAATGCCCTTGCTCTCTCTCTCTCTCTCTCTCCTCTCTCTCTCTCTCTTTGATATTTCTGGTTACCTAATACATATACATTTTTATATATACACTTATATCTAAACATTCCATGACAGTTCCGATAGAAATTACAAGTTTCTTATTACAAATGTCTGCTTGGATTGGAAATTAATTGTCAAGTATTGCCAACCTCCTATCTACTCCAAATGTCTGTGTATGATAAAGGGGGTGATCTCCCCCCTTCTTCTTTGTTCACAAAGTCAATAAACTTCCACCATACCCTCTTAAATGTATCCTCGCTTAATTGTCCTCGCACTTTCCTCATTTTCTCGGTCAATTTTTCCAGAAGAGCAATCTGCCAAACCCTTTGATACCAGTTATCGATGTGAAGCCCTTTGCCATCTTTCCAGTGCTTGGCAATCAGCCATCTTACCACCAATAATAGATGGCTGACTAAATCCTTATCTGAAAGCTTGATGTCTAGTCCTTTATATAAGTTTAATAGTGATAAGTGGGGAGATGGATGAACCCATGGTCTAGTTATTAAACTACTCCACTGGAACGCCTTATTCCCAAAAATATTCGCCTTTGGACATGACCAACACACACACACACACACACACACACACACACACACACATATATATATATATATATATATATATATGTCCCAACTCCCAAGCAACCCCTCCAACATTCTGGGAATATCCCTGGGCTCATCAATGATATTTTTCTTGGTATTAGATACCATCTATGAATCAATTTTAACATTACTTCCCTATTTTTACATGATACTGTATCAAATGGACATCTATCCCACAAAGTATTCCAATCTTTTCCCTCAATTCGGATTCTTAAATCAGTTTCCCACACCATCCTGACTGGATCCTTTGTACCAATATCCTGAGTCAATATCCACTTATCGGAATTTGAACTCAAACTTTTTATAATTCCTTTGTATCCCACCATCTCTCGTTCAAGCACTGTTAAATTCCTAGTAGCCGTAGTTTGTAGTTCTGGCTGAGAGGGGAGAGCATGAGCTTGTGCAATTTTTATACATTGTCCTTTCTCCTCTCCTAACTTTTCTGCCAGTTGTTCTTGCCTGATCAAATGCCCATTTTGGAGCCCAACCTGCACTTATTCATAAATCGTTGGTAAATTGAGCCTACACAGTAATTCAGTATTCCCAGGTTTGGCAGTGTGAGCATGAAAAGTATGAGTCCAGCATGGAAATTGTTAGGCTTCTTTCAGACAAGGCTTTTACCCTGCCTCAAACATGGAACATTACAGGAGAGTCACTCCCACATGGTCACAAACAACCCATGGTTAACAAACTTACCCAGACTTAGAAACTTTGGGCTGGGTCCAGACTACATTAGTCAAGTTTTAGTAGCACTGAAATCAATGGGCGTTAACTTAGTGCTGCTAAACTTTCCCCATTGATTTCAAAGGAATTAAATTAATAACTTAGTCTGGATCCAATCCATCATCTGCCTAACACTGTGTTTTGATTAAGCACTCTTAAATCAGCATTCTTTCTCAAAAGGTATCAAGGATTTCTTAACAGTAAAACACTTTAAAGACATCGAGTTAAATCCAACATTAGTCCTACTTAGAGTGGATTAATGAATGGGACTTACGTTAGTCATGACTAATGCAAGTCCCATTCATTTCAGTGGCTCTACTCTAAGTAGGACTAACGTTGAGTTTAACCGATATTCATTTTCAGTTTGCTAGTGGGGATAATGTAGAGACTGGCTCAGGATCACGTGGTGAGAAAGTGGTTTTAATTCCTTGGCTTTTGTTGCAAAGTCTATAACATCCCCGTTAGGCTTTCCAAAATTAGTGGAAGCTGCATCTTTTGGACTTCTATCTTCTACAGAGCTCTTAAAGAAATGGAAGCTCATTTCCTTTTCCTACCAATAATTTATAGCAAACACCAACATTTAAGAAAATCTCAAGTGGTCCTGTTGTATATTTTGCATTGCTTTAAAACCAAGGAATTTGAATAATGAAAAGCTTCCCTATTGGAACTATATATATCATACATTCCACTGTGGAGAAACAAATTATCTCTCTGCCAGCCAATCTCAGCATGGATGACACTTTTTTTTTCTTTTTCTTTTTAAAATTGCTTTATACTGGTGGGAGCATAAGCATACTGATTGAGTGGTGAGGAACTGATGGGAAAAATTCACACTAACTTTTTTTTGGCATGACAGTTGCACAATAGTTGACATATGGGCTTCTTCAGAATGATTATAGTAGAAGTTGTGAATACATATTACAAATCATGCACAAACCTCAGTGACTGTAAATCTTGAAAGCTTTGGATTTGCAGAGGCACCAGATGCCATGGGAGATCAATAACTTATTTACCTTTGTATACCTTCTTGCCGAAGTCTAAGCAAATGTCAGGACAGGTGATTGCAATTAATATTACTGAGCAATGCATTTTGGAAAGGTTAAAGAACACTTTGATTGAAGAATGAAGACCCTCTGGGGAACAGGAAAGAAAACCAACACCTAGCTAAAGAGCACAGATGACTTGGGCAGTTAAAGTAAAGCCCCAAAACAGTCCTGGGGCAGTTAAAGGCTACCTATTTGTATTCAGCTCTGAATATAGACACCTCTCTGCTTCCACACATATTGAATCCAAACTTAGTCATATTTATTTATTTATTTATTACATTTATATCCTACCTTTTCCCTCTGATTAACCCAGGTGGCATTCATAATCCTCTACCTCTCTGCTTTATCCTCACAACAATCCTATGGGGTAGATTGGACTGAGAGTCTGTGACTGGCCCAAAGTCACACAAAGAGCTTCCATGGCCAAGTGGGGACTAGAACCCAGATCTCCCAACTCCAAGTCTAACTCTAACTTCATCACACCTACTTCCCCCTCCCCACAGTTTGCTTCTGAGGCTTCCCCCTCCATTTCCTTTGCGAGTCCAGCGTTTTGAATCACACGTGGTTGGTATTGCTGTGATACCTCAGCTTGGCCTGTTCCAAATTTGAGTTTTGAACTTTGCCCGTTCAGGGATAAATCGAAAGAGAAACGAGCAACTACGGGTTCAGGGTGAGAGAACAGCACAACTGGGATGACGTCATGCGAGTCCAGCAGTGAAAAAGTGGATCAAAGTTACAGCAGGTGTGCATCAAACCGAGCGTGTGATAAAAATCTTAGAGAAGATCTATTGAAACCAAAGGAACTTAACTTAGATCCTATCTACACTACTGCTTTAAAATGGTTTATAACCATTTTAAAGCGATTGATAACAGTTATTAACCGGTGTAAAACTGTTATAACCCATTTTAAAGCAGTAGTGCAGATAGGCTCTTAGTCATTACTTATTTGTCCCATGTAATATCTGCTCTAAGCATAACTAAATCTGGATCCAGCCCGACATGCTTTCTACTTATTGGATTTACTCCAATTCTCTAAGCTAGGTTTCATTCAGATGTAAATATATTTGTAAACATCTAAATATATTTCTACTGGAGCTGCTTTTGGTAACTCATATGGAGAGACACAATTTTTATGGGACTGAATGTATATATCTTTAGTCTTGATATGTTAGGGTTAGCAGAAATTACATTTGTCCTAAATGTGAATATACTCACAGATAGGAAGATGTGTGTACTTATACTGTAGGGATACTGTGCAGCTTTAACCTACTTTATTATATCAGTGAAGGGAACAGACATTCACAGAGTACCCCTACAATCTGAGTACACAATTCCCTATTTATCAGTATAATAATATCTATTTTTTCCTCAAAATGAGAATCATTCCAGCATAGCTTACTGAGAGTTAAGAACATAGGAAGCTTCCTTATACTGAGTCCATCTAAGCCTGGTATTGTCGACACTGACTGGCAGTGGCTCTCCAAGGTTTCAGGCAGGATTCTTTTCTAGCCCTGCCTGGAGATGCCAGGGATGCAAAGTATGAGCTCTACCACTGACCTATGGCCCCTCCAATAGTTACTTCAGATGTAAGCTCCATCAGATGCGAAGTATGAATGTTTTCATTTCTTGGACAATTTGTCTATGTTTATTGTCTAAGAGTCCCATCTCATCCCTCTCTGTCACCCTTTTTTGAACTGCGAATGTCGGCGTTAAAGGATGTCCCTAGGCTTCTCAAAGAAGTTTCAGAGATGCCTCCACCCATACAGATGTCAATATACCAGGTCACTAGATTTAGGTTAACTATGAGAAATACCTTATAACTAAAACCAATTGTGTGACCTATCGCGCACAAGGCTCTCTGTATTTCCAGGGCATTTCTGTCAAACAGAGGCCTAGGAGAAAGCTGGACCAGTGCACTTACCAGCTGGCACTGCTGACTGTGCATGAAGATGAGTGAGATCTGGTTCACCGGATGTAGGTATTGTGATGCAAAACCTTAGCTTGTGCAGGAGCTAACCTGTAACATCACTATTGTCCTTCACGGGCTGCTAAAAACTTCTGCACAGCAACATCTCTGTGCATCTTACTCCCTCCTGTCCCCAGTTGCCACTCAGTTATTACTCAGGAATATAGGCCAGAAAATACATGGCTTCATCCACAGGATCGCTCCTGCACAGACCAGTCCTGATTCTAACTGCTAAATTACACGTTACCTTTAATATGTAGGATGCAGCTACGTCTGTTCTTTTTCCTTACTCAGAAGTAAGAGTGGTGCACCCAATCCAGCTCAGGACAACAGCAGGATGCAAAGAGCTAAAGCCTGCCTTAACACACCCACACACCCCACACACATACAGTAGGGTCTTGATCCAGATTGAATCCCCCACATTTACTTATGAATAGGGGAAAAGAACAGATGTAATTGCATGCTATGTACTAAAGGTAACATGTTGTTCAGCTGAATGAGCATCTGTTCAGGAACGTTTGAAATGTCTCTGAGGTTCTCAAGAAAAGGCTGCCAAGCATTAGTGTTTAAGGTACTTTGTATCCTGACTTAAGGTAGCAGGTTGATTGTTCTTCCAATCTATGAAAAGCACATATTTTCTCCTACTCTCTTTCTCTGTCACAAATAATGAGGAATAACTTTCAAGGATTCTACTGAAGAAAGTATTTGTCTTTTTTAACACCTTCTGTTGCTCTCTGCAAACACAAGCTGTTATAATGACCTCAACATTTTATTTTTATTTATTTTGCTTTCTATTCAAAATCGCTGGGATGTTTATGATTCAGTTGCCTCCCACTTCTCAGACAAGTCTTGTAAATCTGCCACTCAATCCATGAAAAACAACATGCCAATCTATCTACTAACTCCCTCTCAACACTTTTGTTATACAAAGAAAGCTTTTTCCACCATATGTCAGAGAGTGGAGTTCTTCAGAAGATGTACAGTGGTGAGAAAAAGTTTGTGAACCCCACAGGATTGTTATATATTTCCACTCAAATGGGCCTGTTCAGACAACACACTAAGCCATGGTTAGGCCACTAACCCTTTTGCAGTAAAAGGTTAGTGAGTGTGATTAAACCATGGTTATGTAGCCACTATGGTTAGGAATGCTTCACACCACATACTAAGTCTTGGTTCACATGACACGCTAAGCCATAATGTTTAGTTCAAAATGCTTAACCATCGTGGCTTAGCATGCCATCTGAACAGGGTCAAAATGTTATTAGATCTTAACCTAACCCCATAATCCTAGATAAAGGACAACAGATAACCTGATTAAACAAATGACACACATGCTTTTTCAACATTTATTCATCCACAACTGATTCAACATTCAATACCTTTGTGTGAAAAAAATAAGTGAACCTTTAGATTCAATACCTGGTGGCACCCCCTTGAGCAGCAATGACTTCATGTAAGTGTTTCCTGGAACGGTCTCTCACTTTGTTTATGAGAAATGTGGCCCGTTCCTCCTTACAGAACTGCTTCATCTCAGTGATGTTTGAGGGCTTCAGGTCACTGCAGGTCCTGCCACAACATTTTGATGGGGTTTAGGTCCAGACTTTGACTAGGCCATTCTAAAACACGGAATTTCTTCTTGTACAGCCATTCTTTTCTGCTTATATTTTTAGGATCATTGTCTTGATGCATGACCCACTCTCAGTTCGGTTTCAGCTCACGGGTGAATGGCCTAACATTGTAGTCTAGAATCTTCTGATACACTGCAGAATTCATGGTTTTGTCAATGATGGCAAGCCATCTAGGTCTTGAGGCAGCAAAGTAGGCCCACGCCATCACATTTCCACCACCATGTTTGATGGTCGGGATGAGGTTCTACTGTTCAAACTCAGTGTTTGTTTTTCACCAAACATAACATTTCTCATTGAGGCCAAAAAGTTCTACCTTTGACTTGTCTACACAGAGAACATAGTTCCAGAAGTCTTGGGGAACATCTAAGTGATCTTTAGCAAACTTCAGACAGGTAACAATGTTCTTTTTAGAGAGCAGTGGTTTTGTCCTGGCTATCCTCCCATGAACCTCATTCTTGTTCAATCTTTTTCGAATTATTGAGCCATGAACACGCACATTAGCCAAGGCATAGAATCATAGACTAGTAGAGTTGGAAGGGGACTATAAGGCCATCGAGTCCAACCCCCTGCTCAATGCAGGAATCTACCTTAAAGCATCCCTGACAGATGGTTGTCCAGCTGCCTCTTGAATGCCTCTAATGTGGGAAAGCTCACCACCAACCTAGGTAATTGGTTCCATTGTTGTATTGCTCTAACAGTCAGGAAGTTTTCCCTGATGTCCAGCCAGAATCTGGCTTCCTGTAACTTGAGCCCATTATTCCGTGTCCTGCATTCTGGGTTGATCGAGAAGAGATCTTGGCCCTCCTCTGTGCGACAACCTTTTTAGTATTTGAAGAGTGCTATCATGTCTCCCCTCAATCTTCTCTTCTCTAGGCTAAACATGCCTAGTTCTTTCAATCTCTCCTCATAGGGTTTCCAGACCCCTAATCATCCTCGTTGCCCTCCTCTGAACACACTCAAGATTGTCTGCATCCTTCTTGAAATGTGGTGCCCAGAACTAGATGCAATACTCAAGATGGGAACCAGTATCTCGTGCGATTTGGAAGCTATACTTCTATTAATGCAGCCCAAAATAGCATTTGCTTTTTTGCAGCCACATCACACTGTTGGCTCATATTCAGCTTTTGATCTACAACAATTCCAAGATCCTTTTCACTTGTTGTATTGCTTAGCCAAGTATCCCCCATCATGTAGCTGTGCATTTGGTTTCTTTTTCCTAGGTGTAGAACTTGGCATTTATCCCTATTAAATTTCATTCTGTTGTTTTCAGCCCAGCAATCCAGTCTATCAAGATCACTTTGGAATTTGTTTCTGTCTTCTAGGGTATTAGCGATCCCACCCAATTTTGTGTCGTCTGCAAATTTGATAAGCATTCCCTGCACCTCCTCATCCAAATCATTAATAAACATGTTGAAGAACACTGGGCCCAGGACTGAGCCCTGCGGTACCCTGCTCATTACCTCCCCCCAGTGTAAAAAGGTACCATTGATAAGTACTTTTTGAGTCCGGTTCTGTAGCCAACTGTGGATCCACCTAATAGTTGTTCCATCTAGCCCACTTTTCATTAGTTTGTTAATCAGAATGTCATGAGGCACTTTGTCAAAAGCTTTGCTGAAGTCAAGATATACTATATTCACAGCATTCCCACAGTCCACAAGGGAGGTTACCCAATCAAAAAATGAGATCAGATTAGTCTAACAGGATTTGTTCTTGACAAATCCATGCTGGTTTCTAGTAATCACTGCATTGTTTTCAAGGTGTTTACAGATTGACTTCTTTATAATCTGTTCCAAAATTTTCCTAGGGATGGATGTCAGACTGACTGGTCTGTAGTTCCCAGGTTCCTCCTTTTTGCCCTTTTTGAAGATAGGGACAACATTAGCCCTCCTCCAGTCATCTGGTACTTCACCCGTCTTCCATGATTTCGCAAGGATAATAGAGAGTGGTCCTCAGAGTTCTTCTGCCAGCTCCTTTATTACTCTTGGATGCAGCTAGCCTCAGCTCCTTCTCAGCTTTAGCCTTCCTGATACCATTCTGGCACTTCTGTGCTACTTGTTCATACTTTTCTTTTGTAGCCTGCCTTCCTTCCACTTCGTATTTGTATCCTTCTTTATTTTCAGGTCATCTCTAAGCTTTTTTGTGGAGCCACATTGGTTTCTTCTGTTGTCTTCTATCTTTTTTCCTTGTTGGAATCGTTTGTAATTGGGCCTTTAAAATTTCCTTTTTTAAAAACTCCCACCCATTTTGGACTCCTTTTTTCATTAGGGTCACTTGCCATGGGACCTTACTTATCATAGTTCTGACTTTATTAAAATCGACTTTCCTGAAATCCAGAGTACACGTATGGCTACACTCAGCTTTTGCTTCCTTTAAAATCAAGAACTCAAGTATGATGTGGTCAGTTTCCCCCAGAGTTCCTGAAACTGCCACTTTATCCATTAAGTCATCCCTATTGGTCAGTATCAAGTCAAGGACAGCTGTTCCTCTAGTTCCTTCCTCTACCTTCTGTAGGAGAAAGTTATCAGCCACACATGTCAGGAATTTCTTGGAGGGGCCACTTTTGGCAGAATTTGTCTCCCAACAGATATTGGGGTAATTGAAGTCCCCCATTACTACTACATCAGATTTCCTTGAAACACTGGCAATTTGCTTTTTAAAAGCAAGAGTGGCCTGCATATGCTTGGATGTTACTCTGGGGTTCTTTTTGACTTCCTGGATGATGCACCAGTTTGTTCTTGGAGAGATTTTGGTAGGACAACCTCTTCTGGGTACAGTGACTGTGGTTTTGGACCTTCTCCATTTGTAGACTACCCATCTGACAATGGATTGGTGAAACTCAAATCCTTAGAAATGGCTTTGTAACCCTCTCTAGACTGATGAGCTGCAATAACTGTTTTTCTGAGGTTCTCAGAGATGTCTTTGGAACATGTCATGATGTGTTTCCACAAAACTGTATGGTGAAGAACAAACTCACAAAGTTTTTAATCTTTTTATATATTGTGGCCTCCCAAACTAACCCCTGAAGAGCTACCTAATTACTTAAACACCTGATTCTAATCATTCCCTTTAATTGAGCTGTTACAACCAGGGGTTCTCTTACTTTTGCATAAATTCTGACTCTTCAAGTTCTCATTGTTTGCCTAATTTATACATCATTTTATTCCACAAGACACATAATTTGTTAATATAAACCCTGTTGGATATTTAGAAAAGGACTGGTTTTGATTCACGAAGGTTATCATGGTAAAATTATGGATTTCCAGTAATTATCATTAGGGTTCAGAAACCTTTTCTCACCCCTGTACCTAGTAAAGGATTCAATAACATGAAGAGGTAGATGAGAGATCACAAGAAGCTTAAGGCCAAACTAGATGGTGAGTTTATTTATAGTTTGTCTATTATAGCTATATTCTACCTTTCCCCCAGCAGTGTACATGATCCTTCTCCTCGACAAGCTTCATCACACCTAATCCCCCCACCTGGTTTGCCTCCGCATTTTTTTAAACTCTGAGGCAAATGCGCGTCAAGCTTATGATCCCATTCACCTGAATAGCTGCTCTTTCACTCCTAAGGTCATTTGCTCTGTTGCTCTTTCATTCCACTCCACCCCTCCCCTCCCCATTCTTCTTCCAGTCAGGTCCTGTCAGATGAGTACTTCAACCAGACTGCCTTTCTCCCCGGCAAAAATGGAACAACCCTTTAGTCTGGCTCTTTGGGGGCATCGAGGGAGTACAATCCTGTCTCTGCAGAGATTCAGGCATTGTATGATTTTAGAAAATACTTTGGAGCCTGGGATGCAAGGTTTGGGTTTTATTGATGCCGGCTGTTGGGAGAGATTGCTTTTCCCTGCCAGGACCTGATGCAATCCATTCAAGGCCCTGTTCCTTTAAAACTACACGGAAGTTTACCACGGATTTAATGCATTTAGGGGAAATAATCCAGACTTTTAGCATTCCAGGAAAGGCTGGGGAAGAGACGGGGTATCAGCAGGACAGGCAGGGCATCATGTGAGTACTATGCTGCAAATCCACTGTGCAGTAAATCGCTGGTGTGATGGAGGCCTACATTTTATCCCCACAACAACTCAGTGAGTAGGCTGACCATATGAAAAGGAGGACAGGGCTCATGTAACTTTAACAGTTGTAGAGAAAAGGGAATTTCATCCAGTGTCATTTGTATGCAATTAGTACCTGGTGAAATCCCCTCTTCATTACAACAATTAAAGCTGCAGGGGCCCTGCCTTCTTTTGTATGATCACTCTAGTATAGTGCCTGCAATTTTAACAGTTGTGATGAAGAGGGAATTTCACCAGGAACTAATTGCATACAAATGACTCTGGCTGAAATTCCCTTTTCTCTACAACTGTTAAAGTTACATGAGCCCTGTCCTCCTTTTCATATGGTCAGCCTATCAGTGAGCTTCATGGCCAAGTGGGGACTTGAACCCGATTTCCCAGTCACAGACCAGCACTCTAACAGCTACATCACACTGCCTGCTCCCTTTCCCTAATGTTTTGTACACTTTATTCATATCATGATATTACAATGTATCACATTTATCCACCTCTGCCCCACGTCATTGGCTGCCGTGACTGGGGAGTAGGAAAATGTGGTACATCATTTTGTTTAAATATAATCTTTCACAACAAATATTGAATAAATCAGACAGCTCTCACTAAGAATAAACTTTCATTGTTGTTTTAGTTCATTTGTATTAATACTTGAGCCATTTTCTGTCTCACAGTGTTGCACACCATGGAAATGTGCCATCTGGGAATGCAAATAGCCCACACAATATATTAGGCATCCATAAACAAATGAAGATTTGCACAGATGTAATTAAGAATAGAAAATACAAACCTCTGGGCAGAGCCATGATTTACAGTCAAATTTGCCTGCCTTGAAAGCTCAGATTGGAGTGTGTGTTTGATTGTCAACCTGATAATGTTACACAAAACAATAAACACATGCTTGATCAGAGCAAAGTCTTCCTTAGTTCAGCATTCTGGTCCCAAGGTGGCCAACCACATGCCCATGGGAAGCCCACAAGCCTCCATGAGTTTGTCCAAACCCCCTTTAAAGTCACTAAAGTTGTGGGTCATTGCTGCATCTTGTGGCAGCAAATTCCATCATTTAACTGTGCAATGTGTGAAGACGTACTTCCTTTTATCTGTCTTGAATTCACCATTATTATTATTATTGTTATTATTATTGTTATCATCTCTTGCTTGCTTGTGGTGGTTTTTCTAGACGGACATGATGGGCTTTGCCAAGTCATGCTGTCATTTACAGATTCAGGAATTTTCTGACGATTGAGCATGTTTTAAGTATGACTGCTCCTGGTAGGCCCAGTTTCTCAAGGTATTCTGTATAGTTTTTTGATGTGATGCTGGTGACGGATGTGACTAACGGAATAATTGTGACCTTTTCCTGATGCCACAGTTCTTTGACTTCCATGGCCAGTGGTATATATTTTTCTTTCTTTTCCTCTTCCTTTTCAACATTTTTTTTGTCATTCAGTATTGCTATGTTGATGAGATATGTGTGTTTTTCTTTTTTGTCTATGACCATTATGTCTGGCCGGTTGCAAGGTATTGTCTTGTCGGTATGAATTGTTCTGTCCCAGTATATTTTATGATCTGCACTTTCCAAGATTGTTTCAGGTTGTGGGATATGTTGCTTTTCCATCAGGTAACATACAGGGCTAAGCAATTATATATATAATCCAGTAGGCACATATAAAGCCTAGGCACATATATTTAATCCAATAATTAATAAGCTAAAGCAATTTTAATTTAGGAGGCACATAAGATGCCAAATGCACAGTAGTCAGAAAAAGGGCAGAAAAGCATAAGCTAAAGATAGGAACATACAGTGGAGCAGAATTGTCAGGTGTCTGTGACCTTTGAAGCGTGAAGAAAGGCAGGAGACATCATGGGGGCTGTTTTGTCATGAGATGGAACTTAGCTAATGCAAGTAGGAAACACAGGTGTCTGTGGTTGGAAGCGGATGTGTGATCGTAGGGAACACAGGTAGAAATAACTAGACCATGACAGCAGGTCAAGCTCTGCTAAGATTGCTTGCAATTATAGAGGAAACAGATGATATGTGTGGGTGTAAAAGTGTGGAGGAGAGGGGAGGATGAACAAAGGCGGGGATTTTAGTATTATAATCAGGCGTATCGGATAGGCTGTAACTTGTTATAGGAGGAACCTTTTCCGGCCGGGAACAGGGAATAAATGGTGTGTGATTTATGATTTTCGGTGTGTGCCAAGCTTGCATAGCCACACCCCTTTTGCAAAAGGCTGTTTTTGCAATAAAGAAATTTGTCTTCAACTGTCCAGATTGTATTTTCCTTTTCTGAAACAGAATGGGCATTTCTAACAAGGTGAGTATGTGTAGTATGGTGTAGGTTGTTTGATAATTTGGCACAGCTCTACAATTCAGTAGTGACCACTTTGGGCAACTGATTTTTGGGTGCATGAAAGGGCAACAAATGGTTAGATCTTTAATTTATTGTGACTTATTGTTGCCAGGGAGGAAGAGAGGCCTATGTGGGATTTTCTGTCGTAGACTGCATAGTAATGGCCTATGCACTTTGGCTGGGGCTGAGCGTATTGGCAAAAGTGTCTGAATAATCAAGTCCACAGAGTGATTGCTTGGCAGCATGAACAGCTTTTACAGCATGAAAAGCTGTGCTTGCTACAGAGAGGGGTGTACATCATGTGCCATGATCATTAGAGATGTGAAGGCCTGGGGAAAAAACTGGAAAAATTCAGGAAAAAACAATTTCCCCCTTTTTCCCAAAAAATTTCCATTTTTTTTCACAAAAAAAAACCCAGGAAAAAATGAAAAATTTTGGGAAAATAGGAAAAAACCCGGTTTCCTCCCAAATTTTTCCAGTTTTTTTGTGGGTCTTCACATCTCGAGTAGTAAGACCTGAGTAAATGCCCCTTGTAGATGGGCCCTTTGTTGTAAAAAGCACACACAAACAGTGACCCAAGAAGTGTTTTTTTTTCTGTACAAGAAGCCCTGGTTAAAGTAGTAACAACGTCTTTGGCTCCACCTTAATGCTAGGCAGTGTTCTCTGCGTGTATCCTGGGTAGTTCATTTGCTCTGCACTCTAGGTGACCACTGCTATTACATCTCTAACACTCTAAGAGCAAACTTTCTAAACTTTCTATTGATCTCCTGCCAGCACTTTTCCAACATGGGACGCTTGCTCCTTTGCCTCAGGCAGCAAAATAACTTGGGCTGGCCCTGTTATAACTGAGTAGAGTAGGCTGTGGTGTAGAATCTGACAGGGAAGGTGGGGTCCCCAAGAATCAGAAAGAGGCACCTTCCATGATTAAGCACCATTTACAGAAGGTGTTTCCACCCCATTTTCAGGTATTTGCTGTATTTAATCCTTCTCACCCAACAAGAGTATCATGTGAATCCCCTGATCATAATGTTGTATGAAAGCATCCTATGTCTGCTCCTTGCTTTTCTGTTGTTAGTGGCAAAATACAACACAATGATATGGATTCACCCAGTTAGGGTGCCTCTACAAGAGCGATTTAAAGCTCTTTCAAGGCGCATTACAGATTTTACCTCTACAAGAGCGGAGCGCAAATCAGGGGTTGAGGCGCTTTTTACCTCCGATTATTCACATTATCGAATGTGCGTTAAATAGCGACTTAAAATGTACCGCGGGAGTTAAAGCGCCTTATGGTCATGTAAACATGCGATTATTTGTATGTAAACAACTTTAAAGCACATTTCATACAGCCCGTAATGCGCTTCACCGCCTCTCGTGAATAGGTATTAGGAGTAAATGTGTTTATCCGTATATGCGCATAATCGGGCAACCGGGCGTCAAAGCGAAATCTTGTAGAGGGGACCAGGTGAACTTAGGTCCCATTGAAAACAATGGGGCAAATAAGTGCAAATAAATTAATCTGGACACAATCGAAGGATAGAGGAGCTGATTTAGAATGGGTTCACCTCTATATGACCTTTTCATTTGTAAAATACTGCCTTCACCCTTTATTATACAAAAATAAGTGATTTTTCAGAGGAAGGGGCAAACAAATATAGATGGGGAAAACTGGCCAGATCTACACCAAGCAGGATATGACACTTTGAAACTGTTTGAAAACTGTATATATAGGGCTCCATCACACCTACTTTTTTCCTGGTTTGCCTCCACAATTTCCACCTCCATTTCAATAGCACGTCAAGCTAATGGTTCCTTTCATGTGGGTTTGTGCTATCTGTGAAACCTCCCTTTGCTTGTTCGCTTCCCCACTCCCCCTGCCCCACCCTGCCCCTTCTCCTTCCCCCTCTAGTTCATTGGTTGTGACATTATGATGGACGTGGTTGCCTACCTCCCATTGCTCTGGCTTTGTTGTCTAGTGTTTTAACGATTTAACGTTTCATCAGCTGGGTGCTGCTTCTGTGAGAAATGAGAGTGGGGTTGGAGCTGCAAAAGTCAGTTCGTTCGACATGGCATGCTGGAGGAGGAGAACCGCCCCACCCTCCTCTTTTGTCAGCAAGACCTCCTTTCAAGGCACATGCCCCCAACAAAAGACATGGTGCAAGGATGGTAATACATGGGGACGGAAGGGCAAGGCTAATAATCCCGCGTGGAGAAAATAAACTGGACTTTCCTAGCACTAGGAAAAACATGGTAAATGGAGGGGAAGAGGCAGGGTGACTGCAGGACAGGCACAACGTCATGTGAATACCATGCTGCGGAATGGCAAACCAGGCATGATGAGAGTGCGATAAAACGCTGGTGTGATGGAGCCCATAGTGTGTCCTGGGCCCCAACAGTTGTCACTACTGTAATAAATAGTTTTAAAGTAGTAATGTAGATTCTGCCTCTGGTATAGCTACATGGAGAAGATTGATTATTATTATTTTTGCTTCTATTTTAAATGAACTATATTTACTTGTTATGTCTGAACCCAACAAACCAAGGGAAGTGAAACCTCAAATCATGGTTTATGGCAGATGTCTCCAACGTAGTGCCCTTGAGTACCACTGCACTCACAAGGCCAGGGGGAGATGCCTGCCAAGCTATTTCCCCCAGCAGGTGAATGGTGCATCCCTGTTGAAAAATGGCTGGAAAGGGGTGAAGTCCACCCCCCACCCCCCATCGCAACACACACATACACACACCACGGATTTTCAGAAGTGAGGCTTTTTCCTTCCCATTTAAAATCAATGGAGCACCTTGTCCATAGGCTTTAATAGGGAAGGGAAAGCCCCTCTGCAGTGACTGGAGGGGTATGTGAAGTCCAGCCCCCACCAAGGACTATTGGGACAAAAAGGTTCTTGGTGTGGGGGGGGGGGGGCAGGGCCGGATTTACACTTGTTGTGGCCCTAAGCTATAACATGAGTGAGGCCCTTCCCTCTTCAACGAATAATTTTTTAAAAATTCCAAAATACGGGCTGTACAACTAAATGGAATTTGATAGTCGTGTAATATATGTACTAAAACGCGAGTTATATGTGTGCACATTCTTTATTTAGGAGTTTGTCAAACACATAACACAATTAAGCAAGATAATATAAGGTTATAATATATAAATTAGATGTAAATCAAAATAAGTAATTATTCTTTGCAGATAATGTGAGGCCCCAAGCTGTAGCTTGTTTAGCTTGTACATAAATCTGGCCCAGGTGTGTGTGTTTGGAGGGGGGGTGACTTTCGGCCCCTCTCTAGCCAATTTTTGAGTGGAGGGTATTTCCCCTTCCTATTAAAGCCAATGGATAAATTGCTCCATTGGTTTTAATAGGGAAGAAAAAAGAGAGGGTAGGGTAGAGGGAAGGAGGAGCCAGAGGGATGGAAAGAAGGAAGGAAGGAAAGAAAGAAAGGCTGCCTCTACAAGAGGCATTTAAATCTCTTTCAAGGCGCATTAAAAATTTTACCTCTACAAGAACGGAGCGCAAATCGGGCGTAGAGGCGCTTTAAAAATCCGATTATGCGCATTATCGAATGCGCGTTAAATAGCGAGTTTTATTTTGCTCCAGCCGTTAAAGCGCATTTTGCCTATGTGAACAAGCGATTCTCCGCATTAACTACTTGTAAAGCACATTAGAAACAACCGGTAAGGTCACCCGTTGAGTGCTCAATTACCTCCTGTATACAAGCATTTACGATAAAGCGCTTCAGCGAATGTGCGCATAATTGGCTAACCGGCGTCAAACGGAATCCATCTAGAGGGGGCCAAAGAAAGAAAGAGGAGTCAGAGAGAGAAAGAGAGAGAGAGAGGGAGGACCCCAGTGATTTAGTGTGGAGAGGGAGTAGTGTGGAGAGGGAGCACTTTGAGGTTGTTCATGTCATATGACATTGTCTCCAATCCGCAGCTTCCAGCCTGAAAAACTAAATTTCTGGAAACTCCTTTTACTCCATTTTTTTGAAGAGCTCCATAACACCAGTGATTTAGTGCACTCTCACCATACCTGATGTGTGGATTTGCAGCACAGTACATGACACCCTGCCTGTCCTGCTGACACTCCACCTGTTCCCCAGCCTTTCCTAGAATGCTAAAAGTCTGGATTATTTTCCCTAAGCGCATTTAATGCGCCCTAAATCTCCGTGTAGTTTTAAAGGAACTGGGGGCTTGAATGGATTGCATCAGGTCTTGGCAGGGAAAAGCAATCTCTCCCAGCAGCCGGCTCCAAGCCTCAATATAAAATCCAAACCTTGCATCCCAGGCTCAAAAGCCTTTTTTAAAACCATACAATGCCTGAATCTCTGCAGAGACAGGATTGTACTCCCTCGATGTCCCCAAAGAGCCAGACTACAGGGTCGTTCCATTTTTGCCCTGCAGAAATGGGGTCTGGTTGAAGTACTCATCTGCGAGGACCTGACTGGAGGGAGAAAGAGAAGGGGAGGAGTGGAGTGGAATGGAGTGGAAGAGTGAAGGAGCGGAAGGGCAGCTATTCAGGTGAAAGGGATCATAATTTTGATGCATTTCTGCCTCAGAGGTTAAACAAAAAACCTTAGGCAAATAGGGGGGGGAGGAATTAGGTGTGATGGAGGTCTTAGCATTATAGGAAAGGCTGGGGAAGAGGTGGGGTGTCAACAGGACAGGCAGGGTGTCATGTAAGTACTGTGCTGCAAATCTTCACACCAGGCATGGCGAGAGTACACTAAATCGCTGGTGTGATGGAGCTCTAAGTTAAGTAGGTTGACCATATGAAAAGGAGGACAGGGCTCATGTAACTTTAACAGTTGTAGAGAAAAGGGAATTTCAGCCAGTGTCATTTGTATTCAATTAGTTCCTGGTGAAATTCCTTCTTCATCACAACAGTTAAAGTTGCAGGGGCCCTGCCTTCTTTTGCATATGGTCACTCTAGATAGTGCATGCACCTTTAACTGTTGTGATGAAGAGGGAATTTCACCAGGAACTAATTGCATACAAGTGACACTGGCTGAAATTCCCTTTTCTCTACAACTGTTAAAGTTACATGAGCCCTGTCCTCCTTTTCATATGGTCAGCCTAAAGTTAAGGTACTCCCAAGCAGTCCTGCTGCTGTATGCCCTGTCCCACCACATTAAATCCTGAGCGTGCCTATGTGACCTGGCTGTGACCTGGTCAAGGGGTGGGGCCACTTTCACACACACACAGACACACACACACCCTCTTTTCCCCAGTGGCAGTAGGGGCTTTTGGAGGCTTCCTTTCCCACTTCTCACTATAGCTTCTTTGCCCATTCACAACAAGCAGCCTGCCATTTTGCAATAATTTTTGATCCAGGGAGGGAGGAAGCGAGTGAGGGAGAAGATGCAGGGATGGTGGGGGAGGGGTTGAGGGGTGAAGAAGCTGCTTCACTCTCTGCTGTTTCTCATTCATAAATTGGGCAGGAAAGGAGGAAGCCACTATCCCCCCCTCCTCCTACAGGACGGCAGCCAGTCCCATTGAAGTAAATAGCCATTCTAATGAGGAGGAATAGTAGTTTGATGAATGGGCACGGTGGGCTAGTTGCACTCCTATTCATAAGAGCCAGGGCAGCTAAGGGTGAGAAACAAGCCTCTCTCATTCTCTGAGCAGCACTTCCCAGACTCCACCCATCCAAACCCGAAATCCTGTATAACCAGAACAGTTTTTTAGGTGCTGCATACTCTGTTTATTCCTTGCTTTGCTGCTGACGGACCAAAGCGATTTGAGGATAAGCTGGATAAAACCACAAAGTGCATATGATTCCGTTGCCATGAAGATGGGTGGCCAGAGACACACACACACAGAGAGAAAAGACGGAAGGCAGGCAGGAGGAACCAGAGAGGAGGAAGGAAGGAAAGAAAGAAAGGCCAGGAAAAGGCCAAAGAGAGAAGAAAAGTGTGTGTGTGTGTGTGTGTGTGTGAGAGAGAGAGAGAGAGAGAGAGAGCGAGAGAGAGCAGCAAGTCAGAAAGAAGGAAGGAAGGAAGGAAGGAGGAGTGGGGGTTGAGAAAAAGAGTGAGAAAGAAAAAGAAGCAAGGAAGGTCCCCTCTACAAGGATTCGCTTTTGCGCCTGGTTAGGTGATTATGCGCATAATCGCAGAAGCGCATTTACGCCTAATCCCTCTGCACGAGAGGCGGCGAGAGGCGGCGAAGGGCATTAACAGATGTCCAAAATGCGCTTTACAAGTAGTTAATGCGCATAAGCGCTTATTCACACAGTCAAAATGCGCTTTAACGGACGGAGCAAAATAAAACTCGCGATTTAATGCGCATTCGATAATGCACATAATCGGGGAGATAACGTGCCTCTACGCCCGATTTGCCCTCCGTTCTTGTAGAGGTAATTTTTTTAATGCGCCTTGAAAGAGCTTTAAATGCCTCTTGTAGAGGCACCCGAAGTCAGAAGGAAGAAGGAAAGAGAGAGGGGGACAGAGAGAAGAGAGAAAAGGGTGATAGCACCAAAGGCGCACATTCATACACACACAGGGACATAGATAAAGGAGGTGCTCCCAACATTTTTTCTGATTGCCCCTCTACCTCCTACAGCAGCTAACTTTGGTGGTGCCCAAGGAACTTTTTCAAAATGCCAAATGTGCCCATAAGCCCAAAAAGGTTGGAAACCCCTAGACTAGTACAAAGTTCCTTTTGCTCCTTCGGAACTTTGTCACACCTACTATTTCCCCCCCCAGGATTGCTTCTGCGGCTTCCCCTCCGTTTCGAATTCGAGGCTAGCATTTTGAATCACACATGGTCAGTATAGCTGCCATACCTCAGCTTGGCCTATTGAACTTTGCCTGAAACAGACTTTGCGGGTTGAGGGATAAATCGAAACAGAAACTAAAAACTGTGACCTCAGGGTGAGAGAGCAGCAGGACTGGGATGAAGTCAAGTGAGCCCAGGGCTGAAGAACTGGAGCAAGTTCGAGTGGGTGTGCTTAAAACCGCCAGTGTGATAACAACTTCAGTGTCCGAATGTAATGGAAGCTTACTGTCTGCGTTTGCTTTTCCTATCCTGCCCTATGAGTTGGGCTTTAAATTTGGTTGCAAGGCTGCTTTAAAGAGGCTGTCCTGTGTCAGACCCCCTCTAGAAGGATTCGCTTTGGCGCCTGGCTGCCCGATTATGCGCATATTCACGGAAGCGCATTTACTCCTAATACCTCTGTACGAGAGGCGGCGAAGCACATTACGGGTTGAACGAAACAGGCTTTAAACTTGTTGACATGCAGAGAATCGCATGTTTACACGGCGGTAAGGCGCATTAACTGCCACCGCAAATTAAAACTCGCAGTTTAATGCGCATTCAATAATGCACATAATCAAATAGATAACGCGCCTCAACTCCCGATTTGCGCCCTGCTCATGTAGAGGTAAATTTTTTAATGAGACTTGAAAGAGCTTTAAACCTCTCGTGTAGCGGCAGCCTCAGGCTCATGAGGAACCTGCCTTGGTGCAATTAGACAGTGTGGAATTAAGAATCATGCAACAACAGTTGTATGATTCTGTTCTATAAAATAACACTCTCATATATTCAAAGATGTGATTTCTCCAAGTGAATATCCAATTTACATTTCAAGATAAGCAAATCAAATCAAAAATTCCCCTTTTCCCAAGAGGGTTAGAAAGAGCAACTTTGATTTTGATTTTTACAATTCCAAGCTTTTAAAGTTTATTAACTCTTTGCTGAAAACACACAAAAGAATGAATAAGCCTCAGCATTTGAACACTTGCAATTGCAAGATGGGCGTTTTTCTTCTTTTTCTTTGTCTTTTCCTGTACAACCTGTAATTATGTTGGAGCTATTGTTTCAGGTCAAAAGTGTAGAAAGATTCCAAAGAAAGATTAGACACTGAAGTTGACAATAACATGAAGGCAAGAGAGGTAATCTAACCACATTTGGTGTTGGGAGAGCAGGGCTCAAAAAACTGAGTGTTGTGAATAAGGTGATCTTGTTTCTAATGCTTTAAGTCACCTATTCTGAATTCATGGTTTCAGAATAGCAACTACTTCAACCAGAAAGACAGGGAACACTAGAAAAAAGGTTATACTAAAATATTTTTTTCCTTTAAAATGTATTGTATGTCTGTTTCCAATATGTCCCAGTATGAATAACTAAGAAATACTCCTGTGGCAGGTAAGGAAACAGATAAACAATCTGATGGCAATTAGTATAAGTTGTCCAAGAGGTAAGCTTGCTACAATATATCAAAGAAAAGTATTTTGCAACCCTGCTTAACTACTTTGTAAGTGGAGTTATTTAGAAGACTTTTGGCCATGTTGGTTGAAATAAACATTGCTAAATTTGAACTAGTAGATAGTTTATTTATTTATAGTTCAGATCAAATCACCTATAAGAGATTCAATTACTTTAAAAAATCTGCCAATTTAAGACTGGGGTTAAGGCTATCTCATGTTGGCTCAAATGCCACAAAGCCAGGAAATGGGATGCTAACAGACATGCTCCATGATCAATAATAATACTATGTAATGTCACAAAGAATGGTTGCTTATAACTTACCCTCCATGCACCCACACTTTCCTTTTCCAGCCTAAACCTAAATGGGGAAGAAGGAGTGCCTGGGACTAGCAAAGATGTCCTACATTGCATTATGAAGCTCCTCAGATATTCTGACCTGATTCACATGTAACGAGAAGCCACAGTGGCTGAATTTCCCCGCGGGGCTTCTTGTTACAGTGGCGGCCACTATTTTGATTATTTGAGCCATGGTGGGGGAACACCATAGCTTCTTGTTACCTTGAGAACCTGGCAAGAGTGGGTTGTTGGGGTGGTTGACAAGCCACCTGCACCCCTAAAACAGCTCATGGGTTCTGAGTGGCTTATGAACCACTCTACCAACCCACTCTCATCAAGTTTGCACATAACGACAAGCTGCAGCATGCTCCCTCCATGGCTCAATATTCAAAATGGTGGCTACTGCACAAGAAGGCCTGTGGGGAAATTCACCCATGGTGGCTTCTCATAATGTGTGAACTGAGCCACTGTATTGCTAGAAGGAACCTCTATGAGTTGACCCATGCCTGCATCAGCAGCTGGCAGGAGGAGCTTTAACACTTCCATGCCAACACATGAAGGTTGGGATGCACAAGTCCCCATTTCCCCTCCATGCTCAAAAGAGCTAGATTATCTGAATAGGGCTAGATTATCACAACCATCTGATGGAGTGTACATAGTGTGAATGTTCAGTATAACAAAGTGTCTATTCCTAGTCTGAGACAATTACATGTAGCAGCTACACCTTTTTTCATGTTTACTTTACAGTAGGTGCAGGGCACTGCAATTCAGATTGGGACCTTATTGTGTGGGATAGGTGGGCTTTTAAGACCCACGATCCACATATATAAATACTTGTTATCAGTAAATAAATATGATAGGCAGAGTTGGAATGGAGACAGGGTCTTAGACAGGATCTAAGTCAGAAATGGAATGGAGAATTGGAGTGCCCTCTTTTGCCTAATCAATGGATCATTGTTTTAGTATCTGTACCTAAGGTTTCTATGGTTCTTAGGCTATGCTATAGTCAGCAAAAATCTTGTTTCAGGTTTATTGGACTCCATAATGCCTCTTTAATAAGGGCTTATCTAATTCACATAATTGCTGGAGATGTAATGCACCTAATGCTTCTTTTATTTATATGTTATGGCAATTCCCAATAGTTGCCTCCTTTTGGGAGGAGGTCATAATATGGATAAACTTCATATCGGAACAGTCTTTAATATTGAATGATGTGCATTTCCTCTTAGAACCATTTACCAATTTCTTGGAAGCCAACGTATGGTCAGTGCAAATGGACTTTCTGAGCCCTTATGTCAGCCAAAAGACTAATATTACTGTGTGTTGGAAGGATAAATGTTTACCTCCCATAATGCAATGGACTGAGGACCTAACAATGCTATCAGCATTGTTAGGAAGAGGGTGCCATTGCTGAGTGGCGAGAGAGGGGAGGGAGCCCTTCACCTTTACTGGCAGGCAGTACTGGGGCCAGAGGCCAGCTGAGGCAGCATTGTGTAAAAATGTGACTGCACACTAGCCAACAGTGCCCTATATGGCCATTGATGTCCCCGGCCCATCTGGCAGCTCCTGGCTAGGAATCAGCCATGTGCTTGCATGGTGCTGTCCCAGCCCTGACTTCCCCAGTTTCCTGGTGTCCTTTGGCAAGGGCATAGACCACCCACCCCTCAAGTGGCCACTCAATAGTGGCTCCCTCTTTCTTCCTGCTGCATCACCTCAGCTGTAACTACCATTTCTCACTCTCTTCCATCATGTGTAGTTTGAGAAACGCAACATCACCTCGTTGTGTTTCTCTCTATAACCCCTCCGCCCCCCCCACACATACAGACTGACCTATCCAGCAGCAGCCACTAAATGATAAGCAAGACATGTTATCACCTCACACATTTTGATACCTAGATATTATTGGGAGAGGAATCAGCATTCAACACAACATACTTTTGACAGAGTTGTGGGCACTCCTACAAAATGGCTGTCATAGAGGCAGGGCTTGCCCATTCATAAAACGGCTACCATAGTGGGCACTGTCAAGAGAACGTGAACCGTTCCTTGCCGTGGCAGGGTGTTTCCCTTCCCGCCACCCAGTTCCCCAGCCAAAGCTGGTTTGAGCCAACGCTGGAAATAACCACACAGAATTTAGGGACCAAAGCAAGTTTATTCACACTCTACTCTAAGTTAAGGCCTTGGTCAAAGCAGAAGAGATTATACACGTAAAATAGCAAAATAGGGACTAGGGGGTGGAAAGAAAAGGAAGGGGGGGTTAGAAAGGAATGAGGTAGGTTTGGTATTAGCAGCACAAACAAGCAAAAAGCCATAAAACCATTAGGACCCCAATCAATCAAGCACACTCTTAAAAGTGCTAAGCAACCCCAAACCGAGCAGGTTATAAAACAATAAAATTCTAACTAACACCCGACTTGATCCGGCCGAACGGAGATCACCTTCCAGCACAGCCTCTGCCCCGAAGAAATGCCGAACTCCACCCAGACCGTCGTTTTTCTATCTTCTCTCGGGCTGGTCTCATTGCCCTGGAAACCAGTCCTCCCTAATTCCTTCCAGCTGAAGTTCGTTAACATCAGCCACCTGCTTAACCTTGGTTGGTACGCCTTGAGATAACCAGCCCAGAAACTATGTCAACATTCTGTTCCTCCATCACCCTCCTCCCTTGAGCTCCAAGATTCCCGCTTCCCACTTCCCGCCCAGCAGCTCCCTTTGCAGAGCAGTTCATTTTCAAAAGCTATGTCCTTCACATCTCTCCCTTTAAGAAGATGAAACTTGGGGTTCACCTCCAAGTTCTTCATCTCTCAACCCCGTTAGTCCCAGTCTTAAGAAATTCAAAAACCCCAAAGGTTGTCTTAATTCAAATGGGCCCGTGACAACCCATCCGCCAGCACATTATCTCATCCCCGAATATGAGTCACTGTAAAATCATAGTCTTGGAGAGCCAAGCTCCACCGGAGTAACTTTCCATTAGTTCCTTTCACCTTGGCCAACCAACACAGTGATCCATCTGAAGATGGAAATGGCGTCCCCACAAATAAGGTTGCAACTTCTCCAGGACCCATACAATAGCAAGACATTCCTTTTCAATCGTGCCCAAGTTCTTTTCTCGAGGCAGCAACTTCTTGCTCAAATAGGCCATGGGATGAAGCTGATGATCTGGACCTTCCTGAAGCAGCACCGCCCCCACCCCTGTTTCAGAAGCATCCGTCTGGAGCGTGAAAGGCAATTCGAAATCAGGAGCTCGCAAGATAGGGGCGGCCATCATCTGAGCTTTCAGTAAGTCAAAGGCCTGCTGACACTCCCCTGTCCACCGCACCTGTACAGGGCACCGTTTCTTACATAAATCGGCTGCTGTACTGAAGTGGGGCACGAAGCGTCGGTAGTATCCTGCCAGGCCCAAAAAGGACTGGACCTGCTTCTTGGTGTGGGGAATAGGCCAGTCCCGAATGGACTCCACCTTGGCTTGCAAAGGTTTGATATGGCCTCCTCCCACCCATTGTCCCAAATACACCACTTCCCCCATCCCAAATTGACATTTAGAGGCCTTCACTTTCAAGCCAGCCTCCTGCAGCCAGGTAAACACCTGCCTCACATGATCTATGTGTTCATCCCAGGTCTGTGAAAAAATGGCCAAATCATCCAAATAAGCGCAGGCAAAGGCCCCCAACCCATTCAGGAGCCTGTCCATCATCCTCATGAAAGTAGACGGAGCATTCTTCAAACCGAATGGGAGCACCGTGAACACAAACAAACCCTTGTGAGTCACAAAAGCCGACTTCTTTACGGCCTACTCATCCAGGCGGACTTGCCAATAACCTTTGGTCAAATCTAGGGTGGTGATATATTTGGCGCCCCCTAGCTGCTCTATTAAATGGTCAGAACGAGGCATAGGGTATGGGTCCAAACTGGGTCAACAAATTGATCCTCCTAAAGTCCATGCAAAAGTGTATCTCCCCATTGGGTTTGCCCACCAATACCACGGGGGAGGACCAGGAACTATCAGAAGGCCGGATCACCCCCAGATCCAGCACAGCTTGCAATTCCCACTCAGTAGTAGCGGCTTGAGTCCCGGTAGCTCTATAAGGACAAGAACGAATGGGGGGATGTGTTCCAGTCTGGATAGAATGCTGAGCTAAGGAGGTTCGACCCGGAGTGGTGGAAAATAGGCCCTTAAACTCTTCCAGCAAAGGCTGGAACCCCCTCTGCTGTTCCGGAGTAAGGGTCGAGGGGAGGATCACCTGGTCCACCCCTCCCAGTTGTTGACAGTCCGCGAGAAGGTCTAAAGGCTCTCCGACCTCCTCAGGCTCTGGCTGTAATTCAAAAACAAAGTTCTGCCAATCAACATAAAGTTTCAACATATTCACATGAAACACCTTAGGTTGTCGGGGGGTGTTAGGGAAGTCCAGGAGGTAATTCACTTCCCCTAGTCTCTGCTTCACCACCAGGGGATCCTCCCACTTTACGGTTAATTTGTCCGGCTTGAGTTGTTTCAACACCAAGACCAGATCCCCCGGATGAAACACCCGCACCCTGGCCTTTCGATCGTACCAGGTTTGTTGAACCGCCTGAGCCTGGCCAAGATGTTCCTGGGCCGCCTCCTGCACCCCTTGTAGAGTCTGTTGAAGATTGCGCATAAAAGTCACCACCGAGGGAGAAGCCGTAACCACTGGTCCCTCCCATTCTTCCCGCAACAGGGTGAGGGCCCCCTGAATCTCCCTCCCAAACATCAACTCATTAGGTGAAAATCCCAAGCTCTCTTGAGGGGCATCTCTATAAGTGAACAACAACAGGGGCAACCCCTGATCCCAGTCTGAAGGATGGTCCACTGCATACGCTCGGATCATTTTCCCCAAAGTTTGGTTTAAACGTTCCACCAGGCTGTTGGTCTGATGATGATAGGTTACTGAGAAGGAATGTTCCACTCCGCCAAGTTCCCACATCTTCTGGAACAGCTGGGACACAAACCCGGGTCCGCGATCCAATAAGACACCCCGGGGCATTCCTAGGCGGGCTCAAATAGATAACAAAGCTTTAGCCAGCGCAGAAGCAGTAATGGACGACAAAGGAACCGCCTCGGCGTAGCGGGTAGCGAAATCAATAACTGTCAACACAAACCGCTTCCCAAAACGGGTTGGTGGATTGAAAGGCCCTAGCACATCCAGTCCAATACGTTCAAAAGGTGTTTCTACTATGGGTAATGGTTATAGCGGGGCTCTGGGGTGATCTCGGTTGAACCCCACTCTCTGGCAGACATCACAAGAACGGCAGTAATCCTTCACCACCTGGGCCACCAAGGGCCAATAAAACTCCTTAGACATTCGACTCAGAGTCCGCTTGCGCCCCAGATGTCCTCCCCAGGCTGTAGCATGGGCTAGCTGGAGAACGGGCTCCCAGAAGCCGCGAGGCACCACCAATTGCCAGCACACCCTCCACGGCTGCTCCATGCCTTTCGGAGCAAACTCTCGGTAGAGGGCTCCATCTTGCCAGAAGAATCAAACAGGGTGTTGGGGGGGGGGTCACTGCTACCACTCCTTTCTCAGCCTCCTCACAGCATTCCTGAAGGGAGTCATCACCACGCTGAGCTGCCTTGAAGGCAGAACTAGGGGCGCCTGGTGTCATCTCCAATCCTTTTTTCTCTTGCTGGACCGAGGGTTCTGCTAGACTCTCCTCCACTCCCTCACTTGGGTCGCGACTCGCCGGTTCTTTGGCCCCATCCACTCCTTTCACCTTCTCCCGAGCCCTTGGGGGAGCGGAAGACTGGGTGGCCATCTGGCTCCGGGGAATCGCTCCCATAGTGACCGCCAAGTAAGCAATGTCATTCCCCAGCAAAATGGGCCAAAGGGAGTTGTTATGGACCAAGAAAATCATGTCCCCCTTCCATCCTCAGTATTCAGTGGTGATCCGAGCCAGAGGCAGCGTAATAGGGGGGGAACTATAGGGAGTGACTGTGAACGTCTGGCCTTTTAAGATTTGGTCAGGCCGTACGTATCTTTTGTCCATGGCCGAGATCGCAGCTCCCGAGTCCCTCCACCCATGACACGCCTTCCCGTTAAGGGTAATAGACTCACAGAACTGGAGCTGGCTCCACTGGATCTGGCCCGGCTGGACAAGCCCCAACGATGCATCTTCATCCGCCTGACGACTCCCTCTAGCCGGGCGCGGTGCTGGCCTTTGCCTGCTGGCTGGATTTGGAGTGACTGGCAGCAGGGTCGCCTTCTCTCCACTGGATGGCCCCTCACTGTCCTCTTCCCAATCCGATGCCTTGGCTGCTTGGGCTGAGCGAAGTCGCGGCTCCACCGACCCCACTCTCGGAGTGCCTTCATGTGTCTTTTTCTCCTGTAGCTTAGGGCACTGTCGTTAGAAATGTCCTTCCTCCTTGCAATAATAACAGCCGGTGGGTGAGGGGGTAGAAGCCATTTTTGGAGTTGGTTCCCCTCCCTTCTTCTCCCCTCGCGCCGGCCACGGACCCGATCCGGTCACCTTTCCCGCTCCCTGAAGAATCCCACTTCCTCCAGCTGGGGCTCCCACCTTCTTCAGCCAAGTGGGCTTGGTTGTTTCTCGCCTCCGGTACACTCCCATCTGATCGGCCAACAACGCCACTTCTCGCAGAGACGTGGGGCGGTGATCATTGACCAGAGCTGCCAGCTCCTCCGGCATAGCCGAAAAGAATTGTTCCAGCGCCAGCATTTCATGATATTTCGCCACGGTAGTAGCCCCCATAGCCTCAACCCATAAATCCAGGGATTTCTCCACTCAAGCTGCTAGAGCCATAAATCCTTCCTGGGGCCCCGCTTTCACAGCTCGAAATCTCTGCCAGCAGTTCTCGGCGGAAAGGGCAAACCGCCGTCTCACAGTCTCTTTAAATTTCTCATAGTCATTCACCTCCCGCCGAGGAACAGTGCCCAACAGGTCTGCCAAATCTCCGCTGACCTGAGCCTGTAGAATGGCCATTCTTTGGGTCAGACTGACCTCTTGGTCATCACACGCCAACTCAAACAGGGTGAAGAAAGCCAATACATCCTGTCCCTCCTTGTAACTGGGAAAAAGTTTTCGGTCAAGGCGGCTGCCTTTGAACTCAGGGCGCTGCTCCTGGACCTGAAGCTGTAATTTATATGCCTCCATCTGTAGCTTTAACGTCTCCAGATGCTGCCTCTGAGCCTGTCTCTGCTGTTTCATGAGGTCCTGCATTGCCCTTTTCCATTCCTCCATGCTGTCTTCCCCTTGGTTGCTGTGTCATGAGTCAGTCTGAAGAATCTTCCTCTGAGGAGGAAGAAATGGCAGAGACTGCAGCTTCACCCATTCCCCAGGACTTACCGGAGGAGGAGGAACGGCAGGGAGGTTCCTCAGAAGAGCTCCAGGAAAGCCACCTTCTCCCACCCCCTGTCTCTAATGAGGAAGATTCTGGGCCTGAAGGGGTTTGTCTGGTAACTCCCCAGCAGAGGCGGCGGCTCAAGCGTGCGGAGCAAGCGCGTCCCACAAGACGCAGCATGAGATTACAAAAACAGAGCACAGCTGACGCAAGCCTTAAATAAGATTGCGAAGGAATAGGACACAGCTGTGGGCAGACGCAAACGGGTGGAGGAGTGAGCAGAGATTTCGTTGGGAACAACCGACGTATTCGGCTCCTGAAACCCCCGCGTACTTCTGGCTTGCAACTTGTGGACTGAACACTCGGCTTGACTGTTGACTCTGGTCCCTGGACTTCGCTCATACCTGGTTTGACGTCCGGCTTCGACATTTGGACTGACTGAATCTCTGGCGTGACCCTGGCTTTGGTAAATGGACCTTGTGGACTTCTTAAAGTGATTTTGGATCCTGGAACGGGACTGAGGATTTCTCTGCCTTGCAGTGTAAGTTCGGCACTTTACGCAGACCAGGGGGTTAATCTCTGGAGTATAAATAAAAACCTTCAAACAAATAAGTGCTGGCGTCCTTCCCGGACATTCTTTGTTAAGGGGGTTGGCTGGAGTCCCAGACCCTAGACTGTTGAAATACGACACGCTGCCACTGTCACTGTCTAGTGGCTGGGTCACCAAAGGAACAGCAGCCAGTCCTGGAGCGATAGGGCTAGGGCTGGGGCCAACCTCCGACACTACCTCCGAAGCTGGGCCTCTGGCTTCTTCCTCCTCCGCCTTCCACTCCTCCAGAGCGGCTTCCCCCAGCTGGGCAGCTATTTGTCCTTCATCGCCTTCCCAGCAGACTGTTAGCTTCGCTCCTGCCAGCGGCGTCTCCATTGCCGCTTGTCCCCAATGCGGGCCAGGCACGGGTGTCTCTTTTTCTCCTGGCATCCCTAACTATCCAACTCCCAGTCGGTTTAGGGAAGCCCCAGAATTTACAACCCCGTGGTGCCTGATTCTCCCTTTGTTATTTCCAAAGCTTGGCTCATAAATCCCCACCACTGATCACCATGTCAAGAGAACGTGAACCGTTCCTTGCCGTGGCAGGGTGTTTCCCTTCCCGCCACCCAGTTCCCCAGCCAAAGCTGGTTTGAGCCAATGCTGGAAATAACCACACAGAATTTAGGGACCAAAGCAAGTTTATTCACACTCTACTCTAAGTTAAGGCCTTGGTCAAAGCAGAAGAGATTATACACGTAAAATAGCAAAATAGGGGTTAGGGGGTTGGGAAGGAAAGGAAGGGGGGTTTATAAAGGAATGAGGTAGGTTTAGTATTAGCAGCACAAACAAGCAAAAAGCCATAAAACCATTAAGACCCCAATCAATCAAGCACACTCTTAAAAGTGCTAAGCAACCCCAAACCGAGCAGGTTATAAAACAATAAAATTCTAACTAACACCCGACTTGATCCGGCCGAACGGAGATCACCTTCCAGCACAGCCTCTGCCCCGAAGAGATGCCGAACTCCACCCAGACCGTCGTTTTTCTATCTTCTCTCGGGCTGGTCTCATTGCCCAGGAAACCAGCCCTCCCTAATTCCTTCCAGCTGAAGTTCGTTAACATCAGCCACCTGCTTAACCTTGGCTGGCACGGCTTGAGATAACCAGCCCAGAAACTATGTCAACATTCTGTTCCTCCATCACCCTCCTCCCTTGAGCTCCAAGGTTCCCGCTTCCCGCCCAGCAGCTCCCTTTGCAGAGCAGTTCATTTTCAAAAGCTATGTCCTTCACAGGCACGATGCATCACAAGATGCTCATTTCCCAAAAGGCAAACTGATGAGACACAAACAAAAGTAACCTGCCCAAGAACCTAGAGAACAAGGCAGAGGTGAGGTCTGAGTTTCAAAACACAAAACCACTTTTTTGAACCCAAATAAAGATGGTGCTGGATGGCAGCACTTTGCTTTGCAGCCTAGCAGCCTCCCAGTTTACACACACACACACACACACACACACACACACACACACACACTTTTAAATGCAGAAATAAAAAATCAGGAGGAGCAAGGTGTCTAGCGGGTACCGAGAAAGGTGTTTGCAGGTACGTCAAGGGGAACAGCTTCCCAAGTTCAATATACAACTGACAGAATTTTTTTTAAAAAGATCAGGAAAAATAATAATAAATGTAACATGAACCCCTGAATAGTCTAGAACTCAGCAGGCTGAGCCAGAACAGAAAAAAGGAAAACTTTAAGGAAAAAGTTGTTCCTGTCTTACCAAACTAATGGGGGGGAAAATGTTGAGTGAAAGGTTAATATCATGAAATCTGAGCCGTGTGTGTGTGTGTGTATACATGTGTGTGTTCTGGACGTGAAGGTGCTTCAGGGCAGAATCTAAATGTGAGCTCAGATGTTTGGGAATTCCTTTTCATGATTTTAACATTCAGAGTGCACAGCACCAAGCAGATGTTTTTGTAACCATTTGATCAGTGGGGATGGCACAGGTAGATGGGATAGCTCTTTTAAAATACACGACTCGAAATGTCAAGAATGTGTAAAAAATCCAAAGGAGGATTCTGGTTACTGACAATACGAGAAACATGTCTTATGTAGGAAATACAGGCCGGCATTGTCCTTCCTCTCAGATGAAGAATGAAAAGCAGCCATACTTTTAATAACAGCAACAGCAAATATGAAAAGCAGCCGCAGGAGGCTAAAAACAGGAGTGGAGAACTGTGGCAGGGGAAAGGGGCTGCTTTACATGTTCCCACCCTCCCATTTGCTTGCTGAAAACTGCCCCCCCCCCAGCAGCTCATGGGTAGAACATACAGGGACCCCTTATCTTTTTCCTTGTGGTTTAAAAAGCATCTGGGGGTGATTTTGAACAAATCAGCTGGAGGGGAAAGGGCTAAGGAGCCTTGCCTCCCCGCTGGTCCTCCACTCCTGACTTCAACCTCCCACGGTTGCTTTTCATTTGAAAGAAATTGGGAGGAGGCATCACGGAACTACCCATCATGTACAGAGCAAACAGCAATGAGTGAGTGTCCTCACTATCTGCCCTGTGGTTACACACTTCTTTTGAAACATCCAGACCTTTCTACTATCAGAATGGACCTATTTTCTTTTAATTTGACCAGTAAAGCTGTTCTTATCGATGGCTATCAATGCCTGGAATTAAAGAGCTTGACTGAAAGGGCTGATTCCAGAAAACCCAAACATTTCCCAGAGAGTGGTGCGGTTGGACAGTTGCCAAGACCCCCTGCTCCAACTGCATGCCCTGCTCGCTTTGCACAGGGCACCCCGGAATGATGGCAGGAGACATTTCTTGGCCTGCACCAGGGGTAGGCAAACCTTTTTATCCCCAAGGGCCACACGTAGTGGTGGACAGTGGGTTGGGCAGCATGTTGGTGGAGTGCATGGCTGGATTCTCTCCCTGTTCTTCTCCCTCCTCCACCACTTTCTTTCATATACCCTTCCCTCCACTCAGTTTTTGAGTTGCCTCCAGCTGGAATTAGCTGGGGAGCAGGAAGAGGACTGCAGGCCACACAAAGGTCAGCTGACAGCTGCAGCCCTCAGATTGCCCATACGTGGTCTGCATGCTCCATCTCTTCCAGGTAAACAGGGCACAAAGGTGCCTTGAATAATGTCCCATCCAATCCTAGAACCAACACTGGAGATCCCCAAAAGGGGACTACTATGTGTCTGGGCAGGAAAACACAAAGTATACCTCCCAGGTGCCTTGCAGTATGCAAGTCCTTCCCCTGTACGTGTCCCACCTGTCATAATAATGGGCATTTTGATAACTGTGAATGAAGCCCATCTAATTTGGGTAATGCAAGGAGAATGGTTTATGGGTTGATTTTCTCTTGAAAATCAATTCAAATACATTTAAGTGAGCTTCTTCTTCTTGTTGTTCTCGTTCTCCTCCTCCTCAAGTGGCAGATTATTCCATCACACAAGGGACACCTTTATGAGATGAAGTATGTTTGTGTATTTCCTTCCACCATTGGCTTCTTTTAGCCACGTTATATTCCCTTTCTGCGTTTATATCAGGCAAGTAGCAAAATCTGTATTGGTTTGTAGACCATGTTAGGGAAATGTTGCACAATGATACCTGTGATATATGATG
Source organism: Anniella stebbinsi (assembly GCA_029215795.1). NCBI lineage: Eukaryota > Metazoa > Chordata > Lepidosauria > Squamata > Anniellidae > Anniella > Anniella stebbinsi. The sequence continues at coordinate 86,760,637 of JARDYH010000002.1, read as the reverse complement.
CCATCATAGGAAAACTAGCTAGTGTTACAACAGACCTTCATCTTAATTATGAAAATTTTAAAATTTAAATGTAGGGCTGAGCATACAAAATAAAGTGCAGGACCATCTGTTGGTTTTCCATCTGTGCTCATTTGCTAAATACATACTGCCCCCCAGCCCCCCTCTATTTATAACCTTCCCTTGAAAACAAATATGACTAATGTGTTGCAAACTAAAGTTAGTTGTTTATGTGTGGATCTTTGTTTTTTTGTTAAATAGAGATGGCTGTGTGGCTTTTAGTAACTGATAGCCTCCTGTGACTTTGCATGCATTTTTATGGCTTTGACTCCTATGAAAATCTTCATTTTATGCTGTTTCATTTACAGTAATAAATAACCTCAAAGGGGACTAAGAGCAACCCAAGTAAGATCATGTTCAAATTCAAGATACCCATTTAATATCTTGAAGGCAAATATCACTGGCAAATTAAAAAAAACCATACTAAAACCAGTTAAAACCAGCATAACAATGCGAAATATTACAGTTACAATGGTTCTCTATTTCTCTGCTACTTGGTTGTTTCCCCGTCTTTACTTGAAAGTGTATAACAAACTAGGCTCTCTGCTCCTCAAATCAACTACGCCTCAACAAGCATCTAAAAAGGACCTTGCCCCCATCTTTTCCATTACAGCAGGCCTGCAAAAACTAACAGACCAGACTAGCAACCCACAAAGCACCACATCTTCCCTTAAAACCGTCTTCCCCCTTTCACAATTCTCATAGCTTCCTAGCTAAGGAGCAAGGATATACAGTTCTTAATGGTTTCTCCATACCAACTCAACGACTTTTCTCTTCAAGAGAGAAGAATCTGATTTGTTGTCATTTAGATCCTGGTTTCCAGCCAAAGCTCAACACCTCATCTCCGTTCTCAAGGTTTTCCTTTGCAGGAAGCAAAGCATATGGCTCAAAGAAGCAGATGTTCATCTGTAGGCTGACATGGTCCTTCTCCAACTTCTGGCTGAGCAAGGAAAATGATTAATAATTGAATGACTATGCCATAAGAGAGAAGGCTCTCTCTTGAGAATCCCAGGAGAGATTTGGGATCCAAGCCATAGCTTCATTCTCAGAAATTCGTGAACTGTCCTCTTGTTTCTTATTTTATCTTTACAGCCCTACAAGGTAGGAGAGAAAGGGAGGAAAAGAACAGGGTTTGGAGGGAGGGAGACCAAGGAAAGCTATCCTCTCTGAACATCATGAAGGATTAGAGACTTGAACCCAGGTCCCTTTTTCAAAAATATATAAATGTGTTATCACATTTTATCCTTATAGCAACAACCCTACAAAGTAGGATAGGGTGTGAAGGGAAGGAGAGAAAGATTGAGACCAAGAAAAGCCATCTTTTCATGAGTAATGAAGGATTCAAACCCAGGTCTCCCATGTCTAAATCCACCTGCTTAACAAGGGAGAATGGACCAGAAAGGGCAGCCATTGGTGGCCTGTAGTCCTTGATTTTAATTCAAGTATTTGCACTTTTCAACTTCAAAAAGAAATGTTTTCAAGACTGCGATGCTGGACAGTGATTCACAACTCGGAAGTAACTCCATTACAAACAAGAAAGTAATATTCTGAGTAACGTGTTTGGAGTCATACGTTGCTTGATTCTTCAGAAGTAAATCCCTTTTTTATTATTTTTTTTGCTGCAATATACTGCCAAATAAGTGTTCATAGGTTGCAGCAGGAATGATTTTATATTCTGTGGAGGAATATTGTGTCGGACCTTTTCAGGCCTCTCTCCTCCCACCCAATCCCTGCGCAAGGTGGCAGCCCTGTGGGACATTATGAGATTTTTCTGCTCTCCTCAATTTGGCCTCCTGCCCTCACCAAAGTGGTAGCACGGCAGGCATGTGGGGCCTCCCTGCCATGAGTAAAGTGTCTTTCCTGACCTCTTCTCCTCCTTGCTATAAGTCAAGCAACAGTGACCACATAGGTAACCTTTCCCAGCTTCATCTCCTGCCTGACCTCCTTCTGCCTTTCTCACCAGTAGCAGTAGTATAGCAGAAAGTCCCTCTTTCTCTAAAACCCCAAGGATGGAGTATTCTATGGCTCGGTTTGGATGTAACACTAAATCATAATTTAGCACTATGTGAATCAGCCTCGGCTTTACGTGCTTCCCTTCTCCCCCTTGCAGTGGTGCAGCTAGGTAATTTTAGACCTTGAACTTAATGGTCCAGCACTAGTTGCACCACAGTCTCTCTGGCACAGCCACAGCCAGACTAAACTAAAGTAAATTAAATCTACGATCCAATTTTAAACTAACCAGAGAGCCTTCTTATATCTCAACTGCAAACTTTGGTTAGTTGTGGTTTGTTGAAACAATCCAGGATCATAAACCACAGTTTGATCCTGGCTTGTTTCAATAAACCACAATTTAATCTGGGGGTAGATTTCAAACTTGTGGGTTCTACTTTTTAAAAAATATCACCCTGAGATCCATCAACCAGGGCTAAATGCAAAAGATATACACTTAGAATGGAATTAAAGGATTCTGAGCCCAGGAATCTGTTTTGAGTATCAGAACTGAATTGAGCTCTCTGTCCTTCCACACAAAAATCTAATTGTGGTAACCTCACATTTTCTTCATTTCAGCAGTATAATTTAGGGTGGGGGAGTCATTTAGTTAACACTTTTATTAAACTATTGGGGGTCAGAAATCCATGCTGATCTACTGTAAATCACCTGGCCACGCTTATCATGTCATCTTAAACAACTCTCAAATAACCATACAACAGTCCATGGGTTATTTGAAGATTGATTCAGGGGTTATTTGAGGGTTGAACAGCCACCATATAGACATGAACAATGTTTTGCCTGTCCAAGACCTAGCCCTCATATTTCTATACCTACAGATTATTACTTATGTAAACTGCCCAGAGAGCTTCGGTTATGGGGCGGTATACAAATGCAAATAATAATAATAATAATAATAATAATAATAATAATAATGCAAATATCACTTAATTAAAATGAATATCATTCCACAACATAAATACATAAAATACAAACTGAACCTCTCTCTTCATTGGGCCACAGATCTCTTGTTCCAGAAACTGCTTCATTTCAATGAATAAGGTCCAGACCCAGAGCTTGGTAGATTTCACCTGTAATTTCCCACCATCAGCAACAAACAGGCTGTCCTGCTTCAGAACATTGCGTACACTTACAAATAAAGAGATAATCAGAACAGATGCAGAAGATATAAAAAAGAGATAGCCTACTGAGCTTGAATGCTTAGAACAAAAAAAAATTGTGAGTACTTGCTAACAATTTAATCATGATGCCCTCTGCCCCTACCTTCGTTTCAGACCATATGGCAATTACAGAGTATGTTTCTAAAATACTAAAAAAAAAAAAAACAACCCACCACAAAATCTGTATTTACACCACATTTCTGCAATTCTCCCCCTCAAATCCATTTGATGTTGGACCCAGATCGTTCTTTAGAGTGGGCTGGTCCAAATGGATCTGTTTCAGCTATGGGTACCCAGGAGCTCTCCTGGTCTGCCCCAACCTGGTGCCCTGCAGTGGGAGGCGGACAGCATTGCAAAACAACCCATGTAAATCCATGAGGGCCCAATAACGAGCGTGCTATAAAACACTCGTCTGATAATCCTCGTTGTGTTATATCCTGCTTTTGCCATTATATCCTGTAATGATTTTACACAAGGTGCAGATCTGTAGTTAAAGGCTTCAGGCATCGGTCTTCCTTGGATATCACACTACCACAGTCATATGAGGGCACCTGAGATATATGTGGACATGTGAAGCTATATTTCCTGGCATCTCAAACTGGTAGCTGACTCAGAATATTCCCAAACCCCACCTCTTGCCACAGGAGGAGGAGGAACACGGTGCTGTGACATCTGACAAAGGGCTGATTTTCACAAGCAACTCTTGGGCATCTTTCAGTTGGTGCAGTATTCAACATTTGCTGCGCTGTGCTGCGTGGACTGAATGTGTGCATAGTAAACTACGTGTGTGAGCTGGGAGCAAATCTATATTGTTTACATATTGTGTGACATTAGTCAACGTGGTGTAGTGGTTAGAGTGTTGTGCTATGACTGGGGATGTCCAGGTTCAAATCATTGTCATGGTGCTCACTGGGTGACTCTTGACTGCTTATTTACAGGTGCTAGGAAACAGACCGGTAGCTATGGTAATAAGGGAGTGATGTGCTCCGTGTAACTGGCCCTGGTCAACAGTCTGGCAGATGGAAAGAAGAGGGAAAAGAGCACCACCGAACTGAAGAAAAAGGAGAGCCAAGCTCTGGTGCTATATAAAAATATTTTTCTTTATTCTTTAATCTTGTCCTCAAAATGCTTGACGCGACAGTCTGACCACAGCATCCTGGACCAGCTGAACTTTCCAAACACTTTCCAAAGACAGCCCCATGTAGAGTGCTTACAGTAGTCCAAACAAGATGTAACTAAGGCATTCATGAGTATGGCTAGTTGAGACATCTCTAGGAATGGGCGCAGTTGGTGCATTAAGCCTCAGCTGTGTAAATGCACTCCTAGCCAGCACTAAAATCTGGGCATTCAGATTCATGGCTGAGCCCAGGACTGCACTCCAACTGCAAGCCTTAACCTCGGGGACTCTAACCCCATCCAGCACAGGCTAAATCCCTATTCCCTGCTCTACCGTTCAACTAACCAGGGGCACCTATGACTTGTCCAGGTTAAGTTTCAGTTTGTTTGCCAACATCAAGTCCTTTACTGACATTAGACACCGATTAAGAACTAGAACAGGTTAAGAGAGTCCTGAAGAAAGTGCCCAGTGGTGGATCTTCTTTTACTTTAGTGCACCTTGAGAAGGTTTAGCTAGAAACAGCACCAGAGCTCTGCTGGTGCCACCCTTTTAGTTTCCCACAATGCTCCAACGTAGCATTGCTCTAGTGCACCGTAGGAAATTTAAATCTTTGTGCTCATTGTAGCATTGGGAAAAATCAGTTTATAGGGAACCCCGGTTGACAAGTGTCAGCAGCAGTAGCCCTGCCGGGGTGTGGGAGCCCCTGGAAGTGCCCAAAGATTTCATGTCCTGATCCTGGGACTAGGCTGAAAGAAATGGAGAGTAAATCAAGTTGCAAAATGGAAACTAAAGATAATAAGAATTAGAGATGACAGGAAGAAATTACTTGTAGCTTGAAAAAATTCAAAGGAACCATGTGGGGAACTGATTTTAACCCCACTATGACTCCTCATTTCTGATTTATAGAAGAACGCCATGTGGTTGGTTGGTATGAAGTACTGGTTTCCCACATAGTTGTACGCACACTGTGGTAGATTACCACTTGGTGAATGACCATCCGTAGTGTATTCACTCCCAGTGAAATGAATTTGGGAAGATCTGACTGTGTTACATATATCCTATCACTTGGATTTGACAAGTGAAGCTTAAATGTGTGTTATGTACTGTTCAGGATTTTCTGATAATGTCGCATATATTAGGGTCACCTTGTGAGAAGTCATGGATTACAACATGGTTCCTTAAGTATTATCATAATTACTTGCTCTGACATGAACATAGATAAAACTAAGCTATGTTGCAGTATTGTCAGGGATAGGTTTATTAGTATATTATAATTGTACTACAAGTAAGGAGATGTTTTTAGAATTACATATTCATTTATTATTTTCTTATATCAAAAAACAACTTGCAGAATCATGCAAATCAGATTATATTTTAAAACATGAAAGCCTTCCACAGGAAATATTAATCAGGCAACCCGAAGTGTGTGTGTGTGTGTGTATTGGATTTACATTATTACATTCTGGCTTATATCATTTCATTTTTCAATCTGTCTATTCCCTATAATTTACCTCTTGACACTTTTAAAATTTTCAATCATTTTGGTTGCTTTTAAATAAACACTGATTAATGTCAAGTATATCAGCATGCTGTTATTAACTTTTACACAGGTTTAAAAAGACTGTTTCTTTTGCTTTTGTGATGTGCATTTATTCAGCAGCTCCTGTCTGGAGAATTAAAAATGGGCATATTTTTTTATCCTTACTAAACAGAAGCAGTTCATAAGCAGGAAGAGTGATTTTCAAAGACATTATGCAGGTGGAGGATTATGCATTTTAATGTTCTGTCTGGAATTTAATCTTGAAATAATTTGAATACTGCTTTAAATAATGGTGCCTTAAATTTATTAGAGGTTATCCAGTACCACCTAACCTGGTAGTGCCTATATTATTACACCTATCATTTTTCCTTATTAAAGAAGCAGAAACTCAAATAGGTGAGAGAAGATAAATATGTCTGCAATTAATCACAGAGCTATAGAAACTATTTTCTATAGCTTTGAACTGGGGTTTGAACTGGGGGAGTTGAACAAGTGGTTTCTGGTTCACTGATGAGTATACAGGGGTTCTGTTGTAGTTTGGGATGAGCTCACTGGTCAAATTGAATATTTGTCCCCACCCATTAGCCCCACAGGAGTCCTAGGCAACACACAAGACCAGATCCAGGTTTGAGGAGAGGGAGTCCTTCTATGATGGTGGGCCCCTCCCCACAGGTTGTGGTGGCTATGAACTCCCATTTTTATTTTTAACTTTTATTTATTGTTAACATATATATACTGCCTTATTTGCTAAAAAGTCATCAAGGTGGTGCACAATTAAAACAACATAACCTTAAAACAATAAAAAACAGAACATTAAAACAGTAAAAGATTAGTGGGTGGGATTGGATTTAAGATGGATCAACTGTGCTGATGGACATGGACCTCCTTGCCCCCTCCTTCCCATGGCAGCCCATCCAGCTCCCCTGAAATGCTACATGCAGAAGACCCTGCTGAATGGGATTAGCTGTGATGTGGGGAGGAGAGCAGATCCCACAAAATTGAGCGGAGGCAGCTTCCTCAAGCGAAGCCCTTCCTTTTGTAGTGAGCCAGAAGTAAATCTAGCAGATGGCACACCCTGGATCCAACCCTGGAACATTAAAACATCTACGTAATTTAAAATTAAAACAATGTATCTTCACACCCTTTCTAGTGGGAGCTAATAGTAATTCTCGAGGGATGCATTCCACAATTTCAGAGAGTCATAGGAGAAAGCCCTTTTATGTGTGGCTCACAAAATAGCCCTCTACAGATAATGCCCCCCTCAAGAGGACTTCTCCTGCAGATCTTAATCACCAGGCATGTTCACAACAAGATAGGCAGTCTCCTAGATGGCTAGATCTGAAGTTGTTTAGGGCTTTAAAGGTTAAAACAAACACCTTGAATTAAGCCCAGGAAGCAATTGGCAACCAGTGCAGGTCTTTCAAGACAGGTATAATACGGTCCTGGTACTATGCACCAGTTAGCAACCTAGCTGTCATATTTTGCGCCAATTGAAGCTTCTGGATACTCTTCAGGGGTAGACCCACGAAGAGCACATGGCAGCAGTCTAAGCATGGCGTAACCAAGGCCTGGATAACAGGGACTGAGCAAGTCAGAAAAGCAGGAATACTTTTTTAGTGTTATATTGGTTTCTGATCCCATGACAAAATCCACATGGAAGAACATCAGCAAAGAGTGGGGGTAGAGGGATTGAGCTAAATTTTAGTTGTTAAATGGAATTTTCCAAATAATATTCTATTTGGAGCCCCTTCCTCTGTCTAGACACAGAAAGGGGCTTCAAATTTATTATTATTTGGAAAATTCCATTTAGCAACTAAATTTTAGTAGATTCACTTTGTGACTCTCAGTGCTTCGTTTTCCTTGAATTTTCTCCAGCCAGAAGCGAGGCTGGTTTTCAAGAGCTGCTTGCCTATCAACATGCTTGTATTAAAAAAAAAGTTCCCTCTATAAAGTTTGGATTTATTTATCTATAGATTTTTATTTTGGCACTGTGATTTTTTTTAAAAAAAAACTTTGTAATTTATATAGCCATTTGTTTAAGTTGTCAAAACATTTTTTAAATTTTAATTACTGTGCATCATGCCTCTAGGTGTAAAACTGTCAGATAAATCTGAACCATTACATAAACATGTGGGTAACTTAACATGTGTTATTGCTCAACAATTGCCAGTGGGCAGTTAGCAAATTCTTGTCACACACACACAGACACACACACACACACTGCTGGTACAAAATGACACTAGTAGTCTGGATTGTTGATTAGTTGTCAAGCTGTATGCAATAACGCCCTTGACTCCTTCTGAAATGACCGACCAGTTTGATTGCAGAGCCTTTCAGCCATCGGATGTGCAGTTTATGTCAAATTGGAAAGTGCCTCAGCAGAATGTCAGTCACATCCAAATAGCCTGAACAGTTGAATAATCTCCCTCCACTCTGATTGGATGGAATATCATATTTGGTGTAGTTGCAAGGCTGGATTAATCCATATGCTAAGTACTCTGCTGTTTAGGGGCCCACATATATTTGAGACGTGTCATTTCCCATTTTCCAGAGTGAGGGCTGATGCATACTTATCAGGGCAGCATGAAGGCTGTTTCCCTGTGGCTTCTTTCCAGAAGGAACAATGTGAGTGAGGTTACCGATGTATTTTCATCCAAGGTGAACAGATTGTGAGCATGAATTGCCCATAAAGAAGAAGGGGATATCTGAAAATTGAGTGGCAGCAGGTACCTTCTGTGAGTGGAGCCCTCCCATCCATGAAAGGCAGCTCCTGAATCCAGCTCATGTTTCCCTTCATCACAGAGCATCAGGCAGAAAGGACAGACCACCAACCGGAGAAACAGATGATAAATTATGGCTCTGTTGTCCAGGAGAAGCTCAAGAATTGGCCAATTGGTAAGAGTCATACAGTTGGCCAATCAGGACTCAACTTTTTACCAGTGAGCATCATCAAATGAGCATTTTATAGCATGCTCGTTACTGGCCACTTATGGATGTTCACAGGTCCTTTCGATGACACCGTCTGTCTCCCGTGCATCTCCCACTCCTTCTGCTCTATTTTCCGCAACAAAATAAGACCTGGAAAATCCAATTTTTTTATTGAAGTGAAACTTGCCACCATTTCCTGCTGTGTGTAGGAAAAGCAGTGCAATAAAAATATCCACTAAATGGCGCACGTGGTTGCTGCTGCTGCTTCCTCTTTCTTCCCTGTGTGAAGAAAGAGGAAGCTGCTTGTCCCCATTGTGGGACAGAAAAGTGATGGTAGGAAATGTGATTTTCTCCCCGTCTGATGATGCTCAGTGTTAAAATCTCCCCTGTTGCTAGAGTCCACAAGTGGTCCTACAGCCTCTTCCACTGGTTGGTTCATTCTTTGATAGTGAAACCCCAATGTCTTGTTTTGAAAGCTGGCTGCCCTGTTTTGAAGTCACATCTGTATTTATCACAGGGATAGCATAATTAACTCACCCTTAAATATGATTATGTACTTATTCCTTTGTATTTTTTACAAACTCAGTAAATTCTATTTTAATCACTCTTACAATTTCTCAGCTGTCTTGCAGGGTGTTTTTTTTTTTTTTTACATCTGATGATGTCATTTTGCATTTGCCTCAGCACAATAATTGCAGCCATGTGCTACGCTTTTAATGTTACAATTTTCTTAGCTTGATTTTCTGCCTCAGGTGCTCACACTGAATGAACTTTACTGCCATCTGGAGATGTATTTCTGTTTGTCATTCTGCCTTTGAATTCGCAGAGATCTCATTTAAGAGCTCTGCTTTGGAAACAAACAGGCATTTTATTGTATTTACTTTAATACAACACACATCTGCATAGCACTGGGATACTGTTGGCAATTAAAACTAATATACCTTAAAGTGGTCTCAGAGGGAGACACAAAGGAATCAAGATGAACCTGCAGCTAGTGTAATGCAGTCGAGTTCCAACAAGGAAGTTGGATTTACCTGAGCTGAACATCAAGTGTGAAGAAGAACATAATATTTGTAGAATGGTGGGAGGGGGGAGCGGTGCTGTTTGGAAGCGCCCTTACTGTGATTATCTGACATGTACCATTTATCTCTTCTGGGACAAGCTCTGCAAAGCCCAGTGTTGCAGTTTGGGGGGAATCTTTTAATTTAACTGACTGTGGACGACAATATGTGCCATGAGCCAAACACATGCACACGACTCGCCAGAACAATACTGCAACTGCTTCAAAAAGTATTTTTGGCTCGCTTTTTTAAAAAAATAAAAAATAAGGTGACATATAAGTAGTATATAATAAAGAGAGAAGTGAAGATATACCACACATATTATTCTACAAGACTTAAAAACAGTAAAACCTCAAATATACACAATTGGTTTCAAGATCTATTGACCTTAGCCAGCTATAAAAAGGTGTATTAAACTAAATTGCTAAAAGAAAATAAATTCTAATTTATATGAGGAAATGTCCTTGAATTATATGCAGAGTAATGTAGTCCACTGCAAAACCAGGACAGATCTGCAAAGTGATGGTCATAACACTAAACCCTTCATTTCTGTGTAACTATTTGTCCAGTTTTTGTGTAATGATTTTACTGATATACATGAAACTCTTTAAATGTACAGTTTAAATACAGGACAATATGAATAGGGGAGGGGAGAACCTAAAGAAGATGGAATGGAAACAAGCAGGGCAAGAAAGGGGAAGTTTTTACTGTCTGTATGGTATTGAAAAATGAAAATCTAATTAATAGCTAATAACAAAAACTAAAAGGTGAGCCAACAAGGAAGGGAGGGACAAGATTGGTAACCAAACCAGAGTATGGTTGTATGGTATGTACACATGCAAAGCTTGCTATGAAGTACGGCTCATACCACATAGCTGAAAAAGCCACAGAAACCACTGCTAAAATGTTTACATGATCTGCCTTCACCTTAAACTGTACACTGTGGTTACAGGCACAACAAAACGTGCGTAAACAGAGATCCTGTGAAGACTGGGATTATGTCTGCCTCTGCCTCTCTATGGTTGCTTCGGTGTACCTATTTAGATCCTAGTAAATGAGAGCCTATCTGAAGGGTATCTATAACAGCAACAACCCCGGAATATGGGGCACATTCATGCATATGATTCTAGTGTTGTGTGACCTGAGTGTTAATTATGCATTATTTCACCACCAGCCCTTCATGACCCAAATCTTGTCAGCTATTAGGCAGTGTGTGCAGTCCATGTTGGCAGGGACTTAATGTGTCTAACCATTAGTTTCCAGTTATTACTCGTTCAAGGGTTATCAAGCTTGTCCCTTTAATTAGGCAACAAAGATATAAATGGCAATATCTTTTACAAAAGGAACCCGGTGGGAACTATATAAAGAGCCAACTACTGCTTTATGGTAATTGGGCGAGGTTATAAGAATGTGTAGTTGTAGCAGAGACTTTAACTTAAAATGTTAGTGTCTGTATTTATCCAGTTTGAAAGAAGGAAAGCTGTTGGTTATCTCAGCAATTCTAAGATACTGCATTTTATAACAATGCAAAACTGAAACTAGCATGCATATAGTGCAGCAGTTGTCAGTTGTCGCTGTCCGCACAAACACACACACCCAGACTGGTTGAAAATGGCTAGCGACCTCTGCAGACTTAATAAACTCATTTAATAACATTTTCCCCTTCAGAAACAGCATCATCATCAAAACCAATATGAAAGTCAGAGATCCTAAGATGTTGATAAAAGTCCCTTTTGCAAGTATATTTTAAAGGAGAAATCATTAGACTGCACCACTGTAATATTACAAAAATTATGCCAGGGCTTTGTTAGACTGTTTGATCATCAGACCTTAGTCAAAACTGCCTTGAGCTCCACCAGGAAAAAAAAAGTCAAGTGCAAGGCCAAGTACAGATATTCTTGACTGTTCTGCAATCTTTTTGTAGACCACCTGAGTGGCGCTCATGGGCCACAGTTTGAGAACCTCTGGTACAGATGGATAGGGTTGGAGGAAGTAATGAAGGACAAACGTGCGGGAGGAGAAGCAACGGTCAGCAAACATAATCTTCCCCCCTGTGTGATGACGCTTATTAATTCCCATACATAAACCAAGGTTTTTTTTTTCCTCCTTTCAAAGGGTGTTGAATTTTAGGATTATCTTGAACAGTCAGATTCTCATTACTCATGTTCCCTCACATAGAAGGGCTAGCACAAGAAGTTATGGTTCAGAAGCAAATAATTGAAATATCAGCTGTCATTGATTAATCCATCGACACTGATGGAAAAAACCTAGTAAAAGTTGTGACTGATGGCAGATTTGTTTTAGTATGGCAAGAACATGAGCTAGTGGGCTTATGATGAACACTGAAGCCAGAGAGACCCCTTGATTGGCTCACTTTGTGCCCACACTGAGTAATTGCATGGTGAGAACCAAAACCCCATAACCCACAACCTACCATGATAAAAGAAGGGGCATCGCAAGAACAAGTTTGGTTAGGCTGAACAAGGATAGGAAAGGAAATGTTCCTTGTACACCACACAAATAGCTGGTAATTTGTCAAATATATAAAAAGGCACATTAAGAGGAAGCGATGAATTATTTGTTTTTACCTGCCCCCTTTCAAAGAGTCCCCAATTGGTTTCCCAATTGGGTGGATATCATCTTTTCAACTCTGAGTGTAACGAACTGTCTATACTCAATACAGTGGGCAGTATCCAATGGGAGTCCCACCCAGACTAGGCCCATTCACTTCACTGGAAACTGTCCAGTATACCAAGCCAGAACAAAGGTCAAATTCATAGGAAAACAACATAACACTTCTGGGAAACCAGCTAATTCAGATTTTTCAGTCTGTACTATCACAAAGTCTAGTCAAAAGCATTTGCTTAAATGAAATGTAGCTTTGTTAATATGGTGGTTGTGAAACAGGTGTGCTCTTTCACCATTATCCATGTAAAATGGGAAATGTGATGAAGAATAATTACACATTGGTCCGATATGTCAAAACATTTTGTAGGTAGATGCCTAGATAAGCACAGTCAACTAGTTGCTTGAAAATGATACAGCAAAAGCGCTGTCAAGAATTTGGAATGGCTAATTTTGAGAACTCTACTTTTCTTGTATAGTTTATGACTTTCTTGGTTAATTTAATAAAACAATTTACTAAAGAGTTAGCTTTCCTTTTAAACTCAAAGTGTGACACTTCATTGCCCTTTTCCTTTTCAAGATGTTTTCTGAAGCACTCTATTTAGTGCATGTCAACTCAGATGTGAGTGTCATTTAGTTAAATGAGACATACTCCCAGGCACTTTGTTTATAGAATTGCAGCCTTAAAGCCCTAAATCAGTGATGAGGAAAGTATGCCCCCCCAGATGTTGTTGGACAGCAACTCCCATCAGCCAGCATAACCAATGGTGAGGAAGCAACATCTGGGCTCTGGAGGCCACCCATTCCCCATCCTTTCCCTAAATAGTTTTGGACACTTAAAGGATGGCCTTCTCCTACATGATCCTCCTGCCTTGTCAGGATTTTGATCGAGAGCATGGTCCATGTCCTGCCACAGGCAGATGCTATTGATGGGAACACAAGACACGTTGCAATGCCCAGGCTGTGGAACTCTCTGCCCTGAGATTTGGTTGGCCCTTTCTTTGATGGTGTGTCAGCACCAGGTAAGAAACAATGTTATTCCGTTATGCTTTCGGTATAGATGTCTGCCAGCCTTTCTACACAGGGCCTTTATTGTGACTCACAATTCCTCATTTACAATAGTTTGTGAGTCCTTTACATGATGTCCTCATCCTCCGGGGCCTCTCCTGTCCTTTGCAACCATTATCACGTGTTTTGTTTTGTTTTCCCTAAGGAGGAAAGTCTGGCATTCTTTTTTCTTTTTCTTTCTTACATTCTTCTTTTTCAATAGCCTTCCTTAAGAAAACAACATTTTGTATGCTAAAATCAATACACAAGAGTAAGCTGAACAATTTAAAGAATAGCTTTTTATCAATAATGTACTAACTAATGTGTTAACGAATTTTGCCAAGATACTCATTCCAAAAATACTTTGGCATCATTTGTTTGCTGAGAGGATAACTATACATAATGTGTAAACATGTGAAAGAGAACCAGGGCCAGCGAAAGACATTTCGCTGCCTAAGATGTTTCTCACATGCACGGTTTGATGCACACCCACTGCGACTTTGATCCACTTTTTCACTGCTGGACTCGCATGACGTCATCCCCGTTGTGCTGTTCTCTCACCCTGAGCCCGCAATTGCTCGTTTCTCTTTCGATTTATCCCTGAGCAGACAAAGTCCGAAACTCAAATTGGAACAGGCCAAGCTGAGGTATCGCAGCAATACCAACCACATGTGATTCAAAATGCTAGACTCGAATACGAAACGGAGGGGGAACCAGCAGAAGCAAACTGGGGGGAATAAGTAGGTGTGATGAAGACCTAAGGCAGAACAGTCAATGGTACCTCCCACTCGCGCCCCAAAGTCAAGGTGCTGTACCCAGGGACAACAAAATTATTCTGGCACCTGAGGCAGAAAATCCCACAAGTGCCTCTTCCTATCTCTGGCAATAAAAATTCAATAATAAATTAATAACTGACAATTTGCTGCCTTTTCATTGCACCAATAATCTGCCTGAGGTATCTTCCTCATTTTGTCTAATGCTAGGACCAGCCCTGGAGAAAACTCCAATGCTTTTTTAAAAAAATATATCTTTGAGAAAGAGAAAGTGGAGCAAAGAAATTCACATTTATGATGCAATTCTATGCATGTTTACACAGAAAAAAGCCCTGCAACTCCCAGCATTCCCCAGCCAGCATTCCTCAGACTTTTTTTTCTGTCTAAACATACATAGGATCGTGCCTTTAGGTACACAGAAGTAGACAATATTTAACCCTTTCTAGGCCCATCATTTCTTTGCTGTATATGTTCTCCCCCAACAGAGTTCAAATATCCTCCAAAAAAAGATTTTAATACATAACTGATATTCGTGGCCAAAGACTATTCAGAGGATGATGTAGAAATGCAATCAAGTTAAACAGTACCCAGGCCTTAAAACCATGCAGTCTTAGGACTTTATATATAGTCAGGAGGTGAGTGTGGCATATTGTGGACCACCAAAGGGCTACACGTGTTTCATGCTGTGTGTCAGATAGCACATGAACGTGAAGAACTGTCACATAGGAACCAAGGCCTGTACAAACATACCCACAGCTTACCAGTGCCTGAAAGATGTGAAATTAATGGTCTGGTCATAAAGGATTCCACTGGCATTTTAACAAGATTAATCGCCCTAAACTTGTTTGCAGTGAATGAGAGGAATTATAACTCAGCTTGTTTCTAAAATGTGTGCTGCAATTCAACATACATCACCCAGAACATTATGGTAAAGTGTAACTATCTTTTCTACCATTATCAGAAGTACTGCAATACTTGAGAATGAAGATATATTTGGGAAGGGAAGCGAATTTCACAAAAATGTCATTTTCTTCCATATGTATGACTGAAATGCCTTTTTATGACATTTATATTCTGATGGTTTCAGGGACCTCAAAAGGAAAGCAGCCTGTGCAGTCCTAGGATCAGGTTGGGGAATGCAGCTGCGAGGCAAACATCTGGCAGAGACAGCCACTGCTTCCTGTCAATGACTTGCATGCATGCAATGCGCCTGAAAGTGTGCAGTGGTATTCACATGAGTCACTCTCAGGAAGTGTGCTCTGTATTATTATTATTATTAATAATAATAATAATTATTATTATTTATTTCTTACCCGCCTCTCCGTTTGGATCGAGGCGGGGAACAACAATATGATAAAATACATAAAACTGATTAAAACATGACACACATTATTAAAACTGCATTAAAACATCCTAAAACATCCTAAAAAACATCTTAAAAACATTCTAAACATCACTTTTATTTACTATTGACATCACTTTCTTTAGTGGCTGAATCCCAGGGATGCTGGAAAGAAGAAAATTACACACAATTCTGTAGTGGAGCCAGGACTCAGGGACCCAGCACCGATACCTTTTTGAGCTCTATTAGATGAGCGCTTTATTGCCCGCTCATTACTGGGCACTCACAGATTTTCACGGGTCCCTGTCATGACGTCCTCTGCCTCCTGTGTGCCTCCCACCACTTCTAGCCATCTTTGCACTACAAAAAACACTCCATTAAGATTTATTTTTAAAGACAGAAGTTGCCGCTGTCTCCTGCTGTGTGCAGGAGATGCCACGTGATCAAAATGGCCCACTGAATGGGCCACATGCACGTTTACTTCCTCTTTCCTAAAGCGGAAATAATGAGGGACAAATGCGCAGGAGGAGAAGTGATGGTAAGCAAACACGATTTTCCCCATGTGATTATGCTCTTTATTAGCGGGGACGTTGCTGCCCTCTCAGGCTTCCCTGTTCCCTCTGAGCTTGGCTGCAATCCTCACCACAGCTGAGAGGAAATTAATTGTCCCAGCAACAATATATTGTTCCCTATTGTAATGCAACGTATTTTGGGGTGGCTTAGTCTTGAATGGGCAATTAAGTCCCATTAACTTTAGAAAAGACCTACATCTGGTGGAAATGAAAACTGCTAGACCAGGTTTGTTGATAGGGAGCAACACAGCTGCCTGCATCTTTGGACTCTCCTTGTGGGGTGGGGCTATGGGGAATGTCATGATGAGTGGCTGCACTTCAAAATTTATCACCACACCACTAATTACAAATGTCCTGTGAACATTTGAAGACCTGTCAATGGACAAGGCTGTTAGAATTTGCAGTTACAACTGAGTAACATCAAAATCTTTTGGCCCTCTTCAAAACAGGCTTACTCAATATCATGCTAGCAAAAGTAGTGCAAAGCAATTGTTCAGATGTCAAAAGGACTAATCCTGCTGCTGCGTTTAGACTCACCAGATGTCAGTGGTTCTTGCAACAGTCTCTTGTCAATATGATAGCTTTCCTAAAGTGACAAGTGTTATGTTCCTATAAGAGCTCTGCTGAAGACACAAGTTCTACAGCTGTAGTTTCAGCCATTCCTGGGAGTTGCAGTAATGAAGAAAACTGCTGAACTTTGCTCTGCTTCAGAACTCCTAAAGGAACTGAAATGCTGTCCCTTTTGGAAGAGTTCTGGCACCATTAGGGTGACCAGATAAAATCCAGGTCAGGGCTCATGTAACTTTAACAGTTGTAGAGAAAAGGGAATTTCAGCCAGTGTCATTTGTATGCAATTAGTTCCTGGTGAAATTCCCTCTTCATCACAACAGTTAAAGTTGCAGGCACTATACTAGAGCGACCATATACAAAAGAAGGCAGGGCCCCTGCAACTTTAATTGTTGTGATGAAGAGGGAATATCACCAGGAACTAATTACATACAAATAACACTGGCTGAAATTCCCTTTTCTCTACAACTGTTAAAGTTACATGAGCCCTGACCTGGATTTTATCTGGTCAGCCTAGGCCCTATCTACACCAGGGATTTACTTGGTTCTCACAGACGATCATTGTACATGACATTTGCCCCTCCCCACAGCAAATGTGCATTTTCATGCTGTAAAACCCACATTTTTGCAAAGTTGTTTTGTGACGGCGTTTCCCGTCGTACCAGCTTCCGTGTGGTTTGGGAGTCTGTGCGACCTCAAGTAGCAATAGTGCCTTCAGTGTGGACTGTGAGGTGCAGCGCTGATAGGAAGAAGGGAAAGCTGTGTCATATCGGAGGACCAGGCCTGTGCATGCTCGTGCTTTGTTTATCCCCAAATAAGCCTTAAAATCAGCGCATTGCTATGGGATGACTTTTTTTTTTTTAAACTCCACTTCTGCCCTGAAAACAGCCCGCTGAATCCTGTCTACTCAGAAGTCATTCCCATTGACTTCCATTGCACTTACTCAACATGGAGCTGAGAGGGGTGGAGATGCCTATTGCTTTGAATCTTTGCTTTTCTGGAAGAGAGCAGCACCTTTGCATGATGTTAATGACTTCAACATGCTTTCCCATTGACTTCCACTGAAGTTCCACCCCTTCACAACTACGGAGGTGCGGAGGGGTGTGTGTGGGGGGAATAAAAAGAAGACAGTCAGGCTGGGGTGCTGTTGAATCCTCCTCCTCTTTCCAGGGAAGGGGCCTCTGTGGAGCCTGGGGTGCCGCTGCTGCTACAGGGAGAGAGGGGTGCCACGGATCGTCCATTGTGCTGCCCACTCAGCCTCCATGGCCTGGCTGCTCCTGCTGCTTGGGGCTGCTGGAAGAGAGGAAAGTGCCTGCAGGCCCAGGCTCGCTCCCCTCCATCGATCCAGACATTGACCTTCTCCTGCACTTAAGAAGGGGACTAAGGCCTCCTACACACGAGACATTTAATGAGCCTTGAAGGCTCATTAAAAAATTTACCTCCACAAGCACGGAGCGCAAAACGGGCATACAGGCGCGTTATCTCCCCGATAATGCGCATTTTCGAACGCGCGTTAAATAGCGACTTTTATTTTGCTCCGGCCGTTAAAGCGCATTTTCGCGGTGTGAACAAGCGATTACGCGCATTAACTGCTTGTAAAGCGCTTTTTGGACATGAATTAATGCGCTTCGCCGCCTCTCGCTGCCTCCGGTGCAGAGGGATTAGGAGTAAAAGCGCCTCCGCGATAATGCGCATAATCGCGGAACCGGGCGCAAAAGCGCATCCTTGTGGAGGGGGCCTAAGAGAGTGGGACGGAGGGAGGGAACCTATGTTATTTTTGTTTTAGGAAGTTTGTTAATGTCGTGAGACTCCACAGTTTGCCAAACAAAAGTGGTTCTTTTTTACCTTTTTTTGTTGAGGGGAACCCCACTTTTATTGGCTGGGTGTGCCATGGGAGGAGTGAATTCAATTTCATGAAAACATGGTTTTAAACTGAATTCTGTTGGAAATACGGGACCTCTATTCCACGGACTTGGAGGTATATACATTTTTGTAAAACTCAGAAAAACACATCCAAGCTCTAAATGGCTTTCAGGAGGAGAACTAGTCTATTATTTTGATTTTATTGCAGCTAAGGCTATTTTCACCAAACTATGACAAGCGTAGGCATGTTATTTGAATAGATTTTTCTCCAAATGTAACACTAGCTCTCAACACCTGTTTACATTTTCATAGTGACTAACATGTGAAGGAAATGCTATTCAAAGCTAGGACAGACATGAATGTTGCTTTATGGAACTACATTGAACAAAGAGGCTTTTGAGGTGCCCCCCAGCCCCAGTTATTTTCTTTTAAATGAACATGCATGTTCTGGGACTATCAGGTTTCCATAAACTGTGCCCCACAGTTTTTACAGAAGGATCATGGGTTAGCTGTAAGAGGTTTTATTTAAATAAGTGTAAGCATTGCCTTCGTATAGCGTTCAAGATAACAGCTATAACCAGCCCCGTTTTAGGTGACATTACGAGTGTCTCTGCATTAAAGAAAAACCCTGCACTCTTACCAGGCTTTCTTCTGGAGTCTTTCTGGTTTATGACAGGTTTCTTTAGACAGTGACCACATGATTTGGAATTAAAAACTTCCCCTCTCAGGAATGCTCTATATGGTCAATGAAACATCACCATCTAGTGGCTGTATCATAGAACAACATCAGCTTTACACACTGCAGATATCCCACAATAATTTTAAATACTACACTATCGCTGATCTTTTCAAAAGCAAGATTAAGGGGGAGGGGACAAAGCACAGGAGATGTCCTGGAGGTTGACAATGTCATGTAAGGGACCCAAAAACTTCTGTGAGTGGGAAATCATGCAACTGCGATAAATCGTTCATGTAGAGACGCTCTAGAGAAATGTCATGATTCTGAGCCCTCCTGCTGATGTGAGGCAATAAAGATGTCTGCTGTGTAATCCACAAATCTTTATTCAACAAATAAACATCTCTTCATGCCTGAAGGGAGTGTGAATGCTAGGAGCTATCCTCTAAACTTAATTTGGCCAACGAAGTTAGACAGTTGCTTTCAACTAAAGCAGGACTGTTTCCTACAGTCCAACAGGCACTTTAAACACCTAAACACTTCTTACCTACTGATGGATGCTTTTCATAGTTTGTCCCAGCCATGCGTTGTAAGCCTTAGATGCCATAAAAAAGGGAGGCACAATGCAACAAAATGATAATGAGATATAGATATAGATATAAATGCTCACCTGGAAAAGAGTAGTGGTAAGTGAAATGGGAGGTTTGGGCACAGCAGATGTTGAAGAAATTAGTATATTTAATGAGGAAATGTGGTAAGGAAATGAAATCCTTTAATATACAACCCAATATTCCTATATCAAGAGAGAGAGAGAGAGAGAGAGAGAGAGAGAGAGAGAGAGAGAGAGATGCTGAGATTCACTATATACAAAATGAATGGGAAAATATAAAACAGCCTTTTCCGACCTGGTGCTCTCCATATATGTTGGGCTACAACCAGTGAAGGCTGGCGGCTCCAATGTCAGTGGAATGGTGAATCCACTCTGAGTTTCAGTCAGAACTTTGCACCTCAGATAGCTCCTTTAGTGTTCTGACTGAAACCTGGAGCTGATTCACTGCTCCCTTGACATCATAGCTACCAGTCTCCACTGGCTACAATTTCCCCCCTGACAGAATGAGCTAGCAAGTGGGGCATGTTGCAAAATGCATTACTCATGAAGTTCCCCTGTGTTCAGAAGGCTTGAGAAAACAGTCTCAACCAGTAAAATTAGTTGGTTGATTTATTATTATTATTATTATTATTATTATTTCATCTCTTTCTCGCTCATGGCTTTTTTCTAGATGGACATTATGGGCTTTGCCAAGTCATGCTGTCTTTTACAGATATAGGAATTTCATGACAATCAGGGACGTGCAGAGCTGGTAATATGCCCAGGCCAGATGGGAAGTGTGTGCCCCCCCATTTCAAACTTCTCATTAAGTATTTGTTAATTTTTTTAATGCCCACCAACATGTCCATTCTACATAACACCTTCATATTAAACCTGTTCTACAACACCTCAATGTTGAATCAGAAATTAACATTTATTTTTAGTTGCTGTACAAATAGAAGCAACCACAATAGAACAGTCCTTCATCATTATCAAACATTATCATCATCATCATCATCATCATGGTATCATCATCATTATTAACATTAATAACTATCATCATCATTACCTCATCCTCAGATCCAGAGATTATATGCCATGGAGAAGATTGAGGAAAGAGACGCAATAAGGACAACCATCACAACTTAGGCACATATATCCCCGCCCCGCATGCAGCATGGCCCTTTGGAGCTTGTAGTCTGACCGTGATATTCACGACGGACGGCTTCTGCACCGTTTCCGCAGGGTGGGCTCCTTGCTTCTCGATGGGCCGCTTACGCTATGGAAGCAGTAGCGTAAGCTAGGGGGGACCTCCTCGTCGGAGTGCCCCCTCAAAATCGTGGGCCTCGGGCCAACTGGCCCCACTGGGGCCCTCTCTGCATTGCCCTGCTGACAAATGAGCATGTTTTAATTATGACTGCTTTCTGGATGTTGGTGTGGATATATTTTGGTAGGCCCAGTTTCTGAAGGTTTTCTGTATAATTGTTTGATGTGATGCCAGTGACTGATGTGACTAACAGAATAATTGTGACCTTTTCCTGTTGCCATAGTTCTTTGATTTCCATGGCCAGTGGTGTTGTTGTTGTTGTTATTATTATTATTATTATTATTATTATTATTATTATTTCTGCTGTGGTTCACTCACCCTTCCTTTTGACCTAGGCTTTTCTTCCATAATTTAGATCTTAAGCTTGAGTTACTGCCTCATTTCACAAATGAGATAAGAGTTTCTACAAGGCTACACAGTAAGGACAGAACCAAGGAGTAGAGCATGAGAGACTGTGATCTCAGCTACTGAGGGGCTTCATTCTGAGCTATAATTTTCTGGCACACAGCTGCGTGCCTTATCTGTTAAGTGTATCTAAACTCACAGGGGCAGATCTATATACATATGCTGCCAGGGTGAGGTGGGATATCAACTGTCTTGTTAGAGAGGCAACACAGTTGTCAGAGTGATTTTGTTTGTTTGCTCACCATTGAAATTACATCTATCACCCAAAATCCTTTTGTGATTGGCATTTGTTAAGGTAATTATAATTGCCTGTACTTTCTGCATTTCAGTTCCCTCTGACAACACAGTTTACATCCCTCCCCAACATCTGCCTATTTGAGGTTAACCCACGAATATGATTGAACACAGGTAAGAATCTATTTGTGATCCTATTCTGTAGTAGCGATGGTGGCAAAGAAATCTTATTTCTCCCACCACTATTGCATTTGCTCAGTGTTGTCCAACAGAGTTCTTCCCAGCCATTAAAGACCTCTTGGGTATAAGATCTGGAATACAACAGCTCACAGACCCACTGTGAGCAATTTGCTAGACATATTGCACATAAAGTTGCTCACGTTTGTGCCAATTAGGGTGCCATTGTTTTGGCAGAGTCTGAGATGGACAGGGCTAGCCATTTTATGAATACTTTTCAGCTTGGGCAACCTGAAGATGTAGATAAACTGCTTGGAGGACTGAGGCTTACTTCTTGCCCTTTAGATCCTTGTCCATCCTGGCCTGTGAAATCTGCCAGAATTGGGCTGGGTACCTGGATCTCAGAGGTGGTCAATGCTTCCTTGAGTGATGGAGAGTTTTCTGCAGCTTTGAAAGAAGCAGTGGTGAGATCTTTGTTGAAGAAACCAAATCTAGGAGGCCTCACAACTCCAAGCAGTATTGGATGATACTGATTTATTTAGATCCATTTCATTGAGCAGGCTGCCTTCACACACAATGTTGCCACCGCTTTGGGGGAGATCATGTGCTTTCACTGCTTGGGGTGGCTGCAGGTAATCCCAATGTCAGTAAGCAGTGCAGACTTTCTGGCAGCTATTCAGCTTGCCGGGCTCACCCGGTCTGGCTTCCGGCAACCAATCAGAGGTCACCTTCCACTTGGGAATGCCCCTGGAGTGAGGTCAGATGACAGAAGAGCCTTGGTGACCTTGCTCGAGTGTAAAAAGTTGGGGTAAGTCCCCAACTTTTTAAACACACAGCTTTGCAGGAAAGCCTTGCAGTGGCAGCAAATTGGCAGCTCCATTGTATAACCAATGTAGCACCACCGCACAGCCACCGTGGAGTTTTTAAAACATATAGACAGCCTCCAGGTTTCAGATCTGGTTATGGGGTGGAAAGAGTCTTGGTCGCCCTGGTTGAATGGATGGGGGGAGGTTAATCCTTTTGGTTCTTCTGAACCTCTCAGCCACTTTCGAAATTATTGATCATGATATCCTTCTGGATCAATTACCTGGGTTAGGTTTTGGAGGCACAGTATTAAAGTGGTTCCAGTCCTTCCTGGAAGTGTAGTCTCAAAAGTTGGTGCTGGGGGGAGTTCTGATCCACCCCAAAGCTGTTAGTCTCTTGTGTGGTGCAAGGTTCCATCCTGTCTGCCAAGCTTTTTATCATCTACAAGAAACCATTCAGAGCAGTCATCAGGAGGTCTGGGTTTAAGCATCGTCAGTATGAGGATGATACTCAGCTCTACCTCTCATTTATTTCTACACATCGCAGGGGGGCTGTTGAACTCTTGAACCAGTGCCTGGAAGCTGTTTTGGGGTGGATGAGAGTGAACTTAATCCAAACAAGATGGAGACTTAATCCAAACAAGATGGAGGCACCATAGGTTGGGGAACCAGCTACACTAGATAGAGGTTTACAACTGGTCTTAGATGGGATTGCATTCCCCCTAAAAGACCAAGTGTATAGTCTGGGAGTCCCCCTGGACTCTGCACTAACTGGGGAAGCCCTTGTGGGTGCAGTATGCAGAAGTGCATTTTACAACATAGGGTTAGATCAAGTGTTAGTCCTATTTAGAATAGATTGATTGAAAAGAATGGGAATTCCCATTCATTTCAATGGGTCTACTCCAGGTAGGGACTAACATTGAATTTAACCCATTAATAGGAAATGGGTAGATTTCATATGTGCACTAACCATCACGCCCCTGGCTCTTTTTTATGTAACAATATAGGCTTCCTTTCTCAGCATCCCCTCCCTCCCTGAGTGATCTAGGAAATTGGGTTGTGCCACTACCACTGGGTAATTTATATCTGGTACAAGAGCTTGTTCTTACACTGCTGATGTGATATATTAGCACAGTAAAGGCTTATTAAAGACTTAGCCATGCTAATAAAATGCAAAGGTTGTCATTTAGAATGAAAACCCCACTGATTTAAAGGCAATGGGCAAATATTGGATCATCTTATATACTCTTTAATAAATCAAAACAAGCGAGGTGCAGAATGTCTGGTGTGTAAAACTCAAATGCAGTTCCCTGCAAGAAGGAGGCCAAAGTTTGCTGCACTTTGCAATTTTTAGTTTTAAAAGATGTGTACATGGGTCAAGGTTTCCTTCCAACACTGGGAAGGTTTGGGTAGAAAGAAATAGGGGACAGGAAGCGGTGTTGTAATAAGCCAGACCATTGGTTCATCTAGTTCAGTATTGTCTCCACCAAGGGTGTTGGACCTCAGGCCCGTGGGCCAAATCCACCCCAATCCATCCCGGGTTCCCCAGAGGGCCACACTCTCTTTCCCCCATCACTGATCACTCGATGATTCCTTGTCTTCTACACAGTTTTTCCCCATTCTAAAAGGTTGAAATGCCTCTCCTAAGGCTTAGTTAAGAGCAGTAAGACCTTTAAGCTAAAATATCCAGGTATTTGGGGGATTTCTGGCCCTGCCCCCTTTTGCCTTTGTCCCTACCCACCACTCAAATGCAGCCCCTGAAAGCTCCTTTAGAAAGGAATTTGGCCCTTGGGCTGAAAGAGGTTAGACAACCCTGGTTTACACAGTGGTTGACAGTGGTTCAGATCCGAGGCCTCTGTTCCGTTTCAAATCCTGGTTCCAATCCGATCCGATCTGGGGGGGGCATGCACATCCCTAATTTATATAGTGCCCAATAGCCAAAGCTCTTTGGGCAGGTCACAAAAGTTAAAACCATCAACATGAAAGTATAAAACAGTATTTGAGGTCATGCTTTTTAAACCTCAAAGTATTGAGGATTTTTTTTGCACTAGGAGGCAGGCTGTCTTGCCAGGCAGGCCATTTCAGATGTCAGCAGCTTCCTCTCCAGGCCCTGCCGTTCCCCTTCTTGGAGGATACAGCAGTCCTGAATTACAAGTGTTAACATTTTTCTTCCAGCACAGACTGGCCAAGGAAGCTATAAATCTAAATCATGGCTCCCTTCTGGAGACTGCCAGCCCTGGAAGCATGCTGTAATGAATGAGATGAAGTCATGATCCATGCGAGGAAGTGCGTTCAAGCCATTCCTCTGAAGTCAACGGTAGTTTCTAGCCAGGTTCAGCAGCTTCAGGGCCTGTGGCAGTAAGGGGCATGTTCCCCTCATTCATACACCCAGTTCGATGTGGACAATAATTTACAATCCTTCATGGTGTTGTATGCTCATCTCACTTTCAGCTCTGGTGCACAGGTTTTTCGGAGTTTTATGTTCTTTCAAAACCTCCAAAACCTGCTTGACCAGAGGCAGCAGTGGGACAAAAAGGAGCAACTGACTTGCTCCAGCTTTTGTCAGGTTCACCCTCAATGTTATATAAAATAGTCCATTATAATTCCCATTTTAATGTTAGGCAACTGAAGTTGAGATATTGTGAACTGCCCACTCCACTCTTCTAACCTCCATAGCCAAGAAGAATTTCCACATTGTTCTTGCAAGTCCATTTCCAACATTGGGTTACAGATTAGTATTCCTCCCCCATACACACAAATAATAGGTTTGCTTTTTCCTCCAGAGGAGCCATTGGTCCTTTGTCCATGGTTGAGTATGAGAAGCCCTCTTCAGACATTCTGCACACATACAATATTCATGTGGAGCAGTGGAGACTGGGCTGCAGCTCCCCCTCAGCAATGTCATACACCCTGACCTTTATGCATAGAACCTAAATGTCTGAAAAAGGACATCTACACGCATACACCTGTACAAACATAGGTATTCCAAGAGTTGGAAACCCCAACTGCATAAGGTTCCTGGTCATGTGGAGCACCCATGTGCATGCACTGTAGGTGCCAGTGATCATATGTCAGGAAAAACCGGACATGTCAGAATTTTTGGCAATAAATCTAGGAAGGAGGGGAATTATGAAATTTGAAAAATCTGGGTTTTTCCCATCCTCCCCCCACCCAAAGGGCAGCTCTACTTTATAGTCAATGGGAATTAACAAAAATGCTTACAGATCCGTCACTTTTAAAGATAAAGAGATGAAACTTGGCACCATGATATCCCTTAGGAAGAACTTTAGCCAAGCCAAATTTGAAGCAGATTCATCTGTTGATTTTTAGGAATTATGTAAATTTTGAGGTTTTAAAATTATTATTTTTTAAAAAACATAATTTTAAAAGAAAAAGAGATGAAACTTGGCACTTTGATAGCTCTTAAGTAGGGCTTTAACCTTGCCAAGTTTGAAGCAGATCCGTTCATCTGATGATTTTTAGCAATTTTAAAAAAGTTTGAGGTTTTAAAATTATTATTTTTTAAAAAAAACCTGAAGCCATACCCTTCAAACTCAGGTTGTCAAACCTCCTCCACCTTGAGCAGTTTCAGCCCTTGGCATCAAGGGGATCTTGAATTTTTAGCTAAGAAGTGCTAGGTGAGCACAGCAACTTTCCTGCTACAGATTTGGTGGGCAGTTGGGCACCTGGAGCTCAACAGATGCAAGGCATCCACAGATCAAAATGTGGGAAAGGAGAGGTCAGTCAAAGCAGTCATGTGTTTGTGCAAGAAGTAGACAGGAGTTCAAAGTCTGGGTGTGAAAAGTGATGCCAGTGCATAAGCCTTGAGAAGCTCATGTATATAAGTGAATGTATATAAGTAGTATCTGGCTACCTCCACAAGAGAGGTTTAATGCTCTTTGAAGGCTCATTATAAATTTTACCTCCACACCAGCGGAGCGCAAAACGGGCGTAGAGGCGCGTTATCTCCCGGATTATGCGCATTATCGAATGCGCGTTAAATAGCGACTTTTATTTTGCTCCGGCCGTTAAAGCGCATTTTCGCAGTGTGAACAAGCGATTATGCGCATTAACTTCTTGTAAAGCGCTTTTTGGACATCAATTAATGCGCTTCACCGCCTCTCGCCGCCTCCCGTGCAGAGGGATTAGGAGTAAATGCGCCTCCGCGATAATGCGCATAATCCCCAAACTGGGCGCAAAAGCGCATCCTTGTGGAGGGGGCCTCTGCCGCCCACAACACCCACTCTAATGTAGAGTAGAGAAACTTGTGACCGACCATGTTGTCCTCCTTTTTGGTTTCCAAAATATGGTCACCCTAATTTATGCACAAAGTTCAGGATCAGGGCCGGCAGTCTGTGCAGCATTAGAGAGGGGACAGCAGGGTGCATGATGCTGGGAGGCCGCACCGGTCCTGCCCCCTTCTCCACATGTGCATTGTACAATGACTAAAGAGGGCTAGAGTCTCTGACAAGATGCTCAGGCAATTAGAAACAGGAAGCGATGTTCAGCAATTGATTGTATACAGATCAGCTGATAACAATAATTCCAGGTAATACAGACATTGGCGGTATATAGCAAAAAGCCGCTTCTTCTTCTGAAGGCACAGTAAATGTCAATTTCTCACTTCTCTTACTGAAGTATGAAATAAGGCTCCCTGGCCCTGAATCTCTAGGGTCATTGCTTTGGGACCAATGTACCTGGGACCTGGTGCCAGTTCATGTTAATGCTTTCATGGTGAGAGCAATCCCAAAACCTGTGAATAATTTCCACTAGGTTTTCGAGGGGCCTGTTTCTACAAGGGTGATATTGCCACAAAAATAAACATTGTTACTATAGTATTTTTAAAACACTTTAAAGGGTTATTTAAATAATATAAACCTATGATTATAATTATTTAAACTATATATGATAGTTAACTGTGTTTTTTGTTTTAATATTGTATTTTAAATGTGATTTTGTTTTGTTTTTAATTTGGTATTTTAAATATGATTTTAATATTTATATGTAAACTGCTTAGGGACTTTATTATATTTAGTGGTATATAAATATCAACAACAACAACAACTGAAATGGGAAGGGAAAATGATTGAGTAGCTGCATGGTGTGATGGGGGAGGGGTGGCAGAGGCCTATATATGCTCTCCCACCTCAGGCAGTAGGAGAGTTTGCACCATACTTTCTCCATGGGAAGAGAAGGTGTGTCAAGATGTCTTGTGTTTAATCCTGGATTGTTTCAGAAGGTCCACCTAAGTCTCAACCCACAAATTACTTTTAAAAAATTATTAAGAGTGTGGAAAATAAACTTGACAGCTTTTAGGCCTGTGCTGTTCCATGTGCTTCTTCTCGGTGACTCTGTCAAATGACGCTCAGTAGATGTACACCAGAAGCAGGGCCTTTTCAGTCATGGCACCAATACTTTTGAATGCCTTCCCCAGGGAGGCCTGCCAGGCTCCGATGCTATGCAGATTCAGGAGGCAGGCTAAAACCTGGCTGGTTTTGTAAGGCTTTGGGCCTGAATTGGTATCAGTTGTGCTGTTGGTTTCCTTTGGCCCCTATTTTGGGGGAGGGATGGTCTTGTTTTATTCATGAATGCATTAATCAATTAATTAATTACATTTATATCCCACCATTCTACATATAGTACCTATGGTGGTTTGCAGCAATAATAATATTGAAAAATATAACTACATGGTTTTTGTTTGCTTTTTAAAGTCAATGACAATATTTTGCTAAAATCAATAAAATATAGAAAAAGAACAGATAAAACCAAGTAAAGACACCAACAGAAGCCACATTAAAACATAGGAGCCATAAATTAAAAAGTCATGTCAGCTTGGCAGGACAAAGGCCTGTCTAAATAAAAACATATTTGCCTGTTGGCAGAAGGACATCAAAGAGGTGACTACGTGGGCATCTCTAGGGAGGGAATTCCACAGCTTGTTTTGCTTGACAGTTTGAATTTGGGAGACACTGTTTTAATTCTTGCTCGGGTTTATTGCACTTGTTTTGCCCAATTTAGTTTGCTTTGCTTTGTTGTTTTATTCTTTTAATACTGTGCCGTGCTAGCTACCTTGGCTTGTCATCTGACCAGGATATTAATTTCTGTAAAATGAACAAGCAAGCAAGCAAGCAGACTCAAAGTAATTGCCTGTGGAAACTCTTTCAAGAAGTTCATTTCAGTTAGTTTGAAAGGTGCAACGGGGTTCTTTCAATAAGTATGCTAAATAGAAGTGCAGGGATTTTGCAGTAGCCTGCGGACTCCTGCTTGTCTTTACTAGGTATGTTTACCTACTTGTATATAAAGATGGGGGGGGGGGGGTTTGAATCAGAACGGGTTGGGGAGGAGATCTTCAGCAATTCCACCTTTCCAGTGCAGACCTCTGCACCCATCTCTTGCCACTCCAGAGGGTTCCCCAGATCTCCAGGGCAACAGTTATATCTGGCAGTTTACTACTACGGACCTCTGGTGAAATTCCGTTTCGAACAGGAAGTATTCCTTGGGTCTTCAGATAGACATAACTCATAAGAGTTTATAATAATTTACAAAACTCATAACAATTTGTAAGGACTGATAATGATGGCAAAACAGGTTAACACCCATTAACGACTTAATTGTCAACAGTCTGCCCGTAGATGCAAGTGAGGTAGCCTAATTTTGGGGAGGGGTGGGGTGGGATAATGGTAAGATAATCCCTCTGAAAAGGAAAAGTAATTACATATATAATGTTAGATGTTCCCCCAAATTTGGCAAATAATGCCATGACACAAGCTTTTTCAGGCAATACAGGGAGCTGCAGCCAGACGGAGGCATCCTTCCCCCTGCCTCCAGTGTGAGTGACACTAAGTGCTACTCTGGATCCAACCCAACTCATGAAAGCTGGCTAGCTTACCTCTGTCCTAAAAATTATCTCAAAGTCTGGAGCTGAGGCGAAATGTGTGTCATCTTTCCTGGATCGCTCCTGGGCTGACAAAAGTTACAAACAGCTGAAATTATAAACAGCTAAATAGCTGCATATGACAGAACTCGAGCTGGTCACAGATTTCTACAAACCGCAATTAAAACCTTTCAGGATTCTTAAGAATGTTCTAGTTCTATTTTCTGTGGTAAATATTTTATTAAGGTAAGATGCATATTGCCCGATTTATACCAGTGTCTCCCAATCTTGTGGGTGGCGGCGGGGAATAACTCAAAACAGTTTCAATTCAGTAGAAAAATGTGAACAAAACAGGTCCTTCCATCTCTTCTTTCCGTTTATCTTGGATGATTCCTTAAGAACCACAAGATGGCACTGCGTACTGTGTTACCTTCCACCACCTTCCTTGCATTGCATGGCCCCTAGTAGCGACTCAAGAATATGGTTATTATAAGAAAATCAGCTGCCATCTCTATTTGTTTCACTTGTTCTCTAAAAGCCATTGATTAAAAAATAATAATCTAAAAGTACACAGAAATTTAATCTGGCAGGTAACACAACTTTATTGTAATGGTAATGGAACAGGACAAAACTAGGTAGGATTGGCCATGCCCAGGTAATTTAAGTGTCTAGACAAATGAACTAGACACAATATAGTTCTTAAAATATGTCTGATTCTTGACTCAGAAACAAGCACAACAATGGATTTGCAAAATATTACATTTTCCTTATATACCAGCACCAGGCAACTATTTAAAAACTGAAGCTGCAATCCCCTGCACACTTACTTGGGAGTAAGCTCCATTGAGCTCATTGGGACTTACTTCTGGTGTAGCACACATGGGATTACGCTGTAAAAGACTCCCAGTAGTCTTCTAGTATCTAATGTTAATCATTCATCCTGCTGGATGTATACTTAAATTAAAACATGAGTGAGATTAAATTATTTCCACAAGTTGGCCAGTACAAGACGTTACCTTCGTTGTGTGTTCAGTTCAGCCCATATCCATGTGTACTGAGGTTCTTTCAAAGGAACATAAAAATCTGTTCCGTTTATGGTTTGAGCTCAAGTATTTTTACAGTCCCTGCTGTGCCATTTTAAACAATTCTTTACACACTGAGTTCCAAGAGCATGAAAACAGGAGCTCCGTCCTTGTATCATTAAGGCTGGCTTTCAAATGCCATTGATATCTGACCTGGAAGCAGCTGTTGCTAGCAGAAGTAAATCTAAAACTAGAAAATGTTGTTATTTTATAAAACAGAAATAAATCTCTCCCTGCGCCCCCTGCTCATACCAAACTTTTTTGTCCACACCAAATAACTCAATCATGGTCCTATTACACAGTTATGGTCACACTGCTCACTTTCCTTTCCCCGCTTTATTAAAAAAATAAACAAAAACGCCCCATTTCCCCTTTATTAGCCTGGCACTTTTATTTCTGCAGCTCGGGGTTTTCTGGCTCTTGATGACAGCACTCTGCTAAAGATGGTAAGCTGTGCTCAGATAAACAGGGCCTGTGACACTTTATTCAAATCTGCTTGGTCTCTTTGCTGATTTGCCAGCTTGAAATCTTTGGCATTGTTTCAGGTCATGTTTTTGGCAACGAAAGCTTTGGGTTTGTTTATTTTTTAGTTTTTTTAAAATATAAAACATCTTGCTCTGTTTTTGTTATAAATGATGTGGTTGAAACTAAAAGTGCCACAAAGCAAAATCCATGTCTTAAATAATCTGGGTTGGTTGGTTCCCCCACCCCCTCCAAGACCTCAAAACCATAGCAAATGGAACATAAGCATATACTGGCAAGTCTCTTTGACGCCTGATGCCAGCAGACCCTTGTAGCTAGACATGGATACAACACTCAGACACAGACGGCAAAGTGCTATATCCACAAGTCTTCTAAGGCATTGGATTTGGACTCCAGTCATTTTGATAGCGTGGTTTCGAATCCAACAGCTGCCAAGATGTATCTAGGAGAGGGAACATAGCTCAGTAGTAGAACACATGCTTTGCATGTAGAAGGTCCCAGGTTCAATCTCCAGCTTCTCCAGGTAGGGCTAGGAAAGAATCCTGCCTGAAACCCTGGAAAGACATTCAGTATTGACAATGGGCTAGATGGATCAATGCTTGGATTCAGGGGCTGTCTTCATGGCACCAGGTTGGCACTGTGCCACCACCAAGGCCCACACTATCGCTGGTGCGCGATGACAGCAAGTTGTCCTTACGAGGGGAGGCAGCGTGGGCTTTCTGGCAGCTATTAGGCTCGCATGGTCAGCCCCCTTCCACTTCTGCATCTTCCGGCGACCAATAGGAAGTCGCCTTCTGCCTGAGAATGCCCCTGGAGTGACTCCAAGAGAGGAAGACTGGTGGAAGAGCTAGGCTGGCCTCGCTCTGGCAGGAAAAGTCTGGGTAAGTCCCCAACTTTTCAGTTGCACATCTTTGCCTCTTTGCCAAGGGGTGGCTTCAAATTTGCAGCTGTGTCATATAACCAACACAGTGAAGATTCAGAGCCACCCCGGGGCAAAGACGATGTCAAGATAGCCCCTCAGTATAAGGAAGCTTCCTATGTTCCTATCTACATAGGATACTAGATGTCTCTCTGCAGGCACATCACCATAGCAGATGAGTAACATCCTTGATCACAAGAGCACAGCTTATAAGGGCATGACAGCTTTCTCACCCTCAACATATGTCACTGCATGGGCAACAACTGTACAGTGTAGAAATAAATATGTATAGTAACGTAAACTAGAGTATCTTAAATGTAGGATAATGGACAGAAGGGGAGGAATATGCATCTTTTAGACACATCTTCTTGCCATAAATGCTGGCCTGGGGGCTTACCTGGTTGCAGATTGTGGGAGTTAGGAAGAAATTTTAGACATTTGTAGGAGGGGGGGCTTACCTGGTTGCAGCAGCAGCATGAGCTTTCTAGGCAGCTAGCAAGGAACAAGATCTTTTTGCTATTGTTGCAAGTGGCAGTACGTTGCAAGACCAGGTGAACAACAACACCTTAAGAATATTATGCCCGTCTTCACTCATTGAGCATCATCAGACAAGCATTTTATTGCATGCTTGTTGTTGGGTACTCACGGATTTTCAAGGGTCTTATTCGTTCACCTCTAGTGCGTCTCCCACCCCTTCTAGCCTTCCCGCGATTAAAAATAGACCCCAGTAAGTCCAAATTATTTTTAGAGACGGAATTTGCCGCTATCTCCTGCTGTGTGCAGGAGAAGCAGCGTGATGAAAACGGCCTACTGAATGGGCCACGTTGTTTACTTCCTCTTTCTTAAAGAGGAAGGATTGAGCGAGGGCGGAGAAGCAACGGTAGGGAAACGTGATTTCCCCCCATCTGATGGAGCTCTTAAAAATTGAGAACTGGATCAGATATCGTTGAATATATTTATGTGACTTGATGGGATATGCTCAAGCAGGATGTTAGTGAACTGGCCCCATGAATGCTTGGATGTGAGACATATTGAATGGAGATGTCACCTTGGTACTCTTTTACTGACACTCCCAACCCAATGGCATTTTACTGGCAATCCAATGGCATACCTAAAGGTGAGTTCCCCAACAAGGCCAGGTGAGACTGTCAGACCTACACCTGTAGCAGCCTCTCCAGCCACCTCAGGCTTGGCTCAGACCACAGAACTCTTAACCACTTCATGCAAACCACTTTTGTAATATTGGCTGCAATCCAGTAACAGCATCTGAATACAACTTAAACCAGGGCTTTCCTATTGTTGACTATGCTGTGATTTGCTTTCACGCATCCTAATAATAATATTTATTTATTTATTTATTTATTACCTGCCGCTCCCTCTGGATTGAGGCGGGGAACAACATTAAAAACAAATGATATAAAATACATATAACTGATTAAAAACATATAAAAACTAATACATTGTTAAAATACCAATAAAACTCTTAAAATCTGACTGGGTAGGCTTGCCAGAAGAAATCAGTCTTTATAGCTTTCTTAAATTCTGAAAGACTGTTAAGTTGGCAAATCTCTCCCGGCAGACCATTCCACAGTCTGGGAGCAGCAGAAGAGAAGGTCCTCTGAGTAATGGTTGTCAGCCTAGTTTTGTGTGACTGTAGTAAATTCTTCCCAGAGGACCTGTGTGTGGGGCGGATTGTATGGGAGAAGGCAATCCCGCAGGTAACCTGGACCCAAACCATGTAGGGCTTTAAAGGTAATGACCAACACTTTGTACTTCGCTCAGAAAGTAATTGACAGCCAGTGGAGTGATTTTAAAGCTGGTGTAATACGGTCAGCCCTAGGTGTACTGGTGACCAACCTGGCTGCCATATTTTGAACTAATTGAAGTTTCCAGACTAGGCACAGAGGTAGCCCTATGTACAGCGCATTCCAGAAGTCGAGCCTCGAAGTTGCCAGCCCGTGCACTACCGACTTTAGGTCTTCCAACTCTAGAAAGGGGCGCAGCTGGCGTATCAGCCGAAGCTGATAGTAGGCACTCTTAGCCGTCGCATCTATCTGAGCTGTCATTTGGAGCGACGGATCCAGTAGCACCCCCAAACTGCGGACACAGCCTTTCAGGGGGAGTGTAACCCTATCCAGAACTGGTTGACACATCTCCAAACCCAGGTCAGAGCCTTTGACAGTAAGCACCTCCGTCTTGTCTGGATTCAGCTTCAGTTTGTTTTTCCCCATCCAGCCCATTACAGCCTCCAAGCATTCATTCAGAGGAGACCCACTATCCTTAGCTGACACTGTTGTTGAAGGCATAGAGAACTATATCTGGATGTCATCAGCGTACTGATAGCACCCTGCCTCATGCCTCCAGCTGATCTCTCCCAACGGTTTCATATAAATGTTAAACAGCACTGGGGATAGAATGGCAACTTGTGGTACACCACATAGCAACTCCTTCTTTGAAGAGCAGCTATCTCCAAGCATCACCATCTGGAACCTGCTCGAGAGATAGGACCGGAAACACTGAATCACAGTGCCCCCGATACTCAATCCCCTCAGGCGTTCCAGAAGAATACCATGGTCGATGGTATCAAAAGCCGCTGAGAGATCCAGGAGTACCAACAGGGACACACTCCCCCTGTCAATACTCAAGCGTAGATCATCCACTAAGGCGACCATAGTGGTCTCAACTTCGTATCTTGCCCTGAAACCGGTTTGAAATGGGTCTAGAAAATCTGTATCATCCAAAACTGCTTGGAGTTGGAAGGCAACTGCCCTCTCAATCACCTTGCCAGGAAACAGAAGATTTGATACTGGTCTGTAGTTATTAAGGTCCAGGGGATCCAGGGAGGGCTTTTTAAAGAAGTGGCCGTACCACTGTTTCTTTTAAACATGATGGAAAACTCCCCTCCCTGAGAGATGCATTAATAATAAGTTGCAGTTGTAGTCTAATTGCATCTCCTCCCTGGGCAACCAGCCAAGAAGGACAGGGATCAAGAGGACAAGTTGTCCTCATTCATACAAGCAGCTTGTCCATGTCCTCGGTACTCACCAACTGAAACTGATCCAGTGTATTTCTACTTGCCGAGTTGCTGGACACTTCATTGTCAGCATCTGCTATAATGACAGCTAAGTCAGCTCTTATCCGAGAGATTTTATCTGTGAAATGATCATTAAAGGTATCACTGTGAACTACCGAAGGCTCTAAGATCGGGTTCAGGGGGGAAGGTGCCTGGGTTAGACCCCTCACCACCCTGAACAGTTCTGCTGGATGTGAATTCATAGACGCAATGCATGCTTTGCTGTATATTTTCTCATCTATTGGTGGTGACCTCACTTCAGCTTTAGGCTGGAGGCATTGCAGGGGTGGATCGTGGAAGTGTGGGAAGGTTCGGCAGAGGGCATGGGGTGGGCTGCTGAAAAGCCCTTCTTTCCGTGGGGATTAATGGTTCCCACCCCGCAGCTGCAATCCTATTGGGTTTTAAGGAAACGCAGGACCGAAGCAGCGCCATGAAGCCCCTCCTCCCAAGTCAAGGTACAAAGTGCCCCTGAACATATACAGAATGTCTTTAAAGGTACATTTAATTCGGATCAGACTTTTCTTTCCCTTTCTTTCTTTCAAAATCCACTTCTCTCGCCACTTGCTTGTTTTGCATTCTCCTTTTTGTCTTCCCACCACCACCTCTCTCATTTTCTCTCAGTCTGCAATCCTAAGCACACATATACTCCATTGAATACTACGGGGCTTACATCTGAGTAAACATGCATAGAATTGCCACCATGGCAGGATCTACACTACTGCTGTATAGTGGTATTGAAGTGCACTGACAACTGTTGGGGCCCATGACACATCCACACCAAGCAGGATATAAGACTATGAAAACGGTATATGGAATGTGCACTTCAATACCGCTATAAACCAGTAATGTAGATCCTGCCATACCACTTTCATACCACTTTCATAGTGCTATATCCTGCTTGATGTAGATCTGGCTGGTATGAATCTTTTTACCTACACACACATGCACTGTCCAACCCAATTCAGATCCCCACTGCACCCAACGTATTCATTCAAACCGTTCCTTTGATACGCTAATTGGTTCATGCAGCATTGTTGGGCTCTGGGGCTTTAAGGGTCCTTGGGGCTTTGCCTCCATTCAGATATTGATAGGGCTGGCACTTAGCTGCCTACTCCTGAAGTGGATTACACATCTCTAGGGACCAAACTACAAGTTACAGGGGAGAGGGTTGGATCCAGATTTAGTTATGTTCACAGTAGAACCATTGAAATCAATGGAACAACTTAGTCTCAACCAAATTATGTCTTATTGATTTCAATGTGTCTACTCCAAGCATGGCTAAATCTGAATCCAAACAGATAAGTATATGACAGCCATATATATTAGCAAGGGATATGTTAACAATTCCCTGCCTAGATGGGTCTTTTCTGGCACAGGATCGTACATCCATTGACTTTCAAGCTGGTTCATAGGATCAGGCTGCTCTTTCCCACCAATGGCTCCATCGGAAATCAAATAATTTCCGAACCTGTAACATTCACTCTGTGTGCTGCAGTTGTCAGCTTCCCAGAAATATTGATAAAACTGATATGGAAGTTATAATTCTTATCAGCCACAGAAGAAGAACCTTGACATGTGATTAAGGATATTTTATTTATTATAATTACTTATACGGTGCCTTTCAGGTTGCAAATCCCACCATGGCAGTTTACAAGAAAGATAAAAATAATCAACTTGTCATAAAAATATTGATGATTTTTTAAAAAATCATCAGAAACATTGGAAGCTGCCTTATATTATGTCAGATCATTGGTATTGGCACTCTGGGGTTTCAGGAGTTGTTCCTTCCCTTCCTAGAAATCAGGGCTGGCGCCAAGGGTAGACATAGTTGGGCACCTGCTGAGGGCCCACAACCCAGCAGGGGTCCATTGGCAATAGTCTCCTGAACTTGCTCCACTTCTTCACCATTGCAACCTGCTTGTTCGCCAGCCGGTCACTCTGACCCAGACAATGGTGGTGATGGAAAGGAGAAGCAGCAGATGCCACTGCCTGCTTGCTCACTGGTTCTGTGGCGGTCAAGTGAGCAATTGGTAGTGATGATGAGAAAGGAGGAGCAGGAGCAATAGCAGCTGGTGACCACTGATGATAGTAGAGAAGGGGATAGAGGTGACTCACTGAAGGAGAAGGCCCATTGAGGATGGCCCCTCAAAAACCTGGATCCAGCAACATTGGAGATGCCAGTCTTTGAACCTGGGACCTTCTGTCTGAAAAGCATGTGTTCCACCAATGAGCTATGGCCCCTTGCCACAGGGCAGTTGGTGGAAGATGGCTCTGGGGCAGGGATAGCCCAGCAGGAACAGGAGCAGGGCTCTAGTATCACCCACATCTCCCTCCTTCTCACGTGGAAATCCTTCCTGCAGGGCAGTGGATGGTAGATGGTCCTGGAGGATGGGTTGGGGAGAAGTCCAAGTGGGGCAGTCCTGAGGACTTCCTTGCCTCCCTCTTTCCCTTCCCTGGAATCCTTCCCACAGGGCAGTTGATAACAGATAAACCAAGTGATAGAAAAAAAGCAGCTGGCTGCTCATTTTGAAGGCTGCAAACGTTTCTCAACTTGCCTGGAGTGCCAGTGCCCATATCTTCAAATCAAAAGTGGAGTGCAGTTTCCTTTGGATAATAGTGAGGGTGTTGCACCCTCCTGTCTTCTCACCATCATGCTAAAGCATGCATGAAATTCATAAAAGATTGGAATGGAATAATATTGTGTCATTAAATCCTGCTTTGGAACTTTCTCCCAGAGAAACAAAGCCAGTATGTAATAAAGTAAAGGACAAGGTTCCCATTGGAGCGGAATCAAATTGGTCATGCTGGTGGTGGGAAACTGAAACATAATTTCCGAATTTAAAAATACTTGCAAAAAACTAGAATTTTTGCTTTTCTGTTTTGACCTTTGTAATCAATGTTGACCTTTACAGGATGGGGCCAAAACTCAGTGTAGAGCAACTGCTTTTCATGCAGAAGGTACCATGTTCAATCCCCACCATCTTCAGGAAACCCTGGAGAGCCGCTGCCAGTCGGTGACAACAATACCGGGCTAGAAGTCCAAGGGTCTGATTCATTATAGGGCAGCTTCCTGTGTTCTTATGGCCCTCCCCCTCCCCAGCCCATACACACAACATTCTCAGTTTTAGAGATGTCATTGGATTTAGGTATTAGAAAAATATAAAGTAAAAAAATATTCAGTTTGCCATGATCACACTGAACACATATTTCCGTGAAAGTGACCAACAAAGTTTAGGATTTTAGGTGTTATTGGTTTTGTTTTAGATTTCCCTAATAGTCAAATTGCAGAAGTAAAATCTAACTATGTGTGAGATCCACGCAGTTCTATTCAGACTTTGAAATGTGGACACATTTTGAATCTAGCTCAAATTATGTGGCATTCTAGTTCTCCTATATGCTTGCTCTGATCTTAACCTATGTTCTGAGGCTTGAAAATATTTGGATGTTCACTGCAGAAAGATGTAGTGTTGTTCACCAGTTTAAAAGGCTTTAAAGTGAGATTTGACAAATTTGTGAAGGATAAGGCTATCAGTGATTACAGTCATGATGATGTCTGTGAACTTCTATAAGTTTTTAAAAATTGTGTTGCCTTACCATGGTTTTCTGCATCCGCTTTCTTTCTGGGATGTGATTTGCGCCATTACACCGGCGGCCACGTGGTTTGAAACTGAATACTTCCTCTCTCTGCTTGCTCCATGTGCTCCATTCGCTTTAATGAGAAAGCACCATCTAGTGACATAATTATAGCCCAATGCCGAGATTACACACTGGGAGACAGTGCAATTTCCTGGATATTCCCACGTTATCTTTGGGGGTTTTAAACCCGCAATACTGGATGCTGACAATGTTGTGCAATGAACCCGCAAACTTCTGTGAGTGGCCAATCACTAGTGTGCTATAAATCACTCATTTAGAGAAGCCCTGTATGGCTCTACCAGCCTCAAGGGCAGTATCGTGCCAAATACCAGTTGCTCAGGGGGCCAAACAGCAAGAGAAAGCTGCTGCATCTGGTTCACACTGTGGGAAGCCGGCTGTTGTACTGGATGGGCGTTTGGTCTGATCCAGCAAGGTTCTTTTTATGTTCTTATAGACAGTCCTTTGGATTCACACTGACAATTGAACTAATTTCAATGCTAAATTGCTCTCTATTTTTTTTAAAAAAAATAATAGCATGGCTTTTTACAATTACAATTACAGAATGAAGAATAAACAGAGTGTATTTATTTATTTATTTCTGTATTGCCTTTCTGCTAAAAGCCATCATGACGGCGCAAAGCAAATCAGAATAATCAATAAACGCATAAAAACTAGAACAAAACCATTTTAAAATATTAAAACCACAACAAAATTAAGGCTACAATTCAAGGGCCATTGGATAAAGGGCTGAATTATGACATGCTGAGACAAACTATGTCGAGCTTAAAAGGCCCCTTAGAATTACAACAGATATATTATTCTAACAAAAAGGACAATGAAAATAGAAATAATAAAACTTTACATTTAGAAAAATTAGATCTTCTTTACCAGGCATGTAGTGTCCTTTATTGCCCCCTCTGGTAGCCTGAGAGAATGCACCCTTCATTATTTCAATATATTACGAAGGGGTTGGGCCCAGAGGAAAGTGACATGGCCTTTGGGTTCCCGCGGAGGGCTAGATTTGACCCCCAAGCCT
Organism: Anniella stebbinsi; assembly: GCA_029215795.1. NCBI lineage: Eukaryota > Metazoa > Chordata > Lepidosauria > Squamata > Anniellidae > Anniella > Anniella stebbinsi. The sequence continues at coordinate 86,720,661 of JARDYH010000002.1, read as the reverse complement.
GAGGTCCTGCATCCCTGGGGAAAAGTGCCGATGAAATAACTAATAATACCTACCCACGACTGCCCAAAACACCATACAGGCCCAAAAGTTCTGTATAGATAAAGACGTACATATGAATTTCATTCTACACAACAATATCACCCACTGTTAGTAACCAATAAATTTCCTGTGTATAATACTGGTGTATAATACACACACACACACACACACACACACACACACACATTTCACAGGATATTTTTTAATTCTCTCCTTTTATCCCTGCACCTGGAGCTTCTCTCTCTCTCTCTCTCTCTCTCTCCAGTTTTTGAGGTGAAGGTGTTTTAACCAGTTGACTTGTCATTGCCTTTTTGAGATTAAATTTAACTTGATACTTCTTGCTTTGTTCCATTTCCATGCAAATCCATCTTTTAACAGTTCCTGTTATGGCATCCCAAAGCTGTCTTCACTAGGAAATCACTTCCTTACCCTAATACCAGGCATACAAGGCTATTTTCCCCCATTCTTTTCTTTTCACTTTAGCATTGGCAGTGAAAAGCTGACAGCTAATGCAACACGCCGAGCCGATTCACTCAAAATTATTGTTCAAATAATAGGTCGTCATTTTAAAAAGTTCTTGTAATTATATCACAAGATGTGGGATTAAATGGTATTTGTCACAGCAAGCACTCATGTGAGAGAACTGTCCCCACCACCACTTTTGAAGGGTTGTGCTTGCAGTAACTTGTAAAGAGTGAGTTTGCAGTACTTTGGAGAGAGAAATAAATCTGTGTGTGTCAGTTTTGTACAAATCTAGCAAGTCAGTGAGAAAATGATGTCCATGTGCTGATATAATAGAACAAACATGGCCAACCAGGAAGTAACACTACCTGGGCCAACAACAACGTGTGAGGCACTGCACTTCTTGTAATCTAACAGGGTTGGTCTTACTGTTAGGTAGAGTAAAGCAGTGGCCTCAGGCAGCAGATTTTGTTAGTTATTCAATGTGTTACTATTGTATTTTTTACTGCCAGTGATCGGGGAGAGGTGCTTGTGTAGGCTGACCATATGAAAAGGAGGACAGGGCTCATGTAACTTTAACAGTTGTAGAGAAAAGGGGATTTCAGCCAGTGTCATTTGTATGCAATTACTTCCTGGTGAAATTCCCTCTTCATCACAACGGTTAAAGTTGCAGGGGCCCTGCCTTCTTTTGTATATGGTCACTCTAGTATAGTGCCTGCAACTTTAACTGTTGTGATGAAAAGGGAATTTCACCAGGAACTAATAGCATACAAATGACACTGGCGGAAATTCCCTTTTCTCTACAACTGTTAAAGTTACATGAGCCCTGTCCTCCTTTTCATATGGTCAGCCTATGCTTGTGGGACCTTTTGCCTCATGTGTCAAAATAACATGGCTGGCTTTGGTTGCTATGCATTGTGACTTGGGTTGTGGGGACACCATTTACTGATTTATCACAGGCAGCAAAATGTTTTGGGCTGGCCCAGGATACCTCTCCTAAGACAAAATGAGAGGACTCCTCACATGCCTCCGTTATGAGAAAGAGGCCTTGATAGTATCTTTTTTCCCACAGTTGGTGGGTGGATTGCTTCTGGATTCTTCAGCATAGGAAGGGGGCATGTTTCTCAGGGGCTTATTCACCTTTAAAGCAGAAGATAGCCCTATTCAGTCATTCTGTACACAAATATAGCACACATGCAAGGTGAGGTGGTAACAGCCCCACTTCTGTACTTATGGAGGGCAGTGGTCATGTGACTCTCCTCTTCAGAGCGTCACCCTCCATGAGTACAGGGTGACAGAAAAGCACAAGGAGGGGTCGAGGCTGGAGTGCTCCCTCTCCTCACATGTTTGTTCTATTCACATACAGAATGACTGAATAGGGGTGATATGTTTGCTAGGGTGACCATATTTGGGAAACCAAAAAAGAGGACAACCTGTGGGCAGGGCAGGAAAGTGACTTTTCAGGGCCTCTGGAAAAAGCGTCATCCCCCACCCCGCCACCTTAAAGGCCCCAATTGGAGTGGAGGAGGGGAAAGTGTGTCATTTCTGCCCCCCCCCCACTACTCCAATCAGGGCCTTTTCTATAATCTCCGGGAATGACACATTTTCCCATTTAAGGTCCTGATGCGCCTCCAGAAAGCACATAATTCCCTCCCAAAATGCTAATGGCAGCCTTAAAGGGGAAAGTGTGTCTTTCCAGGACAATATAGAAAATCGCAGAAAATCCCACCTGACATCCAGTATAGAACAAAAACCAGGACAAATCCGGGGAAATCCTGACAGTTGGTCACCCTAATGTTTGCCACATGTACACTGTATATTACCCGGTGAACATCAAGAAGTATGAAGGAAAGACACACATCTACAAAAACATGGTTGACACATACCTGCCTCTCCCTTTTCTGAGTGTAAAAAGGGAACAGTATGCAGGCCTCTTCATATAAAAAAAGAGAGGAAAGAAAAATTAGAATAAATTAATCTAATCAGAAATATAAAAAATGTGGGGGGAAATCCATATTAGCATAAGGACTTGTCACAAGGGACTTTTTATGAGAACCAGTTGTTGTGACCATTCAGCTTTCTGGACCACCTGAAATGTGATGTCCCATACTGCTTCATCACCTACTTCATTACCTTAGGAACCGTCTCACTCTGTATGTACCTGCCCAATCTTTGTGATCATTAGGGGGAGATTCACCTCAGAAGCACTTATTTTATTTATTTGTTTATTACATTTTTATACCGCCCTATAGCCGAAGCTCTCTGGGCAGTTCACAAAAATTAAAACCATGAAATCATTTTAAGAAATATAAAACAGACCACAATCTAAAACCATAAAATAACATGCAATATAGAAAACACGACCAGGATAAAACCAAGCAGCAAAGATTAATACAAATTAAAATACAAATTTAAAACAGCAAGGATTAAAATTGGGTTAATTTAGCTGTTAAAATGCTGGGAGAATAAAAAGGTCTTCACCTGGTGACGAAAGGAGTGCAAAATAGGTGCCAGGTGAACCTCTCTGGGGAGTTCATTCCACAGCTGGGGTGCCACAGCAGAGAAAGCCCTCCTCCTGGTGGCTACCTGCCTCACTTTCTTTGGCAGGGGCTCATAGAGAAGGACCCCTGTGGATGATCTTAGGGTCTGGGCAGGTACATATGGGAGGAGCCGTTCCTTCAGATAACCTGGCCCCAAGCCATTTAGGGCTTTGAATGTTAGTACCAGCACTTTGAATTGGGCACTTATAGTAGAGCATTTCATTTTGGAGCCCCACTCTCTTGAATGTTTACTAACTGATATTAGACAGGTCCCCACAGTTCTGATGTTGAAGCACCTTTTTAAAACATATCTCTTTACTGAGGCTTTCCCTGAAGTGCGACTCAGAGGTTATAGCACACAGAATTGATTAGTTTTACTGCTAATCAAATATATTGTGTTGTTTTATTATTATATTTATTGTTATTTTTATGACATTGGATTTTATGTTCACCGCTTTAATACTTTTGTGGAAAGCATGATGATGATGATGATGATGATGATGATGATGGGAGGGTGGAAATTTTCCATTGTTGTTGATGTTTCCCCTTTGCAAAATAACATGACAATTCATTTATCATTGACTTCTTCTTCTAGCATCAAGAAATATAGATTTGGTCAAAAACAAAAAAGGCTAATGTGTACAGTGAGTAAAAATGAAATACCGATATAAGTGTTTATCTCCCTGTCTTCTATTCTCACACAGAAAAATCCTCTATTAACTTATTTTAAAAGAAAATGAGAAATGTTCATCATAGAAGTTTAATTGCATGCATTTGGTTGTATAAGAAGAGCAAGCTGGCTGCCATAATATGTTGTTTAAAAGATCAATCCTGCTTCGTCACAACAGAAGTCTCATGTTCGTGAATATCCAAAAGCAACAAATTGTGCCCCCCTTCTTCTGCACATTCTTTTTTTTTTACTTGAAGCCTTTCTGCATGAAGCTTTTACTGTGTGCTAGTGATTGGTCACTCATGGCGTTCTGTGGATATTTTACATGGTGTCATCCTCCTCCAGAGCTTCTTCTGTGCTTTGTAAGCCTTACACAGTTTTCTTTCCTAATGAGGAAAGTGTGGTATTTCTTTCTGAATGGCCTCTTTAACGCCATAGAAATCTTGTGTAATTATGTAATTCCACTATACCACAGCACCACCTAGTGGTTGTATAATGAAACACAGAAAGGCAGAGAAAGACACACACACACACACACCCCAAAAGCATGTGTAAAGGAGCCAAACTTAAACCCTGCAAAGAATCTGAAAGCAGAAGCCCCGGTAAAGGGGTGGAATAAAAGCCTCATGTAGAAATGCCCTTGGACATTCTTAATGATATGCTTGGGGCAATGGCCTTCCCCTGCAATATTGAATAATGCTCAGGATGGAATTATACATTATGTCAGCAAATACATGTTCCCAAACTCACATTGGCCAAATGTGGTTGCAGAAGACACTTGCAGAGGAGAATGCATGAGCAGGGAGTGGGGTTACCTTTTCAATTCATCTTTTCAAAAGCTCTCACATCAGGATGTTGTCCCCATATGTACCAGGCCTATGTCTGGTTTGAGAGCCTAGCTGGTGAAAAACATGATTAAAAAGAACCCAGGAAGGATCAGTTGGGGGGGGGGGGGAATTCAGCACCTCTCTTCTGCCTGCCAATTCTGCCTTGCCATTGTCCCCCACCCTACATTAGCACTGCAAGTGAAACATGGTGATGGGAACTCTGCTTAATACATTTTCTGTGAAAAATAGAAATTCTCACCCAATAAAAGTCTTATGGGAACCACTGAATGGCTTTCTCCAAAACTAATTATGCAAAATTATCCAGAATTTGGTGTTTATTCATTGCTGCTAAAGTTCATAAAATTCAGCCAACTTATAAATAATGGGTTAGATCCACTGAAGTTAGTTAAACTGAGGTCCCATTGAAATCAGGGAGACCAGTTAGTCATGACTTCAGTACCAGTAGTTTCAATGGGAACTAAGTACAACTAACCTAGTCAGGATCTAGTACAATGGCCAGATCTACACCAAGCAGGATACAGCAGTATTTGAAAGGCAGGAGCCACACTACTGCTTTATAGCGGTGAGGTGCACTGACAAATCTTGGGGCCCACTATACCATATACCACTATATATGCTTGGTGTGGCTCCTGCCTTTTATATACCACTTTCATGCCACTTTCATACCACTACACCTGCTTGGTGTAGATCTGGTCAAAGTACACAACGAGCAAACAAAGGAGATTTGTTCAGTGAGACTGAAACATGACATATCTGTTAACCAAATTGTGCTTTTGAAAAGCTTGCTGAAGCCTCAACAGTGACAGAAGCTTCTATAACTTCCACCAAATACCCCCATTGAATACTGACTCAAATCAGTTGGACCTGTATTTCAGGGAAGATCTCCACTGAACGGGATGGCCCTGAAACATGGGTACATCTAGTGACGTTGGATCCAGGATCTACCTTCTACAAGAGGAAGGGCTCCACTTACAGAAGTTCCCTCCACCTGATTTTTGGGGACATACACACACCACAGCTCATACCTTTCAGCAGGGTATTCTTCTCTCAGTGTAGCACTTTCAGGGGGCAGGAAGGACTATCATATGGAAGACAGCCAGAGAAGTCCATTTCCCTAGCACAATTGATCCAGCTTAAGCCTGGATCCAACCTGTGAACTTTCAGGCTAAAGTGGTTATCCTTATCCACCTTGTACTGCAAATCGGTGAACAGCTGACATTTCCCGACTTAACCTCAAAATGAAGAAGCCATTGCATTCCCCCGTTAGAATATCAGGGATGAATGGGTGCTGCTATACGGGGACTGGTGCATCACCAAAGAACCAAGTTTCTTTGGTTCCTTTGCAACCTGATGCCCGAAAACAGCTGACACAGATGGATATTTCCAACACAGATGGATGTTTCCAACTAGTCTGGTCTGTGAACAGCCAAACAGGCCTGCCGGGCTCCATTTCACACATTTGCAGTCCTTTCCAGAAAGCCCTTTAAGACCCAGCTCTAGTTACAGTGCTGAGAGTTTATGTGTGGAAATAATCTCAATCTCTCTTTCTTTCTTTCTTTCTCTCTCTCTCTCTCTCTCTCTCTCTCTTTTATCATTTTGTTTATTGAGCTGGCAAGTTAAAAAAATATAGTTGCAGTTGGACTTCAAAACATTACGGTGTCATTGTTTTCAAAGAGGTAGTCTATGCATCCCACAATTGTATGTATGTATAAGTGTGTGTGTGTGTGTGTGTGATTTATTAAGTTTTAAAATTTTTATTAAATAAAAACTTCCATTCTTTTATTTTTAACAAGGCCAACATTTAATTACATACATACAGATACATAATTAAATAAGAGCTAACAATAGTTAACTCTGGAATGTTCTGACAAGGAGTGCTGAAATCTGGTGGAAGGTCTGAGAAAAACTCCCAGAAGTACCAAACATCAAGCTTGTTTAGAATGTTTTTAGGATGTTTTAATGCAGTTTTAATAATGTATGTCATGTTTTAATCAGTTTTATGTATTTTATTATATTGTTGTTCCCCGCCTCGATCCAAACGGAGAGGCGGGTAAGAAATAAATTATTATTATTATTATTATTATTATTATTATTATTATTATTGTTAGCTCTGCAGAAAGAAACAGCACTACTATTTCTGCAGCAGAGGTGTGATCTGGTGGAGTATACGTCAGTGGCCATGTCACCAATAGAAACAAGAACTGTCAAAATGGCAGCAAAACAGAGAGACAAAGCTGACACAGCAAATGCAGCAATGACAGTGTAGGGTGACCATACAAAAAGGAGGACAGGGCTCCTTTATTGAAAAGGGAATTCCAGCAGGTGTCATTTGTATGTATGCAGCACTTGGTGAAATTCCCTCTTCGTTACAACAGTTAAAGCTGCAGTAGCCCTGCCCTCTTTTGTATCTGGTCACTCTAATATTCAAACTACAGTAAAATCAGAACTCTAATATAGCTCCTGGAGCTTTAACTGTTGTGACGAAGAGGGAATTTCACCAGGTGCTGCATGCATACAAATGACAACTGCTGGAATTCCCTTTTCAATACAAGGTCTAGATATTGCAAAACCACCTCATTTCACTCTGGCAGTGATTGACAGATGAGGGAACTCAACTACACCCTGAAGGAGAATTTGGAGGATAATCTGGGTTTAAAGTACTGAAATTTCAGTACCTAAATCATTTTTTGATTTGGATATATTTTCAGCAAAGAAATATACAATGAGTACCAGTAGCAGCCTTTTATGCTTTTATTTTGCATTTCTTCCTCTTTTTCATACCTTTGCCTGTTTCGTCCTCTGTCAATACAGACATGATTCATTGTCTGTCAATACTGATGCTGCCTGCCCTAGTTCCATACTAACTGTATCACCGGCTCCATGGAAACAGAACACCCGAACCAACTAATACGTCTCCAGCACCATTACATCCTAATAAATTTGGGTAACTGCTTCTTTTTGACCTCGGTGCAAACTGAAGATTCCCCTATGAAGCCACTCAAGAGCATTTTTTTACCTTTTATTTCTAAACAGAGACAACCTTATCACACCACAATCTGTGTCCTTTTGCAGCCCTACTAAATGGTTGTTCAGCTTACTGATAGAAAGCATTACCGATTTCCAGATAACAACTCATTGTAACTGAGCAGATGCTATCTAATGCCTGGGATATGTAAAAGGAAGCAAAGTTTGCCCTGCCAGAACCACTTAGTATTAATCATCTTTTAAATGACACGGCCATTAGATGTGTTTCTGATGGCTAACAAGCTCATACAAGCAGGCTTGTTTGATTGCGGTCGAGCGAGACTATGTAAGCAACGTGCTGGTAACCCACAGCACAATGTCTTATTTTTCAAATTTTTCCTCGCCGAAGGTGTTGAAATGCTCTCCCTCCCCTTGCAGCAGGGCCTGCTGTTTTCCTTTTGAAAATGTTGTGCCCATCGCGACCGAACATTGATGTCATTCTTGCGCCGTCCGCAGCTCACCAGAATCAGGCTTCCCTCGTCACCTGTATGGAAGAGGGGCAAATGACTGTGCCGATCCCCCCACAAAATAACATTTCTTAAACATGAGAAAGTGGGAAGAAAAAGAGAAGGGTGGAATGGGACAGGGTGGGGGGAAATGCTGTGACCACAGAACTGTGACTAATATTGGAATTTAGCAAGAAATCAGCTCCAGTTTCAGGAGGCTGCCCTGCAAGTTTGGGAACACTTTGCTACTAAAGTTCTTGATGAATGAGTTCAGGAAGTATAAATGGGATATATATATATTTCCGTATTTCATCTTTTCTTTCAGAGTTTGTGCTGTGCTGTGCAGACGATAATGAGCAGAGTCAAACAGGCATGTAGCAAATTGCTCACTCACTCACTCTATCTCAACGGAGCTAAGCTATCATTCTGTCAGTCCTCTGAATCCTGAGAAATGATTGGACTACTTTTCTAATTAGGGTTGCCTCTACAAGAGCGATTTAAAGCTCTTTCAAGGCGCATTACCAAATTTACCTCTACAAGAGCAGAGCGCAAATGAGGAGTACAGGCGCTTTTTATCTCCTATTATGCGCATTTTTGAATGCGCGTTAAATAACGAGTTTTAATTTACCGCGGGAGTAAGAGCACCTTATATCTGTGTAAACAATTTTCTGAGGAGGCGCATTAATGATCAGAGTGGGCAGACTGTGGTTGTGATGTCATACATAGAACTGCCCCTTCGCTGGGAAAACCTCCCACTTTTGTGTTTAGTTTTATTTCCTATCTCCTCCTGGCAACTTCCTCCTTGTTCTCCGTCTCTCTGGATGGAAGCTCCAGGAAGAGAAGACCCAACATGAACCGAAAATAAAGTTTCTTTTAAGTAACCTGATGGAATATTTTTTACATGGAGACACGGGGCCAGATGGAGGTGGTTTCACGAGAAGCAAAGGGGATAGGAAGGATGTGCAGATGTGCGCATAATTAGCTATCAGCTTAGACAGATCATCCCCTCGCTTCTTGCTGGGTTCCTGACATGAGCTCTGTGTGTGTATGTGCGTGTGTATGTTTTACAACAGTTGAGCTCACTGGGAAGAGGAGGAGGAAGGAACGAAGCAGCATCCTCCTGTCTATTTTGTCGTGTGTCTGTGCGAGTCACATTCCTATTTACTCCTAAGCAATTCACTTGAAATGCCAATCGGGCGAAGGGGGGGAGAGAGAGGCAGCCCTGACTAAAAATAAGTTTTCAAAGGGTGCTGAAGGGGGAAACTTATGAGGCACATTCCCATTTACTCCTGAGCAGTTCACTTGAAATGGCAATCGGACGGGGGGGGGGGGGGGGAGAGTTAGCCGAACAGGTTAACCAGGTGATTACTGGCTGATAACCCAGGTAACCAAAGGTAGGAGATTCTGGTGGGCAGGGAGAATAAAGAGAGGGAACCTGTTTGGCCAGTTTCCTGGGACAAAGCGCATTACTTTCAGCAACATTTGCATGCGATGCTCAGCACACTTTAAAGCACATTTTATACAGCCAGTAATGCGCTTCAATGCCTCTCGTGTATAGGTATTAGCCGTAAATGCGCTTATCAGGAAATGCGCATAATCGGGCAACTGGGCGTCAAAGCAAAATCTTATAGAGGGGGCCTAAGGCCAGGGCAGAGACCAAAAGAGCAGAACTGAATAAAGTAGGCGAATCACTTCAGGATGCTTTAAGAAGGAGGTTAGTTAGTTAGCATAAATCCATGATCTAGGTGTCCGAGCGTCCTTCTTAAAGAGGGTGCACCTCCATTTGAAGGTGTTCTCTATTTCATGGGCTGTCCTGCCCAAGTCTCGTTTAAAATCAAAGGATGGAGAGTAATTATTGCTATTTTTAATTAGAATAGCAATAATTAAATTAGAGTAATTATTGCTATTTTTAGAATTAGAGTAATAATTACAGTGATTAATTAGCATATGCAAATGTTATGCAAATCTGTGTCCTCTTTTGTCCTCTTTTTTTAGTGCTGCATAAATAGCCACCCTAATCTGCAACAAAGTCTTATCTTCCATTTAAAAACAAAATCTGCACAGTTTTAAAACTGATGTTTAGAACTCAGCTGCCTTGAGGGAGATAAGCTTAAAAGCACATGTTAATCAAGTTAATGTTGACAGATATATATTTTCTTCAGGCCCCGTATCACTTCAGTTTTAAGAAATGAAAGAAGGTCTTTTTCACCCTTATTTCAACTTGCTTGTAATCTCAAAGATTGATGTATTGTTAATGAGCTGCAGTTGCAGCATTAAGCTGGAATAAAGAATGCCATATCCACATTGATCATCAAATTGCATTTCTGGCTCAGTGTTATACTACAGTGCCTTTTTTTGCCAGCATTTCAATTCATTTATTTAATGGCCATCACCAAAAAGCAAAATAAACAACATATTGCACATTCATCACTTGAAATCTTCACAGAATCTTTAAATAAGTTGTCTCTGGCACAATGCATAGCATCAGACTATACAGGTTGGTGCAATCATTACATGTCTACACAGAAGTAAGCCTCATTGAATTCAATGGGGCCTACTCCCAAGACCTACTCCCATTCAATGGGACCTACTCCCAGGAACTACTCCCAGGTTAGGCTGTATGGAATTGCAGGCAATCCTTTACATGCCTACTCACAAATAAGTCCCACTCCCACTGACTTCAGTGGGGCTTACTCCTTGGCAAATAGGCATAGTATTGTAATTTAAATCTACTTTTCTGTTCAGCTATCACATGGAAAGCTACTGTGACATATTTGCCTTGATCTAATAATAAGTAACCAATTTTGTCAATGTGACAATGTGTCTTCTATAAATCCTTGCAGAGATTCCACTAAAACTTGACCTCTGGGGACTACAAAAAGTAGACACTACAGGGCATAATGCATAGGATCTTCTACAAGCAGCTGTGCACAGATTCAGAGACACTGATTTACTGGAATGTTCATATACTTCACATCTATACAGAATAATGGCATTGCTAGAGAATGGCTGCTGTAAAAGTAGGAGGGAAAGGAGATTGGGGCCTAATGGCAGATTTTTGGATGATTTGCAGAAGGTCATCTGCCAGTTGCAGGAGATCTGACTCTCAGTTGCTAAACAATACAGATACCTATCACCGAGCACCATTATTTTGCACTTGGCCCTAGGGTTCTAGGAAAAAAACAAAGGAAATACTGTGAGCCTGTCATTTATCCATTCCTGCTATAAAGGCCTTCTTCTAACAATGAAATATTAGGTCATAAGAACATCACTTGTGGAGATTATAAATTTAAACAAGATAATACCCCTAAGTGTATCAGGTTTTCTGAATGTCTTCCATAGCTGCTCATGTAACATTCTCTTGAACCATATATATGTATGCACTTTTATTTTATTGCAATCAAAATATTTTAATGCTGCAGAGCCTATCTACACATGCAGGATAAAACACTTTGAAAACGTTTTGAAAACTGTATATGGAGTGTGTCCTGGGCACCAACAGTTCTCAAAACTGTCAGCCTATCTACACTACTGCTTTAAAATGGTTTTAAAAGGTTTAAAACGGGTTATAACAGTTTTGAGAACTGTTGGGGCTCAGGACACACTCCAAGCCAATCTACACACTAGCTTTGTAATGTTTTATAAGGGTTACGAAAACTCTTTGGGCCACATGATGCACTCCCTTGAATGTTGTATACCCAAGGTTTTTTAAAACTCACTTTAGCTATATACAACGGCTTTTACTTTTAATAAATCGTTTTAAGTAAAATAATGTGTCCTTCCTTACTGTTTGTGATTTGTGGGGACAGTGCTTCATTTACCAGCGCCCAAATGCTTAGCAGTTGATTGGTGGGGAAGAAAGAGGGGCTAAGGAGGAAGTGGGCGAATGAACTACAGCGCCCACAATGCTTTGCCCTAAACTCATTGAAAGCTAGGGAATGAAAGGGGAACAAAGGAGGAAGTGGATGAGTGAACTACAGTGCCCACAATGCCTTGCCCTAAACTCATTGTAAAAACTAAACAGAAAGAGACGGACAGAAGGGTGTGAGACCGCACACACCGCTTTGAAGACTGAAGAATTTTTCTCCTGTAATGTGAGTACTCCTTAATGTGGCCTAAGACATTTTGGAACGCACCTATTTGGAATGTTTTAAAATACTATTTAAAACGTTCCAAGGGACTGTGTAGTTAGGCTCTCCATGTACAGTTTTCCAAACGTTTTCAAAGTGTCTTATCCTGCGTGTGTAGATAGGCTCCCAGTGTCAGGACTTAATTTACAATCAGAGTTTTACACTGCTTTATCCAGCTATATTCAGTAATATCTATATCTCTATAATGTTTTGCCAGTTTTGGGAGAAAAGGCAGGCTATAAATTAATTATATATATATATATAATAATAAATTGTTACTCATATGTAAGGATCAAGGTTTTACGGTAAAACCTTCTTTGCGATCTTTAACAATCATGTGCAGAAGAGGGAATTTTAGCAGATGCTTCTATGTCATATGTCAAGCTGACACGGGACACCCAATCAGTGAGACTTCTTTTATTCAGGGAAATCTCACGGTGAAAAGCTTAATGGTTACACACTTCAAAAATACTTAAAGCTGATTGATGATCCAACACTTTAGGCTCCCAGATAACATATAGTCAAAACGCTACTCTCTACAATAACAACCTGGTTTCCCAGTTGCCATCTCAACGGTTCCAAAAACGGGTTCCAAAGCCGACCAAGGGAAGGAAAGATTCCTGATATGATCCTTCAGGCAAACACAATGGGACATTCTTGAAAGGCTTAACAAATCATCCCAAGGGAGCTAATCCAAACGCCCCCACATGATGGATACTCAGGGAACAACGCCAAAGCCTAAACAAGATCACAGGGTGGGTAAAAATCTCAGGCACAAGAACTCCAGTGCTGTTGCTTTAGCACAGGGGACTCCCTGCCACCTGAATCTGCAGAGAAAAAGTCCAATAATAAAAATAAACCCCAGTCTACCCTTACACTCTAGACTGTGGGGGAAAATGCACAAAATCCAGACCCCCCCCCCCCCGCTTTGCAGGTAGAGTTCTTAGAGATGCACTTGATTTAAAGCAGGGGTGCACAACTTGTGACCCAGGGGCTGCGTGTAGTCCTTCATGGCCTAAATTGCGGCTCTCAAGGTTGCCCTGACCTCTCCCATTGCTGAATTACCTCCCCCAGTGATCCTGATACAGATTGCTCTTTCCTTGCTGATAGCAAAACAAGGGAAGTGAAATCTATATTAGGACCACTGGGGCAGGGGTGGAGAGAAGGCTGTCCACTTCCTCCTTCAGAGATCTTCATACAGAAGGGTAGGCATGTTTGGGCACCTGCCAAGGGCCCACACCCCAGCAAGGATCCAGCGACAAGAGCCCCCTGGAGTTGCTCCTCTTCTTCACCATGACAACCTGTTTGTTCACCTGACTCTTGCTCTAGCCCAGACACTTGTGTTGATGAGAAGGAGATACCACTGTGTGTTTGCTTCCTGGCTCTCTGCCCTTCAAGTAAGCAAGGGGTAGCAATAATGAGACAGAGGATGAGGAGCAATAGCAGCTGATAACAATGGTGGGAAGAAGATAGACAAATCCTCAAAAAGTGGATCTGGCACTCTTCACATAGATTGCTCTTTCCTTGCTGCTGCTACCAGCAACAAAAAGGTCCTTTGCATCAGGATCATTTGAGGGTGTGTGCACACATGTGAGAATGTGCCCCACCCACCCCACGAGCCCTGATCCAGTATCACAGGTGGCCCTCGGTGCTGAAAAGGTTGGGCAACCCAGATTTAAGTGGATCTACACCCTTTCCAATAGGCACAGTTTATGTTGGTATTGACAGGATGTTAAGCTAAGGTAATTATTTGAGAAATGGAAGTCATTCAAATGATTGTTCTCTTTACTTGTGACAAGGCATGAAATCTCATTTTCCCTTACTTCCATGATTTATAGAAGGCCTTATTTGTAGCCTGAGCAGTTGGAGTAGGAGGCAACAAACAGGTGTGTAATTATTTCGTAGCATAGATTAATTCTCTCTATGGAACTTCATACCCACTTATCAATTCACTCATTGAATTTCTTTTCTCTTTCTTTTAAATAAACACTTTTAGGCAATTTAGTACCTGAAATGACTCTCACCTAGGAATGTGTTCTGCAGTGTAAATCAGAGTGCAATTAAAAAAAAAATCCCCACTATATTTGGAAAATACTGTATTTTGTGTAGACAATTACTGGCGGGGGGACCATTTAAAAAAACACAACAAACCACAACATGCAGCATTCAGGCACAATAAATCATTGTGGATTTTTGTACAATTCATTGGCATCTATTCACAGTACTTTACCCCCACGAAATGATCCAAATTTGCCCCGCACATTATTGCTCCAACATACAGATGTGGAGACCCATGTTCATCTCATCTATGAGCAGTGCAAATATTCTATGCACAATATAGTGTTAGGTGTTAATTTAAAATCATACAGTCTTAAAACACACACCATAAATGAAGCATGCCCTGAGAAGAGGGATACCAAAAGGAACCATGTTACTGCTACTTACTCTGTTTTACAGTCCAATCTTAGAATGCCTGCTCTAAGTAAGTCCCAATGAGTTCAATTACACTTCCTCTTAGATATGCAGGTATAGGACAGCAGGGTTAAGGTTGTTCTCCTTGTGGCATCCACCAGTAGTTTAAAATAATTGGAACCTGTACCAAAATGTTACAGGGTATCCTCATTTCTTCATATAAAGGTTCCTATTCTGGATTCCGAACAGCCAGTCATGTCCTCCCGGATATTACTAGAAGCTGTAAGGGGTTCCAGCAGAGAGATTTGGAGGATGTCAACCAGGGAGAGGCCTTCTCAATGGTGGCCCTCAGCAGTGGACTGCTCTCCCCAATAAGGTCTGTCTGGTGCCAAAATTATCATCTTTTCAGCACCCAGTTAAGACTTTCCTCTACTCCCAGGCATTTGACAGCAGATGATGGGATGTTTTGGTTTCATATCAGGTCCTGGTAGTTTTATTGACAATTGTTTGTGATTAGTTTTCAATCTGTTTTCAGTTTTTGAATGTGAAAGATTTTGAATTAGGTTTTGTGTGCTGTGAATCACCCAGAGAGCTTTGGGCAGGGCTGTCTCACAAGGGCTTCATCTCATAGGATTGCGCCCTTAAAGCCACAATTTATTTTATTAATTATTTGTTGATTTGGAACAATTAGGATGGAGAAAATCTTGGTGCCCTTTTGGAACTGGTTTATCTTAGCAAGCAATTAAACTCAACCTTCTATCTCTTTGGTTCTGATTTTACTGTAGTTTGAATATTAATTACTGTTCTTGTTGGAATGTATAAGTTGTTCGTACTGTGAAATTTAGCTTATGCTTTAAAATGTAAGATAAATACAAGCATCCCCCCTGTAAAAAAAAAATGTAATAAATGAAATAACATAACATGAAATTCTTTCCACCACCCCGACCACCAAAATTTGCTTTTTCTTCTTCTTTCCAACTGACACTCAACATTGCATGGCTCCTGGAGGCCACTAAACATGCTTAGTTCTCATTGGACTGCTTCGGGGTGGGTGTTACTCCCGCATGGGTGTGTAAAACCTCAGAGTTCTCCTGAGCGTGCAGAGACCTCCCTCTCGTTTCTCAGTGTCCCCACTTTGGCTCCAATCCTGTTGGTACAGAGGCACTGATTTCAGCATGAGAGTATTACAGAGTTCAATATTAGAGGGAATTATTCAACATGTTTGAGAATGAATAATTATAGACATAACCGAACATGGTACTGTCTTGCTTCTGCCCATGGGAGGAGTGGAACTTGATGCTCAAGAAAAGATCAGAGAGAAAATGCCTCTTGGGCAACCTACCAAAATAAAACCCAGTCGCACACATTGGTAGACATCAGTATGGCTTTGGCATGGCTCTTTGGCATGGCTTTAGAGTGCAATGTGCAATATGGTACAATGTCCCATGCCATGCTGTGGCATTACTAGTGAAACAAGGGTTCGAAGAAGATGTAAGTTAACAATGACAACTTGGAACTGTGGATTTTAAAGACTTGCTATATTGCTGTGTTTCTTTTCAGTGAGCATTGAGTGCAGCATTAATACCAGAAAATGATATGCAAGTGATTGCTTTAGCCTGAATTCTGTATTTATATTTTACTCTTTGTGAACCACTTTGGGAGCCCTTTTGGCCAAAAGGTGGCACAGAAAGAAATTATAACATAACATGTGACATTAGCTACAAAGATGTGGCAGGGGACCTTGCAGATTTCAAGATGAATGTTCCTTGATCCCCAAATTGCCCTGTTCACCCCTCTCCTACCATACACACACACACACACACACACACACACACACACTGTTCAGCAAAGATCCAAAACTAGATGATTAAAGGGATTGGCAAGGCAAAGGAGCCACCAGAAGGTGCTAATATTATTCCTGGCATGGTTTTGTATTTCCTGTGGCTCTAGTCATGAAAGAGAGTTCTCTGATGCCAGGTGCGTTCCTGCACTTCACTCCCTTTAAATTTCCTTCTTGTGTATGCTTTTAGCTTATGCTCAGTCTTTAGAAGAGGGTCCAAAACCATAAAGTTTTAAAAAGAAACCAAACATTTTTAAAGTCAGAAAATACTTTCTGGTCCATAAGGAGAATGCTTATTTTTAATGCCAGGCAATAAAATATTATGTTGTAGACTAGTATGGATCTTGGTATCTTCATCCCACAAGGAAAATGAGCAGATTCCAACCTGACAAGCCATTTCTCTCAATTCCAGCTCTTCTGCCTCTTGGCATGAAACGGTTCCACTCATTGTTTTTCCCCTTTCCTGATTCCTGACTTTTGACCAGCATTTGTTGCCAACCTTTTAGCTGATGACATACCCTAAATGTTTTCAGTTCTATGCATGGTTTTTAAACCCGCCATGTACTGTCCATGGATTTGGATTCCCACTAAATGAAGAAGTACACACAAATCTGGGAGGGAAAAAAACCCTGACATTGAGGATCATCAGACCGGGGTGGGTGGGTCGCATTTCCCTACTGTGTTTCTGTCCCGCAATAGGGATGAACGGCTTCCTCTTTCTTCACACGGGGAAGAAAAAGGAAGCAAACAATGACCACGTGGCCCATTCAGTGGGCGTTTTTATGTTGCAACCTCTCCTGCACACAGCAGGAAATAGCGCCAATTAGCATTACACCCAAAAGAATCAGATTTCCCAGGTGGTATTCTGAAGCGGAAAAAACTACAGAAGAAGCAGGAGACACGTGGGAGGATTGCAGCATCGTCAAAATGTCCCGCAAAGATCCATGAGTGGCCAGTCGCAAATGTGTCATAAAACGCTCATCAGATGATGCACGTTATTAAGAACACATTATTAACAACTTGGAGTAAATAGAGAGCGGAACCAGAATTAAAAAATGGATATTACTGTTTATTCTGGTCCATTCTACTTTTTCAAGTGGTTAATAACGCATTCTTAATCATTGCCCTTTGGAAGTATAGTGGGAGAGGGAAACAAAATGAAAATGAAACAGTACAGTAATAGTAGAGATTGCTGATGTTTTACCTTCAACTAGTAAGGCTGATAAATGCGTTACATCAAATTTATTCAGTGCCATTACATTATTATTCCACTAATTGTTAGCCTATCTTAATTGTTTGTCACCTATGCCCTCATTAAATCCCCATCACTATTTAAAAACTTCCTTCTTTAATAACTTCCCTTGAATTTTTTAAACTACTTCCATGGGGGAAATGTTTCTAGATTCCCGTTTTGTTTTGTTTTTAGACTCTGCTCATGTATTTCTATTGTTATCTTTGCATACAGCAGTGTGGGAGAGGAATAACAATATTTTCACTTGGACTCAGTAAAATGAGCTTTGATTCACCACTCAACAGTGTTGGATGTATAACAATAAGAACTAAGCAACAAAACACAGCATTAATGCCAGTTTAGTCTGTTCTCAATTGGATGAGGTTGAAATGATGATGATGGTGATGATGATGATGGGCCCGTTAAGACGCCAAGCCATGGTTGGGCTGCTAACCCTTTTGCAGCAAATAGTTAGTGTGTTTAAACTGGTAATGTAGCCACCATGGTTAGGAATGGTTCACACAACACGCTAAGTCGTGGTTCACATGACACGCTAAGCCATAGTGTTTAACTCAAAATGCCTAATCATCGTGGCTTAGTGTGGTCATCTGAACAGGGTCGCTGATGATGATGATGATGATGATGATGATGATGATTTATCTTACTCTCCACACTCATTTTATTTTACACAGTTATTAATGCAGGTCTTTCCCATCCTCACACTATTTCAGAAGTAACATCAGAAGCTGTATCAAATGGGTAACCTTGTATCTATGAGACCAAACCCTTCTAAGCTTTTGACCCAGTGGCTATTGTCTTGCTGAGTGTTAAAAGACTTTTTAGGTAACCATTAACGCACAAATCAGAGCTGCTTTGTCTCTCAAGTCAACACTTTAAATAATAATAAAAAAGCTGCTGATGTTTTCATGGAAGGGGAGAGTGACTGACGACTTCTTGACAGAGGATTACTAGGAGAGAGAAAACAGAGCTAATGGTTCCAATTTCACTTTCAGTCTCCCGAACTAAGGAGGGTCACTACTTAGATGAGTGGGGCCACTGTTTTTCCTTTGTTTTCTTTTCTGGGGCTCCATTTCATATATATCAGCATCACTAATTAAAAGGCTTGTATGATCACTTAAGAATAGGCAAAAGATTTTGCATGAATTCCACCATAAAACTTTGGCTGGACTTGCTCCGAATATCATAGGGCCCGATTACCCATTATGCCATGAGTGCTAAACAATAGGAACATGGTCAATTTGGGATCCTTCACATTAGTGTCTTATTTATTTATTCATTCATTCATTCATTTATTCATTTAGTTTTTAACAAATAATTACACTGTCTCAATGTGGCAACAACATACACACAAAACAGGAGAAGAAAATTTCCCCCAATATAATATCTTGTCTAAAATAGTGAATAGACCTAATCCGCTGAATTAGAAATATGAATACAATCTTTTAACCATCCTTATCTGTCTTATAGAACCCCCCGTGATTGGAGGAGAAAAAAGAGGTAGGTTTAGTTGAGATATATATAATGAAAGGGGACCATATCCCCTTAAATGTATCTATACTAGGAAAAAAAACATAAGTTTACTGTGTTGCACTAATTTCTCTGAGAAGGCAATTTCCCACACTCTCTTCACACATTAGTATCTGAAAAGTATCTGTATATAGTGTGTGCCTAGCAGCACTGCTTGTTCTGATCTCTTCTAAAATTAGGCTGACCAGATAAAATCCAGGTCAGGGCTCCTGTAACTTTAACAGTTGTAGAGAAAAGGGAATTTCAGCCAGAGTCATTTGTTTGCAATTAGTTCCTGGTGATATTCCCTCTTCATCACAACAGTTAAAGGTGCAAGCACTATACTAGAGTGACCATATACAAAAGAAGGCAGGGCCCCTGCAACTTTAACTGTTGTGATGAAGAGGGAATTTCACCAGGAACTAATTGCATACAAATGACACTGGCTGAAATCCCCTTTTCTCTACAACTGTTAAAGCTACATGAGCCCTGACCTGGATTTTATCTGGTCACCCTACTAAAATAAAATGCTCCTTTCTTCAGAGTAACGTAGCTTCTCTATGAACATGATAGGGCTACAGTAGCTATATCCTAGGCTGACCATCTGAAAAGGAGGACAGGGCTCATATAACTTTAACAGTTGTAGAGAAAAGGGAATTTCAATCAGTGTCATTTGTATGCAATTAGTTCCTGGTGAAATTCCCTCTTTATCACAACAGTTAAAGTTGCAGAGCCCTGCCTTCTTTTGTATATGGTCACTCTAGTATAGTGCCTGCACCTTTAACAGTTGTGATGAAGAGGGAATTTCACCAGGAACTAATTGCATACAAATGACACCTGCTGAAATTCCCTTTTCTCTACAACTGTTAAAGTTATATGAGCCCTGTCCTCCTTTTCAGATGGTCAGCCTATATATCCTAGCTGCTGGAAAAATGTAAAATATGGGCAGCTCAGCCAATGGTAGGAGAAGAATGATTATGCCTACTGTGAATATATCATGTGTTTCAGATATGGAAGTATCAGGACTTCCTGCTTCCTGGTATTTAATTCACATGCTAAAAGTGACTCTGACCTGAGGGCAAAGACTTGTCCTCTGCTATCCCAGAGGGCAGGACGAGATCTAATGGGCTTCAGTTATAGGAGGGTGGATTTCGATTAAACAATAGAAGATCCTTTTTGATAGTAAGAGCAGTTTGACAATGGAACCCACAGTGGTGAGGGTCTCTTGCCTTGTGGAGGTCCTCAACTAAAGGCAGGACAGCCATCTGTCTTGGATGCTTTAGCTCTGGACTACTTGCAGGGAGTTAGACTAGATGCCCTACAAGACCTTCTCCATCTCTATAATTCTATGATCCTTTAACCCAGAAGGAAATTTAACCTTGATAAGCTTTCTTGCACAAAGACCGACACAACCTAAATTGTATCATACAATACGTTACCTATGAACTAATGCCCTAGGGAGAAATGGAGGACTCTACAACAGAAGGGCACA